>CM055117.1:203770850-204402517 GCA_029206835.1 Rana muscosa | reverse complement strand
TTCAGGTGTGGGTCATCGAACAGATCGATAGATCCCTCCCCGCAGCCGAAAGATTTAAGAAACTTTGCGCCCGCGAGACCTATTGGATCTATAGCCTAGATGTCCTCTCACCTGGAGGTATCAACGAGAGCATCGAAATCCACACCATCTTATAATACTTTTCCTTCTTCCCCCATTTTTTAATATATATTTTTTTAACATTTATGAGATATATATACCAACACCATGATAGTTCTAGTATTGTTTTAATATTTTTAATATTTTCATCAGTATTGGTATCCCATTTTACTTTTAACTCTATATATATCTCACAGGTTATCGTATACTGTTGTTCCCATACTTGGGGGTGGCGGGTGTTTGTAAGTATAGTCCCCAAGATCCATCTATGGACCACCCTTCCTGCCCCCCCATCCTGTTTCTTTCCCCCTCCCCCTCTCTTTCCCCCCCTCTCTTCATCCTCCCCTTTTCCCTTCCACCCATCCCCCCTGATTGATTTTATGTGTATTTTTGAACTTCTGTATTTTTGCATCTTTGTATTTATGCATTTAATCATGTACGTATGTATGTTCACTATCATCATTTTTTGCATGTACCATTTTATTACTTATGATAACATCAGGCCTTATGATTCCATTTAATCATGTAATAAACCCACAGCACCTTGTCCTTCACCTCTTCCCCCCGTATCATGCATGTATGTACATGCATATACATAATCCCTTGCTAGTCACTATGTTGACTACATCCCTTCCTGATGCGCATGTATGTTTACACACACACACATATATATATATATATATGTGTGTGTGTATACATGTATATGCATGCATTCCCCCCCCCTCCCCTCATTCTAATATGCATGCCCCTTCCTCTTATACATATAGTATCCCCTCCCCCCTCCCTTCTTTTTACTGACCATTCCTCTTCCACACACACTCATGTGTGTGTGTGTGTGTGTGTGTGTGTATATATATATATATATATATATATATATATATATATATAATAATTTCTTTGCCCTCCCCTCATCTCTTACTCAATTGATTATTTATTAATTATTAATTCATGATTACGTACTTCTTATTCCATTCATTGTTTCACCATCATCATCTTTATTTTAGCTTTATTTGAGATTTCTCTATTATATGCTTAAAGTGGTTGTAAACCCTCATTTTTTTACTAGCTGTAAGCTGTAAGAGAAAGCCATAATGAGCTAATATGACTAGCATAATAGCTCATTATGCATCACTTACCTTAGATCGGGGCCCCCGAAGCCGTCCTCGTCTCCCTCTTCAGCCGCATCCATCGCTGCGGCGATAGCCGGAAGGTTACTTCCGGGTATCGCCGCTCCAGCCAATCACAGCGCCGCTGCGGCGCTGTGATTGGCCGGAGCGGCGAAGACGTGACTCCGCGCATGCGACGGTGAGCCGTCGAATTCGGCTACGTCGTCGAATGTTGCGACCTAGCCGAATTTGTGAATGGGGTTAACCCCATGCGCATGACGTCAGCGTCGCCGCATTTAAATGCAAATATCTCCTTAACCGTGTAGGTTAAGGAGATATTTCATGCACCTACAGGTAAGCCTTAATCTAGGCTTACCTGTAGGTCTTTGTTTATAAAGTGGGTTTACAACCACTTTAAAATATCCCTTTTAAACCAGCCCACTGCCCCTTTTCCATCCCTTTCCGTACCACTGACTCCATTTATTCCCCTTATTCATAGTGTTCTATATTCTGTTTTAACACCACCATCCTCAGTCTGGCTTCACAATCCGGCCATGTACTGATCAAGCTCTCTCTGCTGACATCTCTCCTGTTTTCCCCGCCAAAGCACCGCCTCCTTCTCTTCCCCCCCCCTCCTCCGCCCCCTTTCATGTCCATAAAAGACTAGCTCATCCAATCCACTCATCAGCTTGACAAAGGAGCGCGACTGCCACACCATACGCAGCACGCCGGCTCAGGAAACGCGTCGCATGCCAGTGACGTCATCGCCCCTCGCCTGCCAGGAAAAACTATCATCTAAGCCGTACTCTGCAGTCTCTCCACCACCGCCGGCCTTTTAATCCATCTACAGCGGTGTATGAAAGAAACCAGCAGCACAGCGCCCCAGCAGGAGAAGGCACTCCATGACTGACCTGATGACATCCTCCTCTTCTAATGGAATTCGTACAATGCCTGCTTTTACCCTGTAAAATGTGAGTTGCTTGTACAGCAATCTTTTATTAAATTGTTTTAAAACATCTGCACTCAGAGGCGCCTCTCCCCTTGCTTTTCTTTACAGTATTTTTGGAACACGGTTTCAGTTTCTCCTTGAATGGCAGCCCTGAGATTGTACATGTGACTTTTTCTACTATTCCCCGTCCGGCCCCCCCTCTCCTTTTTCTTACGTACCCCCAGAGCCTGGACTCTATGCTCACTGACTGTACACCCATTGTACATACATCATCTGATTCTATAGTTATGGGATATCAGTGATTTGGACTCATGCGCATTTTTTACTTGTGTAATCCGCCCAAACCCCCCCAGCAGGCCCCCGCCCCGTGATGGGCGGAAGAAGAGGGAAAGGGGAGGGCACCCAAAGCGCATCGCAGTCCCGGGTCTCGGACAGGAAGTGGTCCAGAAAAATCACAATAGTACACCAATGCTCAGTAGTGTGCTGGGCCGCCCGATAGAGCAATAAATTGTTTGTAGTGTCATGTGTGTGTGAACCAAACTGGTACAAACAGCAACATGACAGACCCCCTGGAGCTGGCAGGGGAACACAACCAGCTATAGTCCACTGTTTCCATCCCTGGTACATGTAGAAATGTATGGGGGTACGCCGGTCGGCGTTTTGGAACTTTGAATGAGATTACATCAGAGATGTGTCTCCATCCCGTATTGAAGAAATGAAGAAAAGGGAAAATTGTTAGCAAATAAATACATTAAGTATTTGATAACAATTTTCCCTTTTCCTGGCCCACCCCATGTCAGTACACAACGGGATATAACCAAGCTGATATAGGGCGGGAGAGAAAAAACGAAAAAAGACACTGACAATCCAAAATAAAAACTGCTAAAGCCAGAAATAATTGATCTCTCTTGTCCAAAACTTGCTGGTTACACACAAGTGCCCCTTTTTTTTCTTTACACACACACACACACACACACTACTATTCCTTTATATTGGCTTTTGGAAATTGGATAAAAGGTTTAGTGCTAGAAAACACTTTTTTGATAGATAAAAAGTGCATTTTATAGATATCTATATAGATCAGAGCAAAATGGAGGGATAAATAAGGAGGAATGAGGGACATTGCTCCAAATCAGGGACAGTCTTTCGGAATCAGGGACAGTTGGAAGCTATGCTGGTAACCCAAGAGTGGATGACTCTTGAGGGCCTGATGGCTAAATTAAAAGATTTTACGCTTTCCTCTTTTGACCAAGTACACTGTTAATAACTCGACCATGTGTAAGAAAACTGAAGTCTTCCTGCTGTGCACCCAGCGACTCTCGTGTGAAACTCGGAGGGACTACTTCCAAGTTTTTTTGGAAACTGGATACCACTTTAAAATTGAACTTTGGAGATAGACGTGGTATCCCTATCTCTGGTAAAAGGAACAGGAAAAAAGACAGGAAAGTGTTGCAATCTTCAGCATCCTTCTATCTGAAGTAGTTGCTGTCAAGAAAACTAGTTTTATCGTGAGGTACTTCAATGGAAATGAAACCTATTGTAGCAATGGGTGCTCTCAGATTCAAGCCCAAGTCCCACAGAGGGAACAAGGATTTCCCTCAAGGTCATGTATAAATTGTCATCTGGAAGAAGCATCTGGTCACTGGCTTTTGCACCCTCTGCAGCCTGTGAAAAGTAGAGATCTGGATCTTAACTGGAGTTATATGCCAGACCAACCTTTATCGCTGACTGTAAAACGTCAAGGATGTTGGTTAGAGCGGGAAACGCAGGAGAGAAAGCTTTTGCTGAGCAAACAAAACAAACCTCTTTCATATCCTATCCTATGTATTGTTCATGGATGATCTTCTGGTCACCAAGGTCTGAACAACCTCAGATGAGAATCCCTGCACCTCTGGTGTAGCCTATTCCATAGACAGGCTATTAACAGTAGTCTCATTGGATTGGGCGCTTTTACTGACCTTGTCATGAAAGACTTCATTCGACCAGAGACAAAGATCCAACAGAAAATTCCATGGCAATGTGAACGTATCTTGTATGACGGAGTCTTTGCATTGGTTTCCTGTTGCAAATATCAAAAGCTGCATGTTCAGTGAAGTCTCCCTGAGAACTACTGCCGGATACCCCATAGGGCCAATATTGGTATGAGGCACTTGTTGAAAAAATATTCTACCTATCCAAACCAATAACTAGATTTTGCTTCCCTGGCAAGAAGGCCAACCTTAACTAAGTCATTCTTATTTGCAAGATGTAACAAAAAAAATACTTTTGATGTACTCTTGTGAGGCAATGTAGGCTACTACAGTCTTGTTGTCAACCTTACTCAGCCCCCTGGAAGAACCTGAAAGGCTTGCAATGCTACAAAAGACTTTCTTCCATTCAAGATACCAGGGGAGTCTGCGTTTTAAAAGCGTTCCAATGGCCTTGCACCTCTCCTGGGCTGAGTGGCATGCCTCCGAAAGAAGCACAGTGCCGATGTTCAGAATTCCAGTTCTTGTTGATTTTGTATAGGCACAAAAATTTTCTGATTCATAGACAGCTCAGCTCATAGGTTAAAGAAGGCAACTTGAAAACGCCTTCATGTGCCCCTTGGCCCAAGGTACCACCACTGCCAACAAGATCCTCAAAAAGATTCCTGGGGCTGTGCCAATTCTGTAAAAGGCAGACAACTGAACTGGAAGTGACATCTTGCCACGGCAAATCTCACACGCCTCTGGTGCTCGGCATTGATTGGTACATGGAAGTATGAGTCGGCCGGTTGATTGATACCAACAGGTCCTCCTGCTAAACTGTCCCGGAGACTGTCTGCATGGACTCCATCTTAGACTTCTTGGTGTATATGAACACATTCGATTCATTCAAACTGAAAGAGGCCAGAAGGCTCCTGCCTTAAGTACTAGAAAAACTAGGGAGAAGGGCCCACAGATGATTCTATGTTTCCGGCATCACTGGCATGATGGCCTTGTAGCAGTATGAAAATCCTGCAAACATTTTTTTCTCTTATGAGATCTGTTTAACATAAATTAAATGAATTAAGTGGTCAACTTTGTAATTCTCAGTTGCACTCCCACCTGTCCTCTAGACCCTCCAGAAGAAGGCTGCAACCATCAATTTCACTCAGGCCCCCTGGTCCCAACCGGAAGACACTGGTTGGACGCAGCTTCAAAAACTTTCCAGCCATCTTAGCAGCTTGCTCTGGACTTGATTTCATTTCAAAAGTAACTTTGGGACACCTCCACTGTGATCTGTTAAATCTGCAGCCTGTCCTATAAGGTTTGGCTTTCTGCACCTTCTGAAGTTCAGTAGGCTTGAGTGAAGGATGGCGTCTTCCTCTTACTAAACAATAACCTCCCATTATAGGAAATGTCAAAGGCTTGTGTAGAAGTTCCGCTTGCCCTCCAGTGGCATAACCATAATGTTCTCATAGCAGTGACTGAGTGCGCCAGCGCTTGTAATAGGTCTACCAAAAGCATCAACCAAAAGTCAGTTGCTAGATTCAACTCCTTCTGGAAACTATGCCAAATCTTGTAGTTTCCTGTGTTGAATGCAATACCACTTTTGAAGTTTATATAGCGAATTTAACTCTGTTGCGGATTGGCAGGCAAAATCTGTCACTGTACAGATTCTGTGCAAGTCTGATGGCCAGATTGCAACAATTACTATGTTCCAGATGTGTTTCTGCATGAGTGTTTTTGATGCATTCTCAATGCCTTTTGCCACTTTCCAGATGTGTTCCATACAGAAACAATGCAACATTCTACTTTTGTTGCCTGCACTAGAATGCGCTGTACTGGTATGAACTAAGTAATTGGAATCCAAGTTAGACAATGTCCATGCGTTCTTGATGCAGAATAAAAACGCACTGGACTGCATCTGGTGTGAAAAAGTTCACTCTTTCATCCATGGGATCTCTGAAGACAACCGAGTTATAAAAAGGCAAAGACACTTGCTGTCCCAGACACTAGAGGGCAGCATCCACCCCTGGAAGTGCAGCGCATTAACATACATCAGCCATCCTATTTGGATAAAGTTCAGAGAGCCTGGTATTGTAAATTGGTCATCTGACGAGGTCTCGGTCATCCTTCATCAATAAGCGATTTACGCTCTGCCATTATGGGAAAAGACCATCTTTCATGAATGAGCGTTTTAAGCTCTGCCATTACGGGGAAAAAAGACCATTCTTCATGAACGAGCGATTTACGATTCATCGTTATGGGTGTTGCTTGTAGCCGCCTTAATAGGTCTTAGAATTTTGCACAACCATATCCTTGTGAGGCAACCTGTTCAATTTAATTTCTCTGCCACTGCAGACTGCATGCAGTGCAGGCCCAAAATACATCCTGAGCTTGGCTAGGCATCTTCTATCATGCTGGTATAAATGCATGTGCCAATTTCCTGGATCCCGTCCCTTCACAGGGAAAGTGGAAACAACTCCTTTAAAGTGTATTGACCACATGCTTAATGAATGTGACAACTTGTTAGGTGTCGTCATCCTGAAATCGTTGGTGGGTCTTTTGGAGCGTTTGATTTCAGTGTTTCTGCTCCTAAAATAATGCAAAACAACTTAATTTGCATATTTCCCCTGGGCACTCTTTTAAGAACCATGTCCCACGTCACCCCCTCCTACCTTTGCTAATCTTCTGTGCCACTAACAGGTGTGGCAAGCTCATAGTTGCACAAAAATATATGGAGAAAAGCATCTTACCTCTCACAAAAAAAAGGATGGAACCCTGTCTCTTTAACCACTTAAGCCCCGGACCATTTGGTAGCTAAAGGACCAGAGGTGAATTCAGAATTTTGCACTGCGCTGCTTTAACTGTAAATTGTGCGGACATGCAATGTTGTACCCAAACGAAATTTGCGTCCTTTTCTTCCCACAAATAGAGCTTTCTTTTAAGGGTATTTGATTGCCTCTGCGATTTTTATTTTTTGCGATATAAATGGAAAAAGACCAAAAATTTTGAAAAAAAAATGATATTTTCTACTTTTTGTTATAAGAGAAATCGAATAAACTCAATTTTAGTCATACATTTAGGCCAAAATGTATTCAGCCACAAGTCTTTAGTAAAAAAAAATTCAATAAGTGTATATTTATTGGTTTGCGCAAAAGTTATAGCGTTTACAAACTAGGGTACATTTTCTGGAATTTACACAGCTTTAAATTTATGACTGCCTATCTCATTTCTTGAGGTGCTAAAATGGCAGGGCAGTACAAAACCCCCCAAAATGACCCCATTTTGGAAAGTAGACACCCCAAGGAAATTGCTGAGAGGCATGTTGAGCCCATTGAATATTTTTTTTTTGTCCCAAGTGATTGAATAATGACAAAAAAAAAAAAAAAAATTACAAAAAGTTGTCACTAAATGATATATTGCTCACACATGCCATGGTTATATGTGGAATTGCACCCCAAAATACATTCTGCTGCTTCTCCTGAGTACGGGGATACCACATGTGTGGGACTTTTTAGGAGCCTAGCCACGTACGGGACCCCGGAAACCAAGCGCCGCCTTCAGGATTTCTAAGGGCGCAAATTTTTGATTTCACTCCTCACTACCTATCACAGTTTTGAAGGCCAAAAAATGCCAAAATAGCACAAACCCCCCCCCCCCCAAATGACCCCATTTTAGAAAGTAGACACCCCAAGGAAATTGCTGAGAGGCATGGTGAGTATTTTACAGCTCACATTTGTTTTTGAAAATGAAGAAAGACATTTTTTTTTTCTTTTTTTAAAACTTTGTGACAAAAAGCGAGATCTGCAAAATACTCACAATACCTCTCAGCAAATAGCTTGGGGTGTCTACTTTCCAAAATGGGGTCATTTGGGGGGGGGTTTGTGCCATCTGGGCATTCCATGGCCTCCGAAACTGTGATAGGCAGTGAGAAGTGAAATCAAAAATTTACACCCTTAGAAAGCCTGAAGGCGGTGATTGGTTTTTGGGGTCCCGTACGCGGCTAGGCTCCCAAAAAGTCTCACACATGTGGTATCCCCGTACTCAGGAGAAGCAACAGAATGTATTTTGGGGTCTAATTCCACATATGCCCATGGCATGTTTGAGCAATATATCATTTAGTGACAACTTTGTGCAAAAAAAAAAAAAAAAACTGTCTTTTTTCCGCAACTTGTGTCAACATATAAAATATTCCATGGACTCGACATGCCTCTCAGTATATAGCTTGGGGTGTCTACTTTCCAAAATGGGGTCATTTGGGGGGGTTTTGAACTGTTCTGGCATTTTATACACAACATTAGGAAGCTTACATCCACTCTTCTAACCACTTGAAGACAAAGCCCTTTTTGACACTTTTTGTTTACATGAAAACATATTTTTTTTGCAGGAAAATTATGTTGAACCCCCAAACATTATATATATTTTTAAAGCAAAGGCCCTACAGAATAAAATGGTGGGTGTTGCATTTTTTTTTTCTACACAGTATTTGCGCAGCGATTTTTCAAACGCATTTTTGGGGGAAAAAATACACTTTTTTTCATTTTAATGCACTAAAACACACTATATTGCCCAAATGTTTGATGAAATAAAAAAGATGATCTTAGGCCGAGTACATAGATACCAAACACGACATGGTTTAAAATTTCGCACAAACGCGCATTGGCGACAAACTACATACATTTTTAAAAGCCTTTAAAAGCCTTTACAGGTTACCCCGTTAGATTTACAGAGGAGGTATACTGCTAAAATTACTGCCCTCGATCTGACCTTCGCGGTGATACCTCACATGCATGGTGCAATTGCTGTTTACATATGACGCCAGACCGACGCTTGCGTTCGCCATTGGGCAAGAGCAGGGCAGGACAGGGGTGCTTTTTTATTATTATTAATTTTGCTTTTTTATTTTATTTTTAAATTGTTCCTTCCATATTTTTTTTTTTTATCATTTTTATTGTTATCTCAGGGAATGTAAATATCCCCTATGATAGTAATAGGTAGTGACAGGTACTCTTTTTTTGAAAAAACTGGGGTCTAGACCCTAGATCTTTCCTCTGCTCTCAAAGCATCTGACCACACCAAGATCAGTGTGATAAAATGCTTTCCCAATTTCCCAATGGCGCTTTTTATATCCGGGGGGGGGGACATTCCCTCCCACTGCTTGTAAAAGCAGTCCAGAGGCTAATTAGCCACTAGGATTGCTTTTACATGAAAGCCGGCCGCTGGCTGAAAAGAATGATACCAAGATGATACCTAAACCCGCAGGCATCAATCTGGTATAACCATTCAAAGTCCAGCAACATACCAGTACGTTGCTGGTCCTTGTTGGACATGTATTGTAATTTTTGATGGGTATGCCCACCATTAGAATACCGCCCTTCATCCACCCACTTCTAATGATGGGCATACATGCACCATTTATATATGCCGAAGCATGGGGGCATCCTCCCGCAAAAAAGTTATGCCGCACACACATGGTCGGACTTTTCCACGGGCAAGCCTCCGTCGGAATTTCGACCGTATGTACGCGGCATTAGGAGCAAAATCACTCCTCCGCCCCAATGCTTCGGCATATTTGCTTTTTTTTTTTAACTGTGGTGGTGAAATCACCTCCTACAGCACTGGAGTCGCAGGGATCAGGCCTGTCTCTGCGAACGCTGCAGTTATGTGTGTTGTGTTTTGCAAGTGACAGTGATCGATCGATACTGCACTTGGGTGGCCTGGGCTGGACGGAGGGGCAAAACGCAGGTGCTAGCAGGTATCTGGGCTGATCCCGCTAACACTGCGTTTTTGGGAACCCTAAACTGCTGGGGACGCTAGTATAGATCTGATCAGATCAGATATTGATCTGTTCAGATACTATACCACTAAGGGAGGTGTATGCTTCACGCGTGGGTGTTAGCGTTACTGGCACTAACCTGACGCTGCCTGGGGTGTGACGCAGACCCTCTCTGACGCTAAAACCTAATTGATATCACCCGCCGGGCGATCAGGGGGTTAAACCTTTATTGGGTTATATACGGCGGGTGCCCTGACACTATAAAAAGCAAACTAACTAACCAGCGTCACCCGTAACACTTATATGATGATTACTGGTGAAAGGGTTAACTAGGGGCAATTAGGGGGTTAAAACCTTTATTAGATAATATATGGGGGTACCTGACGCTATAAAAACCTGCGGCGAACCTAAAAAAAATTACTGGCTACCGATCTGCATCACCGACGCTAAGACAGCGATCAGAAAAATGATCGCTTAGCGACAGTGGTGATAGGGGGTGAAAGGGTTACCTGGGGGACGATCAAGGGGGTAAACCTTTATTAGATAATTTATGGGGGTACCCAACGCTATAAAAACCTGCGGCGAACCTAAAAAAAAAATACTGGCTACCGATCTGCATCACTGACGCTAAGTCATCGATCAGAAAAATGATCCCTTAGCGACAGTGGTGATAGGGGGTGAAAGGGTTACCTGGGGGGCGATCAAGGGGGTTAAACCTTTATTAGATAATTTATGGGGGTACCCGACGCTATAAAAACCTGCGGCGAACCTAAAAAAAATTACTGGGTACCGATCTGCATCACCGACGCTAAGACAGCGATCAGAAAAATGATCGCTTAGCGACGGCGGTGCTAGGGGGTGAAAGGGTTACCTGGGGGCGATCAAGGGGGTTAAACCTTTATTAGATAATTTATGGGGGTACCCGACGCTATAAAAACCTGCGGCGAACCTAAAAAAAAAATACTGGCTACCGATCTGCATCACCGACGCTAAGACATCGATCAGAAAAATGATTGCTTAGTGACAGTGGTGATAGGGGGTGAAAGGGTTACCTGGGGGCGATCAAGGGGGTTAAACCTTTATTAGATAATTTATGGGGGTACCCGACGCTATAAAAACCTGCGGCGAACCTAAAAAAAAAATACTGGCTACCGATCTGCATCACCGACGCCAAGACAGCGATCAGAAAAATGATCGCTTAGCGACGGCGGTGCTAGGGGGTGAAATGGTTATCTGGGGGGTGATCAAGGGGTTAAACCTTTATTAGGGGGGGGGTTAGGGGGCTACACTGGACCTAAAACTAAATGTAGTGACACTTTTACAGTCACAAATGTCACTGATTGCAGTGATCAGTAAATAAATGGTCACTGCAATCAGTGACACTGACTGGGGGGTGATCTGGGGGGGCCGATTTATGTGCCTATGTGTGCTGGTGTTAGTGTAGTGTTAGTGCACTGACCTGTGTGTCTTCTCTTGTACGACGCTCGGTATATGTGAGCGCCGCACAGGAGATGACATCACTTCCTCCTGCTTTCTCTGTCTGTGTAAACATTACACAGACAGAGGGGGCATTTCTATTCGCCGGGAGCGATCGCGGGGGGTGGCCGGAATCGAACGGCCGCCCCCCCATCTCGGAACGCTCCCAGACGAATTCTGACCGCTCACTGTACAGAAGGGGGGTCCGATTGGACCCCCCAACTGTACAAAGGCAATCACGTACACTCTACGTGATTGTGCCTGTCGGTGCCATTGTGCCGACGTATATATACAGTGAGCAGTCGTTAAGTGGTTAAGACCCATCTGCCACTCACTTTAAAGCATCAGCAGGTGAATTTCAGGCAGATCTTCCAAAGGCATACAGCAGACACAGTCAGAGTCTGAGACAAAAACCAGTCAGACTGTCAAACCCACAGAAGTACACAGCATAGCAGGGGAGCCAGGACAGTGCATCCAGAGACAGACTGGAGACTCAGTCAGAATCTGAGGGGAAGCCCTTTACCTGGCAGGACTGCAGCGAGAGAGGGAAAGAAGCCCTCCCAACTGCAGACCTCCAAAATCATTTACTCCATTGCAGCCACTCTCAGACTGACAATAAAGGCAGGAGAGCAGTGCAGTGCACTGCATATAAAAATACAGGAAAAAAACCCAAAGGGAGAGGCAATGATGACATTGCAGAGCTCATATAATACCACACCTGTACAATATATCAATGCTGTTTAAGCATCATTTTGCCCGCGGCCTTGGCACAAGGCACCCAGTTTTTAGAAAGACTTACTTTCATCCTTCTGGGTCTTCCAACTCCATGAGAGGCTAAACACGGAGGGGCAGGTTCGGTAGGGAGGGATGCAGCAAACAAATGACTTACCAACAGCAATCAACAGGTGGCCTGGAGCAGACCAAAAAAGAACATCCTAGTTGGGGGAGGGGCTGTCTTTAAAGTCAGCTAGATACAGGTGGTCATGTGGGGCTCCAGAGGAGGTGTTAACCCGTTGTGTACTGACATCAGGTGGGCCAGGAAAAGGGAATTTGGGACTTTAAATAAAACAGTGGGCTAAAGGGGGTGAAGAATGGAATAAAACTATTGGATATTGCATGCGTGTATTCTAATAGTAAAGAGCACATGTAAAACAGGTAGTGTGTACAAAAGCACATGGCATAACCAATGATACATCCATATACAGATATTGATATTGTGACACATAGCAATAAGTGGTTGAAATCAATCGATGAAGATGTGTATAAATACATAAAAGCTGAGCAGCACAAAGCAACATATAATGTAAATAAAAAATATATAAGAAAAAAAGTCATAAAAAACTGGTAAGTCTGAATAGAGACCCATTTGCGCATATAGCTACATCATTTAAAGCCCCACGCTTTTGTGTAAAAAACACTCCTCAGGGGCGGATGCAATGGGGTATCTGAAATAACAGAATAAATTCTAATCAGGGCCAAAACGCCGACCCCCCATACTTTCCTACGTGTACCAGGAATGGAAACAGTGGACTATAGCTGATAGTGTTCCCCTGCCAGCTCCATATATGGGGTCTGTCATGTTGGTGTGTGTACCAGTTTGGTTCACACACACATGACATTTCAAACAATTTATCGCTCTATTGGGCGGCCCAGCACACTACTGAGCATTGGTGTACTATTGTGATTTTTCTGGGCCACTTTGGGTGCCCTCCCCTTCCCCCCCGTCACGGGGCGAGGGCCTGCTGGGGGGGTTTGGGCGGATGCTCTCAGCGCCACTCGTCCGTGTGACGCCCTTTGGGCGTCACGCTGTTGAGCGTGCATTGTCCATCTGAGCCGACACAGCTGCTGGTCCGCACGGCGTCAGCCCTGGGCGGGATTTCACACCGCCCGGCTGGGGCCCCAGCCCCTGCACTGTTGAGCTAGTGTGATGCTGGTGGCAGTCTCACACACGTGCAGGACGCTATATAGGCATCTCCCCAGCTATCCAGTTTTGTTGCCATTCACATGCAGATGCCACAGCCTTGACAAGCCTTTGCCTTCTAGCACATTTACAAGGTAATACCCTGCGACTCCTATACTTAGTCTATATTTCAATACTTATTCCCATCCCTTTGGGCTAATACTGATGGACCTACCCATCCATTACAGATGCTTACACAGTACTATGACGGAATATCTGGTTCCATGACTGTAATGGCAACCTGCTGTTTGGGGGTGATGCCATTGCGCCACCTCAGCTCCCGGGACAGACCGCTTCCCGGCCCAGTTCTCAAATACACCACAGCTCGGCACATTTTGTAAGTACCCAGAATTGACTATGTCTTGTCTGGTGACACCGAGTGTATACCCTGATTATAATTTATTCTGTTATTTCAGATACCCCATTGCATCCGCCCCTGAGGAGTGTTTTTTACACGAAAGGCGTCAAACTTTAAATGATATAGCTATATGCGCAAATGGGACTCTATTCAGACTTACCAGTTTTTTATGACTTTCTTTTCTTATATATTTTTTATTTACATGATCATATGTTGCTGTGTGCTGCTCAGCTTTTATGTATTTATACACATCTACATCGATTGATTTCAACAACTTATAGCTATGTGACACAATATCAATATTTGTATATGGATGTATCATTGGTTATGCCAGGTGCTTTTGTACACGCTACCTGTTTTACATGTGCTCTTTACTATTAGAATACATGCATGCAATATCCAATTGTTTTATTTAATTCTTCACCCCCTTTAGCCCACTGTTTCATTTAAAGTCCCAAATTCCCTTTTCTTCAATACGGGATGGAGACACATCTCTGATGTAATCTCATTCAAAGTCCCAAAACGCCAACCAGCGTCCCCCCATACTTTCCTATGGGTTAACCACTAGGGGGGGGAGGGGTTAAGTGTGTCCTAGGGAGTGATTCGAACTGTTAGGGGGCGTAGCTACGTGTGACACGTCACTGATCGCTGCTTCCGATGAGAGGAAGCAGACGATCAGTGACATGTCACCAGGCAGAACAGGGAGATGCCTTGTTTACAAAGGCATCCCCCTGTTCTACCGTTCTGTGACCCGATTGCGGGACATCGGGCACAGTCATGGAGACAGGATTCAAAGTAACGTGTATATATACGTTACTTTGCCTGCCCATGTCATTCTGCCGACATGTATCTGCGTTAGGCAGTCGGCAAGCGGATAAGCACCCCTGCTACTGTTAAATGGTTTGTCTCCTCTCTATCTGATACATTCTGCTTGAGAGCGTGTTCTTTTAAAAATCAACAGACTTACTGGCCAGATCACCAGGTAACAATATAAGAAAGCCTAAAAAAGAAAACGAATACTGCCATCACATCTAATAAATGGTAAGGTGCAATAAAATAAATGTTTGCTTTTGGGTTTAATACCACTTTAAAGTGGTTGAAAAAGGCACAAGGTTTTTTTTTACCTTTGTGCTTTCTATGTATTAAGGTAAAAAACCTTCTGCACATTGTGCAGCCCCCCCCCCAATTCTTTCCTGAGCCCCATCTGGATCTAGTGATGTCCAAGAGAGCCTTGCCTCTCCGGTGACTGACACTCCTAATTGGCTTTTGGCAGCAGTGAGAGCCACTGGCTCACTGGCTGTGATTAACAATCACAGCCACTGAGTCAATCAGGAGATGGAGGGGGCGGGGCCAAACTGTGGCTCCATGTGTGAATGGACACCCACAGCAGCGGATCGGCTTGAGTGCCCCCATAGCAAGCTGCTTGCTGTGGGGGCACCCAGCAGGAGGGAGGGACCAGGAGCGCCGCGTGGGACCCAAGAAAAGGAGGATCCGGGCTGCTCTGTGCAAAACCACTGCACAGAGCAGGGAAGTAAAACATGCTTGTTTTTAAAATAAAAAAAAAGACTTTAATATCGCTTTAAGCTACGAATTATATTCCCGTAAGGGAGAAGAGGTCTATCACCTTAGGACACTGGCAAACAACTGAGGACTCACAGAGTTGGGTAGGGATATGGGGGGTAATGTCCAGGGGGCGTGTCAAACAATGGGGCATCCAAAAGTAGCCCAACTTAGGGGAGAACTACCCAGCGAACAAATGTTAACAAGTCTGCATAACAACAGATCAAGAAAGGGCTCGACAGAACGCAGAGTGGCTTGAAGCGCCTTCTGCAGAAACTGTCATCAGGTGAGGCCTAAACACCCAGTTAGTGAAACGTAAACAAGTGAACAGGAAAAAAAAAGTCAATGTTTATATACTTTCCTATATATTTACTAATGCTAGCAGCACGAGGATTAAAAATGATCAATGTTGACTAGGAGAGTGAAGTTACACTTTAAGGCCAGATGCTGGTCCAAAAGCCAGGATGCATCCTATAGAATATTTCCTAGGATGGAATTTCATAGCCTTGTAACACAAAAAACAGGCTTTCCAGGTACAATAGTAGACTTCTTAGCTATTAGGAGTGTAGAGATGACAGATTTCTAAAGACCCCTGACTCTAAGAACCAGGACTTCAACAGTCATGCTGTTTAAGCCAGCGACTGAGAACCAGGATATTAGACTGGCCACTGGGACAGAAGATCTGCATGATCCAGAAGTGCCCAAGGAGGGTTTACCCAGGAGTTCCACATTCTCCTCTGCCAGTTCTGTGCAATGAGGATCACCAGAATGCCCTTCATCCCAGCAGAGGGAGGAGCTGTAGAAGGCGAAATGCATAGATTAGGTTGAACTGATTCCATGGAGTGATCAGAGCATTCACGGCAAAGGCCTGAAAATCCCTGGACCTGGTGACAAATCTGGCTATATTGTTGTCTGGATGCCAGATGTCCACATCCAGCATCCCCTACTTGTGGTCTAGTGTTTGGAATACATCTGGATACAAAGTCCTTTCGTTTTGGAACCAAAAGCGGACTGACAATGTCCTTCTGACAATTTTCCATGCCTGGGATGTGAATGGCAGCAAGGGTTGTAATGTGCAATTCTGTCCAAGTGAGAACAAGGATCCCTTCTTGTTGAGTGTCTTCTGGTGCCTTCTTCATAGTTGATGAGGGCCACAACTGTTAAATTGTTTTGATGGGATTTTTTAATTAAATTACCTTGAATTTTAGGATGTTGATGGGAAGTTGAGCTTCCTCAGTTGACCAAGCTACCTGCCTTAAACGGGCCTCAAGAACTCCTCCCTGGTCTGGCATCCATTGTGAGAACTTTCTAAGTACTTAGTGGGAATGTATAAGTAAGCATACCATGTCCACTGAGGCCAGAAGGCCCCTGGTAGGACAGCAATCAGCAACCTGGCCAATTCCATACAATACCTTTGGACTCTCAGGAACAAGTTGAGAGTTTTCAGAATCAGAATGAGCCAGTATCTCCATTAGCCTTGGGAACAGTGAAGAGGTTCTATGAGTGGTGCAGCCTGTGGACCAGGAGGGAGTGTTCTGTCTAAAGTGCAAACAATAGAATTGCACTCACAAGAGTGACAAAAGAGAGGCAGAAAAAAGTAACCTTGGCAGAGTCAGATAACTGGCAACATGTGGTGATGAATATCTATCCTACATCACAGCCATGTGAGATGGAAACCATAGCCAGGTATAGCTGAGGGGATCGGAACTTGTTTGTAACTAAGAAGTGCATCCGCAACAACTAGGACCTCCTCTGTCTGATGTTACTTCATGAACATGCACAGTTGGTATGCATTCAAAAGGTGTGTGCCTCTTCATCAGCCTGACTGCTCACAGCTACCCACTCAGTTTATAAAGTATTACTAAGAGGGCAAGCTCATCTTTCATTACTCTTGTGAGTGCAATTCTATTAGTTCAATAAATTCACATGGTTTTGTTTTATACTACACTATAGTGTGCTGGGTTTTTAATCTTTCTTGTTTGCACTGAAGCAAGGGGCAGAGTCTGAAACCCCAGATTAAAGCCCCTGGAAGTAACTGAATTCCATCAGCCCGTAAAATAGTCATCACAGATTACCTTTCAAAAATCCATAAAGATGTGGTTCATCTATCAAGGAGACCTGGACCTTCAGAGTTATTTAATATGTAGATCCTTTCTACAGTAGCTCAATCCATGGAAAGTTATTCAGTGATACCACATACTTTTTACAGATTTTTGGTTACAGTTGATGCAAGTTCATTGTACACTATCAACGATGAGTACGAGTTAAAATCAGCTAAATGGGCATTAGGTGGGATTCAAAGGATGAACGCAGTACAAAAAGACTACATGGTCAATACGTTGAGGTTTGGACTGGAACAGTTTATTTTAGTATAATGGTTCTTTTAATAAACAGAATATGGGGTTGCTATATGGGCTAGATTGATTGCTATAGGAGCTAGATAGGTTGCTATAGGGGCCCCAGGCATAGCTAAATGGAAACATGATACTTTGCTGATTAACAAACCCGGGGAACTAAATACTCAAGAGGAATATAGATATTTTTACAGTGGTGTAGTGGTTAGCACTTTCACCTAGCAGCAAAAGGGTCGCTGGTTCGAATCCCGACCACGATACCATCTGCCTGGAGTTTGCATGTGTCTCCCTGTGTCTGCGTGGGTTTCCTCCAGGGTACTCCGGTTTCCTCCTACACTCCAAAGACATGCTGGTAGGTTAATTGGATCTTGTCCCAATTGGCCCAGTATATATATGTGTATGAATGTGTGTCCCAAGCACGTTGAGATCCTACGGGGTAAATGACGGCACTAGCCAGGCAGACACTGGCTGCAAAAAGCGCCTTGAGGCGATTCAGTTCACATTTGTAGCGCTATACAAGTTACTCATTCATTCAGTGAGGAATCATTGGTCCAGTTCCTAGAATTTCTCAACAACACTGAGAGAAGTATTCTTACTTGGAACTAGCAGAAGATGTGGATACAATTCTTTGGTTATGAAATATACATGAAAGAGAAGATAATGAAAAGATCTTTTTTTAAGGAGACAGATTAGAACACATACATCTCTACATCTAGTTGCCATCACCTGTTATGGTTACTATAAATTCCCAAGGGTGAATTTATCAGGATGAGGAAAAATTGCTCCAAGATTGAGGAATTTAAAGCGGAGTTCCACCCAAATTTGGAACTTCCGCTAAATCCACTCCTCGCCCCCTTACATGCCACATTTGGCATGTCATTTTTTTTTGGGGGGGGGGAGTGGGGGCTTCAGTAGGAATGCGACTTCCTTTGCGACTTCTTCCTTCCGCCCTGGGGTCGCCTAGGCGATATGTCATATCGCCTTCTGGCGGCCCCTCCCTGTAGGCGATCACCTGGGACGTGACAGGTCCCAGGCGATCGCCTGTCCACTCAGAGAGCGCTGCGCCGTTCGCTCATGCACAGTGAGTGCCCGGCCGTGAAGCCGAAAGCTGTCACGGCCGGGTGCCCACAATATGAATGGAGGCGCCGGCAGAGAAGGGGGGAGAGGAGCGGAGCTCCGGCCGTCGCTGGACAGTGGAACAGGTGAGTGTATGTTTATTAAAAGCCAGCAGCTACACTTTTTGTAGCTACTGACCTTTAATAAACATAAAAAAGGCTGGAACTCCCCTTTAAACAGAAATCTGATATTTTGTGAGAGGTTAATACAGAAGGACAAGAAGAGAGTTGGACAGGGTACAAAATATGACACAAGATACAATAGTAAAGGGCAAAGAACTAAATGGAAATGAGGACAGAGATTTTAATCTGGTACTGGTATTAGATTTTAAAGGATGAGTTCACTTTAAAAAAATAAATGCACATATTTTTGGAGTCGTCACAGGGAAAGGGGGGAATTGGGCAGCAGCTGCAGCATTGAGAACATGTTCCATGTTCCACCCTGAAAACGGGTGGAACATGGAACATGTTCCCAAAGGTGAACTTTTTAGGCAATATAGGAAGGTAGAAAGAAAGTATTCATAATTATTGGGAAATTCTAACTTAGGATAGGGTCTGTTCTACCCAGAAGAGACCAATAATTGTATATAGGAAAGCCTCCACATTGAGAAATAAAATCATTACGAACATAATTGACCCTCCACATGGGAATTTAGTTCCTTTTGTATCCATGTATCACAACAGGGAACCAGGTGGGATACATGGATTAAACGTTGAATTTGATCTAAGCCGCTTAATTAAACGGCTTTTAATTAGTCATTACTGATATAGTACTACTGCTTTAGTGTGCAGATACCTTTTATTTAATTTGTTTATTTACTTTTTGATGCATAATATATATATTTTTTTGATATCTGAGAGACATTATGTTCACCCACATTCCCAATGTCCCGTTTGTAATATGCAAATGGAGCACAATTGAGTATTTCAGGAATCATTGTTTTATAGTTCTACAAGTTTAAGATACTGTGTCCTAAAGGGTTACATAGTGAATGTGATTGCAATTACTTCATTTATAATTCAATTATAATTCTATTTTATTGCCTGTAATCTTGGAGACATTGTGGTTAGTAATATGTCCAAATATCCAGTTTATAATATCCAGACTAAATGTAATTGAGCAGTTTAGTAATCTAATAGTGTCGGACATTTGCCACAGTGAGGGCGGAGGCATATTCTTGCAGAAATGTCTAGTATGGGCATGCAGAACCTGTCAGCCATATTTGTTGAGGGAATGGTGACCTGTTCACCTGTAATTATTGATTTAAGGGCATATAGTAAGGTGTGCACTGCTAGTCTTCAAGCCCCTGATGAAGTCTGAGTGACGTAATGCATAAGGTGGAGACTGATGACACCCAAGCCATAAGTGTTGCCTGTATCTGGACTTCCACAGATTGCCTATATTCCAGAGAATAGACAAGTATAGCGTTGGCGACCAGCAAGACTTTGAACATGACCGGTATTAAGTGTGAACACCACAACTGAACTTTACTTATGTGGTGCCCAGTTGTTTTGCTTGGTCTATAAGGCCCCTTTCACATGTATAACTGACAGGCAGCCCTCATCGGACCCTCTATTCACCCCAATGAACTTGTGTCCATTCACACCTGCCTATTTTCAATCCGTTCTGTCCCCTTCGGGCTGACGGGCAGTCGGGTGTAAACGGACAGAGGAGTCTATTTACACCCGTCCGCCCATAGAGCAGAGCAGGCTCGGTCCGAGTCGTTTACATTCTGCAGAAACTAAGCAGACCTGGACCAGTCATCCACACGCTTTTCTGTGATCAGCAGACAGATCCCCTTTCTGATGTAAAAGGGGCCCTAAAGTTCACATTGCTGTAAAGCAAAGCAGAATAAAATAAACCTCTGTAGTGTACTAATGTGCATTACCAAACAAAAAATGCTATACATAAAAACTACTTAGAGTTTTCGGGAAGCAATTTAGGACATACAGATGATCACAAATTATGCATACAATATACATATGCACAAGTATCTATCCTTCATAGCCAATGGACATGGACAGTGTATGTGATAGGGATACACCAAGAGAGTTGGAGAGATTGTAGTTGCAGATTTAGCGTCATCCCCAGGAGAAATTCCTCCTTTGGTCCAATGAAGTCCCCTCTGGTACAGACTTTCCTTGTTATGTTATGGAGTCCTCCAAAACCACATATCTTTGTTTTCTGCACATGTCTGAGTTTAAGTCTTTTGTTGCTGTTGCCTTCCCCTGCTTCCTGTCAACATCATTTCCTCTTTCATGAACTCCATAAACCAGTCAAACAAATTCATTAGCATATGAATTGGGAATGCCTAGCTTCTAAAAACAATACATTATAACCAAAAGGCATCATTCCATATATTTTTACGATTTAAAAAAAAAAAAAAACGCTAAAATAACCATTGCAACACATTGGTCTCATCTTTCTGAGTGATGGTGTGATGCATCCTAGTGAGTTATTACTATAGAAGAGACGTAAAGATTCATCCTCAACAGGAACAGGCCTTCTTGTCGAATGTACATTCGTTTGGGCCATCTTTAGAAGGTAAGTGTTCGTCCAGTGGACTGGGACAATACTAAGGGGTTCTCGCAGAAAGAAGGATTCTATGCCTGGACACTATTGAGTGAGACGATTTAGTGCACATCAAGTTAACCCCCTGATATTTGCATTCTTTTTTTACCTACACTAATGGTTTTGGATATTATTTTTTTTAGTGTTGTGGTGTACTTTATCTTATTATATGGAAGAGATTGCACTTGGATTTTATATATTAATCGTGAAGTATTAACACAGTTTGTATTTTAATATGCATAGATTTTATCACTATGTACAGTGGGTACGGAAAGTATTCAGACCCCCTTAAATTTTTCACTCTTTGTTATATTGCAGCCATTTGCTAAAATAATTTAAGTTCATTATTTGTCCTCATTAATGTACACACAGCACCCCATACTGACAGAAAAACACAGAATTTTGTTGACATTTTTGCAGATTTATTAAAAAAGAAAAACTGAAATATCACATGATCCTAAGTATTCAGACCCTTTGCTCAGTATTTAGTAGAAACACCCTTTTGATCTAATACAGCCATGAGTCTTTTTGGGAAAGATGCAACAAGTTTTTCACACCTGGGAGTTGGGGATCCTCTGCCATTCCCCCTTGCAGATCCTCTCCAGTTCTGTCAGGTTGGATGGTAAACGTTGGTGGACAGCCATTTTTAGGTCTCTCCAGAGATGCTCAATTGGGTTTAAGTCAGGGCTCTGGCTAGGCCATTCAAGAAGTCACAGAGTTGTTGTGAAGCCACTCCTTTATTTTAGCTGTGTGCTTAGGGTCATTGTCTTGTTGGAAGGTAAACCTTCGGCCCAGTCTGAGGCCCTGAGCACTCTGGAGAAGGTTTTCGCCCAGGATATCCCTGTACTTGGCCGCATTCATCTTTCCCTCGATTGCAACCAGTCATCCTGTCCCTGCAGCTGAAAAACACCCGCACAGCATGATGCTGTCACCACCATGCTTCACTGTTGGGACTGTATTGGACAGGTGAGGAGCAGTGCCTGGTTTTCTGCACACATACCACTTAGAATTAAGGCCAAAAAGTTCTATCTTGGTCTCATCTTATTTCTCACCATCTTGGAGTCCTTTTTTTTTTTTTAGCAAACTCCATGCAGGCTTTCATGTGTCTTGCATGGAGGAGAGGCTTCCGTAGGGCCACTCTGCCATAAAGCCCCAACTGGTGGAGGGCTGCAGTGATGGTTGACTTTTTACAACTTTCTCCCATCTCCCGACTGCATCTCTGGAGCTCAGCCACAGTGATCTTTTGTTTCTTCTTTACCACTCTCACCAAGGCTCTTCTGCCCCGATAGCTCAGTTTGGCCGGACGACCAGTTCTAGGAAGGGTTCTGGTCGTTCCAAACGTCTTCCATTTAAGGATTATGGAGGCCACTGTGCTCTTAGGAACCTTAAGTGCAGCAGACATTTTTTTGTAACCTTGGCCAGATCTGTGCCTTGCCACAATTCTGTCTCTGAGCTCTTCAGGCAGTTCCTTTGACCTCATAATTCTCATTTGCTCTGACATGCACTGTGAGCTGTAAGGTGTTATATAGACAGGTGTGTGGCTTTCCTAATCAAGTCCAATCAGTATAATTAAACACAGCTGGACTTAAATGAAAGTGTAGAACCATATCAAGGATGATCAGAAGAAATGGACAGCGCCTGAGTTAAATATATGAGTGTCACAGCAAAGGGTCTGAATACTTAGGACCATGTGATATTTTCTTTTTTAATAAATCTGCAAAAATATCAACAATTCTGTGTTTTTCTGTCAATATGGGGTGCTGTGTGTACATTAATGAGGACAAAAAATGAACTTAAATGATTTTAGCAAATGGCTGCAATAGAACAAAGAGTGAAAAATTTAAGGGGGTCTTAATACTTTCCGTATCCACTGTAGATATTTCTTATAACTGTTTATCTTCTAACACACGTTAAAAGGACTCAAAGGATTCCTCTTTTTTAGGACACATTACTTATACATCTGGTTATAGTTTATACGCCACCGCTGACATTTTGGCAAAGCTTCTATGTTGTACCAACAGCTTTACGCTTCTACGTCTAGCCATCACCGCCAAGATTAAAGTTCCTGGAGACTACTCCTTTTCCCCAGTTATTGGACTGCGTCATGTATTGCATTCCAAAATGTGGAATTAACAAGTAAGTCAAAAATCATAGTGAAGTGTGTGCGTAAAAGAGCAGGAGTAGTTTTGTCCTTTAGAGTATAAGCTCCAATAAGGAATTGTCTTATCCATTTAGTGATGGTGAATTTGGAATCAGGATGTCCTTTGCAAGGTCCTAAGAGTATGATGAATAGGGAGTCTGTCTTTCTGATAAAAGCTTTTGCTCTGAGATAGTCTCTAATGGCTCTGGCTAAGTCTAAGTGTTAAAGAGCAATTTACTTTTGGTGCTTTAGAGAAGGGCTCTAAAGAAGGGACTATGTCAGGAAGAAAAGGTGGTCTTGGACATAAGGCAATCTTGTCTTTGTGAAGAATGAGGAATTGCTCCTTAGAAGAGACACATCAACTCAGAGATATGTCTGACATATGTGATAGCAACCAAGAAGTCCAGTTGCTGGAGAAATCTAATGAACCCATCACTGATGGGATTACAGGGTGGAAAGAAACAGGGTGTTGTAAAAAAGAGCCTGATCCGCCTTAAAGGTTTTGACAAGGGAAAGCAAGCCCACAAGTTTTTGAAAAAGAATGGACAGGCCGAAACCTATCCTTTCATAGTGCTGATTGTAGGAAGACCAGATTGCGAAGCACAAAAGATTAATGTTCACAGCAGGTAAAAAAACGTCCCAGGCACAATAGTCAATGAAGTGTCTGAAGTGGCTTTTTTTGCTTTTAGCAAAGTAGGAATGAAAGACTTATAGACCCTTCTGTCCTTTAAGATCGTTAAAGCCATTCTGTTAAAACCAGTGGCGGAGAAGCAGGATGGCATAGGGAGCCCTGAGACAACAGATCTGGACTGTTGGAAAGAGGCCAGGGGTCATCTAATAGTCTGTGTAACAGGTTCCTCTGGGCCTGTTTGGTGCAATTAAAATCGTCTGTTTCAATTTTTCCTCTGTTTTGTGGAGCAGGCGAGGTAGAATTAACACTGGAGGAAAGGCAAAGATTAGCCTGAACTGAGACTAGGGAATTATTAAGGCTTCCAATGCCATAGCTAGAAGATCCTTGGTCTGGCAACAAACATGTTGTTGAATCTGGAGCCTGGGAATCCACGTCCGGGGTCTCTCATCTCTGACATATGAGGTTAACAGTGCAGTGAAGGGCCCATGTACCCTTGGTCTAGGAGTGAAAGCCTTCCAGTGGTCCACTCCTGGGATGTAAACAGCAAAGATCGCTGGATGGTGTTTCTCTGTTCATGAGATGATCAGGTTTGCTTCCTTCAAGGCTGCTAGACTCCCAGTGCCCCCTAGGTGGTTGATGTAGGCCATGCCGTGGCATTGTCTGACTGTACAGTGATTGGGTGCCCTTATAGGAAAAAAAAAAAAAGGTGCAGTGTTGCAGAGCCATCAATATCGCTCTGAGCGCCAAGATATTGATGGGGAGCTTGTCTTCTTCCGAAGGCTATGTTTTCTGAACTGTGAGGAACTGGACTCCTCTCCAGCCTAAAAGATTGGCATCTGTCGTTAGCTCTTCCCTTCATATTACTGGAAGCTGATATCTCATTGGGGCTTGTGGGTGCAATGTCAGGCTCCTGCAGACTCTTAATACAACTGGCTGCCTATACCCCCTGTACGATCAGACAGCTACTGAAGAGCAGGAAGAATAAATGAACTATGAGAACGCTCACCGGTGTCCTTGCAGTTCATTGAGATTTATCTACAAGCTGTCTGCTGCGGTGGCAGACGAGACTTGTATTTCATTCACAGGGGATCAGGGCTGCTGCTTTAGTAACATGTTAAAAAACATAAGTTCACCCTTAGTAAAATTGTAACAGCCATACAGGCTTTCCCTTTAGAGAAGCTTTTAGCAAGTTCTACTGAGAATTGAAAAGATCTTGGTGATACTTCCTTAAACTAACAAACTGTAGATTAGCATTTAAAAGGCATATTTGCACAATGCTGTGTATAATAGGTCTAATGCATATATATCCTTCACAATGCAGCTGCAAATAAAATTCCCATGCAGTACATAGCCAAGATAACTAAATGAAATCAAAAGGTGCAATTATACAACATTAACTGATGTTATTAGCTTTGGCGCAAGTCAGCCTTTTCCTTGCAATGCATTTAACTTCCAAACATGCGAAAAGGAAAACACTGCTCCCTAGTGGCAATTGTGAGCTATCACAACAAGCAAAATAAAAGCTCGCCAAACAGTCAATTTTAGGAAGGGTGGCCCTGTTGGCAGGAGATTTCTCCATGCACGTCGTTTACCGTAGATGGGGAAATTGATAGATTTCAGTCCAATAAGACATCTTACAGAGATCAAACATAAAATGTATTGCAATGAATATTTGGCAAAGCAACCATTATTTGGCAACAACAACAGTCTAAGCCCAGGTTCACACTGGGGCTGCGGGAGTGAAGCTGTGCGAGTTCAGCTGAACTCGCACGATTTCACTCCTGCCTGTCAGTCCCGATTTCGGCCGCGATTACAGGGAAATCTGTGCAGGTTTCTGCACAGATGACAATGTAAATCGCGGCCCGAAATCACAAAAAGTAGTACAGAAACTACTTTTTGAAATCGGTGCAGCGCCGCAGATGGGGCGTCACACCGATTAGGACGGTGCCATTGCCCGCAATTTGTGGCAAATATCGCCGATTTGACATGCAATTTGGCATGTCAAATCGCACCAGTGTGAACCAGGGCTTAGACAAATTCAGCTAAATCTATAGGCAACACACAGATGTACATTAAAGAATACCCATTATTACCTGCTTACAGTCCCTGACAAAAGTCTTGTCGCTTCTCTATTTTGTAGAAACTCCTGCTATTAACCTGACTTTTAATTAATCAATTGGTGTTAGAAATAGCTCCTATGAAAAGCTAAAGCCCTCCCAAATGATGTTTAATGCACTGAAATAAATTAGTTTCACTGAAAAAAGATTTATCATTTAATCAAGACAGACAGGTCAAATTTTGGCAAGACAAAAGTTTTGTCGCCTATACAGAACATGAACAACTTTACTGAAAATCCAAAAATATGTCAGCAAATTAAGTAGTGGTGCTGTGAGATCCAAATTTATTATCTTGTATGACTTCCATGAGCTTGAAGGACAGCATCCATGTGGTTTGGCAAGGATTCATACAATTTATTGATGAAGTCATCAGGAATAGCAAAGAAAACGGTCTTGCATGCCTCCCAGAGTTCATTAATAATCTTTGGTTTCGTCTTCCATGCTTCATCTTTCATCCTACACCACATATGCTCAATGATGTTCATGTCTGGTGACTGGGCTGGCCAATCCTGGAGCATCTTGATCTTCTTTGCCTTAAGGAACTTTGATGTGGAGATGGAAGTATGCGATGGAGCACCATCCTGCTGCAAAATTTGCCCTTTTTTATGGTTGGGAATATAAGAGGTAGCTAAGATTTCTTGGTATTTTAGACTATTGATGTTGCCTTCCACCCTGCAGATCCCTCGCACACCCCCATACTGGATGTAACTCCAGACCATGATTTTGCCTCCACCAAACTTCACTGTTTTCTGGGTAAATCTCGGCTCCATGCGGGTTCCAGTTGGTCTCCTGCAATATTTGCAGCGACTGTGGTGTAATTCAACAGAAGATTCATCTGAAAAATCCACCTTCTGCCACTTTTCCAGAGTCCATCCTTTTAGCAGGCTGTGGCCCTTGGCAAATGCCACACAGTATTTCAATTGTCTTTTGTTTAGTGCTGGCTTATGGGCACTGATTCGACCATGGAGGCCATTTTGAGACAGAATCCGACAAACTGTTCTGGTTGACACAGGGACTTCAGGTGACCAGGTCTCGTGGAGCTCTGCTGCAGTGGAAAATGGGCTGGCCTTGGATTTTCGAGCCAACAAACGGTCCTCTCCAGCAGTTGTCTTGCAGGGTCGGCCTGACCTGGCCTTGTCCAAAACGTCTCCAGTCTCTTCAAATCTTTTTTTTATCCTCTGAACTTGACGCTGAGACACATTGAAGGTGTCTGCCACATCAGTAGTGGATCTGGTCTTCAGCCTCTTGATAATCAACACTTTAGTCTCCGGGTGAATCTTAGGCATGTTTGCAGACGTCTAGTTGCAGTTGAGAAGGACTCTAGTGTACTGGTGTTCTTTTTATACACACCTGAGACCTAATTGATCCATTATTAGTCACAGGTGAAGCTCATATAACAAGGCGACAACACTTATGTCTTGGCAAAAATTGACTGAATGGGCTTTACCAAGCTGTGAATATTAGAATACTTTTTGTCAGTTTCGGTTTGCACTGAAACATTATTACAAAAGCTCTTGGGATTAAAATGACCCATTTCTTGTAACAAAATCTTGATTAGAAATATATTTTAGCAGCACTTCAGGTCAATTTGTACACAAGCGACAAGACTTTTGTCAGGGACTATATATTTAAAAGTACAACTGAAAATGCTGTGTAAACACATGATATCAGACTAACTACTATTACATCCCAGGCCAAAAACAATGCAGTTGCAGTAAAGGCTTGCTATTCATTGCAAATTATCAGCCAACTGTGCCTCTTAACATCTCTAGCATCAGAATGGGATTTAGGACCCATTTGGACTTCTGCGCTTTGATAAAATGTGTATTTTACTGTAGTGCGCAGCAACACACATACTGCAGCACATTTAGCAGTAATGGCCAACACAAACTAATGTCAGAGCATCACAAAGCACATTGTTTGCAGTGGTGCACTGCTTTCGCAAAAAGGGTCGTGTGCGTTGCATCTGCAGCCCATTCATAATGAATGGGCTGCCTTAACATAATGCAAGATGATACACTCCAACAAACCCTACTAAAATCTAAATGAGAAATGAGCCCTTAAAACCCAACTCAAGCCTAATTTTGAAATTGTGAAAAAAGATCGATTAATTTGAACCGCGCTGTGTCTCTAAAAAAAAAACGTATGCCGTGTACACACGATCGGTTTTACTGATGAAAACAGTCCGATGGACTTTTCTCATCGGACAAAGCGATCGTGTATGGGCCCCATCGGTCTTTTTTCCATCGGTGAAAAAAAATAGAACATGTTTTAAATTTATCCGATGGGAAAAAAAACGATAGCAAATTCCGATCGTCTGTGTGGAACTCCATCGGAGAAAAACCCAAACGCATGCTCAGACTGAATTAGGAGACAGGAGCGCTCGTTCTGGTAAAATTAGCGTTCGTAATGGAGAGAGCACATTCGTCATTCTGCAAATTATTGCCTCGTTTAATGCAGCGCATTGTTTTCTTCTTTCTAATACTAGAAAAAAAAAAAATTTTGGCTGCTGATATTTATAGAGTTCTGACAAACTTATTTCTTTATTGTTTCTTGTGATCTCCTGAATAATTTTTTAAGCCAGATGTACCCAATTTTTTATTTTGCAAATTGTTTTTATTGTGAACTCCATTTTTTTTTTGGGTCAAGTTATCACAACATTTTTTAAGAATTTTTTAACCCTCAAGGGGGTTGGTGTCCCTTGTTAATTACACATTGTATTTCTGAAATGTTATGTCTACAAAATACATAGGCAAGTATTTAACTTAAATCAAAGATCAATTTATTCTGGATAAACAAAATAATCAGGAAGGAATTTTTTCCCCTGCTGTAGCAAATTGGATCATGCTCTGCTGTTTTTTTTTTTGCCTTCCTCTGGATCAACTGTGGGTATAGAATTGGGTATATGGGATTGTACGATATTTTTTTTTTTTTTTTTTTTATGGTTGAACTGGATGGACTTTGTCTTTTTTGAACCTGACTATGTAACTTTATGTAACAGGAAGGGCAACAATTGAAAAATTATTTGCATTATTGCAGACTTTGGACCCCAAAGGCAGACCTGAATTGGATGGAAAATAAAATTAACAACATAAGGAAATCAGGAGCAAAAGCCAAATACATACATGTCCCTAAGCTGTGGTAATCCAACAAACTGCATCTTCTGGCAGAGCAGCTTGAAGCCAGGGACTCACGTTCTGGTCTTCCTTGTAGCCTTCCCTCCACGCTTCCCTGCAGCGTTCCTTCCACGGCTCACTCCACGCCCCCTTGCAGGCTGTGACTCTGTTGGTCGGAATGTGGCAGGAGGAGGATGGGCCAGATCGCAAAGATGTGTGGCCTTTGTCAGCTGGCCCCTCCCTGCCCTGTGAAGCGCCGTAGAAATAAGCTCCTCACAGAGGGCACATTGGCCCTCCTTCACTTTGAGTTTATCGACCACATAACACCCATAAGACTCAACTGGGTTGAGGGGGGCCCTCATTATGGCAGCAGGATCCCTGATAATTTTAAGAGACTCCTCCTCCACCTGTGTCATCCTCCGAGGTTTTTTGGCTCTGACGTGGAGGGGAGTCACTTGGGACTGGGTGCTGCCACTTGGCCTGGGCACCTGCTGCCTGCCACTCACCCCTGCCTCCTCCTGGCTGCCACATTCCGGAGCCTTGTCCTCCTGGCTGAGCTCATCCAGTGTATAAAAAAAGGGACATTGTTTTAGTTTTTGGTTCATCAATCACACACATTTTTCAGCTCATGACTGTTGCAATTTGAATGTTAAATAAATATAAAAGACTCTCATTCTGACCCCAGCATTTTTCAATACTGTCCCAATCATTTGTGGCCACTAATTTTTATTTATTTTTTATTATTTCATTTGTGAATAATAACATCTAGTTCACAATAATAATTCTAGGTCAATAAATATGTTTTAAAATACTATACCTGGCTAAAGATTTGCAGATCCGGCTCTTCAAGCTCAGGTTGCTCCTCTTCCCCATCTGCAGGGGTGGAGGGAAGGGTGGAAGGAACGCTGGAGGGAAGGGTGGAAGGAAGGCTGGAAAGTGATTCCCTGGCTTCTATCTGGTCGTCCAGAAATTGAAGATGCTTGTAGTACCACAGCTTGGGCTCAGGTACTTGGTCTGCTACTGCTCCTGATCTCTTTGCAGCGCGGACCTCTTTGTACCGCTTTTTGTAGGAATTCCTCATGTTGTTAATTTTATTGTTGATCATCGTATAGTCTGCCTCTGGGATCCAGGTCTTCATATATGCAACTAATTTTTCAATTGCTGCCCTTCATACCACACTGTTGTGGTATACACTATTTTTCACCTCCCACAAGTTTCTCATTTTGCGGTATTTGTCAATGAAAGCAAGCATTATATCAGGCTCCCTTAATTTATGCATAATTTATGCAAGATAAAACACACAATACAAAAACAGTAGGTCAGCTAAAATTGTCCTAATCTTATCCCAATATAGGCCTTTACAATCATGAATCAGTATAGGCCACTGATGCCCCAAGTTTCATTCTAACCTTCGTTGGAGTCGTTTGGCACTTCCGGTCGTCCTTACTCCGCACACACAACGTAGTTTCGTCGTTTAGCATTTATATACCCTGCGCATGCGTGAAACTCCGCCCATGACGGTCTTTTTCGGATTTTCCCCGCCCCTTATCGTTCGGCGCACAGTGGGAGACGACAACATGGCGGTGACACAGGTGTGTGTTATACTAAGTACCGACGAGGAAAGACCGGAGGCAGGAACATCCCGATCCAGGAGTAATAAAAGATACAAGGCGACTAATAAAAGATACAAGGCGACTAATATGTCATTTGCTGAGATGGCGGAGATCCTGCGGAGGAAAGATTACGATGGGACACCCCTAATCTCAGGAAGTCAAAAATAATGGACAAAGTAGCGAGGAGTCTCTATAATAAATTTGGGGTCAGGAGATCCAAGGAGCAGTTCGGTAAAAGGTGGTCTGACCTGAAGCTGAGGGAGCCGGAGCAGTATAGGAAGATAAAAAAAAATCCTGGAAAAAAGTATTTTCCCTGTGTTATTTCAATTTTTTATATTATTCTTGCAAGCTTTGCTCCATGTGCTTGGATTGACTGGTTTCACATTGTAAAATGCCCAATTTCATGTTAGTGGCCAACGTTTATAATGGTTCGTAGTAAACTGCGATCGTCTAAATCTCATGTTTTGCACAGATACACATTAACCACATGTGGTCATGCCTTTGTGTCTTAAAACAACCTTTATAAACATTGTTGTCTAGATGATGTGTTTGTAAGTAGAATGTGAAATGCAAACTTGATTCAGTGTAAAGGAGAGGACACTCAGCAGCTGGTTACACATCTGGACTCAGGAGCACTATAGTGTGGGCCACCAGAACAACCTTTTTAGGGTGTCCCAGTGGATACTTTGGGGTGTCTCCATGTGTGAAACTTGTCCCAAAAAGGTAAGTATTCCATCTTTGGTAAGGGAAAAAATCGCGTCTTCAACTTGGAACTCTGCCAAAACAGACAACTGTACCCCACTTCCAAACAATGTTTCATATTTCTGGCCTCAAATACAGTATCTGTGTGCTAAGTATACCTTTTGTTTCATTCTCATAGGGGAGAAAAGACTCTGGACATCTGAGGACACCAAGAACACCACACCTGAGAAAGAAGGGGAACAGAGGACACCACAACCTCAGGATGTGGAGGGAGGAGAGGTGGAAGAAGTGGCTGAAATAGGGACCACAACAGGTCAGTGTCTGACACCACAGCTTCAGGTAATAGATGTATGCCTGCATATTTATAATACATGGTGTGTATTTTTTATTTTAGGTGATTTGGAAGAAGAATCTCGTTTCACCAGTGCAAGTGCACACATCCTCATCCAGGACATAATGGTGTGCAATCAGGAATTAGACCTGATCAAGCAAAAAATGAATGAGATTGAACAAAAAAAATAAGAACATCATTGATGTTTTAGGCAGAATCTAAAAGAACACAAAATTGAACCTTTTTTTTGTAATTTTATGAGTGTTAAAAAATTAGATTGGACAAAAAAATGAAAGTATTCCTGCTTTGTTGAAATCCAAAAATCTCGTGTTCATCTTGGAACTATGCCAAAACAAACAATTGTCCCCCACTTCCAAGCAATTTTTCCAATGTATGCCCTCAAATATCTGTGTGCTAAGGATACCTTTGGTTTCATTCTCATAGGGGAGAGAAGACTGGGAGGACACCAATCTGAGGAGACTAGGAAGCACAGACCACAGAAAGAACCCCAAGCTCAGCATGTGGAGGAAGCAGAGGTGGAGCTTATCACCACAACAGGTCAGTGTCTGTCACCACAGCTTCAGGTAAAGAGATGTAGGCCTGCATATTTATAATACCTTTTTTTTTTTTAGGGGATGAACATGGTGTTGTGGCCGAAACTCCTACTACTCCTTTCTCAAGTGCTAGTGCACAAATCATAATTCAAGAAATAATGGAATGTAGTAGTGAAATGGACATTATGAGGAATAGGATGAATGTGATTGAGCAAAAATATAAAAACATCATTGATATTTTGGGGCGAATAGTCTGACCCCCCTTATTAAATTTTTTTGTCCCAAATTTTGCACTTGATTTTCCACAAGCCAAAATTTGAAGATGCACACAGTGTGTTAACATGTGCCATCTGCCGTCACAGGATATCTATGTCCCTGTTTTGTGGGTGCAAGCCCTTCCTCGCTACTCAAGTAGGTGAGAGGAAGTGTTTGCACCCCCAAAAAACGGCCATTGATCCCCCATGATGGCAGATAGCACATGTTGACTTTAGGCATGGGATAAGGATGAAAATACCCATTTTGCCACACAAACTGTGTGCATCTTCAAATTTTGGCATTACCCCATCTCATGTTTTTCTAAGGTTGAACTTTGTAAGTTCCATTGTTTTGATATGTTTTCTTGTTTGAACCATGCATGTTTATGCAAACCAAAAAAAAAAATTATATATATATATATATATATATATATATAAAAAATAATTTACACCAAAATGTGAATAATTTTTTTACCAAAAAAAAATCTAACGCACATGTTGTGCACAGAGTAAAAAATTTTTTTAGACTCAACAATGTATGGCTTCTTCTTTCTATGCTCAATAGCTGTTCTAAAATATGGAAGTTCTTGTTTACTGTGACAAATGTGGTTATTTACTAAAGACAAATCCACTTGGCACTACAAGTGTACTATGAGAACCTGGGAGACACATAAATAAAAGAAACACAAGCAATAATGACAAAACAAGTTTTTCAAAGATAATCTTTTTAGGTTTATTTTCAACCCAAAAATTCATATATTCTCTGGCATATCGATGGCCCCCCTACCCGTGAAGTTCTCAACGTATTTATCACATACTTCACGGGCGATTTGGGGTCCAAGCCAGTACGGCCAGTGTCCAGGCCTGTCATCAATGTAGTGTCTGCAAGACCGGCTTCAGGCCCAACATTTGAAAGATAATTAGTAGAATATTTCCTCAAAAAATTGTGCAGGATGCAGCAGCTGAAGATGATATGGTTGAGTTTGTAGTCCGCCATATTGATTGCTGTCAGAAACAGGCGGAACCGGCTGGCCATTATCCTGAAGGCATTCTCAACAACCCACCCGTCTCTGGCCAGCCGGTAATTAAAAACCCTCCTCTCCGGGGTGAGGGTCCTCTGGGGAAACGGCCGCATCAGGTGGGGTCCCAGTCCGAAAGCTTCATCCGCAAGAAACACAAATGGAAGTCCTTCCACATTATCTGCATCAGGTGGCAGTGCCAGGCCACCAGTCTGCAGACGGTGGGCAAATTCCGTCTGTGCGAAGACTCCGCCATCAGACATCCGGCCATTCTTCCCCATGTCCACATACAAAAACTCATAGTGTGCCGACACCACCGCCATTAACACGATACTAATAAAACCCTTGTAGTTAAAATAGTACGACCCCCGAACAGGGTGGCGGCACTATGCGGACGTGTTTCCCATCAATTGCCCCTCCGCAGTTGGGGAAGTCCCACCGCTCGGCAAAATGGGAGGCAACAGTCTACCATTCCTGTGGCGATGAAGGAAACTGGAGTCAAACAAGAAAAAATAATTAGTACTTTGGCACATAACATTGCAAACAGATTACACAAATACATTCTTGGCCAACGTTAGTATAAGATTTATTTGAAGGTGTATTTAAAGACAAAAATAGAAGGCCCACTTATCAGATGACTCACCCCCTCAGATGACCCATTGGGGAAAAAGGGGGGGTTCTAGCTGATTTTGGGCCCCCAAAAAAAGCCTCTACCACTCTGCTGAAATATAATGTGAAATAAAACATTTGGACACATTTTAGGGGGGGAGGGGTTCATAACTACAATGGAGCTGACAAAATACATTGTAAACAGACTAGGCTAGGTGTGTTTGGGCCCAGGATAGCATGCTGGAGAAGTTAGTGAAGGGAAATATGCATGTAGGCCAAAAAAGGAGCATTTTAAAAACTTACAGCATGCATGGGGACAAAGGGGACATTCACAGCATATTACAATCATGGTAATTAGGGAAGGATGAAAGAAATACAATACATTAACATCACATTCTATGTATTTAATGTTTGCTAAAGGAGAAAACTTACCTTAATATAGTCCTTCTGCATGACTTGTATGATGGCAGAACACGTTTCAGGGATAATGACCCCCAGAGCCTGGGGGGAGATGCCTGTCATGAACTTGAGGTCCTGCAGGCTTCTCCCAGTCGCCAGGTATCTCAACATGGCAATAAGCCTCTGCTCGGCAGTGATGGCCTGGCGCATCACAGTGTCCTGCCTCGTGATATAGGGGGACAGCAAATCCAACAGACGGTGAAAAACGGGGTCCGTCATCCGGAGAGAATTCCTGAAGTCATCAGGATTATTCTCCTGGATTTCCCGCAGCAGAGGCATATGAGAGAATTGTTCCCGCTGGAGCAACCAATTCTTGGTCCATGAACTCCTCCTCGCCCTGTTCATGATCTGAGCTTGGGTCAAAGTATTAACCGCAACACCAAGCGCATACGCAGCACGAGCTCTACGATGAGAACGTACTTCCAACATGGCTTTAAACTGGTCGGCTGGTCAGAACGAACTTAAACAGAACGCACCGAGGAACAGCAAGGCCTGTGAAGAATGACCTGAAAAACAGTAACGAGAGGACAAGAATGCACTGCAAAACAGATACGACCTCACTGCACGCACTGAAAGACAAATACGAACCCACAAGCTGAAAACGCAGAAAACAATCTGAAAAGCACGGAGACTGAAAAGCGTGAATCGGCTATCAAACTTTTACTAACACGCGGGAACACGAAATCCGCAAAAGCAGCCCAAAGGGTGGTGCCATTGGATTTGAACTTCCCCTTTATAGTGCCGTCGTACGTGTTGTACGTCACGGCGTTTGGGACGGTCGGTTTTTTGACTGATGGTGTGTAGGCAAGACTGATGGAAGTCAGCTTCATCAGATTTCTGATGGAAAAATCCACCGGATTAGAATCCATAGGAAATCCGATCGTGTGTACAGGGCTTTAAAGTGCAAATTCTAAAAGTGCATGAAACAGTGTCAGCAAACACAATCATAAATTATACATACATATATATATATATATATATATATATATATACATACACACATATATATATATATATATATATATATATATATATATATATATATATATATATATGTCTGTGTGTGTGAGGTTCAACAGAGATAGCATCTTTTTAGTGTCCAATATAAGTGAATAGTCAATAAAGTGCATGTGAAACCTCATGTTCCTGATGAGCAATAAGAAGTGACTAGATCTTCCACCACCATCACCTGCCACACATTCTCCTCACCAGAATCCCATGACACCCATTACAGGTAGTCATAAACGCTTGTGAATAATACCAGTGTGAAATTCTCATGCCGCGTACACACGATCGTGATTCACGGCGGTGAAAACACCGCCGTGAATCACGACATGAAATAAAATGAAAAACGAGGGAACGGCATTTTCCCCCACACACGACCGTTTTTCCCGTCATTTTTTTCTTTGTCGAGAAAAACGACCGTCTGTGGGCTCCGCGGCAGTGTCTCCCTATGGGAAAACTGCCGCGGAAAAAAATGATGGAAAAAACGATGAGAAAATTTAGAACATGTTCTAATTTTTCTCGTCGTTTTTTCTGCCGTTTTTCTCAACGAGAAAAACGACATAAAGCCCACAGACGATCGTTTTTCTCGGCGAAAAAAAAAAATGCCGTTTTTCTCGTCGAGAAAAGCGGTCGTGTGTACGCGGCATCACAGCCACAGCACCGGTCCAAACAGATATTTAATCAGGATTCAACAACACCCATTACAGGTGGTCCTTAACGCTGGATAATGCCAGCATGGAAATTCTCACAACCACAGCGACGATCTGAACAGATGTCCAATGATTAGTGGAAAAGAGCAAAGAAAAGGAGGGCTTCCATGGTGAAGTATATAGCGATTTATTCAAAAAATTAACTTGCAGCTTGAACATTCATGTGTTGGAAACGCTGTATGTGCTCCAGCTGTGTTACAAACGGCGGAAGTGACTTATCACGATCAAGCCACCCTATGCGTTTCGTCAGCATGCTCTGACGTCATCAGGGGTCATGTGATCGGATACGTCGCTTCCCTATTTATACAAGTCCGTCGAATAAGGATATCCAATCTAGTTCAAGCCTTACATAATATTCCATAAAAAGCTCTTATATCATACAAGTGTATATAACAATAAAAACTAATTAAAGTGAATTAAATTTAAATTAGAAATGAAAAAAAAAAATAGGATTTTTTACTCACCGTAAAATCCTTTTCTCGGAGTCCATGGACCGACAGCTTCTCTATTGACAAAGTGGGTATTATCCGTTAATTAGGAGTGACTAGGCAGAAAACTTGTAAAAAATGTTGCATCACACCTTCTACAGTACCGCCCAGGGGGCGGACCCTCTGGGTATATCCCCTCAGTCTGCATCTCGCAGATCAGTTAGTCAAAAAGCAGTACAAACTTAAAAAGGAGGGGTGGGTGCTGTGTCGGTGCATGGACTCAGAGAAAAGGATTTTACGGTGAGTAAAAAATCCTATTTACTCTTTCGTCCATGGACCGACACAGCTTCTCTATTGACAAAGTGGGACGTCCCAAAGCAGAGTCAGAGAAAAAACGAGGGGTGGTAACAGCATAAAAATAAACTTCACCCCAAACACAAAACAGCACTCCTCCGACGGAGGAGTTGCAACTCTAAACAGCCGCCTGCAAAACTTTGCGGCCGAAAGAGGCATCTACATCAACCTTGTAGAATTTTATGAAAGTGCGAGCGGACGACCAAGTCGCCGCTTTACATAATTGGGAAACAGACGCTTGATGTCGGAAAGCCCAAGAGGCACCAATTGCCCTGGTCGAATGCGCCGTGACCGGGAAGGGGGGCGCTTAACCCTTTAAGGCGTAAGCCTGGATTACTATCTGTCGGATCCACCTAGAGATGGTGGCCGACGAGACTGCTTGGCCCTTCTTGGGACCAGCCACCGAAACAAACAGGGAGTCTGACTTCCGGAACAGGGAAGTAGCAGATAAGTATACTCTCAAAGCTCGGACAACGTCTAAGGAATGCAACACCGACCGACTCCTTAGGATTCGACGGATGAGGACACAAGGATGGAAGAACAATGTCTTTGTTGAGATTGTGAAGTCCCTTAATGATTTTTTACCCACCCACAACGGCCCAGAAGCCCTGACCCTTCCCCCACCACCACTGCGGCCTCTTCCTTTCTTGAACCCGCCGTAACCCATCAAGGTAGACTTGAGACAGTTCTGGTGCCTTTGAGACTTCACATCCGACCCATGAGAGTCTGTACTGCAATGCTTCATCGCCCCGCTGCATTGAAGGAGCGGAATTCAAACATTACTGGCGGGATCCTTGCATATTTAGTCCTGTAGCTTGGAAATATGGTGTTATGATTGTCACGATTGGATCGGACCGCGAGACAGCACTTTTCAGCATGGTGAAGGAAAGTTTCAGAAGAGTCTTATTCGTGGCACGTTTTTCTTAAGAGATGCGTTGCTTCTTCAGGTGGTGGTTGGGCGGGCCTCCGGACAGTCGTGCATGAATACAAAAAAAAAAAAGAACAAAAAGGAGAATGTCAGACAGGAGTTATTGGCGGAATGTCAGACAAGAGTAGTGGCGTGGCCACTAAGACTGAATATCTTATGAGGGGTGCAATGTGGACGAGTAAGGTGGGATCCCCACAGGGTACCGAGACCGAGCCACGGCCAGTATCATCCATTGCCCTTGATGGTAGGGATAGTCAACACTGCCTGCTATTGTTAGGTCCCTGGGTTCACCACACCTGCTCACGGGGCTCAGGTTAAAGCAGTGGGCAGATTAGGGGAGGTAAAATTACATTAAGACATGGGACCTGGATGTCCAGGGATACTTTGTGAAATATGGTATTTGTATGTTTCAGGAACCCATTCTATGGAACCCACTGGACTCTTAAAAAAATGGAGTCAGGCAGAGACGGTAAACCCTTACAATTCACAACTCATCTCTGATATTCAAACAAAAGTTCCAGAAGATGAATACATTTATTTTTCAAGATAAAGCAGAATATGAACCAAAGAAAGTAGGGAAGAGAAAAGAGAAAAAAGAATACAATAAGCAACAAAACATACAGGTTCAATGCTGCTTCGACCCAGACCGTTTGTCACCCATTTCCCTTTATGTCAAAGAGCACTGACTCTGCATTCAAAAAAAAACAAACAAACAATATGTAACTGTCCTGAAACAGTGCCTCGAAAAATAATATATTGTGGCTGTTGCAGCAGCAGCTTGGCAGAAAAAAATAAAAAATAACTAAAAATAAAAATAACATAAAGGAGGAAAAAAATAAAAATAGATAACTCTTCTATCCTATTAGTGATCAACAGGTGAACAGGATCACTGTCACTAACCATTTACAAGTCGGGTAGAAAAACAAAAAAATAAAAATATTTTAAAAAGGAGAGGCTAAACCAATGGTTGCCAAAAAAACTTTTTTAGAATTTAGTCACCCTGACTGTCCTTTAATATTACAGATTGAACAGGCTTATCCCTAGAACAAAAACAAGAAAAATATAGTTCTAGGGTCCTCTCTTAAATGCGCAAGCTACTCTAAATCGGTCTCTTAATAGTGACCCGCATTGGGACCGCAACAGGGTGGAGTTTACTAAAGTGTTTTTGGCCCCAGAACATCCTGATTTCCATCTCCCTTGTTATCTCCTCCCATGCTCCACCTCAGGACTGCTCCAGACCCTCTGGACCTCCCCACCTTTAAAACCATACGCCCAGCCAGGCGCTCCCCTTTCCACACCTAAATACTCTTATTCCAGGAAGCCTACCCCGCCTCCACCTAAAATGTTACCCCAGCCCGCTCCATATCAGATAATTCCCAGCGGCTATTATTTTTGTTCCACCCCCTCCTCTTAGATTATCAACCCCTAGAGAAGGGCCTTTTTATTCACGCCTTGCCCGAACTGTTGGCACCAATTAAATCCTGTTGCCCAAAGTTTAACTACCCATCTTTTAACTCCTCCCCGAATCCCAACGGAAGTTTCACTAAGTGTAAGGGGATGTCAGGTTTTATAAAAAAACTTTCTTTCGGGGCTATAGGGGTGAAACCCGGGGTTCCTTCTATATCCCTCCCAAGGACAAGAGTGTAGGTACAATAGACTCCCCGAGGTAGTGTACCCTGCTGAGTACAATTCAACCTGATGCTGAAAACAGTGTATCATTAGCCATGTGATGTCAGCATCAGTACCCCAGCATCCGGTATTGAGTCTAACACCTACACCATCGAAGCAATGACAAAAACCCACAAAATTCTATCCCAGTGACCATGCCCAGGGTATATCATGCACCCCTACCTATTGTTAGGTTCAAGAAACACCCTTGTTCCATGCCTAACGCCACATCAGTATCCTCTAGGTCAAATAACCAAACTCGCCTATATCCCAAATAATACCCAGGTGCTTCCTTCCCAGCAATGATCTCCCCATCCAGAACACAGCGTGAAATACATTCACCACTGTGTATTGGCCGTGCAAGGGACATTGTGTTCACACCTCTGACAGAGGGAAATATCAACCTGCCCCCAGCTTCCGTACCCTCTGATCACAGGTGGGTTCCTTAGCCACAAATGCAACAAGATAGAATCCCCAGTCAGTAAGCCACTGGTGCCCTCAACTCTACAGACCGAGTCTGCATTTCTGTAACACCTTTCACAATCCAAACCAGTACAGCCCATCCAGGCATTCGACTACCACTTTGGATTAGTGTAGGCGACGTGTTTTGGCACAGTCTCACTGAGTGGTGATGCTAACTCATCAGGCCACTGCCCCTCATAGAGAGATTTGTACAAACAGCTTGATGCTGGTCGATAACTCCACCTGCCCATGTGTGCACACCAGAGCAAATGACATATATCTGCCCTGTACCATCTCACACTCTCTACCAACCTCCCACCATGGTTGATGGAATCTTGAGCCACTTTACACTGTGGTTCTCTTTCCCCCCCATATAGTGCTGAACACATCCCTCCTCTTCTGGTTACTCCTCCGAGATAAGCGTCCTGTACTCTGTGTCCGCACATCTCTGGGAGCAAGCCACTGGTACCATGACCGCGCTTGATTCAGTGTGTATTCAGTACATATAAGATAATAGGTTTTCATCAACCATTATGAGATGCCGGAGTGCCATGTGGCGATGGAATACTGTAGATACCTGCACCATATTCAGTGTCCCACAAAAACATTTCCTCCTTTCAATCCCTGTCCGGACTCAAACCCCTCAGAACCAGATGGACTCCAGTGTGTAACCCAGTAGAGTGATAGGATAGTACCCAAATTGACCGTAATATAGGCACAATGTTCCGTCCCTGCCATTAGGGATGAGAATAGTACTAGTTACATTTTGACAACTCTGAACTGAGTCATCCACCACTCCATAGGACTCAGTCAATTCAGATACTACCCCACCTGCCTGTCTTTATAAGGTGGAACTTGTCACACTGAGTAAGAGTCAGTCAACTCTGAGGTTTTTAATTCCGGCCAGTGCAAGTTGAATGTCCTACCCTTTCCCTGATATGTAGCCCAGGACCTCCCAATGTGTTCCTGATTATCTCCAGCTCCATAATGTTTATGGTACCCAGTGACTCGCCTCCCGTTCCGAAGACAGTCACCATCAAGCCTCTTTTTTTTTTTTTTTTTTTCTAAGTTATGGGATATGGTCTGGATACCCGGATTGAAAACCACCTGCCACCAGGTACACCCAATCCCTTATATAGACTGCACACCTTCTCCCTCCTCTTTCAATTCGGTATTCAGACAATGTTATACTTCACCCCTACAACACAAGCTGCCTACACTTTTCAGACAGGACTCACATGAATGACAGGAGCCTAGCGCCACACTGGGGCACTGGTCTTCTTGGCCTGCAAGACACAGACAACTAGTTAAGGTACACAAGGACTCTAGGACAGGAAGGACACCTATAGGTGTAAACTGAGAAGAATACGGCATGCCCACACCTCTATCTGATAATACCTCGGACGTGAGGGCTCTTGGAACAGCCAATCGCTGGTAACACCCCATACAACCTTCCTGCACAATTTTTGTTTTCCCAGACTCAACCAAAACTATACAATATGAGGCCAGACCTATACCCTCTCAACTTGTATGCAAGCAGGCAGGCCCTCATACCACACATCTGCAGGTAAATCCAAAATAAATGGGAAAACAAAATTGCATAATGTGTATCCAGCTTGAGAAACTGCTGCTACCAGACACACCTGACCAGCAGACTAAGACAAATCCCTTGCAGCACTGAGACCACTGAACAGTAGGAGGTACCCGAGCCGACCGGTGTGCCTTGAAACACACAGATATTTATTAGGCAATTGGTAACAAATAGCCACATAAACAGTCCCAGCAGGAAACTATGAGAAGTGTTGGTTTCCCCTATTTCAGAGAGATGGGATTGCTTGGTGACACGGTAGGAAAACAGGTTTGAACTACATTTGGGGACACACAGATAGCTAGGGACATTAGCATACCTTAGCTTCAGGCAATGAGCCAAACTCGTACAGCCAGGTATGGTTGGGCGTGTACCTAATTACAATGACAGCGAGGGGGGGTGTAAGCAGTCCTACTCCTGAACACAAGTTCGCCCAAAGTAACATCAGACCATTACCCTTTTACCACTAAGTGCAGCACCCCTGGCAGAGATTTATAATGCTCCTTAGCCTCACATATGTGTTAGAGTGCCAATTATCCCCGGCAGTCTTACTCAACTTTTATGCAGACTTCAGTTAATTGGTTCTGCTACTCAGTAGATCAGAACATACAACACACACTGGGTGGTCCAAAACACAACCGAATGGACTGACAACTAGACATTCCAACTAGATAATGGTGGCGACAACCTAAAACATTTTACATGTGAAACCCGACCAACCAGGAAAAACACTTTTTTATCACGTTGTTCTCTGGAGGCTACGATTTCCTCTTGTTCTGAAAGCCAGAAAACCCAATTATCGACTCTGAGGGATAAAATTCCAATAACAGTTAGTGATAAACATTCCATTTTTCGCAATTTACAAAAAACAATTCCAGTAACAAGACATTAGCATATGAAACACAAATATACATTACATTCCTTTACATTACATAACCCGTGCACTTTTTTTAAAATACCCAAAAATTGTTGAGCTCAACTTTTAATTAATATGTATTACATAATACACATTAATACCACGTGGTTTTTGTTTCCCCCCAAAAAAAATGTATTCACCATGGTGAGAAAAAAATTAGCAACTTGTACTGTGCTGGAAAAAAACTGTCACTCTTACATTTATCATTCTCCTCCCATTTTCTTCCTCATTACAGACTGACGGAAGAAATGCGTGGTGCAGGAAAAAAGAAACAATGAAATAGCCTATGATACTTTTACCTCCCTTAGGACTCATATTTATCCATATGTACAGCTGTCTACATACACCTGTTCTCTGTGTACAAACTCCTTGGACCTGAAAAATACTTATAAGCAAAATCATTACTCTATCCTTCATATTTAACCTGCAAAGAATGGTAAAAAATAATAATGACATTCCTGTACATTGGTAAATTGTCAATGGCATTCTTTCAAAACCGATTCAAACAAAACCCTCTGTAACCCTTACCTTTCCCGTTCCTACCAAAATACAACAGCCGCGACGCATCGGAGGATCGCCGCGGTAAGTTCGAACATATTCACGTTACTACATACAAACATTCAGATACAAACCACCGTTCCGCCTCTGAGAATCACGAAAGCGTGTACTACACCTCCATCAACACTCATCATTACAGATTTCTGAAGCCACAGCTCAACTACATCCAAGGTACCTTTATTCTGAGGTTTTGGTCCTCCAGCAAAAGTACCTTCCAAAGGAGTACACCTTACTGTACCCTCTGACCAGATATGTCATCCTTTAAGGGGTCTCATGTCCGGAGCCCCAAACCCAGATCTCATGTGCGGTGCAGCTGTCTGACTGGTGGGGAGCCTAATTTTTTTTTTTCCCCCCCAAGCATGGACGGCACATTACCCATGACGATTCGAATCGCTTATGAAGTGTCCCGCGTCCAGGACACCCTTGCGCTTTATTTTCGGAGCGATTATGGTTTACGACTTTATTACCATAATCGACCCCCGGAATCCCGGTTATTTTACACGGCCTGACCGGGGCTGTTAGCGTACTACTCCTCACGTTTATGTTAATCACAGGAATTCCGATTATTTTACACGGCCTGACCTGTCTCACGATAAACGTGTTTGTCAGACGAGCTGCAAAGCACCATGAAATCCTCCACTATTCAAAACAATATTATGGCTTCTTTCTACCTGCATCTAGATGTTACAATAATGGTGATGCCTCCTGTTTGCTCTCCACCCAAAACTGTATTACAGTACAAAACTTCACAAAATTGGAACGAAATGTCCTGAACTTTTTTAACGGTACCATTTATCAACCAATCATAATACTTCACCACAAAATCCCTTGCTGAATCGTCTTCTGTAAAACAAACACATTTTAGTAAAAGCACTTTCACAAAAAACTATTACAGCCTGGCTCAGGTCATTTGCATGTCAATACAATTCGTTTTACATTCTCACAGATCTGGTTGGGAAGAAAGGGGGGTCATTTCGGGCTGTCAGCAGCTGAGAACATAATGTCACAGATCCGCACTACACCTCTCGCATAGTCTCCACACACACACATTCACACACTTGGTCAAAGATGACCTCTAGACATCACACAAATCAGAATCTTTTCTATCATAACCTGTACTTCTTAAACCCATAACATCTGTTTGGTCAGGTTCCTCCTTGTCCCCCTGTTCATCATTATTCTATTCTACCATCCCTGCACAATAAGCATCTCTTTCCCAAGCATTTGGCTTGACCGTACCATTTTTTTTTCAAAATACAATTTCCCAGTCCACCATTCCCAACATTGCATATTTCCCAACTCAAGGCCCCTGTATCAATCCTTTCTTCCTTCGGGGTCAAGTGGTAAGGTTCCCCACGGTTAGACTCCCTCTTTGAATCGATTTTATTACCCATCCTTTACGGACGAAAGACCTTGAACTGTTTCCCAGAGTTAGCTACTCTCTGACCAATGATTGGGTCGACAGGTACCGCCCCTGTCGCCGTTGCGAACCTTTTTTCACTACTCTGCCAGAACAACCACTGCTCTGACTATAGTCCTTCAAAAAGTAAGCCTGGAAATACTTCCCAACTAAATAAATAGTTTAATCTCCCCGTGGACTTCTCCAAGGTATTCCAAAAAATAAAAAAATAATGACTGTATCACAGGGCTTCCCAAGCGTTAAGCTTGATTAGACCCTCTGATTGCTTGTAGTGCAGGAGGCAGTTTTGTTTGCTAACCTGGAACTTCCCATCTCAAACTCTAAACACCTCTCAAGATGGCCGACAAGCCAAGCCACCACAAAATGGTGGATGACCACCGCACATCTCATGGACATGACAAAATGGTGGATGATGCCCAATTTTTTCCCGCCAAAACCAGCTTGGCACATACCACATGGGTTCCCACACACACACACAGGAAAACAAAAAATAGTCTCCATCAGATTGCAACACCGAAAAAAAACGCACTACTCCATTCGCACCAAACATCAAAATCTGCCCCAAAAGCTTACAATCCCCCCGTTAGTAGTTTACACAGAAAGATAGATTCGCATACATCCAGATAATTCAGTGTGATTTAGTCTCCGTTTCCACTGATGCAATTCGCCATGCGACCTTGGACACAAAGTCGCATTACAAATCGCTTACCATTGATTTCAATAGCACCCATTCCAATCTATGTGACTCAAAGCTGCAGTGACTCTATCAAAATCGCATTCAACACCACACCACAGTCGCACTAAAGCTGCATTTCAACGTCACATGACATTGGAGTTGCGCCAGTGGAAACGCAGCCCTATACGCACAGGTTTGTTTCAATCCAAAAGATTGGCCTAATCTTAATCAAAGGGTCAACTGAAATTGATTCCAAACAGAGCCCTTATCATTCATGCCGACACCCTGCTGCAATTTCATTCTATATACATACATTATTCAAAAATCAGTCTCATCAAAATATTCGCCTAGACACGGGGCACCATCTGTTACGGAGATATTCCTAACCTCGCTTAAAGATGCAAAAAGAGAAAACAATTACATTTATTTTTACAGAAATGATACCACCTCATAGCAAGATGATACCAATGTTACACGATACATAATAGGAACATTACTCTAACCTAAAATTATATCACCTATGACCAATGTTACATGGTAATACCAACAGGAATATTGCTATGACAAACATGATACCAATGTTACATGATACATAATATGAACCAGAGAGCAAACGCAAAGTAAGATTAATCTTAAACATGGGAGAGAGAGAGAGAGAGAGAGAGACACAGAGGGAGAGAGAGGGAGAGAGAGGGAGGGAGAGAGAGGGAGGGAGAGAGAGAGAGAGAGAGAGAGAGAGAGAGAGAGAGAGAGAGAGAGAGAGAGAGAGAGAGAGAGAGAGAGAGAGAGAGAGAGAGAAAGAGAGAAAGAGAGAGAGAGAAAGCTCACTACGTCACCATGTCGTCTCAGATCACCGGCAAAAAGGACTGACTATTGGGTCTGCATTCAGATAAATACACTCTGGTAAAAACCCCACCCCCCCTCACCCTCCCTTTCCACATGCTAAGCCCTTGCATTCCCTTAAAGGGTGGGGGGGTGATGTCACCTCCCACCTCCTTTTGAAGTAACATCGGTCTACAACAAATGGTCAGATAATAGGCTTTTGTCAGATGAAATTCCACAGCTGTGTATGCTGTTGATTCTAAACATGTTCTAACACTATAGAGTCATTGAAAGATACATTTAAGGCACCTTAATAATAAAGTCTTGTAAAAACATATACAATCATATATACACGTAGAGTCCTTTTAATTAGAGAGTTCTCTTGAAGCTTCTTGTTATAAATATGGATTTGAAAAATCTCCACCACAAGATGAAAAGCCGAAACGACTTTCGGAAGAAAGGAAGGCTGCGGCCGCAACACCACCTTATTCTTGTGGAAAATCAAATAGGGAGCCTTGCAGGACAAGGCTGCCAGCTCAGAGACTCTTCTAACTGACGTAACAGCCACCAAAAAGACCACTTTCTGAGAAAGTGTCAACAGGGGAATATCTCTAATATTCTCAAACGGTGCCTTCTGAAGCACCGAAAGGACCAGGTTCAAGTCCCACGGAGGTAGCGGGGGACAGACCGGAGGGGCCACATGTCGAACCCCCTGCACAAGTGTACTCAAGAGAGAGTGAGTCGCCAGGGGTTACTGAAAAAAAGACAGCCAGGGCAGATATCTGTCCCTTAAATCGTACTTAGGGCAAGCCTTTGGTCCACCCCATGCTGTAAAAAACAGCAGGATTCTGGAAACCAAATAAGTGCGCGGATGCCATTTCATTTCCTCACACATGGAGATGTAGGCCTTCCAAGTGCGGTGATAAACCTTCCTAGAGGACGGTTTCCGAGCACTTCTCATAGTAGAGATTACTGAATCTGATAGGCCCCGGTCTCTCAGTACCTGGCTCTCAATAGCCATGCCGTTAAAGCCAGTGACCGTAAAGCAGGATGGAGTATGGGACCTCGCGATAGCAGGTCCTTCCGTAATGGTAGGCGCCAGGGGACGTCTGCTACCAGACGTACTAGATCGGTGTACCAAGGACGCTGAGGCCAATCTGGAGCAATTAGGATCATTGGAATTCCCTCTGCCTCCACTCTGCGGAGCAGAAGAGGAAGAAGGATTAAGGGAGGCATAGATTAGCCGATACTGACCCCACGATTCCACCAACGCGTCCGTTGCGTCTGCCCATGGGTCTCTTGACCGGGCCACAATCCTCAATACCTTCCGATTGAGTCGGGAAGCCAGAAGATCTACGTCTGGTGTGCCCCATCTTTGGCAGAGGAGTTGAACACCTCCAGGTGTAAGGACCATTCTCCCTGGTCCAGCATCTGGCGGCTCAGGTAGTCCACCTGACAGTTTTCCACACCCGGAATGTACACGGCCAACAGTGCCGGTACTCTTCTCTCTGCCCACGTCAGGATGCGAGCGACCTCCGATGCTGCAGCTTAGCTTCTTGTTCCTCCTTGATGATTGACATATGCCACTGCTGTGGCGTTGTCCGACTGGATCCTGACTGGACGCCCTTGCAGTCTCTGAGACCATTTGAAGAGGCACAGCCTGATCGCCCGGATTTCCAGGACATTGATCGGCAGGAAGGCTTCCTCTGGGGTCCAGCGACCTTGCGCCGACTGAACACCCCAGACTCCCCCCAAACCTGTAAGGCTGGCGTCCGTCGTGATCACTATCGAGTAAACCGGAAGAAATTACTTCCCGGCCATTAGAGCCGGTGCTGTCAGCCACCATACCAGGGTTCTCCTGACTAGGTGGCTCACTCGGATTTGATAATCCAGAGATGATGGACATTTGTTCCATCTGGACAGAACTTCCTTCTGTAACACTCGAGTGTGGTATTGAGCATATGGGACCGTCTCGAAGGAGGCTACCATGAGGCCTAACACTCGCATGCAAAAACGGAGTGACGACCAATTCCTGGAAGTCAGCTGCCGTACTGCAGCCTGAAGGGTCTGCAACTTCTCCACAGGGAGGAATACCTTTGCCTCTGAGGAATCCAGAATCAACCCCAGGTACACTAGGCGTTGAGTGGGCACCAATACTGACTTTTGCGTGTTTAGTATCCAACCGTCTCGAAGAGTCTGACAGGTAATGGACACGCTTACCTCTAATTCTGAGCTTGAAGGGGCCTTCAGTAGGTCGTCCAAGTAGCCCATGATAGCGATACCCCGCTGTCTTAGAAGTGCCAGAATCGGAGCGAGCACCTTGGTGAACGTCCTGGGTGCTGAGGCAAGGCCAAACGGGAGGGCCACAAACTGGTAGTGGTTCTTCCCGATAGAAAATCACAGAAACCTCTGGTGTCTGGAGTATATGGGGACATGCAGGTATGCGTCCTTGATGTCCAAGGAGGCCAGAAAGTCCCCCGGATGGAGAGCCGTGACTACAGATCGAACCGACTCCATCCGAAATCTTTGTACCTTCACAAAGCAATTGAGGGCTCTGAGATCCAAGATTGGACGAACCCCCTCCTTCGGCACAATGAACAGATGAGTAAAAACCCTGACCCCGTTCTGGAACTGGAATAACTACCCTGCGTTCCAGTAGACCCTGGACCGCCCCATACAGGGCCTCCCGACGGGTCGGTAGTAGCTGGAGATTGGAGGTGACAAATCTGTCCGGTGGACAAGAGAGAAATTCTATCTTGTAGCCTGAGGAGATTACTTCGCAAACCCACCTGTCGGAGACTAGAGCTGTCCACAGAGTCGCGAATTTGCGAAGACGTCCCCCCACCGGAGAGCTGGGTGGGGGCGGACCTTCATGCGGATGCAGATTTATCTGCAGGCTTGTTGGGTCTGCGGGACCAAGGACGCTTTTGTCCTTGGGCAGGCGCCTTGTCGGCCTGGGGTCTTTTCCCTGTCGCCCTAGGGGGGACGAAAAAAATGCTTGCATGCAGTAAAGGAGGGCCCTTGCCCTTGGTGTGGCCCCTTACCCTTGCTAGTTTGGGGAAGCAAAGTGCTTTTACCTCCTGTGGCATCCTTGATGATGTCATCCAGAGAAGCCCCAAAAAGTCTGTCGCCCTTAAAAGGCAGATCCAACAGGGCTTTCTTGGAAGTCTGGTCCGCAGACCAGCCCTTTAGCCAGATCAGGCGGCGTATTGCTACTGCATAAACCAAAGCTTTGGACAGCAGGGGAATAGTATCCATGTCTGACCCGCAGACAAACTTAAGGCCCTGGACCAACTGGTCGGCCAAAGTTATCTCATCAAGAGGAGCATCTCGCTCCTTTAACCCCTGGGAGTAGCAATTTTGCCTATTCAGTAAGTGTCTGGGACACTAGGGCCCCCGCCAAAGCCGGGCGTACTGCCGAGCCTACCACTGAGTATAAGTAGCGAGCGAGTGCTTCAACCTTCTTATCCACAGGGTCCTTGAAAACCGGAGCCCCTTCTACTTGAAAAGTGGTAGCTCTATTAAGTCTGGACACCGGAAGGTCCACTATAGGGGGAGAGGTCCATTTCTTCAGAAAACTCTCCTCAAAGGGGTACCGTACCGCAAACCTCATTGGGGCTGTAAAGACCCTCAGTGCGTTTTCCCATTCCATGTATAAGAGCTTATCAAAATAAGGGAACACCTTAGCAGTGCGGGCAGGTTTACGAAACCCAAAGGGGACCGCAGTCTCTGCTGCTTCTGCAGTATTTTCCAACTTTAGCATATCCCGCACTGCAGTAATAAGGTCAGATACCAAAGCCGTCTCACGTACTGACCTGGACTTGGAGTCATCCTCACTGTCCGATCGGTCACGGTCTGCAGTCTCTGATGCGTCAGAATCTGGGCCATGAGCCGTAGCTGGACCTGGTTCTGTCTCAAATATCCCCAGAAGATTGCAGGGGACGGGGGCGTTTACTACCCCCTGTATTCCCGTGTGCTGCTTCCACCCTGGCAGCAAACGCCTCTAGGATTGCCGACATAGCATCCATAGACACCTCAGGGGCACCAGCTGCTAAATCTGGTGCTTCAGGGGAGAAGACATCTGGCTCAGATGCCATGCTGACCACACGCTGACACCCACAGAGCTCCAGGCAAGATATCAATAGGCCACCCTCCTGTGCTGCAGAGATGCTGGGTCACCCAGAGGACTCACCACCCTGGATCGGTACCGCTATGCTGCCGTGTGCTGCGCCTGTGATGCTGTCCCACCTCTGCTGTGTCAGTCTGCTTCTTTTATCGGCGCTTCCTGTGTGAATTGTTTGTGCAAGTGTAATGCACCCTAGAGGCCGGGGACTCTCGCAAAATGGCCACCAAAACGTCTGTATGTAAGATAATGTGGGCTCTAAGAAAATGGCCGCCGAGCCGAAGATAGAGGCCAAAGCAGCCGTAGACCACAAAAAGATGGCCGCCGAACGGCAATATATACATACAGCGTGGATCATTACAAACATGGCCGCCGATCAGTCGATAGAGGCCAGTGGGTGTGGAACTACAAGAAAATGGCGCCAAAAACCACAGGAAGATGGCCGCCAGGCAGTCTCTAGAGGCCGAACCCGGCATGGACCACCGCAAAATGGCCGCCGACAGCATGGAGGAAGCACATACAGGTAAGCAGAAATGACATTTCTTTTAAATGTTAGTTACAGCCAGCCCCGCTCCAGTGGAACCCCTTAGGTGACCCCCAGCAGCCAGCAACCTTTTGCTAGAAGCCCAGGGATGAGGGAGAGAGGGAAGAAAGGGGCCACAACCACTTACTTGATCTCTCCAAGAATGTCCAGCCACCACCACTCACGCTACCTGCAAATGGAAGGAGGGAGGTAGGGAGGGGGGGCGGACCTCCAACCCAGGGTCCGGATGGGGAACAGACAAGAAACCTCCAATAGTGTAGTAGTATGGTAAAAATATATAGGCTTTATTAAGAGTATGAGGGCGGACTCTTACATCACAACTGAAAGAAAAAAGCAATACAGAGAATCGCGGCGTGCAAAGCGCCGTCTTACTGTTATTCTGCGGTTTCTGATCCTAGATGTGATGCCGCAATCCTTTCCCTAGGGAGGTCCGTCCCCCCCCCCCTCCTTCCATTTGCAGGTAGCGTGAGTGGTGGTGGCCAGATTTTTTGTTTATCCAAGTGGAGATGATTCAAAGAGAAAGATAAGACCCCATGTTAAGCCAGTTTATTCCTCAATGAGGTGAGTATATTGGGAGACAGGTGGAGGATATACCAGTGGTTCAATACTCCAATTGGATATTTAATCTAGAAGACCCTGACTCCAATTAAGGACTACACCAATTCGTTTACCTTCTATTATTAACCCATGGACTTTATGATCTCATTTACTATTGCACCTGTAACGTACCTTAAGTGTGAGCCTGACATGCGGAGAGGGACCTCCCGTACAACCCCGGCTCAGAGACCACTTGAGTGGGGACAGTGGTGGTAAGAGCACGGTGAGGTAAGGGTGCCTGTCTGATCCTCACTGCTTGGAGTGGTGGAGCCGAGTGGAGACTGGAACGGCTGGTTCCGGAAGCAGCGGATGCAGGTCAGCAGGTGCAGCTTGCAGAGCAGAGGATGCAGGTCAGCAGGTGCCGGTTTGCAGAGCAGAGGATGCAGGTCAGCAGGTGCCGGTTTGCAGAGCAGGGATGCAGGTCAACAGGTGCAGGTTTGCAGAGCAGGGATGCAGGTCAGCAGGTGCAGGTTTGCAGAGCAGGGATGCAGGTTTGCATTGCAAAGGATGCAGGTCAGCGTGTGCAGCTTGCAGAGCAGAGGATGCAGGTAAGCTGGTGCAGGTTTGCAGTCAGACAAGCCGGGTCATACACATCCAGGTAAACATCACAAGTGGCAGGCAGAGAGTAGTCAAAGTCCAGGCCGAATCTTGGCAACAGGCAGACAACTGAGCAGGGTCAAACGAGCCGAGGTCAGGACTGGAGACAGAAGCGTGGTCAGGAAGCCGGGTCAAACACAGGAACAGGATACAAGCACAGAATCAGGAACTCAGGGAACAGAAGCAGATCACACCGCAAGGGGCAACATCTCTGGAATGTCTTTTATAGGAAGTACATGGGAGGAGCAAGGAGTTCAGAGTTCAACAGTAATCAGACACCAAGCAGAGTAGTCTAATGGATCAGATAGGTTATCCAGCAGATCAGGCAGGGAACTGTCCAGCATCTCAGATAGCTCCGCTGGAAGAGTCAATGCCAGACACAGAAGAGGTCCCAGGTTCAAGCCCAGCACGTCCCTGACAGCACCATTGCAATATTGAACCTACACGTTTATTGTGTTTATTCGTTCACGTTTACTGATTTGCATGTTAGTATTACCATTACTTATTGTTCCATCGGATACAGATTATTAATTTTACTTTCACGATTGTCAGAGACATTGTGTTATCGTGATATGCACTTTACATATGCACTATATCTTTGTCACTTAGTGTGTGGGTTTTAGTATTATTACACATTAGCGCAAAATCCACCCCCCCCTTTTTTTCTGATGTGAATTTTGATACTTTTCTAACATTCTTCCTCGCCAATTTACATGCTTCACATTTTTTACAGTACTAAAACCCTGTTACATTCAAGAACGTACCAATTTTCTTTGGAGGGTTTAATACATTTGGGTCTAATCTGTTCCTTAAATTGGGTGCACGTTGGTAGATAAACCTAGGGCGGTTAGGCAACAATTTAGATAATGTTTTATCTCTCAACAGTAATGGCCAATGTTTCAAAACTATCTTCTCTAGACTTTTATAATCTCTACTAAAATTAGTCAAAAAAGCTATAAAATCGAATTCTGATTTTCTTTTAGGTTTGTCCTCCAAAAGTAATTTTCTGTCCATCTCCATAGTCTGCAATTGAATAGACCTAAGGTCTTGATCACGATATCCCTTTTCTTTAACTTTATTAACCACAATCTCAAACTGGTGTAAATAATCCAATATGTTATCACAATTGCGTCTGATCCTCATTAGTTAGCCTTTTGGAACCCCACCCAACCACCTAGGGTGGTGACAACTAGCCGTGGGGATATAGCTATTTCTGTCAGTCCCCTTGAAATAGGTCTTGGTTTAGATGCACCCATTCGCCTTTACCAAGACTAAATCCCCATCCGGACCCAGGGTCCGGATGGGGAACAGACAAGAAACCTCCACTAGTGTAGTAGTATGGTAAAAATATATAGAGTTTATTAAGAGTATGAGGGTGGACTCTTACATCACAACTGAAAGATAAAAGCAATACAGAGAATCGCGGCGTGCAAAGCGCCGTCTTACTGTTATTCTGCTGTTTCTGATCCCAGATGTGATGCCGCAATCCTTTCCCTATGTTCGTGGTTTGAATATTTGTAATAAGCTTTTCAGTAAAAAAATGTTTTTAATATTAAATTTCCTGACAAATTTTTCCCTATCAATAAAAGCATCAAATTTATTTAGTCCCCTATCGGGGGCATATTTTAGAGCTAATTTTAGAACCCTTATTCATTTAGAGTGAACACTTCCTCACTTAAATTAAATATCCCTTTTCCCACTACTCTCTTTCTTTTTATTCTTCCTTCCTCCTCTCTTTCCTCTGTGTTGTTTCTTTGTACCCCTTGTTGCTGCCAGATAGGTGTCTCCCATTGTTGCCAATGTGGATCCGGCTGCTGGCCATAATGGGTTCACTGGTATTGATTGTACCAAGGTGGATTGGGTGGGCCACCCCTCCCTATTCCCCTCCAATTCCCTCTCTGACCAGAGTATCCCGTTTTGATTCCAGCCCCCCCTTGTGGGTGGATCGCCAAGTCCTCTCCTCTGAAAACCCCTATAGGGGCGATGACCTCTATGGGAGTCTTCATCTTGGTATAGGGGCTGGAAACGATTCTGTATGGGGACTTCATATCCCACATGATAATTGTTTCCATAACGATTCCTATTGGGGGTGGGGTAAGATGGGGCATTTGAATTCACCATCGCTCGTCTTCCACCAACACCTTCCCGATTGTTCCCATTTCCCCGAGCAGAGGAGCCGGGTTGCTGCCCCAACACTCCCCTACCCGAGGTGGAAAAAGCGGGAATACCTGAGGGCTGGATGTGTTCCAACCTCTCTGAAGACGAATCCATAGATTGAGTCAAAGCCACTTCAATCAATTCCTCCTGCCATTTATATACTCTATTTTCCCTATAATCTTTTAAATCCCTTTGGTATTTCTTTAATTTGGTGTCTATCTAATTTCTATAAATGTTTTTGTACCTGAATATTTTTTTCTTTATATAACAAATTTTGAAATTGTTAGAGGCTCTGATTGGCTTTAAATATATTGTTATGCAGGACATTTTAAATGCTATGTTTCCCCTTTGAGGACAGAAGGAGCAATAAAATCTTGACAAAGAATCTAAGCCTCATCCACTCAACTAGAAAACTTTTATTTTTTTGGTTTGTGTCCACATTGAAGAGATCTCTCACACGGTTCAGTTCATCTTCTGCCTAAAGGAGAAATTTCTCAAATGGGGTCACAAAGAGCAATGTAACAACGGTTTCCTACTTTATAAAAAAAATAATAGGATTTTTATAACAGCTTACCTGTAAAATCCTTTTCTTGGAGTACATCACGGGACACAGAGCGACATAGTCATTACTAATGGGTTATATAGATACCGTCAGGTGCTGGCACTGGCAACTTCCAAAACCGGAAGTACCCTCCCCTATATAAGCCCCTCCCATCCGGGAGCACCTCAGTTTTGTAGCAAAGCAATAAGTGTCCCCAAAGAGGGGCGGGAGCTCTGTGTCCCGTGATGTACTCCAAGAAAAGGATTTTTACAGGTAAGCTGTTATAAAAATCCTATTTTCTTTCTCGTACATCACGGGACACAGAGCGACATAGTCATTACTAATGGGATGTCCTAAAGCAATGCCAAATGAGGGGGGGGATACACCATATATAAGCTGAGCGCTATCAGACATGAGGATCTTTTGCGGCCTGCAACACACTGCGCCCAAAGGCGACCTCCTCCTGACTTCTAACGTCCACCTGGTAGAACCTAGTAAACGTGTGAACTGAAGACCATGTTGCGGCCTTACATACTTGAGCCAGGGAGGCCTGGTGATGCACTGCCCATGAAGTTCCAACTGCTCTCGTGGAGTGCGCTCTAACTTTGAACGGAGGCGGTCTCCTTCTCAAGCCATAAGCTTGCATAATGACCTGTCGAATCCACTTGGCTAAAGTAGATTTTGACGCTGCCTGACCCTTTCTGGGGCCTTCCGGCAGAATAAACAAAGTATCCGTTCTGCGAATCTGAGCAGTGGCTTTTAGATAAGCTTTAACTGCTCTTACTACATCCAAAGAATGCAATAACTTTTCCTCTACCGAAGTAGGTTTGGGGAAAAAAGAAGGAAGAACCACATCTTGGTTCAAATGAAACCTCGATACCACCTTAGGAAGAAAGGCTGGATGAGGACGTAACACTACTCTGTCCTTATGGATAACCAGATATGGCTCCTTACAGGACATAGCTGCTAATTCCGATACTCTTCTAGCCGAACAAATGGCTACTAGAAAAATCTATTTCCTGGTGAGAAGCACCAAGGAAATATGCTGTAATGGTTCAAATGGTTGTTTCTGTAGAACCGACAGAACCAAGTTTAGATCCCATGGACATATGGGAATATTAACCGGAGGACTAATACGCATCACTCCTTGTATAAAGGCTTTGACTAGTGAATGCGAAGCCAAGGGCCTTTGAAAAAATATTGACAAGGCCGAAATCTGACCCTTGATAGTACTCAAGGCAAGCTTCCTATCTACAGCCCACTGTAGGAAGTCCAGAATCCTACCTATTACGTACTTATGTGGATGCCATTTCTTGGCCTCACACCACGCGATGTACGCCTTCCAGATTCTATAGTAGATCTGCCTGGATACCGGCTTCCTGGCATTGATCATGGTAGATACCACAGCATTAGAGAGCCCTCTCTTTTTTAGAATGTGGGCTTCAATAGCCAGGCCGTCAAACCTAGGGCTGGTAAGGAAGGGTGGTATATCGGTCCTTGCGAAAGCAGGTCCGGACGACGTGGGAGAGTCCAAGGACTCCCCACTGAAATTTTACAATCTCCGCGTACCACGCTCTTCGGGGCCACGCTGGAGCCACCGGAATCACTGGTTTCTTTTCTACCCTGATTCTGCGGAGTAATCGAGGTAACCATTGTGGCGGTGTGAATGCATATATCAGCTTGAACTGATCCCAAGGGAACACTAGGGCATCCGAGCCGCAAACTAGGGGATCCCTTGTCCGAGAGACAAACCTGTCCCCCTCTGCGTTGAATCTGGATGCTAGAAGATCTACATCCGATGTTCCCCACCGCTGACATATTGTCCAGAAAACCTCGGGGTGAAGGGACCCTTCCTCTGGGCCTAATTGCTGGCGACTTAGAAAGTCCGGCTTCCAATTCTCCACTCCTGGAATGAATACCGCAGATATGGCTGGGACATATTTTTCTGCCCATTTCAGGATGTAATTTACTTCCCTCTGGGCTGCACGACTCCTGGTGCCCCCCTGATGATTGATATATGCCACTGCTGTGGCATTGTCTGATTGAATTCTGACAGGGGACCCTTGGAGTTTGGATGTCCATGCTACTAGGGCATACCGGGCTGCTCGTATCTCTAAGAGTTTGATGGGCAGGGCCTTTTCTGCATCCGACCATCTGCCCTGGAGAGACTATTGCTCCAGTACTGCTCCCCAGCCTATAAGGCTGGCATCTGTAGTGACCACCTTCCAAGAAATCGGACTGAAGGATTTCCTTTTTTCCAGATTCTGGGGAACCAACCACCAACGGAGGCTCTTGCGAACGGAAGGGGACAAGGACATTGTAAGTCTAGGGCCTGAACTTTTTTGTTCCAGGCTGACAGTATGGCCCCTTGCAAATTCCTTGAATGGAATTGACCGTAGGGTACTGCTTCGAATGATGCCACCATTTTTCCCAGCAGCCTCATATACAGGCGTATGGACGGCTGTCTTTTTTGTACCCACTAAGTGGATCAAATCTTTCAAAGACAACACCTTTCCTCGAGGCAAGAATATTTTTCTCTGGCCTGAATCCAACCTTAGCCCCAAGTATTCCAGACTTTTGACTGGTTTTTAGGGCTGACTTGTCTCGGTTGATAATCCAACCGTGAGATTCCAGATACTTGATTGTCTTGTGAACGACCACGTCTAGTTTTTTCACTGAGTGGTCTATCAGCAACAAGTCATCCAGATATGCCATTATCATTACACCTTGTGTTCTTAGATTGGCCAATAAAGGGCCAGAATTTTTGTAAACACTCGTGGTGCTGTGGCCAAACCGAAGGGTAAGGCTCTGAACTGAAAATGGCGCCCTTCTACTGCAAAGCGTAGAAATTTTTGGTGGACTGGAAAGATGGGAATGTGCAAATAAGCATCTTTGATGTCGATCGCGGCTAACCAATCCTCCCCTTGTAGGGCAGTGGCCACCGATCGGATCGACTCCATCGGAAAGTCCTGATGTACAGGAATTTGTATAGCCCTTTTAGAATTAATATGGGCCTCCCGTCCGCGTTTGCTTCGGGACTGTAAAGAGGTTTGAGTAAAACCCGAACCCTCATTCTTCCAGGGGAACCTCCATAATTACTCCTTGGAGCAATAGTTGTTCTAGTGCCAACAGGAGGGACTCTCTCTTCCGGGGATCCCTTGGCACGTTTGACCTCAAAAATGGGAAGGAGGAGAGTCTTTTAACTCCAAACTGTATCCCAAACCTACTGCGGAGAGCACCTATCTGTCTTGATCGTGTCCCGCCAGGTCTCTTGCGAACAACTGGAGTCCTCCCCCCACCCGACTGAGTGGGGGCTTCAATGAATTTAACTTTGGGGGAGGTTTTGTACCTCCCCTGACCCAGGGTTTCTCATTACCCTGCTACTGTCCCTGTTTTTTACCCCCGGGAATTGACCGAGGAGGCCGTCGGAACTGTTACACAGCCGATGCCGCAGGCCGGGGGATGGACGAGCATTGCAACATGGCAGAGGAAGCAGTTTCCCATAAGAGAACTCACCATCTGCCTGGACTTGCTCTGCTGAGAAGAAACTAGTCCACATGACAAGAAAACATTCCACAGCGGCCTCTAGTGGACAAACACAGGTACCGCAGTCTAATATCTTAAATATATATAAAAAAATATTTTTTTTTTTTTTTTTTTCTTGACCACCATTAAAAATTATTACATTTTTTTTAGTAGTTACAGGCATGCACAGAATTTTGCGGGAATACCATTAGGTAACAGACAGAAAGACAAATTAGGCTTGGGGGTCCCCCAATAGAACCAAGTTCCTGGGGGCCCCCACTTACCTGTTCCCCGCCGCAGGACTTTGTTTGGTCCACAAAAGCCCAAACTTCACCTATCACGGCAGGCATTGTAATCAAACATTCAGGGACCGGGTTCCCAAGGATTCCACTCCCCTGGACCTGTATAGCACCCTGCACAGAAAACATCTTGGTCGTGGGTATGACCAGAGCTCTGGATCCCAGGGTCCAGCTCTCCTAAGAGAAGCATTACAGGCAAAACCTTGCTCTTCTCTGCAAGGCCCGGGTACCGACCGTTTAGCTATGAAGCTTTTTTGGTCGGATCCGGAATAGCTTACTGAGGCCCAAAAGAACCTGTACGCAAGCTCAGTGAAAAACACATGTTTCTTCTTGGCCAACACCTTAGACACTGGCAAAAAACTGAGGTGCTCCCGGATGGGAGGGGCTTATATAGGGGAGGGTACTTCCGGTTTTGGAAGTTGCCAGTGCCAGCACCTGACGGTATCTATATAACCCATTAGTAATGACTATGTCGCTCTGTGTCCCGTGATGTACGAGAAAGAAAAATGGATTTACCTGTAAATTCCATATCTTAAAGCAGTCGTATACCCCGTTTTTCCGCAGTAAACAGAGGCAGCTATTTTAGGCTCACATTATACCTTAAAGTGTAAGTTCAGCTTTACATAAAAATCTGAAAGGTGAACTTACACAGCCCCAGTTCTGCTGATCCGCAGCGCGGCGATCTCCCGTTCTGAACCCCGGTATAGCCGCCCCAAGGCTCCAGCGCTTAGAAATCTCAGCTTTCTCTCTTCTTCCCCACTGAGAGAACGGGCTACGCAGATTTTATTGTGACAGCGCCAACCAATTAGAATGCCCCTAAATGTCCCTCCTGACGGGGTACGTTTAGGAGATTAAGTTCCAGGGATTTCTAAGCCCTGGAGCTGTGAGGCAGCTAAACCGGGGCTCAGAACGGGAGATTGAGGGGGTCCTGTGTAAGTTCACCATACAGATTTTTATGTAGAGGTGATCTTACCCTATAAGCAACCTAGTGTTTAGGGGCCGAAAGCACATCCCGAGATGACGATCCTGATGCGCACAACTGTTGGGGTGTGGAGACAGATGACTGCAGCAGTCAGTGAGACCACCGTGATCGCTCCTCATACTCTCCACTCTGGGATAACCCTAGGCTGCCGCATCTTCAATCTATTCCTGACCTCTGGGCCAGGTGATGGGGAAACAGTATTTCTTTCTCGTACATCACGGGACACAGAGCGACATAGTCATTACTATGTGGGTTAAATAGATACCTTCAGGTGCTGGCACTGGCAACTTCCAAAACCGGAAGTACCCTCCCCTATATAAGCCCCTCCCATCCGGGAGTACCTCAGTTTTTTGCCAGTGTCTAAGGTGTTGGCCAAGAAGTAACATGTGTTTTTCACTGAGCTTGCGTACAGGTTCTTTTGGGCCTCAGTAAGCTATTCCGGATCCGACCAAAAAAGCTTCATAGCTAAACGGTCGGTACCCGGGCCTTGCAAGAGAAGAGCAAGATTTTGCCTGTAATGCCTCTCTTAGGAGGGCTGGACCCTGGGATCCAGAGCTCTGGTCATACCCACGACCAAGATGTTTTCTGTGCAGGGTGCTATACAGGTCCAGGGGAGTGGAATCCTTGGGAACCCGGTCCCTGAAGGTTTAATTACAATGCCTGCCGTGATAGGTGAAGTTTGGGCTTCTGTGGACCAAACAGAGTCCTGCGGCGAGGAAAAGGTAAGTGGGGGCCCTCAGGAACTTGGTTCTATTGGGGGACCCCCAAGCCTAATTTGTCTTTCTGCCTGTTACCTAAGGTATTCCCGCTAATATTCTGTGCATGCCTGTTACTACTAAGAAAATGTAAAAAATTGTAATAGTAGGCAAGAAAAAAAAATAAAAATGGTAAGACCGCGGTACCTGTGTTAAACACTAGAGGCCGCTATGGTTCTTTTTTCTTGTAATGTGGATTTTTTTCTTCCAAAGTCAAATCCAGGCAGTTGGTAAGTTCTCTGCTGGGAAGCTGTCTCCTCTGCCCTGTTGCTGCGCTCATCCATCCCCGGGCCCTGCGGCAGGGACCCTGGCTCCCATCTAGCTCCTTATTTTTTTTAAAAAGAGCGCCGAAGGCGCACGTGCCCGCGCCTCTATATATAGAGGCGATCTGGAAAAAGGGGCGGAGCTGGTGGATGACGCTCGGTGTGCGCCGCGGCGCTACTGCGCATGTGCGGGCGTCCAGCGTGTTTAAAGGCACAATCACAGCTGGCTATTGAAGTGCACAGACAGAGCTAGCAACAGTAAATAAGGCACACAGAGGCGGTTGATGCAGGCATCCCCTAGAAAGGCACTTTAGTAGACACCAACTGTTATATAGCAGCAATTGTGCTAGACTATTATCAGTAAAAGTGGTGTATTACGGCTGGAATACCTCAGCTTTGGGCTTAGGAATATGCCGTCCAGAAGCTCCGGAACTAAATCTTCCAGGAAGCGAAGGGGGTCTCCATCGGGCTCTGAGGATCTTGGGCATGCTTCTGCTGCACCAGTCTCCCCTGAAAATTCAGAGGTTAGTGACCGTAGAGACCCCGCAGGAGTACCTGGTACTGTGGCTGTCCTCAGTTCACCTGCTCCTGTGTATGTAACAGAGGAGGTTTTTTCCTCAGCTCTGGGAGGATTAGAAGAGAGATTGTCAACATTGATCGCTGCCTCCCTGTCACAGGGAAAGCACGCCCGATCTCCGTCTCCTCCTTCAGAGTACCTGTTAGCGGAGCAACAGTCCCATACAGGGATCGACCTGCCTGAAGGGGATCAGGATGAGGTTGATTCTATTATAGAGGAATCAACAGTGGAGGAACCTTTCTCAGCATCTCAAGCTGAAAGATTATGGGTTCAGTCTCTGACTAACATGGTCCGATCAGCATTTAAAATGCACCTTGCGGAACCATCAACCACTACTGTCTCCTCGCTGGGGTCGCTAAAAGCTCCCCAGACTGTCTGTTCCTTTCCACTTCACCCTTTACTGGAAGGGCTCATTTACCAGGATTGGGAACATCCTGATAAAATATTTACTCCCCCCAAGAGATTTCCGGTGGTCTATCCCATGGAGGATAAGTTCATCAAAAAATGGAGGGTCCCTACAGTGGACGCAGCCATCTCTTGTGTGAATAAATCACTGACATGTCCAGTGGATAATGTCCAAATGTTCAAGTACCCAATAGATAAAAAATTGGAGTCCTTATTAAAATCTGCTTTTTCTACAGCAAGCTTGGTGACACAACCAGCAGTGGCAGCTATTGGGGTCTGCCAAGCAGTGAAGGATCAGTTGAAACAGGTCTTAAGGGACTTGCCAGATCAGCAGGCCCTTGCCCTAGCTGATCTACCTAGAGCCTTATGCTTTGCGGTTGACGCCATAAAGGATTCAATCCATCAGGCCTCCCGCCTCACGCTGTCTGTAGTACATATGCGCAGGCTTCTATGGCTCAAAAACTGGTCTGCTGAAGCTCCCTGTAAAAAATTGCTGGTTAGCTTCCCATTTCATGGTGAACGCTTATTCGGGGAAGACCTGGACAAATATATCCAGAAAATTTCCAGCGGTAAAAGTACACTCTTGCCGGTTAAAAACAGAGTTAGAGGTCCCTCTTTTAAGAGGCCTGCTTCTCCAGTCCCTGGGGCATCGGCTGTGAAACAGTTCCGACGGCCTCCTCGGTCAAATCCCGGGGGTAAAAATCAGGGACAATCGCAGGGTAATAAGAAACCCTGGGTCAGGAGAGGTACAAAACCTCCCCCAAAGTCAAATTCATTAAGGGTTGCCCCCACTCAATCGGGTGGGGGGAAGACTCCAGTTGTTCGCAGAGACCTGGCGGGACACGATCAGAGACAGATGGGTGCTCTCCGCAGTAAGTCTGGGATACAGATTGGAGTTAAAAGACTCTCCTCCTTCCCATTTTATGAGGTCAAACGTGCCAAGGGATCCCCGGAAGAGAGAGTCCCTCCTGTTGGCACTAGAACAACTATTGCTCCAAGGAGTAATTATGGAGGTTCCCCTGGAAGAATGGGGGTTCGGGTTTTACTCAAACCTCTTTACAGTCCCGAAGCCAAACGGGGACGTGAGGCCCATATTAAATCTAAAAGGGCTAAACAAATTCCTGCATATCAGGACTTTCCGGATGGAGTCGATCCGATCGGTGGCCACTGCCCTACAAGGGGAGGAATGGTTAGCCTCGATCGACATCAAAGATGCTTATTTGCACATTCCCATCTTTCCAGTCCACCAAAAATTTCTACGCTTTGCAGTAGAAGGGCGCCATTTTCAGTTCAGAGCCTTACCCTTCGGTCTGGCCACAGCACCACGAGTGTTCACAAAAATTCTGGCCCCATTATTGGCCAATCTAAGAACACAAGGTGTAACGATAATGGCATATCTAGACGACTTGTTGCTGATAGACCACTCAGTGAAAAAACTAGAAGTGGTCGTTCACAAGACAATCAAGTATCTGGAATCTCACGGTTGGATTATCAACCGAGACAAGTCAGCCCTAAAACCAGTCAAAAGTCTGGAATACTTGGGGCTAAGGCTGGATTCAGGCCAGAGAAAAATATTCTTGCCTCGAGAAAAGGTGTTGTCTTTGAGAGATTTGATCCACCTAGTGGGTACAAAAAGACAGCCGTCCATACGCCTGTGCATGAGGCTGCTGGGAAAAATGGTGGCATCATTCGAAGCAGTACCCTACAGTCAATTCCATTCAAGGAATTTGCAAAGGGCCATACTGTCAGCCTGGAACAAGAAAGTTCAGGCCCTAGACTTACCAATGTCCTTGTCCCCTTCCGTTCGCAAGAGCCTCCGTTGGTGGTTGGTTCTCCAGAATCTGGAAAAAGGGAAATCCTTCAGTCCGATTTCTTGGAAGGTGGTCACTACAGATGCCAGCCTTATAGGCTGGGGAGCAGTACTGGAGCAATGGTCTCTCCAGGGCAGATGGTCGGATGCAGAAAAGGCCCTGCCCATCAATCTCTTAGACATACGAGCAGCCCGGTATGCCCTAGTAGCATGGACATCCAAACTCCAAGGGTCCCCTGTCAGAATTCAATCAGACAATGCCACAGCAGTGGCATATATCAATCATCAGGGTGGCATCAGGAGTCGTGCAGCCCAGAGGGAAGTAAATTACATCCTGAAATGGGCAGAAAGATATGTCCCAGCCATATCCGCGGTATTCATTCCAGGAGTGGAGAATTGGAAGGCGGACTTTCTAAGTCGCCAGCAATTATGCCCAGGGGAATGGTCCCTTCACCCCGAGGTTTTCCGGACAATATGTCAGCGGTGGGGAACACCGGATGTAGATCTTCTAGCATCCAGATTCAACGCAAAGGTGGACAGGTTTGTCTCTCGGACAAGGGATCCCCTAGCTTGCGGCTCGGATGCCCTAGTGTTCCCTTGGGATCAGTTCAAGCTGATATATGCATTTCCACCGCCACAATTGTTACCTCGATTACTCCGCAGAATCAGGGTAGAAAAGAAACCAGTGATTCTGGTGGCTCCAGCGTGGCCCCGAAGAGCATGGTACGCGGAGATTGTAAAAATGTCAGTGGGGAGTCCTTGGACTCTCCCACATCGTCCGGACCTGCTTTCGCAAGGACCGATATACCACCCTTCCTTACCAGCCCTAGGTTTGACGGCCTGGCTATTGAAGCCCACATTCTAAAAAAGAGAGGTCTCTCTAATCCTGTGGTAGCTACCATGATCAATGCCAGGAACCCGGTATCCAGGCAGATCTACTATAGAATCTGGAAGGCGTACATCGCCTGGTGTGAGGCCAAGAAATGGCATCCACGTAAGTACGTAATAGGTAGGATTCTGGACTTCCTACAGTGGGCTGTAGATAGGAAGCTTGCCTTGAGTACTATCAAGGGTCAGATTTCGGCCTTGTCAATATTTTTTCAAAGGCCCTTGGCTTTGCATTCACTAGTCAAAGCTTTTATACAAGGAGTGATGCGTATTAGCCCTCCGGTTAATATTCCCATATGTCCATGGGACTTAAACCTGGTTCTGTCGGTTCTACAGAAGCAACCATTTGAACCATTACAGCACATTTCCTTGGTTCTTCTCACCAGGAAATTGATTTTTCTAGTAGCCATTTGTTCGGCTAAAAGAGTGTCGGAATTAGCCGCTATGTCCTGTAAAGAGCCATATCTGGTTATCCATAAGGACAGAGTAATGTTACGTCCTCATCCAGCCTTTCTTCCTAAGGTGGTATCGAGGTTTCATTTGAACCAAGATGTGGTTCTTCCTTCCTTTTTCCCCAAACCTAGTTCGGTAGAGGAAAAGTTATTGCATTCTTTGGATGTAGTAAGAGCAGTTAAAGCTTATCTAAAAGCCACTGCTCAGATTCGTAAAACGGATACTTTGTTTATTCTGCCGGAAGGCCCCAGAAGGGGTCAGGCAGCGTCAAAATCTACTTTAGCCAAGTGGATTCGACAGGTCATAATGCAAGCCTATGGCTTGAGAAGGAGATCGCCTCCGTTCAAAGTTAGGGCGCACTCCACGAGAGCAGTTGGAACTTCATGGGCAGTGCATCACCAGGTCTCCCTGGCTCAGATCTGTAAGGCCGCAACATGGTCTTCAGTACACACGTTTACTAGGTTCTACCAGGTGGACGTTAGAAGTCAGGAGGATGTCGCCTTTGGGCGCAGTGTGTTGCAGGCCGCAAAAGATCCTCATGTCTGACAGCGCTCAGCTTATGTATGGTGTATCCCCCCCCTAATTGGGCATTGCTTTGGGACGTCCCACATAGTAATGACTATGTCGCTCTGTGTCCCGTGATGTACGAGAAAGAAAATAGGATTTTTATAACAGCTTACCTGTAAAATCCTTTTCTTGGAGTACATCACGGGACACAGAGCTCCCACCCCTCTTTTGGGGACACTTATTGCTTTGCTACAAAACTGAGGTACTCCCGGATGGGAGGGGCTTATATAGGGGAGGGTACTTCTGGTTTTGGAAGTTGCCAGTGCCAGCACCTGAAGGTATCTATATAACCCACATAGTAATGACTATGTCGCTCTGTGTCCCGTGATGTACTCCAAGAAAAGGATTTTACAGGTAAGCTGTTATAAAAATCCTATTATTTTATATTATTGCTGGTTCATATTTTGGCTCACTAATGAATTCTAGGCCTCCAAATCCTGGTCAAGGAGCCATACAAGGACATAAGCATAGCTTTACCATATACTAAAGAAATGTTATTAAATGGTCAAGTCCTTAAAGTGGAGCTCCACCCTAAAGTGAAACTTCCACTCATTGGATTCCTTCCCCCCTCCGGTGCCACAATTGGCACCTTTCAGGGGGGAGGGGGGTGCAGATACCTGCCTAAAACAGGTATTTGCACCCACTTCCAGGCATAGACTCTGCGGGGACCTACGTCAGTCAGTCCCCCCCCCCCGTTGTGTTCTGGGAAACACGCGGCTCCCAGAACACAGCGGGGAACAGTGAGGACGGCGCAGCACGTCTCGCGCATGCGCAGTAGGGAACTGGGCAGTGAAGCCACAACGCTTCCCTTCCTGATTCCCTCACCAATGGTGGTGGGGGCAGCCGAGAGACGTCGCTGGACTCCAGGACAGGTAAGTGTCCATTGATTAAAAGTCAGCAGCTGCAGTATTTGTAGCTGCTGGCTTTTAATATTTTTTTTTTACGGCGGAGCTCCGCTTTAAGGGGTGATATTGGCTTTTCAAGTTCTATATTACCACAGTCAAATCCTATACGGGTTTAGTCTCACCCAGAACAGCCATGAGGCAAGTGTCTGGTCCTGTTTACCTGTGGCATGTTGCGTAAGAGCAAACAGGACTCCATTTGCGGGGGAAAAGCACATTCAGTTAAGTATTCTTGATATTTTCTTTATCTGTCATTACCTTTAATAAAATGTTATACTTAAGTATTTGTGTGATCTCTCTTTGCATATAACAAACACAGCCCCAAAAACGTGATAAAACATTTGGTACCAGAAGAGTTGGGTGTTTGATTTGTGTAAACAAGGGAAGACAAAATGATGCGGAATTGTGCTAGACTGATTGTGCTGGGTTTAATGTTGTGTTCTTGTAATGTAAGCCATAGCACATTCAGAAAGCGTAGGAAATGTATCAGATACTTAGCCGGCTTATTTGAGATGCCTTTAGGTGATCAGGTTCAAGACGATTTTTGTTTTGGTGCCCACGACTGGACGCCGGCTTGTTTTTGTTTGATAAATTGGGCAAGATACTGATATACAAATGAAACTGTTGTATCTTTAGGAAGCTTTAATTTGTGATCATAAAAAGCCTTTCTCTCCGGATTGTAAACGTTTCAGAGCAATGAGACTTATTTGAATATAGAAAACGATGAGCTTGACACTCAGATTGTTACTTTGTGTATGTCCGAATTGTTTGTAGCTAGCTAATGTTGAGGACATGGTACTTGTATGAACACATGTCGAATGTATGTTTTGTTGTCTGTAGTAAAAATGACAATGCTACCTGAATTAAGACAGAAAGGTAATGCTAAATATGGCAGATTAGTAACAGGTTTTGTTACTTATGTTTGAGGGTCTATGTGAGTGTAACATTGAAAGGGTTAAGTAATGAAACTGAAGCAAAAGTTCTGTATTTCTCAGTTTTCTTATGTACAACTTTACAGAAGGGTTATACTGTAGGTACTGAAACTGAGAAAATGGTAAAAGTAGAAGTCTTTGTATGTTTAACTGAGAAATCATTTGTAGAAGAGAGGTCTGTTTAAGGTCTCATGCACACAGGACGTTAGAAAAAAAAAAAAAAAAAAAAACGAACTGCAAAGCCACTACCAACACCAGGAAAAAGTGTCAAAAATAAAAACAACTGTACACAGGTTTTTGATAAAGTAATTTATTAAAGCAGCTCCGGCGTCTCTTCTTCCTCTGGATGGCTATTTAAGTAATGGCACATGGCAGACCCAGCATGTCAGCGGGGAGAGAGTGTGGGGAGAACATCAGAGGAAGAGACAGCGGAGAGAGGAGACCCGGCGGTGGGAGAAGACCCAGAGGATAAAGACATTGCCAGAGGCAGAAGAAAATCGGAAGAGACGCCGGAGCTGCTTTAATAAAATTACTTTATCAAAAACCTGTGTACGGTTTTTATTTGACACTTTTTTGGGGGTAAATGGGTAGGGGTACAATTTTCACCCATTGTTAAGCGTTTGGCTGAAGCCATTTATTATCAACCAACTGTGTTTTCTCTTTTTAGATCATAATGGCAACAGAAACTACCCAAAATGACCCTGATCAAAAAGTTACATACCCCAGTTCTTAATACCGTGTATTGCCCCCTTTACCATCAATGACAGCTTAAAGACTTTTGTGGCATTTGCGGATGAGGTTCTTTATCGTCTCAGATGGTAAAGCTGCCCATTCCTCTTGGCAAAAAGCCTCCAGTTCCTGTAAATTCTTGGGCTGTCTTGCATGAACTGCACATTTGCGATCTTCCCTAGAGTGGCTCAATGATATTGAGGTCAGGAGCCTGAGATGGCCACTCCAGAACCTTCACTTTATTCTGCTGTAGCCAATGACAGGTCGACTTGGCCTTGTGTTTTGGATTATTGTCATGTTGGAATGTCCAAGTACGTCCCATGCACAGCTTCCTGGCTAATGAATGCAAATGTTCCTCCAGTATTTTTTGATAACATACTACATTCATCTTGCCATCAATTTTGACCAAATTTCCTGTGCCTTTGTAGCTCACACATCCCCAAAACATCAGCGATCCACCTCCGTGTTTCACAGTCGGAATGGTGTAAATTCGATCATAGGCCTTGTTGACTCCTCTCCAAATGAAGCGTTTATGGTTGTGGCCAAAAAAAGCTAAATTTTGGGCTCATCACTCCAAGTGCCAGAAGGTTTGAGGCTGGTCTCTGTGCTGTTTGGCGTATTGCAAGCTGGATACTTTGTGGAATTTGCATAGTAATAGCTTTCTTCTGGCGACTCGACCATGCAGCCCATCCTTCAAGTGCCTCCTTATTGTGCATCTTGAAACAGCCACACCACGTTTTCAAAGAGTCCTGTATTTCACCTGAAGTTATTTGTGTGTTTTTTCTTTGTATTCTGAACAATTTTCCTGGCAGTTGTGGCCAAAATTTTAGTTGGTCTACCTAACTGTGGATTGGTTTCAAGTAGGGCTGTGGAAATGAACTATTAATTCCTTGATTAATTCTTTTGATCGATCAAAATTCTTTGGGCTTGCCGTGTCCATCTGAAGGGCTCCTTTGCTGTGCCTTCATATCTGCATGCCGGCGGGACCTTACTATCTGCCACACGCAAGGGCTGTTACACTTCCCTCTATCAACCTGGGATTCTACAGCCATCCACTGGGAGTTGTGATAGTTCCCTTCACGGGACATCTACATGCCGACGGACTGATGTTAGCCCCTTCTCATCTGGATTCAGCAGTGGTATCGTTGTACACATTTTTATACCGGTATCATACTTGGCTACATGTTTTTAGGACTGCTTTTGCTACTGTTTGGTATTACTCGCACCATTTTTACAGTTTATGCAGCTACATCGATTTTATCTCCAGTGCAATATTTATTTTGTTACCTACTTGAAGACTATAAAAGTTTTAATGCTATTCCCATCGAGCGCTGCCTTTGTGTGTTTTTTGTATCCTGCTATCCATTTTTCCAGTGGTTGGTAGCTACACTGGGAATCGGCCTGCAATGAGATCAGCTAAAAGTAGTTGGATCTGTATGTGCGTTATAATTAATCGAAATTAGTCGATTAAAAAAAAAAACGATTAATCGAACACGAAACTTTTAATCAGTAACAGCCCTAGTTTCAAGAGAACCCCTCATTTTCCACTTCTTGATTAGAGTTTGAACACTGCTGATTGGCATTCTCAATTCCTTGGATATCTTTTTATATCCCTTTCCTGTTTTATACAGATCAGCGACCTTTTCCCGCAGATCCTTTGGCAATTCGTTTGCTTTCCCCATGACTCAGAATCCAGAAACGTCAGTGCAGCACTGGATGAAAGATGCAAGGGTCTATCAGGATACACACACACACACGAATTACAAGCAAACAGATCACAGGTGAGGATTGTTACCTTTAATAGTCATTCAAAACCCTTTGTGTCAACTTGTGTGCATGTTATCAGTTTAAACTTTTGATCAGGGTCATTTTAGGTAGTTTATGTTACCATTATAATTTAAAAAAAAGTGAACATAGTTGATTGATAATAAATGGCTTCAGCCAAACACTAACCATGAGTGTAAAACGTTTTTGTTTTATTCATATTCTCAAAAAAAAAAAAAATTACCAAGAAATCATAAATTCTGCCAGGGTTTGTAAACTTATGATCACAATTTATATATATATATATATTGTGACAGCAGGAAGGTAAAGTCACCTGGTTGCATCCAGGGGGGTAGATATATTTCGCCCAGATTCAGGCTTTACGCCGACTTATACAACTAGGTGGAGAGTTGTATAAGCCCAGCTGAGGATAGTGGGCTCATGGATGACTCATACCTCTAGGGAGAGTGTGGGGCGTCGTGCAGACAGGGAGTTGATGAGACCAGCTGAAGCTTGTCAGCTCATTTAGGCCTCTATAAGAACTCCCAGCTTCATTAGGGGTTAGCTCATGCCTGGAAGCAGACCTGTGTGGACTTCCTGGAGAGAGTGAACCCTTGTGCGGTGAGACAAAGCCTGTGTGGCTATTTGCTTGGACATTTAAAACCAGGGACTTAGGGACTAGGACAGCACTAGGCTGATCCCAGTTGTTAGTTAGGAAACCTGTATGTTTAGTCAGAGGTCAAATTGACCAGGATTTATTTTGTTTATGTTTCTTTTGCTTTGCTGTGTTTTTGTCACTGTAAATAGAAAATAAACCGCACCTTTTTGATTTTGAAAACCACAACCTCCGTCTGCTGGGCCTGTTTTTGTGTGGGGAGCCCATCCCGGGGGTCACACACACCCGCTGCCGAGCTAACCCCCTCACAGTTGGTGGAGAACCAGTGGCAGTTTTTTTTAAGCCAGCATGGAGGAGATACTGAAACAGCTGGCTCTAGCAAATGCCAATCAACAGCAGACAAATGCAGGTTTGCAAAAGAGCCTTGCAGCTCATCAACAGAGCCTTGCAGCTCAACAACAGAACTTCGCAGCCCAGCAGCAAGCTCATCAACAGAGCCTTGCAGCCCAGCAGCAGACAAACGCAACTTTGCAACAGAGTCTGGAGGCTCAGCAACAAGCCCAGCAGCAATCTGAGGCCCGCTTCATAGACCTGTTGCAGAAGCAAGAGCAGAGACTACAACAACAGATGGAAGCAGTAATGCAGCAACGTCCGCAGACCAGTGAGGAAAGCCGTCCCACTAATACCGCGTCCTTTGGGGTGAGTCGTTTATTGACAAAAATGACTGGAGAGGATGATCCAGAGGTATTTTTGACCACATTTGAAAGGACCGCTGAAAGAGAAAAGTGGCCTGAGGAGCAGTGGGCTGGACTAGTGGCTCCTCTGTTAACTGGTGAATCGCAGAAAGCTTACTATGACCTAGAGCCTAACCAAGCAAAAGACTATGTGATGCTAAAAGCTGAAATATTGGCAAGGCTGGGTGTCACCCTGGCTGTCCGGGCTCAGCGTGTGCATAACTGGACTTTCCAGCTTGGAAAACCCCCCAGGTCTCAAATGTATGATCTCATTCACCTGAGCAGAAAGTGGCTACAGCCAGAGACTTTGTCCGCACCAAAGATTGTGGAACGTGTTGTAATGGATCGGTTTTTGAGAGCTCTTCCTACTGCCATCCAAAAGTGGGTAAGCCATGGAGACCCAGAGACGGCCGATGGTCTTGTGGATCGTGTGGAGAAATACTTGGCTACAGAGAACCTGACGGTCTCTTCCAGAGACACTCGGACTTTCCACCCTAAGACCAGACCATCCCCAGGGGCGGATAAGATGATTCCAAGGGGTAAGGGTGGAGAGAGTGAGAGGGTGGGAGCTCTACCCCAAGTTTGGCGAGAACAGCCTGGGAAATCAGCGGCTCAAGAGGCGGCAAGAAGGATCGTTTGCTACCGCTGCCGGCAAGCGGGACATATTGCAGCAAATTGCCCGGTTGTGGAGGAACCCATGCAGTGTGACTTTCTGACGGGCAGACGTCAGTCGCTGTGTGCGACAGTCGCATGCACTGCCATTCGAGGAACTGAGAAACATTTATGCAAAATGTGTGTTAATGGTAGAAATGTTGTGGTATTGCTGGATTCAGGTAGCCTTGTGACCCTGATAAAGGCTGAGTTAGTTAAAACAGAGGTCTCTGGGAATAGCAAGGTAGCTGTTATTTGTGTGCATGGGGACACCCGAGAGTATCCAGTGACTACAGTGTGTTTCGAGACCCCCAAAGGTACCCTCTCTCATCCAGTGGGCTTAGTATCTCAGTTACCGCATGACGCCATTGTGGGAAGGGATTTTCCGAAGTTCTGGGAACTGTGGGATGATCCTGAGCCCCCCACTGGTGCCCCTATGTACCAGGAATGTGATAGCCAGAACTCCCCTGAGAGTGGTGAGGACTCTCCGGAATTTCCCTTGTCAGTATTGGCAGGGGAGACTCAAGAAACTGGAGAGGAGCCCACCTCCTCAGACGAAAACCTACCGTCTGTGGAGTTTTCTGATCTTGAGGTTCACAGGGAAAACTTTGCCACAGAACAGTTGAAAGACCCCGCCCTAATAAAGGCACGGGAAAACGTAGTGAAAATAGATGGCGAGTTAGTGAACCCAGATAATACCTGCACTTACCCATACTTCAGCGTAGAGAAGGACCTACTGTATCGGGTGGCAAAAAGGGCAGAAGAAACCGTTGAGCAGCTTGTGGTGCCCAAACCGTACAGGAAGTTGGTGTTGGAGTTGGCCCATGGGCACATTCTTGGAGGTCATCTGGGGACAGAGAAAACCAGAGAGAGGGTATTACAGAGATTCTATTGGCCGGGGGTGATGAAGGACATAGAAAATTATTGTTCCTCCTGCCCTGTGTGTCAGAGGTCGGCCCCGATGCCACATTTCCGTAGCCCGCTGGTCCCTCTACCCATCATTGAGGTCCCGTTTGAGAGGATCGCCATGGATTTGGTAGGTCCTATAATCAAGTCCGCTAGGGGGCACCAGTACATATTAGTTATAATGGACTATGCCACCCGTTATCCAGAAGCGATCCCTCTCCGAAATACCTCGGCCAAAACCATAGCCAAAGAGCTATCTCTTGTGTTTAGCCGGGTGGGTATTTGTAAAGAACTGCTTACGGACCAAGGTACACCCTTTATGTCCCGGGTTATGAAGGAGCTATGTAAATTGTTCAAAGTGACGCAATTACGTACATCTGTGTATCACCCCCAAACCGATGGGCTGGTTGAAAGATTCAACAAAACCCTAAAACAAATGTTGAAGAAAGTGATGGATAGAGATGGAAAGGATTGGGACTGTCTACTTCCTTATCTGATGTTTGCTATTAGGGAGGTGCCCCAATCCTCTACGGGATTCTCCCCCTTTGAGTTACTGTATGGGAGACACCCAAGAGGGCTGTTGGATATTGCCAAGGAAACTTGGGAAAGTGAGAGTTCTCCCCACAGGAGTGTGATTGAGCATGTCGCCCTGATGCAAGACCGAATTGCACAGGTAATGCCCATCGTGAAGGAACATTTGGCCCAAGCGCAGTTAGCACAGCAGAGAGTGTACAACCGTGGAGCCAAGACCCGTACCTTTTCCCCGGGGGATAGGATACTGGTACTGGTCCCTACGGTTGAAAGTAAATTCCTTGCCAAATGGCAAGGCCCCTACGAGATAATGGAAAAAGTGAGCGAAGTGAATTACAAGGTCAGACAACCAGGAAGGCGAAAGCCCGAACAGATCTATCACGTTAATCTGTTGAAAGCCTGGAGGGATAGAGAGTCCCTAGTCGCAGACACTTGGTCACCAGCTCAAACTGGTTGCGTGATTCCTGAGGTTGGAATCGCAGCCACCTTGTCACAACCCCAACAACAGGAGGTTAAGGAGTTTGTGCTTCGCAACAAGGAGGTATTCTCTGAGCTGCCGGGACAAACATCTGGGGTAGAGCATGACATTATTACCCCGCCCGGTGAAAGGGTGAAGTTAAAACCCTATCGGATCCCAGAGGCCCGACGGGAGGCAATACGGGAGGAAGTACAGAAAATGCTGAACTTAGGGGTGATAGAGGAGTCCCAAAGTGATTGGTCTAGTCCCATTGTGTTGGTGCCTAAACCGGATGGGAGCTGGCGATTTTGTAACGATTTTCGTCAGTTGAACAAAGTTACAAAATTTGACACCTACCCCATGCCACGTATAGATGAGTTGATCGACCGGCTGGGAACAGCCCGATACATGACGACTCTTGACCTCACAAAAGGGTATTGGCAAATCCCCCTGGCCAAGTCGGCCAAAGAGAAAACCGCATTTGTAACCCCAGACGGGGCGTTCCAATATAAAAGAATGCCGTTCGGGTTACAGAATGCGCCGGCCACATTCCAGCGGAAAATGGACCAGATGCTGAGGCCCCATCGGAAGTATGCTGCGGCTTACCTGGATGACGTAATTGTCCATAGCACAGATTGGGCCTCACATCTGCCAAAAGTGCAAGCAGTCCTGGACTCTGTTCGGGAAGCGGGGTTTACGGCTAACCCCAAGAAGTGTACCATTGGGCAGGAGGAGGCCAAATATCTTGGGTACACCATTGGGAGGGGAGTAATAAAACCCCAACTCAACAAAGTCGAGGCCATCCAGAGTTGGCCACGTCCCAACAGCAAGAAGCAGGTACGAGCCTTTCTGGGAATCGCTGGGTATTATCGGCGATTCATTCCCCACTTTGCTTCTAAGGCTGTGCCCCTAACCAACCTGACGAAGGGGAAAGGGTCGGTCATGATTAAATGGACCCCCGAGGCTGAGGCAGCATTCCAATTCTTGAAACAAGCCTTATGTAGCCAGCCAGTGTTGTACTCACCCGACTTCTCTAAAGACTTTGTCGTACAAAGTGATGCGTCAGATGTGGGGTTAGGAGCAGTATTGTCCCAGGTCTGGAACGGGGAAGAGCACCCAGTCATTTACCTCAGCAGGAAGTTGAAGTCCCATGAGGTAAATTACGCCACCGTTGAAAAGGAGTGTTTAGCGGTGAAGTGGGCTCTAGATTCCCTTCGGTACTACCTGCTAGGTAGGCACTTTGACATGGTTACGGATCACGCTCCGTTAAAGTGGATGGCTCAAAACAAGGAAACAAATAGAAGAGTGAATAGGTGGTTCCTGGCCCTCCAGGAATTCAACTTCACAGTAAAGCATCGCCCTGGCGTTCAAATGGGGAATGTGGATGCTTTGTCTCAAGTACATGAATGCCTGATTGCTGGTGTTCCAACCCCGAGGTTAAAACAAGAGGGGGGGGTATGTGACAGCAGGAAGGTAAAGTCACCTGGTTGCATCCAGGGGGGTAGATATATTTCGCCCAGATTCAGGCTTTACGCCGACTTATACAACTAGGTGGAGAGTTGTATAAGCCCAGCTGAGGATAGTGGGCTCATGGATGACTCATACCTCTAGGGAGAGTGTGGGGCGTCGTGCAGACAGGGAGTTGATGAGACCAGCTGAAGCTTGTCAGCTCATTTAGGCCTCTATAAGAACTCCCAGCTTCATTAGGGGTTAGCTCATGCCTGGAAGCAGACCTGTGTGGACTTCCTGGAGAGAGTGAACCCTTGTGCGGTGAGACAAAGCCTGTGTGGCTATTTGCTTGGACATTTAAAACCAGGGACTTAGGGACTAGGACAGCACTAGGCTGATCCCAGTTGTTAGTTAGGAAACCTGTATGTTTAGTCAGAGGTCAAATTGACCAGGATTTATTTTGTTTGTTTCTTTTGCTTTGCTGTGTTTTTGTCACTGTAAATAGAAAATAAACCGCACCTTTTTGATTTTGAAAACCACAACCTCCGTCTGCTGGGCCTGTTTTTGTGTGGGGAGCCCATCCCGGGGGTCACACACACCCGCTGCCGAGCTAACCCCCTCACAATATATATATATATATATATATATATATATTGTGGTAGTGTGGTACCCCACCAGTGTATGAATACAGGATTCTCAACCAGGCAGGTTGAGGGGCTCCAGGGCATTTGCTTGTTTGGGAGGAAACTGGCTTTTCAGTTTCCTCATGATTTACTAAAGTCCACTTTGGGACCCGGAGCTTGGGGATTTCTTAGAGATCCGGGTGGGATGAAATCCCCAGTCCTGGATCCGGGTTTTGAGACTCAACTGCACACTGATTGTTCAGGTGTGTGTGGGCCTGATAGTAGAATCAGGACCAGCATTCTGGGCCCCACCCTCCCGACGAGTGCAGGTGTGCATGGGAGAAGCCATAGAGTGCAAGTGTGCACTGGAGAAGTCAGAGAGTGCTTGTGTGCACAGTGGAAGCCAGAGACCCAGGTCTGAGGGTCAGAGCAGCAAGGGGCTGCTATCCAAATGGATGGTGTTGCAGATGGAATAGTCTATAGGAGACAGACAAGAGCCTGAATTGGAAGGCCTGAGCAGAACTGCTGTATGTATAAGCCAGGAGGCTGAATGTCATTTTGTTGTTGAAAAGGAGTACTGAAACCCCTGCGAGGGAAAACCTTTTGATTTTGTGTTGAACTTCTTTTAATAAAAATGGGCAAACAACCCTCAAAAAGAAGAACCAGCGAGTGGCGGTGTCCTTCAAGCTCTACACTTGATGCTAGTCCTTCACAAGTGGTGGAGAATTTTGGCACAATCTGAGATCCCTACAATCAAGTAAGTTCATCTGTTATATGAACTGTGTTTTTGGTGCATGAGACTGCATAATCTGTGTGTGTGCAGGTGAGGAGAACCTGCAAGCGAAAGGTAACTAGCCTTAAAGAGACAGTGCTCCAATTTGTTGCAGGTGGTGTACCTGTGAACAAAGTAAAAAAAAAATTCTCTGCAGTGAACTGCTGCTAGCTGTGTGTGGCAGCCAGGCAAACTGCATTGCGCAGAAGTTTATTTGATGGACTGTTGCATGCAGGTTGTGTACCTGTGAAAGGAGAAACAAACAGATTTTTTTTTTCCTTTTCTCCGCCAAGAACTGTTACAAGTTGCTGTGTGCAAGACCGTAAGGATGGGGCAATCAAAACGCCTAAAAGAAGCAAGGATGGCTGGGATGATAGATAGAGCTCTGTGGCTGGAGGGGTTGTTACCGCCTGATCGAACCCCATACATGCCTAAACAGAGTTTTCCAAGGGAAAAGAGGGCTGCTGTTGTCCCTAGCAACCCTGGTGCAATGAATGCACAGATGACGGCTAGTGTGGAGAGTCCACCGGCGTTTGAATCTGCAGTGGATTGGTGCAAGCGACACCTGGCAGTATTGGACCAAGCTAAAGTGGAAGGCAAGCCAACCTTCCATACAAAAAGAGAGCTGCCGGATGTCCATGCCTGGGAGAGGGGTGCTGTTGCCCCTGGCAACGCTGCTGCAGTTAAACCAGCAGCTGTTGCGAAAAGTGTGAAAGTGACACAGCTTGAGACAGGGTCCAGCAGATGCAGGGTGGGAAAACCTGACAAGACATGGAACCAAGTGCGCTGTTTGCGGTGCAGTGGGTGGGGGCATGCAGTCTCCAAGTGCCTTTTGTCCCTGGCTCCAGTGCAAAGCTACCTAGCAAAACAAAGGTCTGAGAAGCCTGTGTTATATGCCAGAAGAGAGGCTGATCAAAGGCCAGGACAGAGAGTGGTTGCCCATAGCAACACAGAGGAGGCCAGTCGGGCTGTCTGTGGACCATGGGGTGTGCCTCCCATGGGTCGTGACAAGTGGCTTCCGGAGGAGCCAATACAGCATGTTGGAGTGAGCCAGCAAAGCTCTGCTGGGAGACTGCGATCTCCCATGGCAACAAGAGTGGAAGTTGTGCCTGGAGGGAATCATCAGGAGAGAAATGCACTGGGGAAAAGTCATCCAGTACCATGCCTGGAATGTGGCCAGCTGGGGCACGAAATATTGTCTTGCCCTATATTCTGGGGTGCACCTAGAGGTAATGTTGCTAAACAGAACTCTTTATCTGTGGGCCAAGATCCCTTTGCAAATATGTTTGCAGTCACCCCTGGCAACAAGGAGGAGTTTTTTGTGGTGTCTGCAGGGGGTGCTAAACAGTGGGAGATGCCTGCTGAGATTTCATCCCATGGCCACCAGGGGGAGTTGGCCAGTAAATGTGCGGCTGAGGACTGGTTCTTAAGACAACGTACTCAAATGAAGATGGAGACCCCAACTACTGTGGTGGGTAAGACTATCTTTAATGAAATGATGCCTGGAACTGCTGATTTCAGGTATAAAAGAACTGGCTACGAGACTGTCCATGATGATGTGAGAGTGACCCCAGTTAGTGGGGCCACAGAATGTGCGCTTGAGAATGACTTTTTCTTTTTTTTTTCTTTTCTTTCTTTTTTTTCTCCTTTTTTCTTTTTTTTTTTCAATTTCTTTATTTATCTATTTTATCCAACATACAGGGGAAGTAATCAAATAGCACATTTTTCTCTTTCAGTTTAAACCAATAAATGCCCCACGGGCCCAAACCATCTAACACATTCTTATGATCTTAAATAGAGCATAAATCTAATTCCACTGGAATATTCCTGTTCCTTTGATTCTTCCCCTCCTATTACCCACCACCTTCTAAAAAACTTTAGTTACCACACCTTAACCAAAAAATAAATAAAAAATATATAATAAAAAAAAAAAATTATCTCGGGTCGGACAGGAAGGTAGATGAGCTCTAGCTCCCCCCACCTCTTCTTGGGTTACAAAAAAGGGTCTTTCCTTCTTCCGAGTATTTAAATATGTTCCATTGTGCCCAGGTTTTGGAATAAATCTCATGACGGTCTTGACGTGAGAGTGTCAAGTCCTCCATCTTGTTTACTTCTTCAATTCTATTAAACCATAGAAAGATTGTTGGGATTCGTATCTCTCCACTGCCGGGCAATACATGCTCTAGCACCGTTAATAAGATGACGTACAATTGATCTACTGTATATTTCCCCTGATATTTCAGAAACATGCAGCAAGAATAAAGCCGGGTCTTCTGGTATATTATAATCAGTAAATTTTTGTGCTATCTGACGTACCTCCCTCCAGAAATGTGCTAACTTCGAGCATGACCAAAACACGTGGAGCAATGTCCCTCTTTCCTCTTGGCATCTCCAACATTTATCTGAGATCACCGGAAAATATTTGTTAAGCAGTGATGGTGTTTGATACCATCTCGTCATGATTTTAAAGTTCGTTTCTTGGGCCCTCGTACGTATAGATGATTTTAGCGCCCACTTTATAATCTGCTTATGTTGTACCTGCGTAAATGTCCTGTCTAATATTGTTTCCCACTTCCTTATATATGGGGGAACATAATCTTCTGGGGGGGCAATCAATAATCCATATATTTTTGAAAGTGTATGGTAACAAGGGCCTGTTTCTTCACACAACTTTTCTAAAGGAGTCAATGGTCTTAGGAAACCCTCCAGGGGTGGTAGGGTATTAAAAAAATGTCTCAGTTGAACTCCACTCCAGAAATCAAGGCCAAAGCGATCGTTAGGTGAAGTTAATTCCCTAAGTGAGGGCCAATTAATCGTCCTTCCTTGTCCGAAATGCGAAGCCTGAAATATCTGTAAGTCTAAAAGTCTTCTCCATGGTCCCTCCTGTAATCCCATAGGGAAGCGTGGGTTCCCCACGATGGGGTACAGGGGGGAGTTGACTAATGATAGTCCGGTGTTGGTGCATATTTGAGAGCAAATCCGCAGGGTAGGGCCCAAGGTTGGGTGCTTTTTGAGGTCAGAACTAAGGTCTCCAAAGCACCAAACCGCTCGACGCAATGGGACTCTGCACTGTGATTGCTCAACCTTTGACCATATTTTAAAACTTGTATGCCTACACCAGTCTATTACTCTCACCATGTGGGCCACTTGATAGTATTTCTGAATGTCAGGAACTGCTACCCCCCCAAATTGTTTAGGCATAGTCAGTATTCGACGTTGTAATCTTGGCCTCTTATGACCCCAGACAAAATCTACTATCAGTGCATTCGTCCGTTTAAAAAAATCTACAGGTACATGGATTGGCAGTGTTTGAAATAAGTATATTAATTTAGGCATAATTGACATTTTAATTATGTTACATCTGCCAAACCACGAAAAGGTACCCTTGTCCCATTTAGCCAATAGGGTTTTGATTTTACTTAATAGGGGTAAAAAATTCAATTCAAAAATTTGATCTAATTTGGGTGGCATATAGGTGCCCAGATATTTAATGGCCGTCGAGGACCATTTAAATTTAAAGTTTGTTTTCAAGGTACTAGTTTGTAATACTGACATAGATACCCCCATTGCTTCTGATTTTATCATATTAATTTTGAAGTTAGATATGGTACCATATCGATCCAGTTCTCCCATCAAATTCGGCATTGATATTATTGGTTTCGTCAAAGAAAACAAAAGGTCATCCGCATAAGCGGAGACCTTATAGTCCGTATCTCCTGGTCTTACCCCCGATATATCGGGGTTTTGCCTTACTGTACAAAGTAGGGGTTCAAGCGATAGCGCGAAAAGAAGGGGTGATAAGGGGCATCCCTGTCGGGTGCCATTAGAAATAGAAAAAGGATCAGATATGAATCCATTTACTTTAATTTGTGCCTCTAATCTTGTATATACACTCGATATCCATCCAACCATCCTCTCCCCCATCCCAACATATCGTAGCACTGAGAACACAAAAGGCCAACTAACCCGATCAAATGCCTTTTCGGCATCTGTTCCTAAGAACACAGTGGGCGTGTTTGAGAGGTTGGCTACATGGATAAGGTTCAGGATTTTAATAGTATTATCTCGGGCCTCTCGACTTGGTATAAAACCTACCTGATCTAGATGTATTAAATCTGTTAGGTGTGGTTGGATACGCATGGCCAGTATTTTAGTGAAAATTTTTAGGTCTACATTGAGTAGAGAGATAGGGCGGTAACTGCCACATGCTGATGGATCCTTGTCCTCCTTCGGTATAAGAGTGATATGTGATTTCAGCGTTTCTGGTGTAAACCTTGTCCCTTGTCCTATTGCATTAAATATTTGTACCATCTGCTTACCTAGAAGTGGAAAAAATTTCTGATAGTATTTATATGTAAATCCATCTGGACCCGGGGCTTTACCTGGTTTAGCTGACTTAATGACCTCCTGTAGTTCCTCTAATGTGATAGGCGCTTCCATGTCCTCTCTAGTCTGTTCTAATAATTGGGGGATACCTGACGATGCTATATATTCCTCTATCTTGTTTTTATTATTTTGGGGTTGCATTGTAGTAGGCAGATTATATAAAGTCTGATAAAACTTACGAAAAGTCATAGCTATCTGAGTGGGGAGATAAAGGGATTTTTATAACAGCTTACCTGTAAAATCCTTTTCTTGGAGTACATCACGGGACACAGAGCGACTTAGTCATTACTAATGGGTTATATAGATTACCTTCAGGTGCTGGCACTGGCCACTTCCAAACCGGAAGTACCCTCCCCTATATAAGCCCCTCCCATCCGGGAGCACCTCAGTTTTGTAGCAAAGCAATAAGTGTCCCAAAAAGAGGGGTGGGAGCTCTGTGTCCCGTGATGTACTCCAAGAAAAGGATTTTACAGGTAAGCTGTTATAAAAATCCCTTTTTCTTTTTCGTACATCACGGGACACAGAGCGACTTAGTCATTACTAATGGGACGTCCCAAAGCAATGCCAAATGAGGGGAGGGATACATAAGCTGGGCGCCATCAGGCATGAGGCTCTTTTGCGGCCTGCAACACACTGCGCCCAAAGGCGACATCCTCCTGACTTCTACCTGGTAGAATCTAGTAAACGTGTGTACTAAGGACCATGTTGTGGCCTTACAGACTTGAGCCAGGGAGGCTTGGTGATGCACTGCCCATGAAGTTCCAACTGCTCTTCTGGAGTGCGCCCTAACTTTGAACAGAGGCGGTCTCCTTTTCAAGCCATAGGCTTGTATTATGACCTGTCGAATCCACTTGGCTAAAGTAGATTTTTGATGCTGCCTGACCCTTTCTGGGGCCTTCTGGCAGAACAAACAAAGTATCCGTTCTACGAATCTGAGCAGTGGCTTTAAGATAAGCTTTAACTGCTCTTACTACATCCAAAGAATGCAATAACTTTTCCTCTACCGAACTAGGTTTGGGGGAAAAAGGAAGGAAGAACCACATCTTGGTTCAAATGGAACCTCGATACCACCTTAGGAAGAAGGCTGGATGAGGACGTAATACTACTCTGTCCTTATGGATAACCAGATATGGCTCCTTACAGGACAAGGCGGCTAATTCCGATACTCTTTTAGCCGAACAAATGGCTACTAAGAAAATCAATTTCCTAGTGAAAAGAACCAAGGAAATGTGCCGCAATGGTTCAAATGGTTGTTTCTGTAGAACCGACAGAACCAGGTTTAAGTCCCATGGACATATGGGAATACTAACCGGAGGGCTAATACGCATCACTCCTTGTATGAAAGCTTTGACTAATGAATGCAAAGCCAAGGGCCTTTGAAAAAAATATTGACAAGGCCGTCTGACCCTTGATAGTACTCAAGGCAAGCTTCCTATGTACAGCCCACTGTAGTAAGTCCAGAATCCTACCTATTACGTACTTGCGTGGATGCCATTTCCTGGCCTCACACCACGTGATGTACGCCTTCTAGATCCTATAATAGATCTGCCTGGATACCGGCTTCCTGGCATTGATCATGGTAGATACCACAGGATTAGAGAGCCCTCTCTTTTTTAGAATGTGGGCTTCAATAGCCAGGCCGTCAAACCTAGGGCTGGTAAGGAAGGGTAGTATATCGGTCCTTGCGAAAGCAGGTCCGGACGATGTGGGAGGGTCCAAGGACTTCCCACTGACATTTTTACAATCTCCGCGTACCATGCCCTTCGGGGCCACGCTGGAGCCACCAGAATCACTGGTTTCTTTTCTACCCTGATTCTGCGGATTAATCGCAGTGGGAATGCATATATCAGCTTGAACTGATCCCAAGGGAACACTAGGGCATCCGAACCGCAAGCTAGGGGATCCTTTGTGCGAGACACAAATCTGTCCACCTTTGCGTTGAATCTGGATGCTAGCAGATCTACATCCGGTGTTCCCCACCGCTGGCATATTGCCTGGAAAACCTCGGGGTGAAGAGACCATTCCCCCGGGCATAATTGCTGGCGACTTAAAAAGTCCGCTCTCCAATTTTCCACTCCTGGGATGAAAACCGCGGATATGGCTGTGACATACCTTTCTGCCCATTCCAGGATGCAATTCGCTTCCCTCTGGGCTGCACGACTCCTGGTGCCACCCTGGTGATTGATATATGCTACTGCTGTGGCATTGTCTGATTGAATTCTGACAGGTGACCCTTGGAGTTTGGATGTCCATGCTACTAGGGCATACCGGGCTGCTCGTATCTCTAAGAGATTGGTGGGCAGGGCCTTCTCTGCTTCTGACCACTTGCCCTGGAGAGACCATTGCTCCCGTACTGCCCCCCAGCCTATGAGGCTGGCATCTGTAGTGACCACCTTCCAAGAAACCGGACTGAAGGGTTTCCCTTTTTCCAGATTCTGGTACCAACCACCAATGGAGGCTCTTGCGAACGGAAGGGGACAGGGACATTGGTAAGTCTAAAGCCTGAACTTTTTTGTTCCAGGCTGACAGTATGGCCCTCTGCAAGTTCCTTGAATGGAATTGACCGTAGGGTACTGCTTCGAATGAAGCCACCATTTTTCCCAGCAGCCTTATACACAGGCGTATGGATGGTTTTTCTTTTTTGTACCCACTAAGTGGGTCAAATCTTTCAAAGACGACACCTTCTCTGGAGGTAAGAAAATCTTTCTCTGATTTGAATCCAGTCTTAGCCCCCAAGTATTCCAGGCTTTTGACTGGTTTTAGGGCTGACTTGTCTCGGTTGATAATGCAACCGTGAGATTCCAGATACTTGATTATCTTGTGAACGACCACTTCTAGTTTTTTTCACTGAGTGGTCTATCAGCAACAAGTCGTCTAGATATGCCATGATCGTTACACCTTGTGTTCCTAGGAGGGAGGGAGCCGCTCAGGTGTGGAAGTCCCTGGAATTACCTCCTCCCAGCAACCAAGGGTGCAGGCAAATGCAAATGCAATTGAAGAAAGAAAAAAAGGTCTTCTGGACGCAGCACTCCTGTTAAAAAGCCTTTATTCCAAAAAAAAGGGGGTTTTCAGTTTGTTGTGTTGTGCAGAGTGTTTTTGGTTTCCTGAAAACCCCCTTTTTTTTGGAATAAAGGCTTTTTAACAGGAGTGCTGCGTCCAGAAGACCTTTTTTTCTTTCTTCAATCACCTTGTGTTCCTAGTTTGGCCAATCGTAGGGCCAGAATTTTTGTGAACACTCGTGGTGCCGTGGCCAGACCGAAAGGTAAGGCTCTGAACTGAAAATGGCGCCCTTCTACTGCAAGGCGTAGAAATTTCTGGTGGGCCGGACAGATGGGAATATGCAAATAAGCATCCCTTATGTCGATCGAGGCTAACCATTCCTGCCCTTGTAGGGCGGTGGCCACCGATCGGATCGACTCCATCCGAAAAAGTCCTGATATGTAGGAACTTGTTTAGCCCTTTTATATTTAATATGGACCTCATGTCCCCATTTGGTTTGGGGACTGTGACAAGGTTCGAGTAAAACCCGAACCCGTTTTCTTCCAAGGGAACCTTCATGATTACCCTTGGGGCAATAGTTGCTCTAGTGCCAGAAGGAGGGATCCACTCTTCTGGGGATCGCTTGGCACGTTTGACCTTATAAAATGGGCAGGAGGAATGTCTTTTAACTCCAGCCTGTATCCCAGACTTACTGCGGAGATCACCCATCTCTGATGGTATCCCGCCAGGTCTCTGTGAACAACTGAAGTCTTCCCCTCACCCGATTGAGTGGGGGCAACCCTTCATGACTTAGGGGGAGGTTTTGTACCTCTCTTGACCCAGGGTTTCTTGTTACCCTGTGATTGTCCCTGATTTCTGCCCCCTGGATTTGACCGCGGAGGCCGTCAAAACGGTTTCACAGCCGATGTGCCAGGGACTGGAGAAGTAGGCCTCTTAAAAGAAGGACTTCTACCCTTGTTCTTAACCGGCAAGAGTGTACTTTTACCGGCAGAAGTTTTCTGGATATATTTGTCCAGATCATCTCCAGATAAGCGTTCTCCATGAAATGGAAAGCTAATCAGCAATTTCTTACAGGGAGCTTCAGCAGACCAGTTTTTGAGCCATAGAAGCCTACGCATATGTCTACAGACAGCGTAAAGCGGGATGCCTGTTGGATTGTATCCTTTATGGCGTCCACCGCAACACAAGGCTCTAGGTAGGTCAGCTAGGGCAAGAGCCTGCTGATCTGGTAAGTCCCTTAAGACTTGTTTCAAATGATCTTTCATTGCTTGGCAGACTCCAATCGCTGCTACTGCAGGTTGTGTCACCATGCTTGCTGTAGAGAAAGCAGATTTTAGTAAAGACTCCAATTTTTTTATCTATTGGGTCCTTGAACATTGGAACATTATCTACTGGACATGTCAGTGATTTATTTACACAAGAGATGGCTGTGTCCACTAAAGGGACCCTCCATTTTTTTTTTTTTTTTTTAATGAACTTATCCTCCATGGGATAGATCACTGGAAATCTCTTGGGGGGAGTAAATATTTTACAGGATGCTCCCAATCCTGGTAAATAAACCCTTCCAATAAAGGGTGGATTGGGAAGGAACAGACAGTCTGGGGAGCTTTCAGCGACCCCAGCGAGGAGACAGTAGTGGTTGATGGTTCCGCCAGAGGCATTTAAAATGCTGCTCGGACCATGTTAGTCAGAGACTGAACCCATAATCTTTCAGCCTGAGATGCTGAGAAAGGTTCTTCCACTGTTGATTCCTCTATAACTTTATCAACCTCACCTGATCCCCTTCAGGTAGGTCGATTTCTGGGACTGTTCCTCCACTAACAGGCACTCTGCAGGAGGAGACGGAGATCGGACGCGCTTTTCCTGTGACAGGGAAGCAGCGATCAATGCTGTTAATCTCTCTTCCAATCCTCCCAGAGTTGAGGATAAAACCTCCTCTGTTATATATACAGGAGCAGGTGGACTGGGGACAGCCACAGTACCAGGTACTCCTGCGGGGTTCCTACGGCTACTGACCTCTGAAATTTCAGGGGAGATTGGCGCAGTACAGCATGCCCAAAATCCTCAGAGCCCGACGGAGACCCCTTTCGCTTCTTGGAAGATCTATTTCCAGAGCGTCTGGACGACATATCCTTTAAGCACAAAGCTGAGGTATTCCCGTCGTCATACACCAATTTTGCTGGTAATAGTCTAACACAGTTGCTGCTATATACCAGCCGGTGTCCACTAAAGTGCCTTTCTATGGGGATGCCTGCATCAACCGCCTCTGTGTGCCACTGTTTGTTGCTAGCTCTGTTTGCATCCAGCTGACACTTGTACTGTGTCTTTATACAAGCTGGGACGCCTGCACATGCGCAGAAGCGCCGTGGCGCGCATCGAGCGTCATCCACCCGCCCCGCCCCTTTTTTTCCATAGGAGGCGCGTGCACGCGCCCGCGCGCGCGCCCGTGCGCCATTGGCGCCCTTTTCGAAAATCAAACAGGGACTAGGAGCCAGGGCCCTTTTTGCCGGAGGGCCTGTGCGGTGGATGAGCGCAGCAACAGGAGCAGAGGAAGTGGATTCCCACAGAGAAACTTACCAACTGCCTGGATCTTTTGACTTGAGAAAACCAAAGATCCACATGACAAGAAAAATGGACCACAGCGGCCTCTAGTGGTTTAACACAGGTACCGCTGTCTTTTTTTTTTTTTTTTCTTGACTACTATTAAAATTTTACATTTTCAGTAGTTACAGGCATACACAGATATTAGCGGGAATACCGTTAGGTAACAGACAGAAAGACAAATTAGGCTTGGGGGTCCCCCAATAGAACCAAGTTCCTGGGGGGCCCCCACTTACCTGATCCCCGCCGCAGGACTTTGTTTGGTCCACAGAAGCCCAAACTTCACCTATCACGGCAGGCATTGTAATTAAACCTTCAGGGACCGGGTTCCCAAGGATTCCACTCCCCTGGACCTGTATAGCACCCTGCACAGACAACATCTTGGTCGTGGGTATGACCAGAGCTCTGGATCCCAGGGTCCAGCCCTCCTAAGAGAGGCATTACAGGCAAAACCTTGCTCTTCTGCTGCAAGGCCCGGGTACCGACCGTTTAGCTATGAAGCTTTTTTGGTGGGATCCGGAACAGCTTACTAAGGCCCAAAAGAACCTGTACGCAAGCCCAGTGAAAACACATGTTACTCTTTGGCCAACACCTTAGACACTGGCAAAAAACTGAGGTGCTCCCGGATGGGAGGGGCTTATATAGGGGAGGGTACTTCCGGTTTGGAAGTGGCCAGTGCCAGCACCTGAAGGTAATCTATATAACCCATTAGTAATGACTAAGTCGCTCTGTGTCCCGTGATGTACGAAAAAGAAATATCTTGTTCCCCTTCAAATCCACCAAATAAGGGATATATGATTGGGTTTTCTGTTCTTGTATAGCCCTAGCCAATGTTCGACCACATTTGTCTCCTGATTCATAATAATATCTCTGGCATCTCTGTACTGCTGCCTTAGCTCTATAATGCAATAGATCTGTCACTTGTCTATGTAGGGCTAAAAGTTCCCTCTCTCCTGTTCCTCTCGGGTCTTGTTTATGTTTGGTCTCCAGTACTTGTATGTCTGTAAGTAATTTATTCAGTTGCTTTTCCCTATCCTTCTTTATCCTAGAGCCATGTTTAATAAGAATCCCTCTTATTACAGTTTTATGCGCCTCCCATGTTATCCCTGCATCTATCTCTGGTATAAGATTATATTGAAAATAGTATTCACTTTCTCTCATTACCTCTTGAACCGTTACCTCATCCTCAAGCAGGTTCTCATTCAGTCGCCACTGTCTCATCTTTCCCTCCGACTGTTTATTCAAACTCATTGTCATGGTAATCGGAGCATGGTCAGACCATGTGATACTCCCTATCTCTATTTCTTTGATCTCCATTACCATATTGTGTGGGACTATAAATAAATCGATCCGAGAGTAACCCTTATGTGGAGTTGAATAAAAGGTATAGTCCTTTTCATCTGGGTGATACGCTCTCCAGGCATCGGTGAGTTGAAAATTATGGAAGGTCTGTAAGACCCTCTTACGAAGGCCTTTAGCTACCGAGGATCTTCCTGCTGAGGTATCCATTTTAGGATCTAGGGGGAGATTAAAGTCTCCTCCCAGGAGTAATTTCCCTTCTGTGAATTTCATAAGTTTATTAAGGGTGGCGCAAATGAATTGATCTTGATTAGTATTAGGTGCATATATCGTAGCCAAAGTCACTTTATTACCCTCAATCATGCCTTTAAGAAACAAGAATCTGCCCTCTGTGTCTATTCTTTGATCTATTAATTTCCAATGTACTTGTCTTGCTATTAATATAGATACCCCTCGAGATTTACTTGCCCTATTAAAGGCGTGGTATACCAATGGAAAAAGATTATTTTTCAGAATTGGTGCTCTGCCTTCTCTAAAGTGTGTTTCTTGAATATATGCCACATCCGATTTTAATCGTTTCAAGTCTTGAAGGAGCATCCTCCTTTTTTCTGGGGTATTAAGCCCCTTAGAGTTTAGAGAGATAACTCTCAGCTCCTCCATCTCCCCTACCGAGCCGAGAGAAAAAAAAAAAGCAAAAGGGTTCTAACAACCCTAATGTGTTACGGTGGGTAAGAGCACCCCCGTATCCCTCTTTAAGAAGTAGAGGGATTCAAATTAAAAGTTACTTTTTTGTACTCACTTTGGGTTTACCGCTTAAGTGAGTACTTACCTAGGTGGGGGTTCAGTCAAGAATATGCGGTTGAGGTCCCTCCCCCCCTCCCTTCCCTCCCCGCCGATCGCATCAACATTATTCTTATTGTCTGCCCTATTACCAACAGCTTATATTCCGGTATATATATACATCAGTACTATTAGACTTTTTTCAGTTTCCCCTCTGCATCCGATATTAACCATATATTAACCATATTATGTCCCCTAAGATAAGGGGAAATATCTATCTATCTATCTATATATATATATTTTAAGTCATAAACATAAACAAAAGTTTCACTCCCTCCCTTCTCCCTTCCCCCTCCTCTCCCCTCCCCTCCTCTCCATCCTCTCCCTCTCCCTTCCTTCAACATAAAATATATTATACCAAAAATAAAATAAAATAAGATCCAATCCATTCAATTCCCACGACCATTGCCATGGTTAAAAGCATAAACCCCAATGCTAAGATTGCTTATCTAATTGATAATTTAAATCCCGGATTAGGGAATTCTTAAGGGGGAACAGGGAGTGAGCGGGGGCTAAGCTTCTGTATGTCTCTCTAATTAGGTTACTGGGAGTTCGGGAGGACCCTTTATGTGATTCCTCCTCCCTACATACAAAGAAAAATAAAATAAAAAACACAAAGCAAAGAAAACAAAAACAACCCCCACCCCATCAATAGTGAGTTCTAAGTGACCCCCCTTACTTTCTCTTACTATCCTCCCCTCATCCTACACCCCAAAAAAGAAAACCCAAACCCAACTGTGATTACGAGTACCGTACCCCTTTACCGTACATTAATTACATATCTCTGTAGTGCTTACCTCTCTCTTGTACCCTCTGTTAGAGATGATATCTCCCCCAAACATTCCCCCTTTTATATAAACTATTACAAAAATGTGTTTCACAATGTGTTTTACAACCCCTCCCTACCCAATACCCCATACCCCCCCTCCAAATCTCATATACCATCCCACCCCCCCCTTTTCACCCCCCCCCTTTTTCACCCTAAAGGTCCCCCTTCCCTCCCCCCCAAAGCATAACCAAATATAATCACCATAGCCCCAACGCTCCACCCCCAGATTATATTAGGCATTACCCATCTCATTATCAACCTCCCTCCCCCTTATTTCAGTCTATTTCAGTCTATTATATTTGTCTATTCCAGGGTATCATCCACATCAAAAGGAAAAAAAAAAAAATATATATATATATATATATATTTATGTATGCTTTTTAAAACATAACACACAACCACCAAGGAGAGGAAGTCTTCCCCAAACAAGGGGGGGGGGGGGAAGGGAGAGAAAAAAACCCCAAAAAAATGATATGAGGGATCTTCTCTTCCTCCTAGCTCTTCTTTATATATCCTTTATATACCCTTATGCAGGGTTTTCCCACTCCTCCTCAACACGAGAGAAAAGGGGGGGGGGGGAAACGGGAAAGGAGGTGAGAGTACCTGGAATTAGTCCATGTCCCTTTTCAGTCTCCTTCTTCTTTCCATGGGTGCCACAGGGGTGTCTCATGGGCACCTCGAGAATGCAGAGGAGGAACAGCAAAAAAAAAAAAGGTGAAAGTACTGTGAAAAGTGCTGTGAGTAATACGGTAAGCTGTGCAGCTCTATCCCTGCTTAGCCTCCTGCTCTATATTTTCCTGTGTCCTTCGCCTCCATCTATTAGTCCGGGGCTGCTCCCCTGTCTGTTGGGACTGGTTCCCCCGTTGTCCGGGGAATTGTAATGGTCTCAGCCAGTTTGGTAATGGGAAGGTAGGGATCCCCAGGAATACAAAAAGATCGGCGGAGTCCGTCATCCTATTCAGAGTAAAAGAAGTCTCCTCTTTCCGTATAGTCAATGCGAACGGAAATCTCCACCTATATGTTAAACCCATCTCCCTCAACTGGTCTAGTAGAGGTCTTAGTATAGCTCGACGCTGTAAGGTCGCATAGGAAAGATCTGGTAATATCTTAACATTGGCTCCATTAACATCTAAGACCCCCACACTCCATGCCTTCCGTACAATGTCCTCTTTATATGCATATCTATGTATTCGACAGATAATGTCGCGAGGCCTGTCCTCTTCCCTCCGTTTGGGACCCAGAGCTCTGTGCACCCGGTCTATTTCAAATATTTCTGGTGGGTTAGGCTCCAATATATCTTTTTAAATATAGCGACCACCGTTTCTCTGAGATTTTCATGACCCACAGATTCAGGGATACCTCGTAACCGCACATTCCCTCGTCTGCCTCGGTCCTCCATTTCCTCTATGTGTAATTGCAAATTCAATGCATGTTCCTTATAACTTTTTCATACCCAGTGGGAATGCAGGGGTTAAAGTCCAAACAGAACCTGTGTTGATGACTAAAAATGCTATAAGTATTACTGTTAATGAAAAGTTTGCTGCTGTTGGGAAAACCCCAGGTTCTTCCAGAGCAAAAGCTGTTGTCACAAATGGGTCATTGCCTGTAGCAATTGGTGGTAAGACAGCACAGTTGTCCCCAGAAATCTCCAGGGAACTTCATGTATTGGAGTCGGAGGTTGCCATGGACAACTGCGATGTCACTCTGGTGGGACAGAGTGGAACTGTACCGTGTAATGGTAATGTGTTAGTGCAAGCTGCTAGTACTAAAAATGTGCCGCTAAATGGTGGGTTAACACAACCTGTGAAAAATGCAAAGGTGTGTGAGGCTTATGAAGCGCCGCCCGAGCAAGGTGGTGGTTGTGGTGTATTGCAACCTGCGGTGCTAAAACATGTGTTACCGAAGTCTGCCATGATTCGTAATTTGGGTGATGAATCTGAAACTAAACCCATCTGTTCTAATGTGTCTCCTTGGGCGGATGGATCAGGCCTGAGGAACGCCGGTGAATGGAGCCCAGCTACAACATATTGGGATAGTTGGGGTAAAAATCTAATGTCCCTGATAGATGAGGCTTTCATGCACAAAAATAAGGTGGACAAAGTTTCTGCTGTGCCAGCAGGAGGGACGGCAGAACAGCTTATACCTGACGGCGTGGTGGCTGCTGCAGGGGTTAACCCTCGTGAGAAATATGGACCATATAAGGGCGAGCACACAGCAGACACTTTGTCCGTAACCTACAAAAATGATGCGGACATGGCGTGTCAAAGTGACGTTGTCACTGGTAATGTGAAGCAGTTCATTGGTGCTGAATCTGAGAAGTTGGGTATGAGTCAAGCACCTGGCAGCGCTCTGGTAGAGCACCAGGCTGTGGTTGTCTCCAGCTGGGAGAAAGTTCCATTAAACCTGGCAACCTCTCACGTCTCAGCAAGTGAATCTGTCTGCATCCCCAGTGTCAGGAAAGTCCCCAGGAAGGACTTGGGTCTGGAGCCAAGGGTATGGTTTCTAACAAAAGTATTCAAGGAGATGCTTAAACTTTGGGATGTACAGCCAGTCTATACTGGGGTGTCTCCACCACAGTTAGACAGTCTGGTACTGCGGAGTACCATTAGGTGGACCCCTGAGTGGCAGGTGGTACAGCACAAAGGAAGACCAGACAGAAATGGTTTATTTATGACTGTATTACTAGTGTTAAAAATCGCCTCTAGGTATGCTGATGGGTTACTTCCTGTACAAGAGATATATGGGAGAGGCTTTGGTGAAAACAAAGTGTCTGAGGTTTCACCACCTAACAGCCAGGTAGAAGGCATTTCTGCTGCTATGGTCCAAGGTAGTACTGGTCAGTTGTCGGTGAAGGGAGTGTGTTCTGTACCAGTGGAAGAATCGCATGAGATGGAAGGGCCAAGTGTGGACCAGAAAGCAGCAGAAATCCTGACCAGGGCTCAACCAAAGGTGGTTAAAAAGACTAGGGTCCTCAGTCCAAGGTTTGGTTTAGGTGACAAACCTAATAAGGTCCCCGAGACAGGGAAACTAATAAAAAATGCGGTAAAAATTGTATGTGGATCAGACAAGAGCTTGTCTGTGCAGGTGGATAAAAATACAGATGGCATCAGAACAGGGAAAGTGGTAGGACAGCTGCCTGCAGAGTGGGTGAACTCCGGGGAGGTGATGTCTTGTGAGGTTCCCGTGGGTGATGGCAGCCCTCCAGTATGTGTGCCCTCTGCAGACTCTGCCCTAGCAAATGAAAAAAAAAAAGGCATTGGTGATCTGTGCAACGTAGAGAGGTGTAATGTTGGTTTGAATATGTCTGTCAATGATGAACCAAATAATTTGTTAAAGGTACATGACAGTGTGGTGTCCAAAGGTATTGGAAAGACCAGGGGTGCCCTGTTAAAATTTCAGGAGAGGCAGTGCTTATGGAACCCCAAAAGAAGAGGGAGAAGGTTGAGTATAGGGAAATATAGGACCTTGTTAAGATCCAGGGTTGGACGTACCTGGAAGCGCACCCGGAAAAAAGGTTGGGCCTACGTGGCTGACAGCCAGCACAGAGGTGTCCCAACCATAATGATGGGTGCTGGTGTTCCTCCCTCCGGATCGAAACAAAGGGGGAGGGTATGTGGTAGTGTGGTACCCCACCAGTGTATGAATACAGGATTCTCAACCAGGCAGGTTGAGGGGCTCCAGGGCATTTGCTTGTTTGGGAGGAAACTGGCTTTTCAGTTTCCTCATGATTTACTAAAGTCCACTTTGGGACCCGGAGCTTGGGGATTTCTTAGAGATCCGGGTGGGATGAAATCCCCAGTCCTGGATCCGGGTTTTGAGACTCAACTGCACACTGATTGTTCAGGTGTGTGTGGGCCTGATAGTAGAATCAGGACCAGCATTCTGGGCCCCACCCTCCCGACGAGTGCAGGTGTGCACTGGGGAAGTCAGAGAGTGCTTGTGTGCACAGTGGAAGCCAGAGACCCAGGTCTGAGGGTCAGAGCAGCAAGGGGCTGCTATCCAAATGGATGGTGTTGCAGATGGAATAGTCTATAGGAGACAGACAAGAGCCTGAAGTGGAAGGCCTGAGCAGCACTGCTGTATGTATAAGCCAGGAGGCTGAATGTCATTTTGTTGTTGAAAAGGAGTACTGAAACCCCTGCGAGGGAAAACCTTTTGATTTTGCTTTGAACTTCTTTTAATAAAAATGGGCAAACAACCCTCAAAAAGAAGAACCAGCGAGTGGCGGTGTCCTTCAAGCTCTACACTTGATGCTAGTCCTTCATATATATATATATATATATATATATATATATATATATATACACATACACACACACACACACACACACATATATATATATATACACATACATATATACACACACACACACACACACACACACACACACACACACACACACACTCTCTATCTCACAAGAGTACACTCCTCACATTTTTGTAAATATTTTATTATATCTTTTCTTGCAACACTGAAGAAATTACACTTTGCTGGCAACAAAACTGAGTACACCCCTAAGTGAAGATGTCCAAATTGGGCCAAAAGTGACAATATTTTGTGTGGCCACCATTATTTTCGAGCACTGCCTTAACACTCTTGGGCATGGAGTTCATCAGAGCTTCACAGGTTGCTACTGGAGTCCTCTTCCACTCCTCCATGACGACATCACGGAGCTGGCAGATGTTAGAGACCTTACGCTATTCCACCTTCCGTTTGAGGATGCCCCACAGATGCTCAATAGGGTTTAGGTCCGGAGATATGCTTGGCCAATCCTTCACCTTTACCCTTAGCTTCTTTAGCAAGGCAGTGGTCGTCTTGGTGTTTTTGGGGTCGTTATGTTGGAATACTCCTTGCGGCCCTGTCTCCAAAGGGAGGGAATCATGCTATGCTTCAGTATGTCACAGTACATGTTGGCACACGCTTGACACCATCTGAACCAAATAAGTTTATCTTGATCTCATCAGACCACAGGACATGGTTCCAGTAATCCATGTCTTTAGTCTGCTTGTCTTCAGCAAAGTGTTTGCAGGCTTTCTTGTGCATCATCTTTAGAAGTGGCTTCCTTCTGGGACGACAGCCATGCAGAACAATTTGATCCAGTAGTGCAGTGTATGGTCTGAGCACTGACAGGCTGACCCCCCTACCCCTTCAACCTCTGCAGCAATGCTGGCAGCACTCATATGTCCATTTACCACAGACAACCTCTGGCTATGACGCTGAGCACGTGTACTTATCTTCTTTGGTCAACCATGGCAAGGCCTGTTCTGAGTGGAACCCGTCCTGTTAAACCGCTTGGCCACCATGCTGCAGATCAGTTTCAGGGTCTTGGCGATCTTCTTGTAGCCTAGACCATCTTTATGTAAAGCAACAATTCTTTTTTTCAGATCCTCAGAGTTCTTTGCCATGAGGTGCCATGTTGAACTTCCAGCGACCAGTATGAAGGAGTGAGAGCAATAACTCCAAATTTAATACACCTGCTCCCCATTCACACCAGAGACCTTGTAACACTAAGTTAGAGTCACATGACACCAGGGAGGGAAAATGGCTAATTGGGCCCAATTGGGACATTTTCACTTAGGGGTGTACTCACTTGTGTTGCCAGCGATTTAGACATTAATGGCTGTGTGTTGAGTTTTTTGGAGGGGACAGCAAATTTACACTGTTATACAAGCTGTACACTCACTACTTTACATTGTAGCAAAGTGTAATTTCTTGAGTGTTGCCACATGAACCAGTCAATGATCAGCTGGCATCATTAGAAGATGGCAGCCAAAAGTTACATAGTAGGTGAGGTTGAAAAAAAGACAAGTCCATCCTATGTGTGCAATTATGTCAGTGTAACATTGTATATCCCTGTAAGTTGCGGTCGTTCAGGTGCTTATCCATTTGTTTTTTGAAACTATGGATGCCCCCCGCTGAAACCACCATCTGGGGAAGGGCATTCCACATCCTTGCCACTCTTACAGTAAAGAACCCTCTACGTAGTTTAAGGTTAACCCTCTTTTCTTCTTATTTTGAGTGGCCACGTGTCTTGTTAAACTCCCTTCCGTGAAAAGGTTTTTGCCCTATTGTGGGGTCACCAGTATGGCATTTGTAAAATTAAACCGTATCCCCTCTCAAACATCTCTTCTCTAGCGAGAATAAGTTCAGTGCGCGCAACCTTTCTTCATAACTAATGTCCTCCAGACCCTTTATTAGCTTTGTTGCCCTTCTTTGTACTCGCTCCATTTCCAGTACATCCTTCCTGAGGACTGGACAGCATACTCCAGGTGCGACCGGACCAGAGTCTTGTAGAGCGGGAGAATTATCGCTTTATCCCTGGAGTTAATCCCTTTTTTTAATGCATGCCAATTTTCTCTTTGCTTTGTTAGCAGCAGCTTGGCATTGTATGCCATTGCTGAGCCCATCATCTACTCGGACCCCCAGGACCTTTTCCATCCTAGATTCCCTCAGAGGTTCTCCCCCTAGTGTATAGCCTGCATTCATATTTTTGCCACCCAAATGAATTATTTTAAATTTTTCTACATTAAACCTCATTTGCCATGTAGTTACCCACCCCATTAATTTGTTCAGATCTTCTTGCAAGGTTTCCACATCCTGCAGAGAAGTTATTGCCCTGCTTAGCTTCGCATCGTCTGCAAAATACAGGTCCTTCTCAAAAAATTAGCATATTGTGATAAAGTTCATTATTTTCTGTAATGTACTGATAAACATTAGACTTTCATATATTTTAGATTCATTACACACAACTGAAGTAGTTCAAGCCTTTTCTTGTTTTAATATTGATGATTTTGGTATACAGCTCATGAAAACCCAAAAATCCTATCTCAAAAAATTAGCATATTTCATCCGACCAATAAAAGAAAAGTGTTTTTAATACAAAAAAAGTCAACCTTCAAATAATTATGTTCAGTTATGCACTCAATACTTGGTCGGGAATCCTTTTGCAGAAATGACTGCTTCAATGCGGCGTGGCATGGAGGCAACCAGCCTGTGGCACTGCTGAGGTGTTATGGAGGCCCAGGATGCTTCGATAGCGGCCTTAAGCTCATCCAGAGTGTTGGGTCTTGCGTCTCTCAACTTTCTCTTTCCAATATCCCACAGATTCTCTATGGGGTTCAGGTCAGGAGAGTTGGCAGGCCAATTGAGCACAGTAATACCATGGTCAGTAAACCATTTACCAGTGGTTTTGGCACTGTGAGCAGGTGCCAGGTCGTGCTGAAAAATGAAATCTTCATCTCCATAAAGCTTTTCAGCAGATGGAAGCATGAAGTGCTCCAAAATCTCCTGATAGCTAGCTGCATTGACCCTGCCCTTGATAAAACACAGTGGACCAACACCAGCAGCTGACATTGCACCCCAGACCATCACTGACTGTGGGTACTTGACACTGGACTTCAGGCATTTTGGCATTTCCCTCTCCCCAGTCTTCCTCCAGACTCCTTGATTTCCGAATGACATGCAAAATTTGCTTTCATCCGAAAAAAGTCCAGTCCAGTGCTGCTTCTCTGTAGCCCAGGTCAGGCGCTTCTGCCGCTGTTTCTGGTTCAAAAGTGGCTTGACCTGGGGAATGCGGCACCTGTAGCCCATTTCCTGCACACGCCTGTTCACGGTGGCTCTGGATGTTTCTACTCCAGACTCAGTCCACTGCTTCCGTAGGTCCTCCAAGGTCTAGAATCGGTCCTTCTCCACAATCTTCTTCAGGGTCCGGTCACCTCTTCTCGTTGTGCAGCGTTTTCTGCCACACTTTTTCCTTCCCACAGACTTCCCACTGAGGTGCCTTGATACAGCACTCTGGGAACAGCCTATTCATTCAGAAATTTCTTTCTGTGTCTTACCCTCTTGCTTGAGGGTGTCAATGATGGCCTTCTGGACAGCAGTCAGGTCGGCAGTCTTACCCATGATTGCGGTTTTCAGTAATGAACCAGGCTGGGAGTTTTTAAAAGCCTCAGGAATCTTTTGCAGGTGTTTAGAGTTAATTAGTTGATTCAGATGATTAGGTTAATAGCTCGTTTAGAGAACCTTTTCATGATATGCTAATTTTTTGAGATAGGATTTTTGGGTTTTCATGAGCTGTATGCCAAAATCATCAATATTAAAACAAGAAAAGGCTTGAACTACTTCAGTTGTGTGTAATGAATCTAAAATATATGAAAGTCTAATGTTTATCAGTACATTACAGAAAATAATGAACTTTATCACAATATGCTAATTTTTTGAGAAGGACCTGTACAAAGATTGAGCAGTTTACCCCATCCTCCAGGTCGTTTATGAACAAATTTAATAGGATTGGTCCCAGCACAGAACCCTGTGAGACCCCACTACCCACCCCTGACTATTCCGAGTATTCCCCATTTATCACCACCCTCTGAACTCACCCTTGTAGCCAGTTTTCAATCCATGTACTCACCCTATGGTCCATGCCAACGGACCTTATTTTGTACATTAAAAGTTTAGGGGAAACGGTCAACTGCTTTTGAAAAATCCAGATACACCACGTCTACGGGCCTTCCTTTATCTAGATGGCAGTTCACCTCCTCATAGAAGGTTAAGAGATTGGTTTGGCAAGAACGATTCTTCATGAATCCATGCTGATTACTGCTAATGATAGTTTTCATTACTAAAATCTTGTATATAGTCCCTTATCATCCCCTCCAAGAGCTTGCATACTATTGATGTTAGGCTAACTGGTCTGTAATTCCCAGGGATGTATTTGGGGCCCTTTTCAAATATTGGTGCTACATTGGCTTTTCTCCAATCCACTGGTACCATTTCAGTCAGTAGGCTGTCAGTAAAAATTAGGAACAATGGTCTGGCAATTACTTGACTGAGTTCCCCAAGTACCCTCGGGGCAAGCCATTCCGGTCCTGGTGCTTTATTAATGTTAAGTTTCCCCAAGTCCAATTCTAATTCTGTATTGTTACCCGACTTCCCTGATCCAGCTTGCCTGCACTTACCTGCAAGGGTTGCTTCACTCCAGCTCCACTTCAACCTGGGTTTCCCTGCCTGCTAAAAACGCAGGGAGGCTGGCCTTAGACGCCATCTTGGGACTATCACGTGACCCAGCTCAGCATTTTCGGTTGCCATAGCTACCGGTTTCATCGTCTAAGCCAACTGGCCACGCCCCCTGAGGCCGGCCCACAGACAGACAGCACCAGTATAAAAGACATGCCGCCAGCACAGCCCGCGGCGTGCCAGAGGCAAGCCCGTCTGACCAAGGTTTGCTTATTTCCACTGATACAGTTACTGACTTAGAATCGCTATCTTCGCACATACAAATACCAAAATTCCAACACTCAACGGGTAACTGCCCCTCTTACTCTCAACAAGAATTATATCAGTTTAATCAGGGGACAGGTATCCTAAGTAAGGAAACACTAGAAGCATGCCAGGTTAACAGCATTAGTCAAAAAAAGTACACCCATTAAGCCAATTATCCCCCTTATCACCAGCAGAGTGGTTCCTCATTGCATTACTCAATTTATTAAAGGGGGCGTAATAAATGTCCGGTCCGCTGTCAAACATGCAAACGATATATATAATCTATTGACAAATGAAGAATTTCAGTTTCTATCTCTTACTGAAACCTGGTTTGGCAAGGATTATAGCATCCACTTAGTATGTCATATCCTGGTGGAACGAGGTCATCTTACAAAAAATAGACAGGGTAAACGGGGTGGAGGCATTGCACTGATTCACAATAGCAATGTTACCTGTAGAGAACTAGCTCTCTGAATATACTTCCTTTGAACATCTTTCTGCACGTTGCCAAATTGATGCCACCACCTCCATCATCATTGCAACTATATATCGTCCGCCAGGATACCACACAGAATTCAACACTGAGATTATTCAATTTTGTTTAGAATTAAACACTTACACGTCAAACATTATCCTGCAAGGCGACTGCAACCTATGGCTTGAGGACTTACTGGATCCTAAAATACAGGAGTTTTTACAAGATCTTGACGCCCTTGGCTTTGTTCAAAATGTCAACTCCTATACCCATGAGAAAGGGCACACACTAGATGCGGTCTTCTCCTCTAATATTACCATCTCTGACATCCAGAACATCAAACTTATATGGACAGATCATAAATTAATTTCATACCAACTCAGAGACTTTAGACCAACAGCCCCAGACTTGGGTAGTCCCATGCAGCAATCCAAGCCGTATCGTTCACTTAAAAACCTATGTCCACTCCCCTTCATGGCAACATACTTGGCTTTTGAACCTATCACCCTAGACAGTGAAGATGATCTTTATATTGACTTTGAAATCCATCTTGACAGAGTCACTAAAGCCCTGGACGCATTTGAACTAAAAAATCCATCATACACTTGATAAGCTTGCCCCTCTCAAAACATCACACTTTCGTAAAAAAATTACCAAGGCTAAACCTTGGTATACTAGCAACCTAGCCCTAATTAAAACGAAACGCAGACAGCTTGAAAGAAAATGGCTTAAGACTAACACACATCAAGACAAGCTCGCATACCGAATAATTTCTCGGGCATATTTCAAAGCCATTCGCCACAGGAAAAAATAGGATTTCTTGTTCATACATCACGGGACACAGAGCAGCATAGTCATTACTATGTGGGTTATATAGAATTACCTTCAGGTGCTGGCACTGGCAACTTCCAAAACAGGAAGTACCCTCCCCTATATAAGCCCCTCCCATCCGGGAGTACCTCAGTTTTTTGCCAGTGTCTAAGGTGTTGGCCAAGGTTAACATGTATTCATCTGGGCTTGTGTACAGGTTCTCTGGGCCTTAGCAAGCTATTCCGGATCCGACCAAAAAAGCTTCATAGCTAAACGGTCGGTACCCGGGCCTTGCAGAGAAGAGCAGGGTTTTGCCTGTAATGCCTCTCTTAGGAGGGCTGGACCCTGGGATCCAGAGCTCTGGTCATACCCAAAACCAAGAGGCTATCTGTGCAGGGTGCTATACAGGTCCAGGGGAGTGGAATCCTTGGGAACCCGGTCCCTGAAGGTCTAGTACAATGCCTGCCGTGAGAGGTGAAGTTTGGGCTTCTGTGGACCAAACAAAGTCCTGCGGCGGGGAAAAGGTAAGTGGGGGCCCCTCAGGAACTTGGTTCTATTGAAGGGACCCCCAAGCCTAATATGTCTTTCTGCCTGTTACCTAAAGGGTATTCCCGCTAATAGCTGTATATGCCTAAGAAATCCTAGAAATGTTTTTTCATAAGGGAAGTTTTAAAAAAACTGTAAACCTGGAAATGTTTTTTCATAAAGGAGGTTTAAAAAAAAAAAAAAAGACAAAGGTGCGGTACCTGTGTTTGTCCACTAGAGGCCGCTGTGGAACGTCTTTTTTCTTGGGACTATTCCTTCCATGGTGAAAGTCCAGGCAGATGAGTGAGCTCTCTATCAGGGAAGCTGCATTCCTCTGTCATGCTGCCAAGTAGTTTCCTTCCATCCCCGAGTCCTGGTGAAACAGGGACCCTGGCTCCTCTCCCTACATGGCGCCAAGAGCGCACACGTGCACGCGCGCGCACACATGCTTTCCTTTTATAAGGTTTAGCTTCAAAAAAGGGGGCGGAGCCTGGCGGATGACGCGCTCTGTGCGCCCAGCGCTTCTGCGCATGTGCGGGCGTCCCAGCAAGATAAAAGGACTCAGTCCACGCTGCTTTCTATGGACACAGAGCATGAAAAGGAGCTGGTAGCATGGTATAGGGGCTTACAGCGGGCGGTTGATACAGGCATCCCCAGAAAGACGCATTAGTAGACACCCACTGATGTACATAGCAGCAAATTGCATTAGACTATTTCAGTAAGGGGTGTATTGCGGCTGGAATACCTCAGCTTTGAACTAAGGAATATGCCGCCTAAAAAACTCCGAGATATACCTCTCAGGAAGTGTAGGGGGTCTCCATCGGGCTCTGAGGATCTGGAGCAGTCATCTGCACCCTCCTCCCCTGAGAAATCAGAGGTTAATACCCATAAGGAACCCCCGGGAGTGCCAGGTACTGCGGCTGTCCTCAGTCCACCTGCTCCTGCATATATAACAGAGGAGGTTTTTTCCTCAACTCTGGAGGGATTGGAGCAGAGATTGGCTGCATTGATCGCTTCTTCTCTACAGGAAAGAAAGCGCGCCAGATCTCCATCACCTCCATTAGAGTGCCTGTTGGCAGAGCAACAGTCCCAGGAAGGGACCGACCTACCTGAAGGGGATCAGGAGGAGGTTAGCTCTGTTTTTGAGGAATCGACAGTAGATGAACCATTTTCAGCATCACAGACTGAAAGATTGTGGGTCCAGACCCTAACTGACATGGTTCGATCTGCATTTAAAATGCCTCTTGGTGAACCATCAACTACTGCTGTCTCCTCATTGGGGTCGCTAAAAGCTCCCCAGGTTAATTGCTCCTTTCCAATACATCCATTATTGGAAGGACTTATATACCAGGACTGGGAACATCCTGATAAACTATTTGTTCCGCCTAAAAGGTTTCCGGTGATCTATCCCATGGAGGAAAAGTTCACCCAGAGATGGAATGTTCCTACGGTGGATGCAGCCATCTCTTCTGTGAACAAATCACTGACATGTCCAGTAGATAATGTTCAAATGTTCAAAGATCCAGTGGATAAAAAATTGGAATCTTTATTAAAATCTGCTTTTTCCACAGCAGGGGCTGTAAAACAGCCAGCAGTGGCAGCTATTGGGGTCTGCCAAGCTTTAAAGGATCAAATGAAAATGGTCCTGAGGGATTTGCCAGACCAGCAGGCCCAGGCTCTGGCTGATCTGCCTAGAGCATTATGCTTTGCGGTTGACGCCATCAAGGATTCTATCCATCAGGCCTCCCGCCTCACGCTGTCTTTGGTACATATGCGTAGGTTTCTGTGGCTCAAAAACTGGTCTGCTGAAGCTCCCTGTAAGAAGCTCTTAGTTAGCTTCCCATTTCATGGGGAACGCCTTTTTGGCGAAGACCTGGATAAGTATATCCAGAAGATTTCCAGTGGTAAAAGTACTCTCTTACCGAGTAAAAAGAGGTCTAGGGGTCCATCTTTTAAGAGGACTACCTCTCCTATCCCTGCGACGTCTGCTACTAAGCAGTTCCGACGGCCTCCTCGGTCAAACTCAGGGGGTAAAAATCAGGGACAGTCACAGGGTAATAAGAAACCCTGGATCCGAAGGGGTACTAAACCAGCCTCCAAGTCAAGCCTATGAAGGGCTGCCCCCACTCAAACGGGTGGGGGGAAGACTTCAGTTGTTCGCAGAGACCTGGCGGGAGACGATCAAAGACAGATGGGTGCTCTCCGCAGTAACTCTGGGATACAAGTTGGAGTTAAAAGAGTCTCCTCCTTCCCATTTTATGTGGTCAGGCATGCCAAGAGACCCTCTGAAAAGAGGGTCTCTCCTATTGGCGTTAGAACAACTATTGCTCCAAGGAGTAATTATGGAGGTTCCTATGGAAGAGTGGGGGTTGGGTTTCTACTCAAACCTTTTCACAGTCCCGAAGCCAAACGGGGACATAAGACCCATATTGGACCTAAAGAGTCTAAACAAATTTCTAAACGTCCGGTCTTTCCGGATGGAGTCGATCCGATCGGTCACCGCTGCCCTACAAGGGGAGGAATGGTTAGCCTCGATCGACATCAAAGATGCTTACTTGCATGTTCCCATCTTTTCAGGTCATCAAAAATTTCTACGCTTTGCAGTAGAAGGGTGCCATTTTCAGTTCAGAGCCTTACCATTCGGTCTGGCCACAGCACCACGAGTGTTCACAAAAATTCTGGCCCCACTGTTGGCCGATCTAAGAACACGAGGTGTAACGATAATGGCATACCTAGACGACCTGTTGTTGATGGACCACTCAGTTGCCAAGCTAGAAGTGGTAATTGTCGATACAATCAAGTATCTAGAATCTCACGGTTGGGTCATCAACCTGGACAAGTCAGCCCTACAGCCGGTGAAAAACCTGGTATATCTAGGGCTACGGCTGGATTCAGACCAGAGGAAGATTTTCTTACCTCTAGACAAGGTATCCTCTTTGAGGGGCTTGGTCCGTCTGCTTTGTGCAAAAATACAGCCGTCCATACGCCTGTGCATGAGGCTGCTAGGAAAGATGGTAGCATCATTCGAAGCTGTGCCATACGCCCAATTCCACTCAAGGAATTTACAGAGGGCCATATTGTCAGCCTGGAACGGAAAGGTTCAGGCTCTAGACTTCCCGATGGCTTTGTCCCCTTCCGTTCGGAAGAGTCTCTGCTGGTGGTTGATCCCCCAGAATCTCCAGAAGGGAAAACCCTTCAGCCCGATATCTTGGAAGGTGGTCACTACAGATGCCAGCCTTATAGGCTGGGGGGCAGTACTGGAGCAATGGTCTCTCCAGGGCAGATGGTCAAATGTAGTAAAAACCCTGCCCATCAATCTCTTAGAGATACGAGCAGCCCGGTACGCCCTAGTAGCCTGGACATCCAGACTCCAAGGGTCCCCTGTCAGAATTCAATCAGACAATGCCACAGCAGTGGCATATAGCAATCATCAGGGAGGCACCAGGAGTCGTGCAGCCCAGAGGGAAGTAAGTCACATCCTGGAATGGGCAGAAAAGCATGTCCCATGTATATCAGCTGTCTTCATTCCAGGGGTGGAGAATTGGAAGGCGGACTTTCTGAGTCGCCAACAGTTATGCCCAGGGGAATGGTCCCTTCATCCCGAGGTCTTCCGAGCAATATGTCAGCGGTGGGGAACACCGGATGTAGATCTGCTAGCATCCAGATTCAACGCAAAGGTGGACAGATTTGTCTCCCGGACAAGGGATCCCCTCGCTTGCGGCTCGGATGTTCTGGTGTTCCCTTGGGATCAGTTCAGACTGATATATGCATTCCCTCCGCTACAATTGTTGCCTCGACTCCTTCGCAGAGTCAGGTTGGAGAAGAAGCCGGTGATCCTGGTGGCTCCAGCGTGGCCCCGAAGGGCCTGGTACGCGGAGATCATCAAAATGTCTGTGGGGAGTCCTTGGACCCTTCCACGTCGTCCGGACCTGCTTTCGCAAGGACCGATATACCACCCTTCCTTACTAACTCTAAGTTTAACGGCCTGGCTATTGAATCCCACATCCTAAAGAAGAGAGGTCTCTCTAACTCTGTGGTATCAACTATAATCAATGCCAGGAAGCCTGTATCCAGGCAGATCTACTATAGAGTTTGGAAGGCGTACATCACTTGGTGCGAGGCCAGAAAATGGCATCCACGTAAGTACGTTATAGGCAGAATTCTGGACTTCCTGCAGTGGGCTGTAGACAGGAAGTTTGCCTTAAGTACTATCAAGGGCCAGGTTTCGGCCTTGTCAATACTATTTCAAAGGCCCCTGGCTATGCATTCACTTGTCAAATCCTTTATGCAAGGTGTGACTCGTATTATTCCACCGATTAAGGCTCCCATATGCCCATGGGATCTAAATTTGGTTCTGTCGGTTCTGCAGAAGCAGCCATTTGAACCTTTGCAGCACATTTCCTTGGTTCTACTCACCAGGAAATTGATATTTTTAGTAGCCATATGCTCGGCTAGAAGAGTGTCGGAATTAGCCGCCATGTCCTGTAAAGAGCCATATCTGGTTATCCATAAGGACAGAGTAGTATTACGTCCTCACCCAGCCTTTCTTCCTAAGGTGGTATCGAGGTTTCACTTGAACCAGGATGTGGTTCTTCCTTCTTTTTTCCCCAAACCAAGCTCGGTAGAGGAAAAGTTATTGCATTCTTTGGATGTAGTAAGAGCAGTTAAAGCTTATCTAAAAGCCACTGCTCAGATTCGTAGAACGGATTCTTTGTTTGTTCTGCCGGAAGGCCCCAGAAAGGGTCAGGCAGCATCAAAATCTACTTTAGCCAAGTGGATTCGACAGGTCATAATACAAGCCTATGGCTTGAGAAGTAGACCGCCTCCGTTCAAAGTTAGGGCGCACTCCACGAGAGCAGTTGGAACTTCATGGGCAGTGCATCACCAGGCCTCCCTGGCGCAAATTTGTAAGGCCGCAACATGGTCTTCAGTACACACGTTTACTAGGTTCTACCAGGTGGACGTTAGAAGTCAGGAGGATGTCGCCTTTGGGCGCAGTGTGTTGCAGGCCGCAAAAGATCCTCATGCCTGATGGCGCCCAGCTTATGTATGGTGTATCCCCCCCCCCTCATGTGGCATTGCTTTGGGACGTCCCACATAGTAATGACTATGCTGCTCTGTGTCCCGTGATGTATGAACAAGAAAGTAGGATTTTTAAAACAGCTTACCTGTAAAATCCTTTTCTTGGAGTACATCACGGGACACAGAGCTCCCACCCCTCTTTTGGGGACACGTATTGCTTTGCTACAAAACTGAGGTACTCCCGGATGGGAGGGGCTTATATAGGGGAGGGTACTTCCTGTTTTGGAAGTTGCCAGTGCCAGCACCTGAAGGTAATTCTATATAACCCACATAGTAATGACTATGCTGCTCTGTGTCCCGTGATGTACTCCAAGAAAAGGATTTTACAGGTAAGCTGTTTTAAAAATCCTACTTTTTTGTACTCACCGTAAAATCCTTTTCTCTGACATCCGTGGACTGACACGGTGTCTCTTTACACTTTACACGTGGGTTATGTCCCTGCCTGCAGGAGAAGACCTAGGCAGAATGTGAAATGTTATACATACATTCTAAAAGCCAGAGCTGAACAGCCCCACCCAGGGGGCGGTCCCTCCGGACATAACCCTCCCACTACAGTCAGCAGACTTCAGTTCGGAACAAAGCAGTACAAACTTAAAAGGAAGGGTGGGTGCCGTGTCAGTCCATGGATGTCAGAGAAAAGGATTTTACGGTGAGTACAAAAAATCCTATTTTCTCTTACCATCCATGGACTGACACTGTGTCTCTTTACACTTTACACGTGGGATGTCCCAAAGCAGTTTAAAGAGGGATGGGAGCAGTATAAATGGAAAAACCAAAACTTCACTCCAATAAGGCAGAGCTCCTCAACGGAGGAGTCGCAACTTTAAACAGCGGCCTGCAGCACCCTGCGGCCGAAGGAAGCATCCGAAGATGCAGCCACATTAACCTTATAAAAAAACTTAAAAGGCATGAACAGACGACCAGGTCGCCGCCTTGCACACTTGTGCAACCGACGCTTGATGTCAGGAAACCCAGGAAGCACCAATTGCCCTGGTGGAATGCGCCGTAACCGGAAAGGGAGGCGCCCGCCCTTTGAGAGCATAGGCTTGAATGACGGTTTGTCTGATTCCCCTAAAAATGATGGCAGACGAAACCGCTTGGCCCTGTTATGGACCAGAGACAGTCACAAACAGTGAGTCGGACTTCCGAATAGAAGCAGTAGCAGACAGGTACACCCGCAAGGCTCGTACCACCTCCAATATGTGCAGCGCAAACTCTCTGGGATGCGATAAGTGAGGACACAAGGACGGGAGGGCAATGTCCTCATGTAGGTGAAAGGTCGACACCACCTTTGGCAAAAAAAGGAAGGTCGCGGATGCAACACCGCCTTATCCTTATGGATGACCAAATATGGCGACTTGCAGGACAAGGCCGCCAACTCAGACACTCGTCAAACAGAAGTGATTGCCACTAAAAAGGCCACCTTCTGAGACAAGACAAGAGGGGAATATCCCGGATATTCCCAAAAGGAGGTTCCAGGAGGACCGAGAGCACCAAATTCAGATCCCACGGTGGGAGAGGAGGCTTGACAGGAGGGAGCACATGGCGAACCCCCAACACAAGGTGCTAACCAAGAAAAATGACCCGCTAGAGGTCGCTGAAAGAAGACGGCCAAGGCCGAAATCTGATCCTTTTTGGTACTCAAAGCAAGCTTTTGGGTCACTCCACACTGCAGAGGACGCAGGATTCTGGGGACGGAATACGTCCGAGGACGCCAGTCCAGTGCTTCGCACATGGCGATATAAGCTTTCCAGGCACAGTGATAGATCTGCCTGGAGGAAGACTTCCGTGTCCTTAACATGGTCAAAATGACCGAGTCCGAGAGACCTCGGTCCCTCAACACCTGGCTTTTAACAGCCCTGCCGTTAAAGCCAAAGCCAGAGACTGTAAGCCGGATGAAACCTAGGACTTTGAGACTGAAGGTCCTCCCTCATCGGCAACCGCCAGGGAACGTCCGCGACGAGACGTGCCAGATCAGCGTACCAGTGATGCTGAGGCCAATCCGGAACAATTAGGATCGCCGGAGTTTATATCAGGCGATAAGGACCCTATGGGGCCACCAACGCATCCGAGGCATTGCCCAAGGATCCCTGGATCTGGCCACAACCTCGACCCTTGCGATTGAGTCGAGAGGCCATCAGGTCCACATCCGGCGTGCCCCACCGTCGGTAAAGGAGTTGAAATATGCAAGGACCACTCTTCTTGGTCCGCCTGCCCATTGTCTATGCCCAGAATGTAAAATGGCCTACAGAGCCGGCACGTTTCTTCCGGCCCTCTTCAGGATACGGACTACCTCGGAAGCCGCAGCTGAGCTCCGAGTTCCCCCTTGATGGTTTACATACGCCACCGCCGTGGTGGTGTCTGACTGGCTCCTGATCGAGCGACCCCGTACTCTCTCCGACCTGAGGAGAGACACAGTCCGATGGCCCGTATTTCCAGAACAGTGATTGGTAAATTGGCTCGTCCGGAGTCCAAGGCCTGAGCCGACACGACTCCCCAGACTCCACCCCAGCCCGTCAGGTTGGTGTCCGTCGTGAGTACCGTCCATTGGATGGGAGGGGAACGACTTTCCGGACCGAAGAGCCGAGGATCTCAACCACCATGTCAGGGGCGCCCTGACTAGGTGAATCACCTGGATCTGAAGATCCAAGGACAACGGGGATTTGTCCCAGGTGGACAAGATCTCCTTCTGCAATGTTATTTAGCGGTTACTCCATGTGGGATCGAACCTGTGAGGTTCTGCATGCCAGTCCAGTTCACTAACCGCAGGGACAGGAGCTTCCTGCCCTCTGCAATGCCCTGGTGTGTGATTGGGCATACGGAACGGCCGCGAAGGAGGCCACCACGAGCCTCGGGACTCTCATGCAAAAAACGGATTGACAACCATTTTTGGGATGTCAGCACCCGCACCGCAGACTGAAGTGTCAGCAACTTCTCCAGAGGTAGGATACCTTTGCCTCCAAGGAGTCCAGAATCAGAACTAGATACTCCAGACACTGAGTCGGGACCAGGACTGACTCCTGAATGTTCAGGAACCACCCGAGTCGCTGAGGGTCTAATTGACGATAGTCACCTTTCCTCTAAGTCTGATCCACTTTCTGCTCTTAGCAGAAGATCGTCCAGATAGCCCATGACAGCAATACCTCGCTGTAACAGAAGGCTAGAACCGGAGCAAGCACCTTGGTGAATACCCTTGGTGCCGAGGCTAGGCCGAAAGGAAGAGCCACAATCGATAGTGGACTTCGCTGATCGCAAAGCGCAGAAACTTCTGGTGACTTGCGCAGATCGGAACATGCAAGTAGGCGTCCTTGAAGTCCAAGGACGCCAGAAGAAAATCCCTTTGGTGGAGTGTAGCGATCACCGTGCGAATGGATTCCATGCGGAATTTCTGCACCTTCTCGAAGGCATTCAGGCCTTGAGGTCCAGGATAGGTCGAACCACGTCCTATTTTTGGGACGACAAACAGATTCAAGTAGAATCCCTGAAAACTCTCCTGTGACGGAACCGGCACAATCACTCCGGACCTGATCAAATCCTGTACAGCCCCCAAGAGGGCTGCCCGACAGGTAGGAAGGAGAGGAAGATTTGAGGGAAAGAATCTGTCTGGGGGCCAGGATCGGAATACTATCCTGTATCCTGAGGTGACCACCTCGCACACCCACCAGTCGGAGATTCGGGAGGACCACCGATTCGTGACCTGCGAAGTCGTCCCTCCACCCCAGAGTCGGGCGGAGGCAAGACTTCACGCGGAGGCGGGCTTGGGAGCCACTTGTTCGGCTTACACACCCAGGGGCACTTGTGCCCACCAGCCGCACTGCCGTCAGTCTGAGAGGGCCTACCCGTGGACTGACTGACGAAAAAACCCCGTTTTGCTGGAAAGGAAGGCCCCTGCTTGCGGCGGGCCTCCTCACCCTTGCTAGTCTAAGGAAGAAGAGTGCTTTTACCTCCCATGACATCCATGACGATGTCATCGAGAGCAGCACCGAAAGGTCTACCACCTTTAAATGGTAGATCCATCAGGAGCTTCTTAAGGCTAGGTCAGCAGACCAGCACTTCAACCAGATAAGACGACGCAATACCACCGCCGAGACAGAGGCCCTGGATATTAAAGGGGCCGCGTCCAACGTGGCGTTGCACACATAAACCAGGCCCTGAACCAGTTGGTGGGCCAAAGCAACTGTGTCTGGAGGAAGATTATGCTCCTGTACAGCTAGGTGCAACATTTTTGCCCAACCTGTAAGTGTTTAAGACACAAGGGTCGCCGCTACCACAGGCCGTAGGGCGGATCCCAACAAGGCAAACATGGCTCTGCTCACCACTTCTGACCTCCTGTCAGTGGGGTCCTCAAATGCAGGAGTCCCCTCCATCGGGAGAGTGATGGCCTTGTTCAACCGGGCGACTGGAAGGTCGACCCTGGGGGAGAAGCCCACTTTTTAAGTAGGGCATCTTCAAGGGGTATCTGATAGACAAACGCCGCGGGACCATAAAAAAAATCCTTCTGCGGCTTTTCCCAGACCTTATCAATGAGCTGGTCAAAGAAAGTTACATATGGAAAAACCTCTTTAGAAGGCCTGGCCTTAAAAGAACCAAAGGAGACTGTATCCGCCTGAGGTTCTGCATCCGCAGCATTTTAGCTTGAGAGTGTCCCTCACCGCAGTCATGAGTACACTAACAAGCGCCCTGTCATTTACTGACTCAGAACTGGAGTTTTCCTCATAAGGAATGTCCTGTTCAAAACCATCCAATACATTCAGAACTAGGGTCCTGAGCGGGAGTGGCTAGGCCCATATCTGAATCAGCGCACTGCCCTCATGAAGTAAAGTGGGGAGAGGGCGCTTTTTTGCTCCCTTGCGCTTGCAATCAGCTCCCATCCTGGTCAGAAATGATTCCAGGACTGCCCACAACTGGTCCCTAGGGACCGCAGGTGCTGAAGCACTGCCTGTTGTCCACTGACATTTAGGGGAAGCTGGTGACAGAGACTCCATATTGCCCCCCTCTGAGACTCCTCAGATAAAAAGTCCACCCACAGGCTGTGCTGACTGAGGAGGGGGCGCCCAGGGGACTCAGCAAACCGGACCAGGGACCGCTCAGTTCCGCTGTCTGTACCGCGCTGTGTCAGCGCTGGTGAGCTGTGAGGAGATTTGCGCTGTTACAGCAGCGCTAGAGGCCAAAACTAGTGCTGAAGAGCGCACGGGCTACAAGAAAATGGCCGCCGCACTTTACTGAGGCGATCCGCGGCAAGATGGCCGCCATGACTCAGCAAAAGTGAAAAAACAGCACACACACAGCGCCACTCAGGCCCCAAAATACACAAAAAAGGCCCCAAGCATATCTGCAGACCAGCATTAGCCCCTCCAATAACAGTGTGACCCCCAGGCACCCCACACAGCACAGCGCCAGCAATGGTGACAGAGAGTGACAATGAAATACAGGGGGAGACAGGGAAAATCCCCCACAGAGAAACACACAGCCTTTTGTACTTACCCGTCCCCTGAGGGACCCACTGGTGTTTCTGACAGGACTATCACAGTGCAGTACTGAGTAGCTGTCGGCCCGGTCCACCGCGAAAGATACAGTCAGTCAGGAACTGTTCAGTCTTGAGAGGACCGTGGGAGCATGAAAGCAAACCCGGCCACCCCTGGAGTCATGGGGCCTGTCGTGAACTGAGTCTCACGCACACAAGGCGAGGATCAGCACGCTCGATGGTCGGACAGGGAAGACTACGAGGATATCTTGTACCCAACCTGTTGCCCAGCCGACAGTTGATAGAAAATTCTCAAAAATAAAATAAAAAAGAATTCCAGAAAAGGAATAAAAATAGGTCAGGAGACTGGCTCCTGAGAGAGCCACGTCTTCTCCTTCTGCTAGGCAGAAAAAAACTGAAGTCTGCTGACTGTAGTGGGAGGGTTATGTCCGGAGGGACCGCCCCCTGGGTGGGGCTGTTCAGCTCTGGCTTTTAGAATGTATGTATAACATTTCACATTCTGCCTAGGTCTTCTCCTGCAGGCAGGGACATAACCCACGTGTAAAGTGTAAAGAGACACTGTGTCAGTCCATGGATGGTAAGAGAAAAGCATATTACGGTAAAAAGATTGATAACGCTGGAAATCAGGATAAGAAACTTTTCGAAATCGTAAACGAAATGCTTAATCCACGTAGGTTAACCAAGACGATAATACCATCACAAGAATTTACCAATAAATTAGGGATTGTTTTCCAAGATAAAATTCATAAAATCCGGTTGGGCATTGCCAAGAACATTCATCTGATTGACCAACCTGGTCCACTACAAGAGGCTATCCAACCTACTCTGTCCACAGGGTTCATACACATTTTTACCAATAAAATTCCATGACTTTTCCATGACTCACGTAAATATTCATGACCCAATGTTTCATGAAATGTCTATGTATACATGTTAAATAAGAAAAAAATCCATGTCACACCCAGCATATTTTTACTAATATAAAATGACAAGCTTTGTAGTGTACAGTGGAATATGAAATATTTATTTAAATAACGCTTGCACAATAACAACGTTTCATAACATAATACATCAAACCCTGAGAACCGCTTAGAAATGGATTAACGTATTCACGGGAGATATAACATAAATCAAGGGGAAGCAACTAAAAAATAAAATTAAAAAAAGTGTCCAGCAACACTGTTCTGAACTTAAAGTGCCATAAATTGACCTGATAACAGTCTTTAACAAGTTAACTTAAACATTGCCCAAAAACAATCAACACCATTTATTTTTTCATTTCTGAAAGCTTCTCATCAATCTGTTTTTCAATTTTGAGCAGAGATTCTTTCTTTTCTTTTGCAGTACGGCAGAAACTGTTGGATTTGCTGATAAAGGTCAGATTGCCTGAAGATTCAGCCTTTTCAGCATATTCATCCGCTGATTTCTCGAGAGCAAAAATGTCCGCCTCCATCCTAGCCCTCTTTTTTTTTCAAATCTTCCAGCTCATCTGTGAAAGCCTTCCTCTAAGTCAACAGCCGCTTGTTCTTTCTTTCTCTTCTCTTCATCCAGGTACCCATAGTACTTCTGCCTGGCTCCTGCAGCTGAAAAGGAGCAGCTCCTTTGTGATTTCTACCTTGGTTACGCCCCCTACAGATCTGACATGGTCAACAATGAGCCTCTGAGCCACCAGAGATCTTTCCCTCTGATTCTCAACTATTACTTCTTTGTTGATTGAAAAACCTCTTTCAACGCTTGCCTGACCATGTGATTAGACATGAAGAAGTTTCACCACATTCCACACTCTGGAAAGTGATGGTTTTGTTCCCATTGTCTCATACAGCAGGGTGTCAACTCGAGCAGTTTTGGGGTCAAATTCCCTGAACTTAACCTAAAGAGCAGCCAAATCACAAAACTCTCTAAACTCTAAGGGTATCATCGCACACTGCCTCATTAACATGTTTAGCCTCAACAAGTATGTGCAACATCCTTCTCATTTGAGTTACGCAGAGTTCCTTACTTCCAGCCATGCGTCTCGGGTCAAGGCACTGCATGCTTCTCACTAACATGTTATGCACTGGAGCCTTTTTCCGAGTGTGATCAAGAATTTCTTGCAGTCCGTCTTAATCTCTAGTCTCTGCCTATCTGAATTTTTTTTGGAAGACTTGAGTTGGGTCAGGGTGGTTTCTGCTGCAAACCCAATGTCAATCTTTGAACTGTCCTTGTGCAGACTGCTGTCTTGATAAGGGACATGGAGGAGCTTTAGAGTGGATGTGGCCTCTTCCAGATGCTTTTCCTTTAGAAATCGTCCAATGATACCTATGAAAAAGTAAAATTAAGTGCTTTTTTCTAATTTACAAGCCAAATTGTAATGCACTGCAGTGTATATAATTATATTAATAAACATTATTAGCAATCACACAATTTTTGTTTATCCTTACCTTTAATCAGTTTGTACATATCACCGGAGAGAAACGGCAGCATTGGTTGGTCAGACTGATACATGGTGAGGAAGGGGTCGACTTCTCTCGCAATGCTGTTGAATATTCCCACTTTCACTGGGAAGAGAGGATCAGCCCAGCGCATCTTTAAATTACTTTACTTTTGGATTGGGTAGTTTCCCTCTCTCTACCATCTCGATGTATTGTTTGACGTGTGGCCAGAGTTGCAATCCTCTTTCTGAAACGTTGACATTCTCAATCCACCGGTGCTTACAAAATTTAAGCATGGGAGTTTTACAACTAGTTACTGTCATAAAATCCTCGTGACGTGCAGGGCAATCATGGAACAGCCAATACAAGCTAGAGAGTCCGTGTTCAACTTCCCATCCGGTGGATTTACATCCATCTCTGAACGCATTGTGCAGTATGTGCAACCCGCACGAACCAATGTTAATTAGGGACTTTCCCGCATCTTCCTGCACTTGCTTCTGGAGTATTTCGAATACCTTCCAGTTGACGTGCGGTCCGTCCATTGAAATCTGGACAAGATTCTTGATTCCGATCTCTGAGAGCAAGTTATTCATTTTTTCAGCGATGTCTTCAGCTGATGAATGGCCCATGAACTCTGAGCCGATGTATGTAGTTTTCACCTCGGACCCGTTCCATAGCCTGACATGCATGTCTAACTGTTTAGACTGTAAATAGTGATTGAGGCTTTCATCAAAGAGCATAACATAGACGCTTTGTTTCGATACATCTGCCAAAGTCTGTTTCTTAAAATAAGGAGCCAGTCCAAAACTGCATAAATATAAGCACTTGCGTTCGCCGCATGCAAAGCTGGCCGCTATCTTGCTGTCTGGGAACATAGTCTGAAAAAGCTGGCCTGTGTCATAGTTACATAGTTAGTCAGGTTGAAAAAATACACAAGTCCATCCAGTTCAACCGTAAAAATAAAATAAAATAAAAAAATAAACATATATCGTACAATCCCATATACCCAATTCTATACCCACAGTTGATCCAGAGGAAGGCAAAAAAAAAAACAGAAGAGCATGATCCAATTTGCTACAGCAGGGGAAAAAATTCCTTCCTGATCCCCCGAGAGGCAATCGGATATTCCCTGGATCAACTTTACCTATAAATGTCAGTACCCAGTTATATTATGTACATTTAAGAAAGAATCCAGGCCCTTCTTAAAGCAATCTACTGAGCTAGCCAGAACCACCTCTGCAGGGAGTCTATTCCACATTTTCACAGCTCTTACTGTGAAAAAACCTTTCCGTATTTGGAGGTGAAATCTCTTTTCCTCTAGACGCAAAGAGTGCCCCCTTGTCCTTTGTGTTGACCGTAAAGTGAATAACTGAACACCAAGTTCACTATATGGACCCCTTATATATTTGTACATGTTGATCATATCCCCCCTTAATCTCCTCTTCTCAAGAGAGAATAAATTCAGTTCCTCTAATCTCTCCTCATAGCTGAGCTCCTCCATGCCTCTTATCAGTTTGGTTGCCCTTCTCTGCACTTTCTCCAGTTCCCCAATATCCTTTTTGAGAACTGGGGCCCAAAACTGAACTGCATATTCCAGATGAGGTCTTACTAATGATTTGAACAGGGGCAAAATGATATCTCTCTCTCTGGAGACCATACCTCTCTTAATACAAGAAAGGACTTTGCTCGCTTTGGAAACCGCAGCTTGGCATTGCATGCCATTATTGAGCTTATGATCTACCAAAATCCCCAGATCCTTCTCCACTACGGATCCCCCCAGTTGTACTCCCCCTAGTATGTATGATGCATTCATATTATTAGCCCCCAAGTGCATAACTTTACATTTATCAACATTAAACCTCATCTGCCACATAGTCGCCCAATTAGACAGAGCATTGAGGTCGGCTTGTAAATTGGCGACATCCTGTAAGGACGTTATTCCACGGCATAGCTTGGTGTCATCTGCAAAGACAGAAATGTTACTTTTGATCTCAGACCCAATATCATTTATAAACATATTAAAAAGTAAGGGTCCCAGCACTGAACCTTGGGGTACACCACTGATAACCTTGGACCATTCAGAGTAAGAATCATTAACCACTACTCTCTGAATTCTGTCTTTTAGCCAGTTTTCTATCCATTTACAAACTGATATTTCCAATCCTGTAGACTTTACCTTACACATGAGCCGTGTGTGGGGAACAGTATCGAACGCTTTTGCAAAATCCAAGTATACCACGTCCACTGCCACCCCTCTGTCCAAGGTCTTACTTACCTCTTCATAAAAAGAAATCAGGTTTGTTTGACAACTTCTGTCTTTCATGAATCCATGCTGTCTGTTGCTTAAATAGTTTTTTTCCAGCAAGAACTCATCTATGTGGTCTTTTATTAATCTCTCCAGTATTTTCCCAACTATAGAAGTTAAACTAACAGGTCTATAGTTACTTGTACGAATAGTGCGAATTAGCCACCTTTAGCGCCCACAGTACCTCTGCAGTTAGGGTTTCATTTTTGGATACAGCGCGAATCAAAATGGTCCCTTGTTTTACAGTGGATGAGATGGAAGCACCGCTGCCGCAGCTGGGAGCCGGTGTCACTTCAGGCGCACGGGTGAAAAAGCCAGCGATCGGATTGGAAGCGGTCAAGCACGCAGCTGCACCTTTAGCGTGGCTAGACAGCGCTGCCTCTCCCATGTTAGAAATGTCAAACGTTTTACGACACACTGTACATTTAGCACGTCCCGGGTCCTGATCTTTCTCCAGCCACCTCTCACTTTTCATCATGAAGCCATAAATTTTTAAAGCTGCATTTCCCTGGCATTGCTACACTGTGAACACACTAACTTTAGCTGAAACTGTGTTACCCCCACGCTGCAATTTAAAGTTCAATTCAAATGAGCGGATGAGTGATTAGGCACTGAGATAGTAACACCAATGATGCTTGTTTTTTTTTTCCCCCCCTCTCCTCTGTCTCAGTCACCTCCTTTTATAACAGTTCATAGTATGACATACAGTCCGACACTTCCTGACACTTCCCTGCTTCCAGTGCTGCTACTTGGCACCATGATGTTTCTCTGCCCCCTCTCCGCGGTCTTATTTTAATGAGAGGGTGATGACGTCAACGCGCAGCTCACCGAGGCCGCCGCCGCCGGGTGTTCCAAGATGGCTGCCGCTCCGGAGCTAGGCCGAAGCCGCGGCCTTTCCTCGTGGCCGAAGCTTCGGAGCGCTCCGCGGATTGCGCCGTTTGGATCACGGATCGCTTACGATCCGTTGCACGACTACTTAATATTCCATGACTTTTCCAAAACTTAGTGGGGTTCAGTCTTTTCCAAAACTTTTCCAGGCCTGGAAAGTGCCATGTCAAAATCCCATGACTTTTCCAGGAATTTAATGACCGTGCGAACCCTGTGTCCAGCTTAAACAACTTTACACCTACCACGCCGGAGTTACTACACAAAGTAATTCTTAAACTGAAGCCCACACACTTTGCGGATGAATTTTGCCCTGCCTGGTTTTTCAAACTCCAGTCAAAGGCATTCCTTCCAGACTTCTGTACAATCATCAACTTCAGTTTGAGGCTGGGAGTTATACCAGGGAAACAAACACTCACACGTTACGCCAATTCCAAAAAAAAAAAAAACAGAGCTTCAAGACCCGAATAATCTAAGACCCATTTCTAGCATTCATTTTGTGGCAAAGATTATGGAAACCATCGTTCTTGAGCAACTTCAGGAATACTCTGAAGGGGAGGGCCTATTCCACGATGTCAAGTCTGGGTTCCGACCAGGCAGGGGGATAGAGATCTCCACAATGGCCATGAGGGAACAGCTGCTGAGGGTCAGGGACGCTGGGGAATCGGCGGCCTTAGTGTTATTGGACCTCTCGGCGGCTTTTGACACCATTGATCACGACATTCTGATCTCGCGCCTTCATGACCAGTTTGGAATTCGAGGTGCTGTCCTGTTATGGATCCAGTCTTTTCTACAAGATCGTACCCAACAGGTTAGGCTGGGACCTTTCAGGTCAGCCATAAGCCCAGTGCCCTGGGGAGTACCACAGGGCTCTGCCCTCTCTTCATACCTTTTCAATTGTTATATGCGCCCCCTACCCGATATTTTGCAGTTACATGGCCTTCAAGGGCAATTATATGCCAATGACATCCAAATCCTAGTCAACACTTCCAAAAATTACAGACATCCCCAGATCCTAGCTGAATGCATGACTCACATCCATTCTTGGATGAATATAAACTGGTTGAGCCTTAATGGCTCCAAAACAGAAATACTCCAAGTGGGCGAACCTCTAGCCTCTCCCATTCTATCCCAATGGCCATCTGACCTAGGTACCTGCCCAGAACCTTGGAATCATTTTTGATGCAAAGCTTACCTGGATTCCGCAAATCATGAATTGTATGAAAAATGCCTCATTCTATTTGCTAATTATTCAAAAGATCAGACATCTACTTTCATATCGACACCAAATCACACTTACTTTGGCTCTAGTACAATCCAGACTAGACTTTGCCAATGGTTTTTGCCTTGGCCTTCCCCTTAAGTGGGTTAAAAAAATCCAAATTATACAGAATCAAGCAGCACGCACTATTACGGGTACACCATATAGACATCACATCACCCCCCATGCTGGCACAGCTACATTGGTTACCTATAGTGCATAGAATACAATTTAAAATCTTGGTTCTGATGTTTATAGCATATTGGGGCTTGGACCCACTCTCTCACGGAAATGGCCCCCATTACACACCAATTAGAGCATTGCGGTCAGGGCTTCAAAATGGGATCATCCAAGCACCCGCCCGACTCCAGTCCTTGGGAGGTCGACGAATGCAGACTATGGGCGCAGCCCTTTGGAACCAACTCCCCGACCATCTCCGGCTCCCAATGCCCCAAGCTCTTTTTAAAAGGCAATTAAAAACCCACCTTTTTAAAAACGCTTTTTCCTAACTACGGATGTAGAGACATTAAATTCTGTAATAATTAACGTCAACTTTGTTTTTCTACTCCCCTCGTGAGCTTTCCTTTTTTTTTTTCTCCCCTCCCTTTTTCTCAAGTAGTTTTTTCTTTTCCCAAGGCTGATTGGTGAATTTATGGTACAGCGCGCTTAGTTGCAGTCCTCCAAGACAGTATTTGGCGCAATATAAATTTACATATCAATCATCTGTTAACCATGAGGGTGCCATCCAGGACTTTTGTTTGCTCTGTTAAATTTATTACCCAATGGGATGCACCGGCTAATGCCCTTATTTAATATGCTCTTAAAGCGAACCCATCTCTCCTCCGTGTTCTTTGTTCCTAAGATTTTATCCCAATTTATATCTTCTAGCAAGGTTTGTAGTTTAGGGAAGTTGGCTCTTTTGAAATTCAATGGGGGTTATTTACTAAAGGCAAATCCACTTTGCACTACAAGTGCAAAGTGCACTTGAAATTGCACTTGCAAGTGCAGTCGATGTAGATCCGAGGGGGACATGCAAGGCATGCATGCAAGACTTGCAAGGCAAATAAACAGCAATTTAGCTTGCACATGATTGGATAATAAAATCAGCAGATCTACCCCTCAGATTTACAGCTACTGCACTTCCAAGTGCACTTGGACCTTGTAGGTTGCAATTGTAGTGCAAAGTGGATTTGCCTTTCGTAAATAACTCCCAGTGTCTTTGTATTTCCCTTATGTTTCCTATTTGTGTGATTTATACTGAAGCCAATTGACCTGTGATCACTGTTTCCTAAATTGCCCCGTATTTCCACATCCATGATCAGGTCTGTACTGTTGGTAATCAGTAGATCTAGTAACGCTTTATTTCTAGTTGGTGCGTCTACCATCTGACCCATGAAATTGTCCTGTAAGACATTTAGGAACTGGCGAGCCTAATGCCGCGTACACACAATCGAGATTCACGGCGGTGAAAACACCGCCGTGAATCCCGACGGGAAAAACGAGGAACGGCTTGTTCCCCTACACACGGCCGTTTTTCCCGTCATTTTTTCTCTTGGTCGAGAAAAACGACTGTGTGTAGGCTCCTCGGCAGTGTTTCCCTATGGGAAAACTGCCGTGGAAAAAAATGCCGTGAATCACAACGAGAAAAATTAGAGCATGTTCTAATTTTTCTCGTCGTGATTAATGCCGTTTTTCTCGTCGGGAAAAATGACCAAAAGCCCACACACGGTCGTTTTTCTCGTCAGAGAAAAAATTTCATTTTTCCCCGACGAGAAAAATGGTCGTGTGTACGCGGCATTAGCCTTAAAAGTGTGAAGGTAGGAATCTTATAAGCACTACATCACTAGCCAGAGAGGAACTTCTGGTAGCGAGTTTGAAAAAACAACAGGTAAATGCCAGAACAACAAACTATAAAGACCGAATAAAGCAAGACAAAATTGGCTAAAGCCTCGTACACACGACCGTTTTTCTCGGCAAGAAAACAGCTGGGAGAGCTTTTTGTCGAGAAAACAGTCGTGTGTATGGTTTCTCGTCTGGAAAACTGCCGGGAATCTCGATGAGAAAAATAGAGAACCAGCGCTCTATTTTCTCGTCAGCCTGTTTTCCCACGAGAAAACCGTGTGTGTGTACGAGGCTACATGCTTACCTGTCCCCAGGTAAGCCCGCGCATGCTTGATGAGACTTCGACACATGCACGGTAGCTTACAAGGGTAGTGTAGGGTGAAGCAAGATGGTGGCGACGGCATCGAATGTGGCGAGCGCATGTGTGACGTCACCGCGTTCTTGCCATTCAAAAGAACAGCGGTTCTTTTGAATATGCGTGTATACACAGGACTTGGCAAGAAAAGCTTGCCAGGAATCCCGTCGAGAAAACCAACGTTTTTTTTTGACAGGATTCTCACCCGTGTGTACAGGGCTTAAGAAAAAAAACAATAAAGTTTAAAGTACCCTATAACCTATGTCTTCAAAACTTCTTGTGTGCTTAGCACTGTGGTGTGTCTTGTAGAAAAAAAGGATATAATGTAATATATATATATATATATATATATATATATATATATTTATATTAAAAGATCCAAGGAAATTATCCAACAAGAATATAGATATATAGAGATATAGATATATATAGAACTGGTATGTAAAGATACAGGAAACGCTGTCCTACTGTGTCCACATTGTTGGTTCCCATCCAGGCTTTGCCCATCACTGTGGGTATACCCCAAAGAGATCTTCAAAGTCTGGGTCCCATAGGAATGGACCACAGCCCTGAACCTGTACAACACCGTGTGGCTAACTCACTGGTTGCGTCACACACCAAGGAAAGCACCAAACGCAGGATCCAGTGTTTAAAGCAAAAAATTACAGGCATGAATCTCAGGATGTACATCAAAGGTAACATATCTGAAAACTGCTAAAGAGCCATAAAGGCAATAAGCAGTCAGATCTTGATAGAAGTGTCTGTCAAAGATTAAAGTGAAGTTTGTTAAAGCGGTTGTAAAAAAAAAAACAAAAAAAAAAAAAAACACACCTGTAAAGGTAACGCATACTAGCTTCTTATGAAATACTTAGATCAGAACGAGATCCCCGTATTTCAAACCGTACAGGTTTAGATTTTCATTTTACCCACAGGTAAGCCTTATAATAAAAAAAAAAAAAAAAAAAGGTATACAAGCACTTTAAGAATAGAAGAAAAAAAACTTCAACAGGAGAAGGGGTCGATCATTTATAGGAGTTGTAAAGTCTCTAGTTTTTTCACCTTAATGCATATATGTATTAAGGTGAAATTTTTTTTTTGGTGCAGCTGTCCCCCAAAGTCCCCCCTTTTACTTACCTGAGCCCAATCTTTCCAGTGGCAAGAATGGGCCAAGCAGCTCCAGCCGCTGTCTAGGGTCCTCATTGGATAGATTGATAGCAGCGGGAGCCATAGGCTCCCGCTGCTGTCAATCAAATCCGGTGACACGGAAGCCGGGGGCGGGGCAGAGTCCTGCTGTCGGTTTCAAAGGACGCAGAAGCAGGACTCGGAAGCGCGCCTGCATGAGTGCCCACATGGAAAGCGGCTCTCCGTGGGGGCACTTGATGGCGCGGAGGAGCCAGGAACGCCGCCGGGGGACCCCAAAGGAGGATGGGGCCGCCTTTGTGCAAAATTCTTGCACAGAGGAGGCAAGTATAACATGTTTGTTATTTAGAAAACAAAAACAAAACCCTTTACAATGACTTTAAGGACAACAAAACTGGAGCCTTATGGAATGTGTGGGGTGTCCAATCCCATGAAGGTAGCGATATGTAACCCATGATCTAAGAATACATACCTGTGTCTTGTACTGTACGATTAAGGAGGAATTTGTACTTGCTTGTAAATTCCATATCTTGAAATACTGTCCAGGACACAGGTAACCTATTCAAACACCATGGGTTATTATAGGCATGTACCTTCAGGCGATTGGACACTGGCAAGCTTTTGAGGACCTAGCACCCTGAGGCACTTTCCCTATAACTCTGCCCCACATTGGGAGTTCTCACCTCCAACAAGCAATGCAGAATAAACCAAGGAGAAGAAGAAGGAGTGGCCCGTGTCCTGTACTGCCAAAAGGTCCAAAAACACCAGGGTTCAAGGCCCCAAGTCCAGAGTGACACTGCAAAAACCTTGTGGCCAAAATGTGGCCTGATGGGAAGATGCCAGGGTCTGTCTGCTAAAAGTCTGAGTAGGTCTGTGTACCAGGTTCTTCTGGGCCAGTTCAGTGTAAATAAATTAGTCTTCCTCTCTTGCTCCATTTTGTGAAAAAGGCGAGGCAGATTAAGGAAGGCATAAAATTAGCTGGAAATTAGACCAGGAAATGACTAGGGCATCCAAGGTGAGGGCTAGAGGATCCCCGATACTGGCAACAATTAGGAGGTAGCTTCTTGTTGTATCTGGAGGCTAGGAGGTCCACATACGAAATCCCACATCTTTGGCATATCAGAATGAATATTTCTGGTTGAACAGACTATTCCCCTTGGTCCAAGCGGTGGCAGCTTAGATAATCCGCCGGCCAGTTGTCCAATTCTGGGATGTTACTGCCTCAAAAGGAAGTAACCATTAGGCCAAATTTTACTGTAGGATTTCTCTTTGATCTCAGTTGTAGAGGCATTAGCTCATAGAGAAAAAATTCTTTCCCCCAGAAAATAAAGTTCTGTCTGGGATGTGTCTAAGATCAGAACCAAGTAGCCAAAAAGAAGGGTAGATCTCAGATTTGTTGAAATTAACCACCTAGGTAAAGGCTTGAAGCAGCTGAATTGACTTGGGCATTTTGTTATAGCTGCAAGGGACACAAATCCTTCAGAAGATCATCTAGCCTGTGACATGGATGCCCTGAGTTCTGAGGAGGGCAAGCAAGGGTGCCAAGACCTTTGTAAAGACCAAGAAAGCAAGGAATAGGCAGGAGACTGTCCGCCACTGCAAAGTTTAGGAATCACTGAGGTGGGTAAATGGGATCTTGTATGTCCACAGATGTCATGCATTCCCATTGTCTCACAGACACAAATTACATGTGAAATGCTGGAATTTGCAGGAATTTGTTAAGGGATGTTAAGGTCAGAATAGGACGGATGCCACCATTGGGCTTTGGTACCGTTAACAAGTTTGAGTGGAATCCTTTGAACCTGTCTTATGGCGGTACAGACACAACTATACTCCCTGGGACAAAAGGTAGTTGAGGGCATTCTGCAAATCTAACTGAGGTCGTAAAGGTAACTTTATTAAGGTTTAAACTTGGAGAAGTACAAGACAATTGGGCATACACTGGCTCTTAAAAGAGGAACTGCAGTCTGCTCATATGATTCGTAATAAAAAAATTTTTTGCCATTCTGAATCTTCCCTTCAACCACTTTGCATATTTTATATATACTGTGATTCTGTACTTGCCAAATATGCTGCAGAAATCCCCCTCGATGGAGTCTGGCTGCAGCCATTTTAAAATGTGGGCAGCTGAAGCTGCTGCTTGTTCACTTCCTGGATTTACACAGAGGTACCCCTGCAGCTCTCATTGGCCCTCTTATGACACATCACCCCCTCCCTTCATGGCAAACTCACAGGAGTGAGGGAGAGAGCTGTGCATGAGGTCATAAGCCTAGGCCAATGACCAGACAAGAAAGCATAAGTGGACTGAATAAGGTATTTACTGGCAGAAAGAAAAAAAAAATAGGATTTTTGTACTCACCGTAAAATCCATTTCTCTGACATCCATGGACCGACACGGCGGCTCTTAATCACTGAACGTGTGGGTATATGTCCCTGCTTGCAGGAGAAGACCTAGACAGAATGTTAAAACATTCTAGAACAAACCAGAGCTGAACAGCCCCGCCCAGGGGGGCAGTCCCTCCAGACATTACCCTCCCAGCTGCAGCTAGCAGACCTCAGTTCGTAACAAAGCAGTACAAACTTAAAAGGAAGGGTGGGTGCCGTGTCGGTCCATGGATGTCAGAGAAATGGATTTTACGGTGAGTACAAAAATCTTATTTTCTCTTATCATCCATGGACTGACACGGCGTCTCTTAATCACTGAACGTGTGGGATGTCCCAAAGCAGTGTCAAGAGGGATGGGAGCAGTTTAACTGGAAAAAAACAAAAAACTTCACTCCAAACAAGGCAAAGCTCCTCAATTGAGGCGTTGCCACTTTAAACAGCAGCCTGCAATACCTTGCGGCCGAAGGAAGCATCCGGAGATGCAGCCACATCAACCCTATAAAAAAACTTAGAAAAGGTATGAACAGACGACCAGGTCGCCGCCTTGCACACTTGTGCAACCGACACTTGATGTCGGAAAACCCAGGAAGCACCAATTGCCCTGGTGGAATGCGCCGTAACCGGAAAGGGAGGCGCCCGTCCCATGAGAGCATAGGCTTGAAAGACGGTTTGTCCGATCCACCTAGAAAATGGTGGCAGACGAAGCCGCCTGGCCCTGTTTCTGACCAGAGACAAACAGAGTCAGACATCCGAATAGAAGCAGTAGCAGACAGGCACACCCGCAAGGCTCGTACCACATTCAAAGTGTGCCGTGCACACTCTCTGGGATGCGATGGGTGAAGGCACAAGGACAATACAATGTCCTCATTTAGGTGAAAGGTCGAGATCACCCTTGACAAAAGAGAAAGTCGCGGATGCAACACCGCCTTATCCTTATGGATGACTAAATATGGCGACTTGCAGTACAAGGTCGCCAACTCAGACACTCGTCTAACGGAAGTGATGCCACTAAAAGGGCCACCTTCTGAGACAAAGTCAAGAGGGGAATATCCCTGATATTCTCAAAAGGAGGTTCCTAGAGAACCGAGAGCACCAATTCCAATCCCATGGGGGGAGAGGAGACTTGACAGGAGGGAGCACATGGCGAACCCCCTGCACAAGGGTGCTAACCAAGGAATGACCCGCAAGTGGTCGCCGAAAGAAGATGGCCAAGGCCGAAATCTGACCCTTAATGATACTCAAAGCGAGCCTTTGGGCAACTCCATGCTGCAGGAAACGCAGGATTCTAGGGCCGGAATACATCCGAGGACGTCAGTCCAGCTCTTTGCACATGGCGATGTAAGCTTTCCAGGTACGGAGATAGATCATTCTGGAGGAAGACTTGCGTGCCCTTAATATGGACGAAATGACCGAGTCCGAGAGACCTCGGTCTCTCAACACCTGGCTTTCAACAGCCATGTTGTTAAGGTCAGAGACTGTAAAGGCAGGATGAAATTATTGGACTTTGAGACAGAAAGTCCTCCCTTATTGGCAACCGCCAGGGAACGGCCGCGACGAGACATACCAGATTGGCGTACCAGTGAAGCCGAGGCCAATCCGGAGCAATGAGGATCACTGGAATTCCCTCGGTCGCCACCCTGCGCAGCAGGCAAGGGAGCAACTGCAGTGGAGGATAAACGTATATCAGGTGATAATGACCCCATGGGCCACTAACGCCTCTGAGGCATCCGCCAAAGGATCCCTGGATCTGGCCACAAATCTCGACAACTTGTGATTGAGTCGAGAGGCCATCGGGTCCACCTCCGGCGTGCCCCACCGTCTGTATGGCAAAGGAGTTGAAATACCTCCGGGTGCAAGGACCACTCTCCCTGGTCCAACGTCTGGCGACTCAAATAGTCCGCCAGTTCTATGCCCGGAATGTAAACGGCCGACAGAACCGGCACGCTTCTTTTAGCCCACTTCAGGGTACGGGGGACCTCGGAAGCCGCAGCTGAGTTCCGAGTCCCCCCTTGATGGTCGACATACGCCACCGCCGTGACTTGTCCGACTGGATCCTAATGGAGCGATCCTGCAATCTCTCAGACCACGAGGAGAGGCACAGTCTGATGGCCCGTATTTCCAGAACATTGATTGGCAAACGGGCTTCATCCGGAGTCCAAGACCTTGGGCCAACAGGACTCCCCAGACTACACCCCAGCCCTTCAGGCTGGCGTCCGTAGTGAACACCGTCCATTGGACGGGGAGGAACAACTTCCCGGACCGAAGAGCCGGGGATCCAAACCACCATGTCAGGGACGCCCTGACCAGGTGACTCACCTGGATCGGAAAATCCAAAGACAACGGGGATTTGTCCCAAGAACAAGATCTCCTTTTGCAATGCCCTGGTGTGTGATTGGGCATACGGAATGGCCTCGAAAAAGGTCACCATGAGTCCCAGGACTCCCATGCAAAAACGGATTGACGACCATTTTTTGGGATGTCAGCAGCCGCACTGCAGACTGAAGTGTCAGTAGCTTCCCCGGAGGTAGGAATACCTTTGCCTTCAAGGAGTCCAGAATCAGACCGAGATACTCCAGATCTTGAGTCGGGACCAGGACTGACTCCTGAATGTTTATGAGCCACCCGAAGTCCCTGAGGGTCCGATAGTCACACTGTCTTCTAATTCTGAGCCATTTCCTGCTCTGAGAAGAAGATCGTCCAGATAGCCCACGACAGCAATGCCTCGCAGTCTCAGCAATCTAGAACCGGCACAAGCACCTTGGTGAACACCCTCGGTGCCGAGGCTAGGCCGAAAGGATGAGCCACAAATTGATAGTGGACTTCGCCGATCGCAAGCGCAGAAACTTCTGGTGACTTGCGCAGATCGGAACATGCAAGTAGGCGTCCTTGATGTCCAAGGTCGCCAGAAAATCCCCTTGACGGAGTGTACTGACCACCGTGTGAATGGATTCCATGCGGAACTTTTGCACCTTCACGAAGGCATTCAGGACCTGGAGGTCCAAGATAGGCCGAACCCCGTCCCTTTTTTGGGACGACAAACGAATTTGGAGTAGAATCCCTGAAACCTCTCCTGTGACGGAACCGGCACAATCACTCTGGACCTGAGCAATCCTGAATAGGCCTCATAGGGCTGCCCGACGGGCAGGAAGGAGAGGAAGATTCGAAGGAAGAATCTGTCTGGGACCAGGCATGGAAACCTATCCTGTAACCTGAGGTGATCACCTCGCCCACCCACTGGTAGGAGATCCGGGAGGTCCACCGATCCGTGAACCTGCAAAGTCGTCCCCCCTACCCCAGAGTCGGGTGGGGGCAAGACTCCACGCGGAGGCGGGCTTGGGGAGCCAGCTTGTTTGGCTTACGCACCCAGGGGCGCTTGTGTCCACCAGCCGCACCGCTGTCAGTCTGGGAGGGCCTCCCCGTTGACTGACAAAAAAAACAACCTTTTTTGCTGGAAAGGAAGGACCCTGCTTACAGCGGCCTCCTTACCCTTGCTAGCCTGAGGAAGAAGAGTGCTTTTACCTCCCGTGACATGCTTGATGATGCCATCCAGCGCAGCACCGAAAATCCTACCATCTTTAAATGGTAGATCCGTCAAAGGCTTTTTAGAAGCTAGGTCAGCAGACCAGCATTTCAACCAGATCAGACAATGCAATACCAACGCCCAGACAGAGGCAATAGTGTCTGGAGGAAGATCATGCTCCTGTACAGTTTGGTGCAAAAATTTTTGCCCAACCTGTAAGTGTCTGAGACACAAGGGTCGCCGCTACTACAAGCCGTAGGGCGGACCCCAACAAGGCAAACATGGCTCTGCTCACCACTTCTGACCTCCTGTCAGTGGGGTCCTTAAATGCAGGAGTCCCCTCCATTGGGAGAGTGGTGGCCTTGTTCAACCGGGCGACTGGAGGGTCGACCACTGGGGGAGAAGCCCACGTTTTAAGTAGGACATCTTCAAAAGGGGTATCTGATAGGCAAACGCCGCGGGACCATAAAAGTCTTTTGCGGCTTTTCCCCAGACCTCATCAATGAGCTGGTCAAAGAAAGGTACATATGGAAAAAAAAACTTTTAGAAGGCCCGGCCCTAAGGAACCAGAGGAGACTGTCTGCCTGAGGTTCTGCATCCGCAGCATTTAGCTTGCGAGTGTCCCTCCCCGCAGCAATGAGTTCACTAACAAGCGCCCTGTCATTTACAGACTCAGAACTCAAAACCATCAAATATATTCAGAGCTAGGGTCCTGAGCGGTAGTGGCTAGGCCCATATCTGAATCAGCGCACACCCCCCTTTTTTTGGGGGAAATAAAGTGGGGAAGAGGGGCTTTTTTGCTCCCTTGCGCTCACACACTGCTTCCCTCCTGGTCAGATTAATGATTCCAGGACTGCCGACAACTGGTCCATAGGGACCGCAGGTGCAGGAGCACTGCCAGTTGTCTCTAACAAGTGTGAAGAAACAGGTGAATCAGACTCCATGTTGCCACCCTCTGAGACCTTATTCACCATTACAGTGAATAATACAGCCCACCCACTGGCTGTGCTGGGGCTGAGGACGGGATAGCCGGACTACTCACCACCCCTAGGGACCGCTCGGTACCGCTATATGAGCCACGCTGTAGCGCGAGCCTGAGGAGAGTGAAGAATCTATGAGGAGATGTGGATTTTGCGCCGTTCAGCAGCGCCGCTAGAGGCCGAAAACTAAACTGAAAGCGCCGCGGCTACAAGAAAATGGCTGCCGGGCGCCTGTATAACTGATTTGAGCTGCGGCAAAATGGCCGCCGATGGTGCACTTTTTAAATTTAAAACACTGCGCTAATGGCGCACGTAAAAAAAAAAACACACATTCCCCCAGAACACTTCCCAAGTGACTAACAGCCATGGAGCGCCCCCCCCCCCAGGGCAGAATGATCCCCCAAGCATCCCCACACAGCACGGCAGCAGAACAGGGTGCAGAGAGCAGCATAACAGGGGGAGACAGGGAGAACCCCCCACACAAACACAGCCAGCATGTACTCACCTTGCAGGAGAGACTACTTACCCATCCCGCAAGCACCTTGGAGAACACCCTCGGTGCCAATAGAGGGACTCACTGGCTTGTTTCAGACAGACCTATCACAGAGTCGTACTGTGTAGCTGTCGGCCCGGTCAACCGCGAAAGATACAGTAGGTACTGTTCAATCTTGAGAGGACCGCGGGAGCATGAAAGCAACCCGGCCACCCCTGGAGTCATGGGGTATGTCGTGAACTGAGTCTCACGCACACAAGGCGAGGATCAGCACGCTCGATGGGAGGACTACGAGGATACTAGTGTACCCAACCTGTTGCCCAGCCGACCGTTGATTGAAGGTCTCAAATAAAATAAAATTCCTAAAGGAATAAAATTTAAAAGTAAAATCTTCCAGGAGACTGGCTCCTGAGAGAGCCACGTCTTCTCCTTCTGCTAGGCAGAAAAAAACTGAGGTCTGCTAGCTGCAGCTGGGAGGGTAATGTCCGGAGGGACCGCCCCCCTGGGCGGGGCTGTTGAGCTCTGGTTTGTTCTAGAATGTTTTAACATTTAACATTCTGCCTAGGTCTTATCCTGCAAGCAGGGACATATACACACACACGTTCAGTGATAAAGAGCCGCCGTGTCGGTCCATGGATGGTAAGAGAAATATGTTTTACTATCCAAAATTAAAACAAGGGCAGATGATTTAATAGATGAAATAATTACTTAAGGTCCGTTTTAAGTACAAAAGTGAAAAAAATGTAATAAAATATCACAAGGATGAGGCAGAGTGATCTAAATCTTAGGCTGATGCATCCCCGGTGGTAAGGTTGAGATACACTGCCCTAGAATATATAAAGAAGAATGGCGGTGTTGACTAAATACTTCCAGTAATCCAAAAGAGGATGGTGGGGACATTTCCATTTAAGGATAATAGCTTTCCTTGCATAAAGTAAAAGGAGACCTAAAAGGGTTCCAAGCACCCCAATAGGGGCCAAGGAGTTGACCAGTCCCAGAATACATGTCTCTCTCTACTGTTAATGGTACCAGAATAGTAGTTATTGTGAAAATGAAATGTGAAACAACTCAACCCAAAAAGTTCTAATCCCTTGACAAAGCCAGAATATGTGGTTAAAGTCAACCAGGTCAGTCGTGCATCTCCAGGGAGCTCGAAAGAATGGAGGGGTATATCATGTGCAAAAGTTTAAATTGGAATAAATGGTACCTGGTGGAAAATATCTGCGACATGGGATAATCTCAATTCTCACTATCAAGCTCTGGAGCCTCTTTCCCCATTTAGCAAGTAAACAAAACCGTGGGTAGAGGACGCATTATGAAGGGAGTTGTCGCGTAGGTTTTCCAGCCCAGATGAGGTGAGAAATAACTAGGATGTATCAAATTAGACGAGGTCGTAGAGTTTTGAACTCTAATTTTGTACCCCTTAGAAACCACTGATCGAACCCACAGGTCTAGGACATCTGTGACTCAGGCAAACTAACAGATGTTCAACACGCCCCCCCCCCCTTTAGGAGAGCGCCCTTTCATTTTGAAGCGGGAAGTCTTGTGCCGAAAGGAATAGATGTACCCACCTAGGTTTCAGCTTGTATAAGAACAATGAACGGCAAGCCTTTCTGAAACTTTTAGCATGCTTTTGCAAATGTTACACAGCTCTTAATGGAAGTGCTAATTGTAACTTTAAAAAAAGCTGATACCAGACTTCAGCAGACTTTCAACAAGATTCAAGTAGTGCTGAAGCCTGCTAGAAGCTTGTTTAAAGTGACAATGAGCACACCCATTAGGATTTGTGTTCAACATTTACAAACTGGAGCTGAATGGTACTTTAAAAGCTGGGAGCTCTGCAAAGCTTGCTGTTTACACTGCTGAAGCCCAGGTGAAAAAAATCATAGGTTTTGAAGTTAAAGCCTACAGGAGCTCTGCATTTAGATGAGCTAGGGGCACCGGAGAATGGTTTGAACCCCCCCCCCCCCCCCAACAGTGGAAATAAAACTTTTCCACATTTGACCTCTTTTATGAATTGGTCAAATGCCTCACCATACTGACATTTTCCTTGTCTTGTGTTGGTTGAGCATTGGTTTGGACCAGTTAGTTGCAGATTGGCACACAGAAATAGCAGCGAGAGCTGGTTGCAGGTCTGGGCCTGCCAGGTTAAAGAGTGCTTTTAGAAGTGTCTCAAATGGTCTATCTGCAGGACCTTTGAAAGAAAGAACATCTTCAATAAGTGACATGACAGTGACATGTTTGGTTAGAAGAGAAACTGCAGGGTCAACCATAGGAATAGCCTACTTCTTTGCTGAACTCTATCCAGGGGAAAAAGTTTGCAAAGATTGTGGGGCGAGTGAGAATTCTTTCAGAAGTGACCCAATTGTCAGACTGCAAATTCTACCTGTTCATGAACAGAGAATGTTTTACAGGATTTTGCAGGTCTCTGTGCCAAAGGGGGCATTGAGAGATGTAGGAGTGTCAGGTTGTACAATGCCAAGCCTTTTTTGAACAGAGGTAATAGATTTTCAAAGTTTGCAAGCAAGTTGCATGTAGCTCCCTCTTCAATATAGTGACATGTGGGGGAAAGAAATTATTTGCAGCTTCCTCTAATACTGCCTCAATATCTTCTTTATCCTCTTCTAGGTCTGCGTCCTCTAAGACTGGCACATATTGGGATCCGATTTCAGTTGAGAAATGGGAGTGGGAGCGGGACATTCTTGAGCCCTGGACAAAGCTCCCTGACATAGATGCAGAGTATTAAGGCTTAAATCTGTACAATAAATGCAGAATTGTTCTAGTCAAATAAGCCACTTGCATGCCTGACATAGAGCCAAAATCAGATGCGGAGTCTGGTCATGTTCTGATGCAAGGGACGTATCGGTGCTCTCAAGTTAAGTGGGCCTTCAGGAGAACAAAATGTTCACCTGTTGTTTTGCTTTGGCTTCCATTTGCTGAACAGGGCCTGTCAGAGTTACTGGGTCACCCTGTCATACTTGTCCACGACGCAGGCTTTGTCCGTCACAGTGTGTATACCACAGAAGGGGCCTTTAAGGACTGGGTTCCACAGCAATGAACCACTTGCGGCTGACTTAGTGCATTGCACCAAGTGTTAAGGTGAACACCCATGCAAGATTAACCACTTTGCGCCTAAGGACGTCCATGGACGTCCTTGACTTTGAGCCGGGATATCTGAATGATGCCTGCAGCTACAGGCATCATTCAGATATAGTTTTTTAGAGCCGGCGATTCTCTGTACCGTAAGAACGATCATAGCGGCTGTTCCGCCGCTTGATCGTTCTTACAGGCGGCGAGAGGGGACGTACCCCCCCTCCCGCCGCCCTCCGGTGCTTCTACCGACTCACCTGAGCGATCGGTGAGTCGGTGACAGGATCCGCCGGCCCCGGCTTCTTACAATAGAGATTTCCGGTGGACCAGATGGTCGCCGGAGTCTCTATGATCGTTCGGAGGCCGGGCGCAATGTTATGACATCACGCCCGGCCTCTGCATTCAAAAAAACGGCGCCGCTTCGGCTAGGAAGCGGTGATCCTTTTTTTTTATTTCAGGCTTCTCAGCCTAGAGGTGAGATGTGGGGTCTTATTGACCCCATATCTCACTGTAAAGAGGACCTGTCATGCTTATTCCTATTACAAGGGATGTTTACATTCCTTGTAATAGGAATAAAAGTGATCATTTTTTTATTTATTTTTTCTAACTGTCAAAGTAAAAAGTTAAGTGGAAAATGAACAATAAATAAAAAAAAAAAAAATGTAAAGCGCCCCTGTCCCCGGTAGCTCGTACGCAGAAGCGAACGCATACGTAAGTCCCGCCCACATATTAAAACGGTGTTCAGAACACACATGTGAGGTATCGTAGCGAACGTTAGAGCGAGAGCAATAATTCTAGCCCTAGACCTCCTCTGTAACTCAAAACATGTAACCAATAAAAAAATTTAAAGCGTCGCCCATGAGGATTTTTAAGTACCGAAGTTTGGCGCCATTCCACGAGCGTGTACAATTTTGAAGGGTGACATGTTAGGTATCTATTTACTCAGCGTAACTTCATCTTTCACATTATGCAAAAAAATTGGACTAACTTTAATGTTTTAATATTTAATTCATGAAACCGTTTTTTTCCCAAAAAAATGCGTTTGAAAAATTATTGCGCAAATACCGTGCGAGATAAAAAGTTGCAATGACCGCCATTGTATTCTCTAGGGTCTTTGCTAAAAAAACATATATATTGTTTGGGGGTTATATGTAATTTTCTAGCAAAAAAATGAGTCTTTTTACATGTAGGAGCGAAGTGTCAGAATTGGCCCGGATGCGAAGTGGTTAAGCAACATTGCAGGTCATCCTCACGGCATGGGATCTGGGTATGGCTCCCAAAGTTTTGCAGAGGTTGCACAGATTCAGATACATTGCTTTTGCCTGGGCATTAAAAGGACAATGTTCTCAAATGCTTACCAGTGTCCAATCATCTGAAGGTACCCACCTATAACCCATGGCGTATGAAAAAGTTGCATGTGTCCTGTACTGTACAATTAAGATAGTAAATTTAGTCTGAAGCTGGAGTTTAAAAGGAATTGTACACTTCCAAATGTTTTCATTGTTTTAACTAGGTATTAATGTAGTTTTATTTCTTGTGTTTGCCTTACCTTGTAATGATGGGCTTAGACGCTGTGGCTGCAGTTTGTAATGTCATTGCTGATTATTCTCGCTTTGTGCATGTGTTGCAAAAGAACAGGACGACTTCCTATTCTGGTTGTCACAGCATCCAATGCATGCCTCATCCCCTCTGTGTTGCATCACAAATGTAGGAGTGCTAATGTGCTAACACATCATCTATCTGCAAAAAAATGAACTGTGTGTGTCTGTGAATGCTCTGCCTGCTTGTGAGATTTAATAACTGTGCAACTCTCACCTGTACCACTGCTGAACTGAGTGACTAATGGATTGTGGGAAATATAGTTCCTTCACAGAATGGTTAGGTCCCACACTACACTACGTACAGGGCAACAAATGACACTCAAACTAGATAATCAATGCAGATCTAATGCAGGTGAAAAAAATTAGGTGCAAGTAGGAATGTTTACCATGCCTATAAAGCGATTATGTTAAGGTGTGGTGCAAAGCATGGGGAATGCCCGTTGACATTCATTTTCAATAGCATCGCAGTGCACATACACGGATAAAACAAAGCCAACTGACTGCCAATTAGTGTACTGAAACACATAAGAAGCACTTATTTGTGGAGTGCTGAAAAAAATAGGATTTTTTGTACTCACCGTAAAATCCTTTTCTCGTTCGTCCATGGACAGACACAGCCTTCTCAATTCTTGACGTGTGGGTTATGTTCCTGTTCATAGGAGAGTACTAGGCAGAACACGTTAAATAATCAGAGATGAACAGCCCCGCCCAGGGGGCGGTCCCTCCAGACATAACCCTCTGCCCTGCAGTCAGCAGCTCAGTTCGTAGCAAGCAGTACAAACCTAAAAAAGAAGGGGTGGGTTCTGTGTCTGTTCATGGACTAACGAGAAAAGGATTTTACGGTGAGTACAAAAAAAATCCTATTTTCTGTTTTCGTCCATGGACGGACACAGCCTTCTCAATTCTTGATGTGTGGGACGTCCCCAAGCGGTGTAAAAAAAAAAACACGAGGAGTGGGAACAGTATCAAAAAACAACCAATTTCACCCCAAACCAGCAGAGCTCCTCAACAGAGGAGTTTCAACCTCAAACAGCTGCCTGCAAAACCTTGCGGCCGAAGGAAGCATCAGAAGATGCACTCACATCAACCTTGTAAAATTTTGAAAACGTGTGCACGGACAACCAAGTCACTGCCTTGCACACCTGTGAGACAGACACTTGATGTCGGAAAGCCCAGGAAGCACCAATTGCCCTGGTTGAATGTGCCGTGACCGGAAAGGGAGGCGCCCGCCCCTTAAGGGCATAGGCCTGGATGACGGTCTGCCTGATCCACCGAGAAAGGGTGGCCGACAAGACTGCCAGGCCCTTTTGTGGACCAGACACCGACACAAACAATGAGTCAGACCTCCTAAACGGAGCCGTAGCAGACAGGTACACCTGCAAGGCCCGTACCATGTCTAAGTTATGGAGTGCAGTCTCCCTGGGATGTGACGGTCGAGGCCACAAGGACGGCAGCACAATGTGCTCATTCAGGTGAAAAACGGAAACCACCTTCGGAAGGAAGGCTGCGGGCGTAGCACGGCTTTATCCTTATGGAGGACCAAGTATGGTGACTTGCAAGACCAGGCCGCCAATTCAGAAACCCTTCTGACCAATGTAATGGCCACTAGAAAGGCCACCTTCTGAGATAGTGTCAAGAGAGGAATCTCTCGGATGCTCTCAAAATGAGGTTCTAGAAGAACCAAGAGCACCTGAGGAAGAGGTGGTCTAATAGGGGGAGCCACATGTCGAACCCCTTGCACAAAAGTACCCACCAGGGAATGGGACGCCAAAGGCCGTTGAAAGAAAACAGCCAAGGCTGAAATCTGACCCTTAATGGTGCTTAAGGCAAATTTCTGAGCCACACCACGCTGCAAAAACAGCAGGACCCTGGAAACTAAGTACATCCGTGGACGCCACTCCATCTCTTCACACATAGAGCTGTATGCCTTCCAAGTACGATGGTAGATCTTCCTGGAAGATTTCCTTGCCCTCAGCATGGTTGAAATTACCGAATCCGAAAGACCTCGGTCCCTTAGTACCTGGCTTTCAATAGCCATGCCGTTAAAGCCAGCAACTGTAAAGCAGGATAAAGTATGGGACCTTGAGACAGAAGGTCCTCCCGCATCGGCAGCCGCCAGGGTGCATCTGCCACCAGGCGTATGAGGTCGGCGTACCAAGGACGCCAGGGCCAATCTGGAGCGATTAGAATCACCGGGTCTCCACTCTGCGGAGCAGATGAGGAAGCAACTTTAGTGGGGGGGGTAGGCATAAATTAGCCGATACTGACCCCACGGGGCCCCCAACGCGTCTGCCCAGGAATCTCTGGACCTGGCCACGAACCTCGATACCTTGCGATTGAATCGAGAAGCCATGAGATCCACGTCTGGCGTGCCCCATCTCCGGCAAAGGAGCTGAAACACCTCCGGATGTAGTGACCATTCCCCCTGGTCTAGCATCTGGCGACTCAGATAGTCCGCCTGCCAGTTTTCTACGCCCGGAATGTAGACAGCCGACAGAGCCGGCACACTTCTTTCCGCCCACTGTAGAATGTGAGCGACCTCGGACGCTGCAGCCAAGCTTCTTGTTCCCCCCTGATGGTTGACATAAGCCACTGCCGTGGCGTTGTCTGACTGGACGCCCTTGTAGTCTCAGTGACCACTTGGAGACACACAACCTGATCGCCTGGAGTTCCAGGACATTGATCGGCAGACAAGATTCGCCCCGAGTCCAGCGACCCTGGGCCGACTGGACTCCAGACTCTCCCAACCTGTGAGGCTGGCGTCCGTCGTAATCACAGTCCAATAGAAAGGAAGGAACGACTTCCCGGACTAAAGAGCCGGGGATCTCAGCCACCAACTCAGAGAAGCCCTGACCAGGTGACTTACCTGAATCTGACGATCCAGAGACCATGGAGATTTGTTCCATTAGGACAGGATCTCCTTCTGCAAGACTCGAGTGTGGAATTGGGCATACGGTACTGCCTCGAAGGAGGCTACCATAAGACCCAGAACTCGGATGCAAAAAACAGAGAGGCGACCATTTGCGGAATGTCAACAACCTCACCGCAGACTGGAGAGTCTGCAACTTCTCTAAAGGAAGGTAGACTCTCACCTCCTTGGAGTCCAGAATAAAACCTATGTACTCCAGACGCAGAGTCGGAATCAGGACTGACTTCTGAATGTTTAACACCCAACCGAAGTCTGAAGGTCTGAATGGCTATAGACACATCTTCCTCCAAGTCTGAGCCAGAAGCTGCTCTTAGGCCTCGTACACACGACCGATTTTCTCGTCGTAAAAAAAACACGTCGTTTTTTTCGACGAGATTCTTGTTAAGCTTGTCGATTTTCTCGTCAAGCTTTCTATGCGTACACACTGTCATTTCCCAATTTCCTCGTGGTTCTCTGCGCTCACGTCCAGCACGTACGACGGCACTATAAAGGGGAAGATCTTTTTTCTTGGCGCCACCCCTTGGGCTGCTTTTGCTGATCTCGTGTTACCGTGTGTGAAGTAAAAGTTTGGGAAGAGACGATTCGCACTTTTCAGTCTTCGTGCTTTCAGTTCGTTTTAGCGTGACGAATGTGCTATCTCCTTTACGAAGGCTTGTTTTACCAGAAGATGCGCTCCCGTCTCATAGTTGCTTGTGAGCATGCGCGCTTTTGGAAGAGTCGTAAAAGCATACACACGAACCATTTTCTCGTCACAAAACAGGCCGACGAGAAACACGACGAGGAAATCTGGACTCCTGACGAGAAAATAGAGAGCAGGTTCTCTATTTTCTCGTCGAGATTCTCGTCAAGTTTCTCGTCGTAAAACCATACACACGAACGTTTTTCTAGACAAAAAAACTCTCGCGGCACTTTTCTTGACTGTTTACGACGAGAAAATCGGTCGTGTGTACGAGGCCTCAGAAGAAGATCGTTTATAGTAACACACAATGGCAATGTCTCGCTGTCTCAGCAAAGCTAGAATCGGGGCGAGCACCTTAGTGAAAACCCTCGGTGCTGACGCTAGGCCAAAAGGGAAGAGCCACAAATTGATAATGGTCTTCGCCGATTGCAAAGCGCAGAAATCTCTGGTGTCCTGCGCAGATGGGGACATGCAAATATGCGTCCTTGATGTCCAAGGATGCCAGAAAGTCCCCCAGATGGTGCGCAGCAACCACCGAAATAATGGATTCCAAGCTGGACACTTCCGAACCTTTACAAAGACAATCAAGGCTTTCAGGTCCAAGATTGGAACCACGAACAGATTCAAATAAAAACCCTGAAACCTCTCTCCCAGTGGTACAGGTAGAATCACTTCGCACCTTAGCAAGTCTTGCACTGCCCCCGTTAGGGCAGACCGACGAGCCGGAAGGAGATTTGGAGGGAAAGAATCTGTTTGGTGGACAAGACAGGAACTCCATCTTGTACCCCGAGGTGACCACCTCGCAGGGGACTCACCAACCCAGCAGGAGACCGCTCAGCGCTGCTGCCTGCCTTCCATCTCCACAGCGTATGCGATGAAGAAAATGTCTGAGGAGAATAGCGCTGCGCGCCGTCCAGGAAACCAGCACTAGAGGCCAAACCCACACCAAAATGGCCTCCAGACACCTGAGAGAGGAAAAAAAGTGCGCGACCACAAGAAAATGGCCGCCCGCAACAACAACCTGCACTATGGTGTGGCTACGGCAAAATGGCCGCCAATGGGATTTTTAATAAAACCCAGCAGGCATACAAAAAATGGCGTCGGCGCCGCAAAAATGGCGCCTAAGCACCATGATGTGGACGAGAAGGCCTAGGCAGGGACTTCCCCAGGAAAGAGCACCCCCCCACAGAAAAAATGGGTCCCGACACCCCACTTAGAACCGGAGTCCCCCCACAGGTACGCCTCGGTCGCAGCGAGCCCTAGGGCAGAAGGGGATAGTGATATAGAGCAGGGAAAGGGAGGATAGGAGAACCCCACAATCCCTCGGACGCCCACCTGTTTCCACCTGCCGGTGCAGGAGGAAAAAGTACTTGCCCGTCCATGCGAGGACCCGCTGGTGCGTCCTGGACAGACCTATAACAGTGAGGGGAGTAGCTGTCGGCCCAATCCACTGAGTGAGACAACAAGTAGCTCAGTCATATGTGGACCCCGGAGCATGTGCTCACCGGCCACCCCTGGAGCCATGGGGTAGGTCATGGTCAGAACCAAGCGCAAAGCAAGGGACTGGCACGCTCGATGGCCGGAACTGGGAAGACTACAAGGATCTATATATCCAGCCTGTCGCCCAGCCGGCAGTTGATAGATCACAAAAATAAAAATAAAATAAAAAATTCTTCTGGACTCTGGGCCCAAAGGGAGCCACGTCCTTCTCTGCTAGGCAGAAAAAAACTGATCTGCTGACTGCAGGGCGGAGGGTTATGTCTGGAGGGACCACCCCCTGGGTGGGGCTGTTCAGCTCTGATTATTGTAACATGTGTTTTTAATTATCTAACATGTTCTGCCTAGTCCTCTCCTATGAACAGGAACATAACCTACACGTCAAGAATTGAGAAGGCTGTGTCCGTCCATGGACGAAAAGAGAAAAGGCAGGGGTGTTTTTTGTTATATGGACACACATTGAGGGCCAATATAAAATGAAAGGGTATGTTCAAATGAACATGCCATACACACACGCAAAAACAAGTGCACACATGTGAACGGGTCATGAAGGTACTATACACTCCAAGTCGAAGCAATTGGGAATTTCTGTGCGTTTACCATAGTCTGTAGGATATGTTTAGCATCACAACCGGAAACAAAAGACTCACTAAGCACACAATATATTCATAAATGCCTAACAGATGCATATTTATTATTTTTTGCAAAAATACATTTTTACATTTAAACAAAATATTTGAAATTGCCAAAATGGTTTGAAGTTTCTGCTTTTTCAGACAAGAATGTCAAGGAGACATAGAACTGCTAAATAAAAAACATTTTAAGTGGACCAAACAAACATGCCTGTTCAGTATGCCTGAGAGCAATATGTAAAGTCATGTCGACCAAATTAGCCAAATCAGAATTTTTTACTAGCCTGACTGCAGTACACTAAAATTGACTGCTGTGTGCAACTTCACCTAAAGACTGTTTCACATAAAGAATTCTCTGAAGTGCTCTTTGAATAAGTCTATTATGTGTCACTGGGGAAAATGTAGGAAGTCAATTATGGAACATGCATACCAATAGATGGTATATTTGTAAAAGACATCTGAAAATGGAGTTACATTTAGTGTTATTGATCATTGAACTCAATGAAGGAACAAGAAAAACAATTGCTCTAACATGTACTTATTGGGTACAGCTCTCATGTAAAAGGGATAGGTGGTGAAATCTTGGCATTTTTATAGGATGTCGATAAAAAGAAAAAAAAAAAAAAAAGTGAATATAACCATCTTTCAAGACAAAGCATGTTAAGTCACCTATGCACTCTACTTTAGAAAAGATTGGAAATAAAAATACTAAAATGTACACAAAACTACACCAATCGTAGAGGAAAACGTAACATAAGGACTGCAATATCCACTCTCTGCTCTCTTATTGTTATGACACAATACACAACAGCATTATATATACCTTGAAATTTAGGTATTAATGCAAGGTAACAAGAACACTGTTGTCTTAAGAAAAAACAATTAACATATGTCCCCTTCAAGTTGTCAAGTCTTTGTAACTTGACAGGTGAACTCCAAAGAAGCACGGCGCAGAAAAGCAAGTAACTGTACTGCTTGATTTTACTTGATGACTTTCAGCATTATAACATCATGCAGTTTTGGATGACTTTGGGGCAAACATACGAAGACAGAGTGCTCTCTGTTGATCCATGTATTCCCTGTAGCAACTGAAGGAGAGAAAGTATAGCATGAGTGAGGAGCAAAAGCCATGAAAATGTTTTTACAAAAAAATCGTGAAAACGTTTTTAAGTCACCAAAAAAATAAAAAAATGTTTAAGCCCGAGAACAAAAAATGAGATTTATAACAGCTTACCTGTAAAATCCATTTCTTGGCGTACATCACGGGACACAGAGCAGCCATAGTAATTACTATGTGGGTTATACCCCACCTATAGGTGAATGGACACTGGCACACTCAAGACAGGATGTCCCCCCTTTTTACCCCCTTCCCCTACAGGAAGTACCTCAGTTTTGTAGCAAAGCAGTATAATTTTTATATATATATATATATATATATATATATATATATACATACATATCTCTCTCTATCTCCCAGTAAGAAGGGAGGAACCTCTGTGTCCCGTGATGTACTCAAAGAAAATAGGATTTATATAACGGCTTACCTGTAAAATCCTTTTCTTGATCATACATCACAGGACACAGAGCAGTCATAGCAATTACTAAGTGGGATGTCCCAAAGCAATGCCATCTGAGGGGAGGGAGACACAAACAAAGGAAGGCCGCCATCAGGCGCGAGGACCTATACTGCTGCTTGCAGCACACTGTGCCCAAAGGCGGCATCCTCTTGCCATCTTACATCCACCTGATAAAATTTTGTGAACGTATGCACTGACGACCAAGTTGCGGTCTTGCAAATCCGAGTCAGAAGCCAGGTGATGCACTGCCCAAGAAGCACTGACTGCCCCTTAATTAGAACGGGAGGAATCTTCCTTTTCAGGCCATAAGCCTAAATAGCCTGAAGAATCCATTTAGAAATAGTCGATTTTGATGCTGCCTGCCCCATCCTGGGGCCATCCCCAGCAGTATAAACAAAACATCCATTTTTCGAATACCGTATTTATCGGCGTATAACACGCACCCCAAGTTTAGGAGGAAATTTTAGGGAAAAAAACTTTTAGCAGGGAAGTTTAAGGAAAAATAACTTACATTTAAATGCAGCCTTGTCAGTGTCCATTGCAGCCTTGTCACAGTGCAGCCTTGTCAGTGTCCATTGCAGCCTCGTCACAGTGCAGCCTTGTCAGTGTCCATTGCAGCCTTGCCCCAGAGTCGCCGTGCAGCCTTGCCCCAGAGTCGCCGTGCAGCCTTGCCCCAGAGTCGCCGTGCATCATTTTAAAATTGGCGCCGAGACTGTGCGAACGCCGGGGACGCAGGGACTGGGCGGAGCCGCCGCCGAGATACACATAGCCGAGTGTACTCTGCTTTTCTCGGCTCCGCTCACAGTCACGCCGAGTCCCGCCCTATGATGGACATAACACAGGTCCAATGGCGGGACTGGGCGTGACTGTGAGCGGAGCCGAGAAAAGCCGATTATAGCCGAGTACATTCGGCTATGTGTATCTCGCTCCGCTCAGTCAGCGGAGACAGCTCAGGGATGTGGGTATCGGCGTATAACACGCACCCACGATTTTCCCCTGATTTTCAGGGGAAAAAAGTGCGTGTTATACGCCGATAAATACGGTAATTGTTTTTTGCCTTCAGATAGGCTTCAACTGCTCTCACTACATCGAGGGAATGCAACAATCTTTCTTCCGCAGAACGGTGTTATGGAAAAAAGGAAGGTAAGGCAACATCTTGATTTAGATGAAAACCTGACAGCACCTTAGGCAGAAAGGATGGGTGAGGACGCAACACCAACTTGTCCTTATGAATAATTAAGTATGGCTCTTTACAGGAAAAATCAGCCAATTCTGATACCCTTCTTGTGGAGGTTACTGCAGTTAAGATCACCAATTTCCTTGTCAAAAGAAGCAAAGGAACATTCTGCCTTGGCTCAAAAGGTTGTCTCTGCAAAACGGACAGAGCCAAATTCAAATCCCATGGGCACAAGGGAGACCTAACTGGCGGCACTATACATGTTACCCCTTGTATGAAAGGCCGGACCAAAGATTGCGAAGCAAGAGGCCTTTGAAAAAACACTGACAAGGCCTAAACCTGACCCTTGATAGTGCTAAAGGCCAGCTTCATTTCTAACCCCAACTGTAGGTTTGCAACAATTCTACTTAACCACTTCAATACCATGCACTTATACAGCTTCCTGCCCAAGCCAATTTTGAGCTTTCAGCGCTGTCGCAATTTGAATGACAATTGCGCGGTCATGCTACACTGTACCCAAACAAATTTTTTATCATTTTGTTCCCACAAATAGAGCTTTCTTTCGGTGGTATTTGATCGCCTCTGCGATTTTTTATTTTTTGCACAACAAATAAAAAAAGAGCGAAAATTAAAAAAAAAAAAAAAAAAAAAGTTTTTCTTTGTTTCTGTTAATTTTTTTTGTAAATAAGTACCTTTTCTACTTCAATGACGGGCACTGCTAAGGCGGCACTGAAGGGCACTGATAAGGCGACACTGATGGGCACCGATGAGGTGGCACCAATGAGGTGGCACTGATGAGGTGGCACTGATGAGGTGGCACTGGTATGCGGCACTGATGGGCACTCATAGGCGGCACTGATTGGCACTCATAGGCGGCACTGATTGGCACTCATAGGCGGCACTGATTGGCACTCATAGGCGGCACTGATGGGTGGCACTGATAGGTGGCATAGACGGGCACTGATAGGTGGGCACAGATTGGCACGGATGGGCACTGATAGGTGGCACTGATGGACACTAGTAGGTGGCATTGGTGGCACTGGTGCCCAGCAATGCCAGCCACCACACATTGTGAAAGTGCCAGTCAGTGCCCATTTGTGGGCACTGATTGGCATATTTTTTTTAATGTTTTTCTTTTATTTATTTATTTTTACTACATGTGGATGGCCATAGGGGCCATCCAGATGATTGGGGCTTCCCTGGTGGTCCTGGGGGGCTTCCCTGGTGGTCTAGTGTGGGTATCCGAGGGGGGGCTGCGCTGATAAACAATCAGCGCGAACCCCCCCTGTCAGGAGAGCCGCCGATCGGCTCTCCTCTACTCGCGTCTGTCAGACGCGAGTGAGGAAGAGCCGATTAACGGCTCTTCCTGTTTACTTCCTGATCAGCCGTGATTCGACACGGCTGATCACATGGTAAAAAGCCTCAGACGGAGGCTTTTTACCGAGATCAGTGTAGCGGTGGGTCAGACTGTCCCACCGCTCCACCGATCGCCGCGATGCGCGCCCCCCGGGCGCGCGGCGGCTGTTATCCCGTAGGACGTCATATGACGTCCAGTGTGGATAACAGAACCACTTCCCGGACGTCAATCTGCTACTGACTGGGCGGGAAGTGGTTAACCACTTAACGACCGCTCATTGTATATATACGTTGGCAGAATCGCACCGACAGGCACAATCACGTAGAGTGTACGTGATCGCCTTTGTACAGTTGGGGGGTCCGATCGGACCCCCCTCCTATACAGTGAGCGGCCTTTAATCGTTGGGGAGCGATCAGAGATGAAGGGGTGACCATTCGATTTCGGCCACCCCCTCGCGATCGCTCCCGGCCAATGAAAATGCTTCCCCCGCCATGTGATGTAAACACAGGCAGGAGGAAGTGATGTCATCTCCCTCGCGGCGGTCTTTTCGATTCCGACGCTGAGGAGAGAGGAAGCAGGTTAGTGCACCAACAGTCCACTGACACATAGGTACACATTTCACCCCCCAGATCACCCCCCAGCCCCCAATCGCAGTGTCACTGATTGCAGTGATCATTTTACTGATCACTGCATTTAGTGTCATCTGTGATAGTAAAAAGTTGCAGGGCAGTTAGGATTAGGCCCCTTTAGATCCAGGGTAGCCCCCTAACCCCCCCTAATAAAGGTTTAACCCCTTGATCGCCCCCCAGGTAACCCTTTCACCCCCTAACGCCAGCGTCACTAAGCGATCGTATTTTCGATCGCTGTATTTAGTGCCGGTGGTGCCCTAGATAGCCAGCCAGTTATTTATTTTTAGTTTCGCCGCAGGTTTTTAGAGCGTCAGGTACCCCCATATATTATTTTAACCCCCTGATTGCCCCTAGAGTTAACCCTTTCACCAGTGATCACCGTATAAGCGTCACTGGTGACACTGGTTACCCAGTTAGTTATTTAGTTATTTAGGTAACCCGTCAGGTTTTTATATAGCGTCGGGTACCCCCATATTTAACCTAAAAGGTTTTAACCCCCTGATTGCCCCTAGTTAACCCTTTCACCAGTGATCACCATATAAAGGTTACGGGTGACACTGGTTGGTTAGTTTGCTTTTTATAGCATCAGGGCACCCGCCGTATATAACCCAATAAAGGTTTAACCCCCTGATCGCCTGGCGGGTGAGATCAATTAGGTTTTAGCGCCAGAGAGGGTCTGCGTCGCCCCAGGCAGCGTTAGGTTAGTGCCAGTAATGCTAACACCCACGCGCAAAGCATACACCTCCCTTAGTGGTATAGTATCTGATCAGATCTATACTAGCGTCCAACGGTTTAGGGTTCCCAAAAATGCAGTGTTAGCGTGATCAGCCCAGATACCTGCTAGCACCTGCGTTTAGCCCCTCCGCCCAGCCCAGCCCAGCCCAGCCCAGCCCACCCAAGTGCAGTATCGATCGATCACTGTCACTTACCAAACACAAAACTGCAGCGTTCGCAGAGACAGTCCTGATCCCTGCGACCGCTAACAGTTTTTTTTGTAGCGTTTGATATATTTGCTGACGACAGTCGGGTGCTTTTTTTCCTGTGAATCTTACTAGTGTACCCCTAAATTTAGAGCCCAAAATGGCAAGTCGAAGGTACACTAGTAAAGAGGCCTACGAGATTCTGAGCATGACAGATAGTGAAGAGGAGGTCACGTATCTGTCAGATTCAGGCTCAGAATATCTTCCCGTAGAAGACAGTGACGTCAGCGGCCCCACGTCAGATAGCTCGGACGACGAAGTTGAGGTCCCTGCTAAGGTCAGGCGTACCCGATCCCGATCTTCTGAGGTTGTTGAGGAGCAAGAACCGCAGGGCTCTCGTATCATGGAGCAGAGGAGTACTAGCGCCGCTATTCCTTCTGGTGAATTGGCAAGCACCAGCGGCCTAGTACAGCCTGGGCGTACATCCAGCACTGCAGTATCACGTGGTGACGTGGCGAGTCCCATAAGTGCAGTTCAAGCTGGCGAGGTGGCAAGCACAAGTAGTGTCCCGCTGCCACCAAGAAGACAAAGGCAGGCCCGTCGTGCCCATAGTGCCCTTCCTGCAGAATTCGCCTATCCTGATTGGGTCCCCACCACTTCTGCAGAACCCATACTTCCCCCATTCACTGCCCAACCCGGTATTCAGGTGGAAACAGCTGATTTTATGCCAATCGATTATTATTCGCTGTTTTTCACGGAAGATCTCTATAGATCTATTGTGGACCAGAGTAATTTATATGCTGGTCAATTCATCGCCGCTAATCCCCAGTTGCCTTCCATTGCCAAAGATTGGAAACCAATTACGGTTTCCGAATTTAAGACCTTTCTGGGCCTTTCCCTTAACATGGGCACACATAAATTCCCGTCATTGCGTGCTTATTGGTCCACGCACCCAATTGACCACATGCCTGTGTTCTCTGCTTCCATGCCCAGGAAACGATACGAGCAGATTTTGCGGTTCATGCACTTCAACGACAATGAACTTTGTCGTCCACGTGGGGACCCTGAATACGACCGGCTCTATAAAATTCGGCCACTCATAAACCACTTCAACTAACGTTTTGCAGCCTTGTTTATTCCCGATCAAGCTGTCTGCGTTGATGAGTCCCTGATTAAATTTTCTGGCCGCTTGGCTTTCAAGCAGTACCTTCCCAGCAAACGTGCCAGATACAGGGTCAAGCTCTATAAGTGCTGTGACAGGGCAACAGGCTATGTATGGAGCTTTATGGTTTATGAGGGAAAAGATAGTCAGGTTGAGCCGGTCAACTGCCCGGATTACATAGGGAGCGCTGGCAAGATAGTGTGGAACTTGGTGTCACCCTTATTCGGAAAGGGGTACCACTTGTATGTGGACAATTATTACACGAGCGTGCCACTGTTTAGTCACTTGTTTGATCATCAGATTGGAGCATGTGGCACCGTGCGACCTAATCGCCGGGGCTTTCCCCAGCGGCTTGTAGATGCCCGTCTTAGGCTGGGGGAGAGAGCCTGCGTAAAGTGTAATAACTTGCTCGCTATGAAGTGGAGGGACAATAAGAATGTTTTCCTTCTTACATCCCTTCATGCAGACACGACAGTCCAAATTCGTACGGCGACTGGTGTTGTGGAGAAACCCCTCTGTGTCCACGAATATAACAAAAATATGGGAGGGGTGGACCTCAACGACCAGTTGATGGCGCCGTATCTAATTGACCATAAGGCGAGACGCTGGTACAAAAAAGTGTCTCTATCCTTATTCCAATTGGCTTTGCTGAACGCTCATGTGCTATACAGAGCTTCAGGCGGGACTTTATCTCTTCTAAAATTCCAGAATGAGATAGTCACAGACCTCCTGTATCCAGGCGGTTCTGCACCTCACCATCCCCTACCAAATGCAGTAAGCCAGCTGCATGAGAGGCATTATACGCATCTCCTCCCGAGTACCCCTACCCAACAAGCCCCCCAAAAAAGATGTCGTGTCTGTAGCAAGCGCGGATTTAGGCGTGACACCCGTTATTGTCCACTCTGTCCTGACAAACCTGGTCTTTGCCTTGGTGAATGTTTTGAACACTACCACTCAAAAGTGAAGTTTTAGCGTAGGGTACAGCATTTCACAGACTAGGACACACTTACACAGGGTCTCCCAAGATGCCATTACATTTTGAGAGACCCGAACCATTACAGTTGTTAAAGTTTAAAAAAAAAAGTGTAAAAAAGAAAAAAAATACGTAAAAAACAAAACACAAAAAAAATATAAAATAAAAAAACCAAAAATAGTTGTCGTTTTATTGTTCTCTCTCTCTCTATTTTCTCTCTATTGTTCTGCTCTTTTTTACTGTATTCCATTCTGCAATGTTTTATCATGCTTGCTTTTCAGGTATGTAATTTTTTGTTTTCAGGTGCGCCATTCAACTGCAGCGCGGAATTATTTATCTTGACAGCAACAGCGTTTGCTCCCACGATACATAAAGCCGTGACTCCAGTGCTGTAGGAGGTGATTTCACCACCACAGTTAAAAAAAAAAGAGCATATATGCTGAAGCATGGGGGCAGCAGGGGCGGAGGAGCGATTTTGCTCCTAATGCCGCGTATATACGGTCGAAATTCCGACGGAGGCTTGCCCGTGGAAAAGTCCGACCGTGTGTACGCGGCATAACTTTTTTGCGGGAGGATGCCCCCATGCTTCGGCATATATATATATTTTAGGCACAGGTTGCGTTAAAAAAAGGTTTTATTTTTTACTAGGTTTTGTTTTGGTATTTGCTTTTCAGGTATGGTATGGTATGGTAAGGTCTTACTGTTGTACTGTAATGTTACTTTGTTTTAATGTTAACCATCATTTGCTTAGCAGGTACGCCATTCAGTCGCATCGCGGATTTATTTATCTTGACAGCAACAGCGTTTGCTCCCACGATACATAAAGCCGTGACTCCAACGCTGTAGGAGGTGATTTCACCACCACAGTTAAAAAAAGAGCATATATGCCGAAGCATGGGGGCAGCAGGGGCGGAGGAGCGATTTTGCTCCTAATGCCGCGTATATACGGTCGAAATTTCGACAAAGGCTTGCCCGTGGAAAAGTCCGACCGTGTGTACGCGGCATAACTTTTTTGCGGGAGGTTGCCCCCATGCTTCGGCATATATGCCCATCATTAGAAGTGGGTGGATGAAGGGAGGTATTCTAATGGTGGGCATACCCACCGATCAATCTCTTTTTTTCGTTCAGCCAACAGGCTGCATGAAAAAAAAGATTACAATACATGTCCAACAAGGACCAGCAACGTACTGGTATGTTGCTGGACTTTGAATGTTTATACCAGAATGATGCCTGCAGGTTTAGGTATCATCTTGGTATCATTCTTTTCAGCCAGTGGCCGGCTTTCATGTAAAAGCAATTCTAGCAGATAATTAGCCTCTAGACTGCTTTTACAAGCAGTGGGAGGGAATGTCCCCCCCACCCCCCGGATATAAACAGCGCCATTGGGAAATTGGGAAAGCATTTTATCACACCGATCTTGGTGTGGTCAGATGCTTTGAGGGCAGAGGAAAGATCTAGGGTCTAACCCCCCATTTTTTTTCAAAAAAAGAGTACCTGTCACTACTTATTGCTATCATAGGGGATATTTACATTCCCTGAGATAATAAAAATGATAAAAAAAAAAAAAAAATATGGAAGGAACAGTTTAAAAATAAAATAGCAAAATAAATAAAAAAAAAAAAAAAGCACCGCTGTCCCCCCCTGCTCTTGCGCAAAGGCGAACGCAAGCGTTGGTCTAGCGTCATATGTAAACAGCAATTGCATCATGCATGTGAGGTATCACCGCGAAGGTCAGATCGAGGGCAGTAATTTTAGCAGTAGACGTCTGTAAATCTAACGTGGTAACCTGTAAAGGCTTTTAAAAATGAATGTAGTTTCTCGCCGCTGCGCGTTTGTGCGCAATTTTAAAGCATGTCGTGTTTGGTATCCATGTACTTGGCCTAAGATCATCTTTTTTATTTCATCAAACATTTGGGCAATATAGTGTTTTTTAGTGCATTAAAAATAAAAAAAGTGCGTTTTTCCCCCAAAAAATGCGTTTGAAAAATCGCTGCGCAAATACTGTGTGGAAAAAAAAAATGCAACACCCACTATTTTAATCTGTAGGGCCTTTGCTTTAAAAAAATATATAATGTTTGGGGGTTCAACATATTTTCTTGCAAAAAAAAAAATTTAAACAAAAAGTGTCAGAAAGGGCTTTGTCTTCAAGTGGTTATAAGAGTGGATGATGTGTGACATAAGCTTCCTAATGTTGTGCATAAAATGCCAGGACAGTTCAAAACCCCCCCAAATGACCCCATTTTGGAAAGTAGACACCTCAAGCTATTTGCTGAGAGGCATGTTGAGCCCATTGAATATTTTTTTTTTTGTCCCAAGTGATTGAATGACAAAAAAAAAAAAAATGTACAAAAAGTTGTCACTAAATTATATATTGCTCAAACATGCCATGGTTATATGTGGAATTGCACCCCAAAATACATTCCGTTTCTTCTCCTGAGTACGGGGATACCACATGTGAGACATTTTGGGAGCCTAGCCGCGTACAGGACCCCGAAAACAAAGCACCGCCTTCAGGATTTCTATGGGTGTAAATTTTTGATTTCACTCCTCACTGCCTATCACAGTTTCGGAGGCCATGGAATGCCCAGATGGCACAAAACCCCCCCAAATGACCCCATTTTGGAAAGTAGACACCCCAAGCTATTTGCTGAGAGGTATGTTGAGTATTTTGCAGATCTCGCTTTTTGTCACAAAGTTTTAAAAATTGAAAAAATATATATATATATATATGTCTTTCTTCATTTTCAAAAACAAATGAGAGCTGTAAAATACTCACCATGCCTCTCGGCAAATAGCTTGGGGTGTCTACTTTCCAAAATGGGGTCATTTGTGGGGGTTTTGGGCTATCTTGGCATTTTATGGCCTTCAAAACTGTGATAGGTAGTGAGGAGTGAAATCAAAAATTTACGCCCTTAGAAATCCTGAAGGCGGTGCTTGGTTTTTGGGGCCCCGTACCCGGCTAGGCTCCCAAAAAATCCCACACATGTGGTATCCCCGTACTCAGGAGAAGCAGCAGAATGTATTTTGGGGTGCAATTCCACATATAACCATGGCATGTGTGAGAAATATATCATTTAGTGACAATTTTTTGTACATTTTTTCTTTTTTTTTTCTTTTTATCATTATTCAATCATTTGGGACAAAAAAAAAAATATTCAATGGGCTCAACATGCCTCTCAGCAAATAGCTTGGGGTGTCTACTTTCCAAAATGGGGTAATTTGGGGGGGTTTGTGCCATCTTGGCATTTTATGGCCTTCAAAACTGTGATAGGTAGTGAGGAGTGAAATCAAAAATTTATGCCCTTAGAAACCTTGAAGGCGGTGCTTGGTTTTTGGGGTCCTGTATGCGACTAGGCTCCCAAAAAGTCCCACACATGTGGTATCCCCGTACTCAGAAGCAGCAGAATGTATTTTGGGGTGTAATTTCACATATGCCCATGGCATGTGTGAGCAATATATCATTTAGTGACAACTTTGTGCAAAAAAAATAAAGTTTGTCATATTCCCGCAACTTGTGGCAAAATATAAAATATTCCATGGACTAATCATGCCTCTCAGTAAATAGCTTGGGGTGTCTACTTTCCAAAATGGGGTCATTTGGGGGGGTTTTGTGCTATTTTGGCATTTTATGGCCTTCAAAACTGTGATAGGTAGTGATAGGTAGTGAGGAGTGAAATCAAAAATTTGCGCCCTTAGAAATCCTGAAGGCGGTGCTTGGTTTCCGGGGTCCCGTACGTGGCTAGGCTCCTAAAAAGTCCCACACATGTGGTATCCCCGTACTCAGGAGAAGCAGCAGAATGTATTTTGGGGTGCAATTCCACATATAACCATGGCATGTGTGAGCAATATATCATTTAGTGACAACTTTTTGTAATTTTTATTTTTTTTTGTCATTATTCAATCACTTGGGACAAAAAAAAAAAAATATATTCAATGGGCTCAACATGCCATGCCTCTCAGCAATTTCCTTGGGGTGTCTACTTTCCAAAATGGGGTCATTTGGGGGGGTTTTGTACTGCCCTGCCATTTTAGCACCTCAAGAAATGAGATGGGCAGTCATAAATTAAAAGCTGTGTAAATTCCAGAAAATGTACCCTAGTTTGTAGACGCTATAACTTTTGCGCAAACCAATAAATATACGCTTGACGTTTTTTTTTTACTAAAGACATGTGGCTGAATACATTTTGGCCTAAATGTATGACTAAAATTGAGTTTATTCGATTTTTCTTATAACAAAAAGTAGAAAATATAATTTTCAAAATTTTCGGTCTTTTTCCGTTTATATCGCAAAAAAAAAAAAAAAATCGCAGAGGCAATCAAATACCATTAAAAGAAAGCTCTATTTGTGGGAAGAAAAGGACGCAAATTTTGTTTGGGTACAACATTGCATGTCCGCACAATTTACAGTTAAAGCAGCGCAGTGCAAAATTCTGAATTCACCTCTGGTCCTTTAGCTACCAAATGGTCCGGGGCTTAAGTGGTTAACATACTTTCGTGGATGCCATCCTTTGGTTTGACACCAAGAAACCTAGGCTTTCCAGACCCTATAATAAATGGTCCTGGAGGCCAGCTTCCATGCACTAATCAAGGTAGTCACTACTGAACCTAAAAGCCCGACTCTTTAGAATGTGGGCTTCAATAGCCAAATCGTTAAATTTAGTGATTGTAAGGCAGGATGGAACACCGGCTCCTGCGACAGCAAGTCTGGGCGATAAGAGTCCAAGGACACCCTACTGCCAGCCTTACGTTCTCTGCATACCAGGATCTTCTGGGCCACGCCGGGGCAACTAGAATCACTGGCTTCCGTTCCTCTTTTGATTCTGCTAAGAAGCCGCGGTAGTAGATGAACTGGGGGAACACATAAATCAGTGAAAACTGATCCCACAGGGTCACGAACGCATCTGTCCCGTATGCGAGTGGACCCCTTGTCCTCGACACAAAGTTGTCCAATTTTCTGTTGAACCTGGATGCCAACAGATCTATGTCCGGGTACCCCATTTTTGGCCTAATATGTCTGGGTGTAGAGCCCATTCTCCCAGGGAAATTTGTTAACGGCTCAAAAAAGTTGCCTGCCAATTCTCCACCCCTGGAATGAAGACTGCAGACAGACAAGGTACATGCTTCTCTACCCAGGCTAGAATATGATTCACTTACTTCTGGGCTGCTCGGCTTCTGGTGCCCCCTTGGTAACTGATATAGGCCACCGCCGTGGCATTGTCAGACTGTATGCTGACAGGACATCCCCGCAACCTGAACGTCCAGGCTATTAGGGCCAGACGTGCCACCTGAATCTCTAGGATGTTGATGGGCAAGGTCTTCGCAAAGTCTGACCACTTCCCTTGGACAGTGGTTTCTTCCAAGACTGCACCCCAGCCCAAGAGGCTGGCGTCCGTTACTACCTTCCAGGTAACTGGCATGAAGGATTTTCCCTTTTGCAAATTCTTGGTGGTCAACCACCAATTGAGACTCTGGTACACCCTTAGGGTCAGACACATGGGGTAATCAAAAGTTTGGGTCGGCTTGTTCCAGGCGGAAAGAATGCTGTTCTGCAACGGTCTTGAATGAAACTGGGCATGGGGAACCGCTTCGAACGAAGCTACCATTTCCCCTAGCAACCTCATTCAAAGACGAATGGAAGGACCCTTCCTTGTCCTGACCACCTGAACCAGCTATCTTATAGCATTGACCTTTGAGGAAAAAACGCTCTTTGAGCTGGGTCTATAATCAGACCAAGATACTCCAGCCTCCTTACCGGATGCAGGAATGATTTTTCTAGGTTGAAAATCCAACCCAGATGTTCCAGGTACTTGATCGTGCTGGACACACCCTGGTTTAACCGAAATACTGACTAGTCTACCAGCAGCAGGTCGTCCAGGTATGTCGTTACCCCTATACCTTGGCCCCTTAGTCTTGCTAGAACCAGGTCCAGACCTTTGGTAAATACCTGGGGGAGCGGTGACCAACCCGAAGGGTAAGGCCACGAACTGAAAATGGCGGTGCTCTACCGCAAAACGCAGAAACTTTTGACGAGTGTGAAAGATTGGCAAATGGAGATATGCATCTATAGACACTAGAAACTCTTCTCCCCGCAAGGTGGAAACGACTGACCAGATTGACTCCACGCGAAAGGAGCCGATGCTTAGGAACCAATTTCAGACCTTTGAGATCTAGAATGAGCCTGACATCTCCATTCGGTTTTGGAACGGTGAAGAGGTTTGATAAAACCCCATGCCCTGCTCTTCTGAGGGGGTCTCTATGATTACACCTTGAGACATCAACCGGTCTAGTGCCAGAAACAAAGACCTTCTTTTCCCTGGGTCTTTGGGAACGTTTAAGTTTAAAAAACGAACCGGAGGGAACTTCTGAAGCTCTAGCTTGTAGCCTAGGGTTACCACAGATGACCCATCTGTCTAGGATCTCTTCTTGCCAAGCCCCTGAGAACCACATAAGCCTTCCCCCCCCACCTGATCGAGCAGGGGCGCCCCATCATAAGGAGTACTTGGGGCTCTGCTTAGCAGGCTTCTGCCCCCAAGGCTTCTTCTGGCCTTGTGCTTGGGACTGAGGCCTACCCTTTGATCCTTATGACGGAGGCCGTCGCGACTGCCTGGAGGCAGACGCTCCTGGCACCGGAGAGGAAGCCCGTTTGAATGAAGGACGTTTACTCCTCTTAACCGGCAGGAGGGTACGCTTACCACTTAACATTTTTTGGATGAACTTAACCAAATCCTCCCCGAACAACCGTTCCCCATGAAAGGGAAAACCAACTAATAGCTTTTTACATGGCGACTCAGCTGACCAATGCTTCAGCCACAGAATTCTATGCATATGCACTAATAGGAGAGCAAGGCATGATGCCTGATGAATAGAATCTTTAATAGCATCAACCGCAAAATACAAGGCCCTTGGCAGCTCTGCTAAATCACGGGCCTGCTCTCCCTGAGAGGGAACCACTTTGATAACCTGTTTAACCTGGTCTTTTAGACCCCTTTCACACTGGAGCGGTTTGCAGGCGCTATTGTGCTAAAAATAGCACCTGCAAACCGACCCAAAACAGCGGCTGCTGTTTCTCCAGTGTGAAAGCTTGAGGGCTTTCACACTGGAGCAGTGCGCTAGCAGGACCGCTCCAAAAAAGTCCTGCTAGCCGCATCTTTGTAGCGGTGATTAGAGCTTACTGCTCCTCCACCGCTCCTTCCCATTGAAAGCAATAGGAAACCGCAGCTAAACCGCCGGCAATGCGCCTCAGCAGTATTAGCCCTTTTTCGGCCGCTAGCGGGGGTTAAAGAAAACCGCACCGCTAGCAACCGAATACCGCCGCAGTTCCGACGGTAAAGTGCCGCTAAAAATAGCGGCACTTCACCGCCACCGCCCCAGTGTGAAAGGGGCCTAAGGGCCTGACAGATATCTATTGCCGATTCTGCAGGTGGTGCTACTGAACCTGCCACAACAAAAGAGGCCCCAAGTAAAGACTCCAGTCTTATCGGCTGGGTCCTTAAACACCTGGACATTGTCCACTGGACAGGTCAGACTCCTATTCACAGAAGAGATAGCTGCGTCTACCGCAGGTAAACTCCATCTCTTCATGAACTCCTCTTCCATAGGGTAAAGGAGAGAAAACCTATTAGGAGGAAGAAAATGCCTATCTGGGTGATCCCATTCAGCATATATTAACTGTTCCAGTAAGGGGTGTACAGGAAAAGCATGAGGATCCTGTGGAGGTTTTAGGGAACCCAAAGAGGAAAAAGAGGCTTCAGCTGCCTCTGCTGGGGGGAAACTTGTACCCAGAACGAACTAGCTCCGTAAGGGACTGAACCAGCAGTCTTTGGGATTGTGAGGCTGAAAAAGGCTCTTCTGAGACTGAATCCTCAGAGGAAGAGACATCCGTATGCCCCTGTTCCCGATCCCCCAAATGTAACGCAACATCTCCTGCCCACTCCTGTTCCAATGCTGGGAGGTCAATGGCAGGAGAGGGGGACCTGCCGCGTTTCCTCCCATCCTGGGAGGAAGATTCGAGCATATCTGCAATTCTTCCTTCCAACCCGGCTAATGCTGAAGCCAAATCGTCCTTGGTGACGTATGCAGAGGCTGAAATGTTGGAAGCAGCTGCAACACCTGAGGGTCTGGATGGCTCAAACTGGCCAGTTGCTTCAGGTCTCTCAGGGGAGGATGGTACGGTGGAAGCGTCACTAAGATCCTCAGACCCTGACCGCAGTGCCCTTGCGCTCCTCCCTGCTGAATAGACGGGGGTTCTTGGGGGAGAAGGACCTCACAATGGGGGAACCATGGCTGCAGGAAAACCCCTTTATCCCTTTGATGGCTGCTACCAGAGCCAGGCCGTTTTGCAGGCTGACACTGAGCAGGACTGGAGAAGCATGGTAATGTACATTCAGATATGCACTTTCACCCCCTCTAGTGGAGACAACAGGCAAGGCATAGTCTACTCACAATAGCAAGTCCAAAAACGTGAACCTAGATTCCTTTAGGATCTTCCTAACTTACCATTCCCACCGCAGGATACTGCTGGGAAACAAATCCAATCTTCACCCATCACGGCGGGCCATGCCTAGATCGACCTTTAAGGCCTGGGTCCCTTTGTATATAGGGTATTCTCCCTTGGACCTGTACAGCACCCTGCCAGAGCAACCTTTTGGTATAGAATATGTGACCAAAGGAGCTGGATCCCAGGGTCCAGCCCTCAAAAGAGAAGCATTACTGGCAGGACCTCTTCTTCCTTGAGGCTCGGGTACCATTCACTTTGGCCCTTTGAATGTATCCAATAGCATAGTCCCTTGATCCTGACAGGGATCCTCTAGCGGAGCTCTTCTTACCATAACATTAACCGTGACCAACACCTTAGACACTGGTACAGGTACTGCCTGTAGGGGAGGGGTTATATAGGGGGGAACTTCCTGTCTTGAGTGCGCCAGTGTCCATTCAGCTATAGATGGCGTATAACCCACATAGTAATTATTATGGCTGCTCTGTGTCCCGTGATGTACGATAAAGAAAATGTAATATATTGGAGATTACCAATCCTTGGATGTGGTGGCTACATTAGTTTCCACCCCCCCCCCCCCAAAACATGCTTCTTCCCCTTTTCTCACCTGGTTATCCTGCAAGCAACACACTTTCTGTCCTAGAATGACATTGCATTGCTCTCCTAAAGCATAGTATCCATGGAGGAGCAGAGTTGCCACACTGGGACTCTCTCGCTCTCTCAATAAGGTGTTCTAAAGACCACAGAGGTAAACTTGTCAGGACCAGCAAGTCTCAGGGTAGCATAGGGACTGTGTGCTCAGCTTGCAACAGGAAAAAACTAAAAGAAAAGCTTGCTGGGTTTTTGGCAGGATAAACAAGTATTTTCTGTACTTATTGAACAGATCTAACAAACCACTTTTAATGCAATATTTTAACCACTTAAGCCAGTTATGCAGCTACAGGACCAGGCCCCTGTTTGCGATTCGGCACTGTGTCGCTTTAACTGACAATTGCACGGTCGTGCGACGTAGCTCCCAAACAAAATTGGCGTCCTTTTTTTCCACAAATAGAGCTTTCTTTTGGTGGTATTTGATCACCTCTTCGTTTTTTTTATTTTTTGCGCTATAAACAAAAATAGAGCGACAATTTTGGAAAAAAAAGCAATATTTTTTACTTTTTGCTATAATAAATATCCCCCAAAAATATATATAAAAAAAATTCTTCCTCAGTTTAGGCCGATACGTATTCTTCTATATATTTTTGGTAAAAAATAAATTTAAAAAAATAAAATAAAAATCGCAATCGGCGTTTGATTGGTTTGGGCAAATGTTATAGCGTTTACAAAATAGGGTATCGTTTAATGGCATTTTTATTATTATTTTTTTTTTTTTACTAGTAATGGCGGCGATCAGTGATTTTTTTCATGACTGCGACATTATGGCGGACACTTGACACATTTTTGGGACCATTGTCCTTTTCGCAGCGATCAGTGCTATAAAAATGCACTGGTTACTGTGTAAATTACACATACAGTGAAGGGGTTAACCAGTAGGTGGCGCTGTAGGGGTTAAGTGTACCTAAGAAGTGATTCTTACTGAAGGCGGCGTGGCTACACATTACTGATCGTCTGTTCCGATGACAGGGAACAGACGATCACTGACATGCCACGGAGAAGAACGGGGAAAGGTTTGTTTACACTCATCTCTCCCCGTTCTTCAGCTGTGACCCGATCGCGGAGACACCGGTCGGGTCCGCGGGTCCCGGAGCTCAGGACCGGGTCGCGAGTGTGCCGCCAGCGGGGCGCGCGCGACCCACGGCTGGGCTCTTAAAGGGCAACGTACCTGTATGTTGATGTGCCCAGCCGTGCCATTCTGCCGACTTATATCGGCGTGAGGCGGTCCTTAAGTGGTTAACATATTAAAAGTGAGCAAATAAGAGAAGCCCATTGTTTTAGAGACACTTTAAAAGGTCTATAATGTCAGAACAGATAGGTTTTAATTGCTCCTGCTCCCCTTTGTCAATGACTAGCACTGGGGCTTATATTTGTACCGTTTTAGAAGAGGTTTCACATGGAAGAAATACCTGAAGAAAACAGGGGTAAAACAGGTGAATTTAGCAAGCTTTGCAACTAGATATAGTAGTAGTGGTAGTAATAGTCCATTCTTCGATGTTGGCCATTGATTAATGCAGAGTGTGACTTGTACACAAAACTACGCCAAAAAGGTAAAAACCAACATAGGACTGCAAAAATAGTATTTTTTACTCACCGTAAAATCCTTTTCTCTGAGTCCATGGACCGACACAGCTTCTCTATTGACAAGTGGGACGTCCCAAAGCAGTGTCAGAGAAAAAACGAGGGGTGGTAAAAGCATAAAATAAACCTTACCCCAAACACAAAACAGCACTCCAACGGAGGAGCTGCAACTCTAAACAGCCGCTTGTAAAACCTTGCGGCCGAAAGAGGCATCCGAAGATGCACCTACATCAACTTTGTAGAGTTTTGTGAAAGTGTGAGCGGACGACCAAGTCGCCGCTTTACATAATTGGGAAACAGACGCTTGATGTCGGAAAGCCCAAGAGGCACCTCTTGCTGTCAGGAAAGGCTTCACCCGCTAGTGGTGCTGTTGGTCCTTTGGACTGCAGTGCTAGTGTCTGCCAGCAGGTGTCCTCCTGCAGCCAATATCTCTGTTGGAAGATCTCACCAGCTGGTGGTAACACATGATACATGGACTGCAGTACCGGCATCCACCAGCGGGTGTATTCTGGCAGTATGGGACAGGCAGCACTTCCTGTGGTCAGCTGTGACCTGAAGCCTAATCACTGGACTTCCTTATATACCCGGCAAGTGCAAACACTCCTTGCCCTGGTATCTCTCTTCCTGACCCCCTGGACCTGTGACCTGGACTTTAGCCTGTACCTTATCCTAACCTGCACCCTGCCTGATCTGATCCGACCCAATCCCTACCTTGAACCTGCATCTTGTTTAACCTGATCCTTACCTTGTGCCCATCCTGCAGCTTTCCCTTCTGTCACCTGGATCCCTGCTCTGCAGCCTATCCATCCGTCCCCTCCCTGTTCCTGCTTCCTCCCATCCATACCCATCTGCTTGATCCCCTTGTGTATGACCTCGGCCTGGCTTTTACTACGATTCCGGTATCTCCCTTATTTGTATATATTGTTTATAGTCACTGTTTATTCATTGCACTGTGTTCCGTTTGAGGTGGTTGTTTGTTGGTCACTCACCATAATAAATTGTATATTTTCACCTACACCCGTTTGGTTTCCTTTTATGAAGTCACACAGTCTGGTCAATTATCAATCTCTGACAGTATACCAGGGCCATTCCTGATCAGACGTGATTTCATTGAGGAACCATCCTGTGGTGTGTTTTGCTGATATGGATCACGATGAGATCCTTTACTACTCTGCTGGCGACAGAGGAGGGTGAATATTGTCGCCAGATGTTAAAGGGATGGACGAGTGACCAGCTGAGGGAAACAATCCGATCAGCTCATTTCTGGGTGGATCAGGGTTACATGCAGCCTGAGGATGTACTGCCGTTGACCCGGTTATGTGTAGAACCAGCCCTGTCATTTGTTCCCAAAGGAAGGGATGACTTCTCTCCCCCTTTCAGTGGTGATCAGGTTGAGTCCCTGGTTTGGCTATTAGAGGATGATCCAGCTTCCTTTGATGAGCATTATTCCCTCTGTTCCCAGCAGGTGTTATCTGGATGTGTTAGTTCTGTGCAGTGTCTGATTAGACAGGGTGTGTGCGAATCAGTTTTTGTTCAGCCTTTGCTGCAGGCATGGTCAGATCTCCTGAATTCAGCCAAGCCACAACATCTCAGCCCTGCCATTAATCATCTGCCTTCCCAAGAATATCTCCGCCCATCGCCTATGGCAACCCCAGCTACCGTCCAGTGTGTTCAGCCCCCCAAATACTACTACCCCGTCTCTACCTGTTGCACCTACCCCGCCTTCAATCCACCTGCTTCTTCCCTCCTACCTGTAGCCAATCCACAAGAACCTCCTCCAGCCACTGTCCCTGCACCTCTGCAATTTTCTTCCATTTGTTCAATTCCAACCTTTTCATATATTCCCCCCGCTACTTGCAAACCTGCAGTGACTAGATCCAAGAAAAAGCGGAAGTACTTCCCAACCCACACAATCCAACCTACCTCCACACCCACCAACCTGCTCCAGCCTGCGGTTCTCGAGCCAGCCTTCCAGCCTGCGGTTCTCGAGCCAGCCTTCCAGCCTGCGGTTCTCAAGCCAGCCTGAAGCTTTTGTGCAAGCCTGCCGGCCTGAAGTTCTTGTGCCAGCCGGCCTGAAGTTCTTATGCCAGCCTGAAGTTCTTATGCCAGCCTGCCGGCCTGAAGTTCTTGTGCCAGCCTGAGGTTCCCGTGCCAACCTGCCAGCCTGAGGTTCCCGTGCCAGCCTGCAGACCCTGTACCAGCCTGAAGACCCTGTACCAGCCTGCCAGCCTGAAGACCCTGTACCAGCCTGAAGACCCTGTACCAGCCTGCCTGCGTGAAGTTCCCGTGCCCGCCTTCCAAACTGAAGTCCTGATGACGGTGTCCCAGTCGGAAGATCCGGTGCCCGTTTCCCGGCCTGAGGTTGTGGTGCCAGTTTCCCGGCCTGAGGTTGTGGTGCCCGCTGCGGTGCCCGTTCCCTGGCTCGAGGTTGTGGTGCCCGTGTCCCAGTCTGTGGAGCCTACTACCCAGTCTGACATGTTCCTGTCTGCTGCCCAGCTCGATGACCCGGAGCCTGCTGCCCAGCTCGATGACCCGGAGCCTGCTGCCCAGCCTGAGGTGTGCCCGTCTGCTGCCCAGCCTGAGGTGTGCCCGTCTGCTGCCCAGCCTGAGGTGTGCCCGTCTGCTGCCCAGCCTGAGGTGTGCCCGTCTGCTGCCCAGCCTGAGGTGTGCCCGTCTGCTGCCCAGCCTAAGGTGTGCCCGTCTGCTGCCCAGCCTGAGGTGTGCCCGTGTCCGCTGCCCAGCTTGAGTTGACTATTTCCTGCCCAGATGTGCCTACTGTTTGCCCGGATGTGCCCGCTGTCTGCCCAGATGTGACCTTGCCTGTTGCCCAGCTTGTTGCTATGAACTTCCCCCAGCAGCAGGTCGTTGGAGCATCCGGAGGCCGCCCCTTTGAGGGGGGGTACTGTCAGGAAAGGCTTCACCCGCTGGTGGTGCTGTTGGTCCTTTGGACTGCAGTGCTAGTGTCCGCCAGCAGGTGTCCTCCTGCAGCCAATATCTCTGTTGGAAGATCTCACCTGCTGGTGGTAACACATGATACATGGACTGCAGTACCGGCATCCACCAGCGGGTGTATTCTGGCAGTATGGGACAGGCAGCACTTCCTGTGGTCAGCTGTGACCTGAAGCCTAATCACTGGACTTCCTTATATACCCGGCAAGTGTAAACACTCCTTGCCCTGGTATCTCTCTTCCTGACCCCCTGGACCTGTGACCTGGACTTTAGCCTGTACCTTATCCTAACCTGCACCCTGCCTGATCTGATCCGACCCGATCCCTACCTTGAACCCGCATCCTGTTTAACCTGATCCTTACCTTGTGCCCATCCTGCAGCTTTCCCTTCTGTTACCTGGATCCCTGCTCTGCAGCCTATCCATCCGTCCCCTCCCTGTTCCTGCTAACTCCCATCCATACCCATCTGCTTGATCCCCTTGTGTATGACCTCGGCCTGGCTTTTACTACGATTCCGGTATCTCCCTTATTTGTATATATTGTTTATAGTCACTGTTTATTCATTGCACTATGTTCCGTTTGAGGTGGTTGGTTGTTGGTCACTCACCATAATAAATTGTATATTTTCACCTACACCCGTTTGGTTTCCCTTTATGAAGTCACACAGTCTGGTCAATTATCAATCTCTGACACTTGCCCTGGTCAAATGCGCCGTGACCGGAAAGGGGCTCGACTCTTTAAGGCGTAAGCCTGGATTACTCTGTCGGATCCACCTAGAGATGGTGGCCGACGAGACTGCTTGGCCCTTCTTGGGACCAGCCACCGAAACAAACAGTGAGTCTGACTTCCGGAACAGGGAAGTAGCAGATAGGTATCTCTCAAAGCTTGGACAACGTCCAAGGAATGCAACGCCGGCTCCTTAGGATTCGACGGCTGAGGACACAAGGATGGAAGTACAATGTCTTCATTGAGATGAAGAGCCGAAACGACTTTCGGAAGAAAGGAAGGCTGCGGCCGCAGCACCACCTTATCCTTGTGGAAAACCAAATAGGGAGCCTTGCAGGACAAGGCTGCAAGCTCAGACTCGTCTAACTGACGTAACAACCACCAAAAAGACCACTTTCTGAGAAAGTGTCAACAGGGGAATATCTCTAATATTCTCAAACGGTGCCTTCTGAAGCACCGAGAGGACCAGGTTCAAGTCCCACGGAGGTAACGGGGGACGGACCACATGTCAAACCCCCTGCACAAATGTACTCACGAGAGAGAGTGAGACGCCAGGGGTCGCTGAAAAAAAAAAAGGACAGCCAGGGCAGATATCTGTCCCTTAATCGTACTTAGGGCAAGCCTTTGGTCCACCCCATGCTGTAAAAACAGCAGGATTCTGGAAACCAAATAGGTATGCGGATGCCATTTCATCTCCTCACACAGAGATGTAGGCCTTCCAAGTGCGGTGATAAACCTTCCTAGAGGACAATTTGAGCACTTCTCATAGTAGAGATTACTGAATCTGACAGGCCCCGGTCTCTCAGTACCTGGTTCTCAACAGCCATGCCAATAAAGCCAATGACTGTAAAGCAGGATGGAGTATGGGACCTTGCGATAGCAGGTCCTTCCGTAGTGGTAGGCGCCAGGGGACGTCTACTACCAGACGTACTAGATCGGCGTACCAAGGACGCTGAGGCCAATCTGGAGCGATTAGAATCATTGGAATTTCCTCTGCCTCCACTCTGCGGAGCAGAAGAGGAAGAAGCCTTAAGGGAGGGAAGGCATAGATTAGCCGATACTGACCCCACGATGCCACCAACGCGTCCGTTGCGTCTGCCCATGGGTCTCTTGACCGGGCCACACACCTCAATACCTTCCGATTGAGTCGGGAAGCCAGAAGATCTACGTCTGGTGTGCCCCATCTTTGGCAGAGGAGTTGGAACACCTCCTGGTGTAAGGACCATTCTCCCTGGTCCAGCATCTGGTGGCTCAGGTAGTCCGCCTGCCAGTTTTTCACACCCGGAATGTACACGGCCGACAGTGCCAGTATGCTCCTCTCTGCCTACTTCAGGATGCGAGCAACCTCCGATGCTGCAGCTGAGCTTCTTGTTCCTCCTTGATTGACATATGAGAACTGCTGTGGCGTTGTCTGACTGGATGCCCTTGCAGCCTCTGAGACCATTTGAAGAGGCACAGCCTGATCGCCTGGATTTCCAGGACATTGATCAGCAGGAGGGCTTCCTCTGGGGTCCAGCGACCTTGCGCCGACTGAACACCCCAGACTCCTTCCCCAACCTGTAAGGCTGGCGTCCGTCGTGATCACTATCCAGTAAACCGGAAGAAATGACTTCCCGGCCATTAGAGCCGGTGCTGTCAGCCACCATACCAGGGATCTCCTGACTAGGTGGCTCACTCGGATTTGATAATCCAGAGATGAAGGGCATCTGTTCCATCTGGACAGAACTTCCTTCTGTAACACTCGAGTGTGGTATTGAGCATATGGGACCGCCTCGAAGGAGGCTACCATGAGGCCCAACACTCGCATGCAAAAACGGAGTGACGACCAATTCCTGGAAGTCAGCTGCCGTACTGCAGCCCGGAGGGTCTGCAACTTCTCCACAGGGAGGCATACCTTTGCCTCTGAGGAATCCAGAATCAACCCCAGGTACACTAGGCGTTGAGTGGGCACCAATACTGACTTTTGCGTGTTTAGTATCCAACCACAGTCTCGAAGAGTCTGACAGGTAATAGACACGCTTACCTCTAATTCTGAGCTTGAAGGGGCCTTCAGTAGAAGGTCGTCCAAGTAGCCCATGATAGCGATACCCCGCTGTCTTAGAAGTGCCAAAATCGGAGCGAGCACCTTGGTGAACGTCCTGGGTGCTGAGGCAAGGCCAAACGGGAGGGCCACAAACTGGTAGTGGTCCTTCCCGATAGCAAATCGCAGAAACCTCTGGTGTCTGGAGTATATGGGGACATGCAGGTATGCGTACTTGATGTCCAAGGAGGCCAGAAAGTCCCCCGGATGGAGAGCCGTGTCTACAGATCGAACCGACTCCATCCGAAATCTTTGTACTTTCACAAAGCAATTGAGGGCTCTGAGATCCAAAATTGGACGAACCCCCTCCTTCTTCGGCACAATAAACAGATTTGAGTAAAAACCCTGACCCCGTTCCTGTTCTGGAACTGGAATAACTACCCCGCATTCCAGTAGACCCTGGACCGCCCCATACAGGGCCTCCCGACGGGTCGGTAGTAGCTGGAGATGTGATGAATCTGTGCGGTGGACAAGAGAGAAAAACTCTTGTAGCCTGAGGAGATTACTTTGCAAACCCACCTGTCAGAAACTAGAGCTGTCCACTGAGTCGCGAATTTGCGAAGACGTCCCCCCCACCCGAGAGCTGGGTGGGGGCGGACCTTCATGCGGACGCAGATTTGTCCGCAGGCTTGTTGGGTATGCGGGACCAAGGACGCCTTTGTCCTTGGGCAGGCTCTTTATCGGCCTGGGGTCTTTTCCCTGTCGCCCTAGGGGGACAAAAAAAACGCTTGCGTGCAGTAAAGGAGGGCCCTTGGCGTGGCCCCTTACCCTTGCTAATTTGGAGAAGCAAAGTGCTTTTACCTCCTGTGGCATCCTTGAGGATGTCATCCAGAGAAGCCCCAAAAAGTCTGTCGCCCTTAAAAGGCAGATCCAACAGGGCTTTCTTGGAAGTCTGGTCCGCAGACCAGCCTTTTAGCCAGATCAGGCGGCGTATTGCTACTGCATAAACCAAAGCTTTTGACAGCAGGGGAATAGTATCCATGTCTGACTCGCAGACAAACTTAAGGCCCTGGACCAACTGGTCGGCCAAAGTTATCTCATTAGGAGGAGCATCTTGCTCCTTTAACCCCTGGAGTAGCAATTTTGCCCATTCAGTAAGTGTCTGAGACACTAGGGCCCCCGCCAATGCCGGGCGTACTGCCGAGCCTACCACTGAGTATAGGTAGCGAGCGCTTCAGCCTTCTTATCCACAGGGTCCTTGAAAACAGGAGCCCCTTCTACTGGAATAGTGGTGGCTCTATTAAGTCTGGACACCGGAGGGTCCACTCTAGGGGGAGAGGTCCATTTCTTCAGAAAACTCTCCTCAAAGGGGTATCGTACCGCAAACCTCTTTGGGGCTGTAAAGACCCTCAGTGGGTTCTCCCATTCCTTGTATAAGAGTTTATCAAAAGACACACCAGGGAACACCTTAGCAGTGCGGGCAGGTCTATGAAACCCAAGTGGACCGGAGTCTCTGCTGCTTCTGCAGTATTTTCCAACTTTAGCGTATCCCGCACTGCAGTAATAAGGTCAGATACCAAAGCCGTCTCGCGTACTGACCTGGACCTGGAGACATCCTCACTGTCCGGTCACGGTCTGCAGTCTCTGATGCGTCAGAATCTGGGCCCTGAACCGTAGCTGGACCTGGTTCTGCATCAGAATTATCCCCAGAAGCTTGCAGGGGACGGGGCGTTTACTACCCCCTGTATTCCCGTGTGCTGCTTCCACCCTGGCAGCAAACGCCTCTAGGATTGCCGTCATAGCGTTCATAGACACCTCAGGGGCACCAGCTGCTAAATCTGGTGTTTCAGGGGAGAAGACATCTGGCTCGGATGCCATGCTGACCACACGCTGACACCCACAGGGCTCCAGGCAAGATATCAATAGGCCACCCTCCTGCGCTGCAGAGATGCTGGGTTACCCAGAGGACTCACCACCCTGGACCGGTACTGCTATGCTGCCGTGTGCTGCCGTCCCACTGCTGCTGTGTCAGTCTGCTTCTTTTATCAGCACTTCCTGTGTGAATTTTCGCGCCAGTGTAATGTACCCTAGAGGCCGGAGGCTCTCGCAAAATGGTTGCCAAAAACGTCTGTATGGAAGATAATGTGGGCTCTAAGAAAATGGCCGCCGAGCCGAAGATAGAGGTCAAGCAGCCGTAGCTCACAAAAAGATGGCCGCCGAACGGGAATATATACATACAGGGTGGACAAACATGGCCGCCGATCAGCTGATAGGGGCCAGTGGGTGTGGACTACAAGCAAATGGTACCGAACCACAGGAAGATGGCCGCCGGGCAGTCACAAGAGGCCGAACTCGGCATGGACCACCCCAAAATGGCCGCCGACAGCATGGAGGAGGAAGCACATACAGGTAAGCAGAAATGACATTTCTTTAAAATGTTAGTTACAGCCAGCCCCGCTCCAGTGGAACCCTTTAGGTGACCCCCAGCACCCAGCAACCTTTAGCTAGAAGCCCAGGGGGGAGGGAAAGGCAGGGAGAGAGGGAAGAAAGGAGCGAAAAAAAAACACTTACTTGATCTCTCCAGGAATGTCCAGCTAAATCACCCAGCCGAGGCAGGGGAGTTTACTTACCTATCCTGCATGTATTAAGCTAGAAGACATTCCAAACAGATCATCGTCCGCGCACGGAAGGTGACTGTTGGCCAGGCATGCTGTGATTGGACCCAAAAGGGACGATCATATGTATGCCCTGGAGCGTGACGCTCACCGGATAGGCTGCTGCGACTCAGGCGTGAGGTCAGCCGAAGCTGAGCGGTCCGATGCAAGCCTTGGAGCGTGAGCTCACCGGCCAGGCTGCTGCGATTCGGCCGTAAGGTCAGCTGAAGCTGAGCGGTCCGATGCAGGCCCTGGAGCGTAGGCTCACCGGCCACCCGGGGAGCAACAGGCATGTCGTGGAAAACCCAGCGCGTAGCTAGGGTCGGCACACGCTCGATGGCCGCAACTGGGGAGACTACAAGGATCCAGCCTGTCACCCAGTCGGCAGTTGATCGAAGATCGCAGGAAACAACAAATGTAGCAAAAAAAATATCTTTTTCCCCCGGACCAATGGGCCCGAAGGGAGCCATGTCCTACTCCTTACTAGACAGAAAAAAACTGATCTGCGAGAGGCAGACTGAGAGGATATACCCAGAGGGTCCGCCCCCTGGGCGGTACTGTAGAAGGTGTGATGCAACACTTTTTACAAGTTTTTCTGCCTAGTCACTCCTAATTAACGGATAATACCCACTTGTCAATAGAGAAGCGGTGTTGGTCCATGGACGAAAGAGTAATCTACTTTTTTTCTCTTATTGTTCTAAAACAGGAAACTACAGCATTATACCAACTATAACATACAAGTATTAATACCTACATTTTGAAACACCTTGCTAAATTCAAGACACTGATCTCCTAAACAAACTCACTGCCATTAGCCCTGTACCTGAAGGAACCATTATAGCCACCATGGATATAGATGTTATATACCAACATTACCCATAATGATGGTAATATAGCCAGTCAGTAATATCTTCAGAAACAGGAGCAGCATGCTGAACCAATTAATCAGCTGATATAATTTATGCTGACTGACAACTACTATTCCTTTGGGCAGGACTTTTACCTACAGTAAATGGGGTTGGCAATGGGATAACAATTTGACCCCATGTACACAAATCTTTTTTTTATGGCCAAAATAGAGGAGTACCTATTTAAATGCCCCACAAAATCCGTGGCCTATTTCCACTACATTATTGACATTTTAATTATCTGTATTTCAAGTGAGAAAGATCTTAACCACTTCCGGACCGCCCGCCGTCGTTATACGTCGCTACTTTGAAGAGGAATACCGTTAGGGCAGCAGCTAGCTGCCATAACCCTGGTATCTTCAAGAGCGGGTGGTCCGGTTTCAGCGGCGGATTTGTCGCGAGATCACTTATAAAATCGGCAGCAGGAGAGGGCCCCCCTCCCCGGTGCCTTCTGCCGCTTACTGGAGCCGTCGGCAGTGGCAATCGCGTCTGTTGTCTTGTGTGGTATGGAGACGAGTGAGGGGAAGACGGCCCCCACCCGTCTCCATACCACTGCAGGGCAGAAGCGACGTCAACACGTCACTTCCGCCCAATGCTCTTAAAGACTTTTTTTATTTAAATTTTTTTATTGCATTTTTGTGTAAATATGAGATCGGAGGTCTTTTTGACCTCAGATCTCATAGTTAAGAGGACTTGTCATGCTTTTTTTCTATTACAAGGGATGTTTTTTAAAAGAACAGTGTAAAAAAATAAAAATAAAAGTGAACACATACGTGCAGAAGCGAACGCATATGTGCAGAAGCGAACGCATACGTGAGCAGCGCTCGCATATGAAAATGGTGCTCAAACTACACATGCGAGGTATCGCCACAATCGTTACAGCGAGAGCAATAATTCTAGACCTAGGACTTCCTCTAACTCAAAACATGCAACCTGTAGAATTTTTTAAACTTCGCATATAGAGATTTTTATGGGTAAAAGTTTATCACCATTCCACGAGCGGGCACAATTTTGAAGCGTGACATGTTGAGTATTAATTTACTCGCGCAACATCTTTCACAATATAAAAAAGAAATTTCTTGTTCATACATCACGGGACACAGAGCAGCATAGTCATTACTATGTGGTTATATAGAATTACCTTCAGGTGCTGGCACTGGCAACTTCCAAAACAGGAAGTACCCTCCCCTATATAAGCCCCTCCCATCCGGGAGTACCTCAGTTTTTTGCCAGTGTCTAAGGTGTTGGCCAAGGTTAACATGTATTCATCTGGGCTTGTGTACAGGTTCTCTGGGCCTTAGCAAGCTATTCCGGATCCGACCAAAAAAAGCTTCATAGCTAAACGGTCGGTACCCGGGCCTTGCAGAGAAGAGCAGGGTTTTGCCTGTAATGCCTCTCTTAGGAGGGCTGGACCCTGGGATCCAGAGCTCTGGTCATACCCAAAACCAAGAGGCTATCTGTGCAGGGTGCTATACAGGTCCAGGGGAGTGGAATCCTTGGGAACCCGGTCCCTGAAGGTCTAGTACAATGCCTGCCGTGAGAGGTGAAGTTTGGGCTTCTGTGGACCAAACAAAGTCCTGCGGCGGGGAAAAGGTAAGTGGGGGCCCCTCAGGAACTTGGTTCTATTGAGGGGACCCCCAAGCCTAATATGTCTTTCTGCCTGTTACCTAAAGGGTATTCCCGCTAATAGCTGTATATGCCTAAGAAATCCTAGAAATGTTTTTTCATAAGGGAAATTTTAAAAAAAACTGTAAACCTGGAAATGTTTTTTCATAAAGGAGGTTTTAAAAAAAAAAAAAAAAAAGACAAAGGTGCGGTACCTGTGTTTGTCCACTAGAGGCCGCTGTGGAACGTCTTTTTTCTTGGGACTATTCCTTCCATGGTGAAAGTCCAGGCAGATGAGTGAGCTCTCTATCAGGGAAGCTGCATTCCTCTGTCATGCTGCCAAGTAGTTTCCTTCAATCCCTGAGTCCTGGTGAAACAGGGAACCTGGCTCCTCTCCCTACATGGCGCGCGCGCACACATGCTTTCCTTTTATAAGGTTTAGCTTCAAAAAAGGGGGCGGAGCCTGGCGGATGACGCGCTCTGTGCGCCCAGCGCTTCTGCGCATGTGCGGGCGTCCCAGCAAGATAAAAGGACTCAGTCCACGCTGCTTGCTATGGACACAGAGCATGAAAAGGAGCTGGTAGCATGGTATAGGGGCTTACAGCAGGCGGTTGATACAGGCATCCCCAGAAAGACGCATTAGTAGACACCCACTGATGTACATAGCAGCAAATTGCATTAGACTATTTCAGTAAGGGGTGTATTGCGGCTGGAATACCTCAGCTTTGAACGAAGGAATATGCCGCCTAAAAAACTCCGAGATATACCTCTCAGGAAGTGTAGGGGGTCTCCATCGGGCTCTGAGGATCTGGAGCAGTCATCTGCACCCTCCTCCCCTGAGAAATCAGAGGTTAATACCCATAAGGAACCCCCGGGAGTGCCAGGTACTGCGGCTGTCCTCAGTCCACCTGCTCCTGCATATATAACAGAGGAGGTTTTTTCCTCAACTCTGGAGGGATTGGAGCAGAGATTGGCTGCATTGATCGCTTCTTCTCTACAGGAAAGAAAGCGCGCCAGATCTCCATCACCTCCATTAGAGTGCCTGTTGGCAGAGCAACAGTCCCAGGAAGGGACCGACCTACCTGAAGGGGATCAGGAGGAGGTTAGCTCCGTTTTTGAGGAATCGACAGTAGATGAACCATTTTCAGCATCACAGACTGAAAGATTGTGGGTCCAGACCCTAACTGACATGGTTCGATCTGCATTTAAAATGCCTCTTGGTGAACCATCAACTACTGCTGTCTCCTCATTGGGGTCACTAAAAGCTCCCCAGGTTAATTGCTCCTTTCCAATACATCCATTATTGGAAGGACTTATATACCAGGACTGGGAACATCCTGATAAACTATTTGTTCCGCCTAAAAGGTTTCCGGTGATCTATCCCATGGAGGAAAAGTTCACCCAGAGATGGAATGTTCCTACGGTGGATGCAGCCATCTCTTCTGTGAACAAATCACTGACATGTCCAGTAGATAATGTTCAAATGTTCAAAGATCCAGTGGATAAAAAATTGGAATCTTTATTAAAATCTGCTTTTTCCACAGCAGGGGCTGTTACACAGCCAGCAGTGGCAGCTATTGGGGTCTGCCAAGCTTTAAAGGATCAAATGAAAATGGTCCTGAGGGATTTGCCAGACCAGCAGGCCCAGGCTCTGGCTGATCTGCCTAGAGCATTATGCTTTGCGGTTGACGCCATCAAGGATTCTATCCATCAGGCCTCCCGCCTCACGCTGTCTTTGGTACATATGCGTAGGCTTCTGTGGCTCAAAAACTGGTCTGCTGAAGCTCCCTGTAAGAAGCTCTTAGTTAGCTTCCCATTTCATGGGGAACGCCTTTTTGGCGAAGACCTGGATAAGTATATCCAGAAGATTTCCAGTGGTAAAAGTACTCTCTTACCGAGTAAAAAGAGGTCTAGGGGTCCATCTTTTAAGAGGACTACCTCTCCTATCCCTGCGACGTCTGCTACTAAGCAGTTCCGACGGCCTCCTCGGTCAAACTCAGGAGGTAAAAATCAGGGACAGCCACAGGGTAATAAAAAGCCCTGGATCCGAAGAGGTACTAAACCAGCCTCCAAGTCAAGCCTATGAAGGGCTGCCCCCACTCAAACGGGTGGGGGGAAGACTTCAGTTGTTCGCAGAGACCTGGCGGGAGACGATCAAAGACAGATGGGTGCTCTCCGCAGTAACTCTGGGATACAAGTTGGAGTTAAAAGAGTCTCCTCCGTCCCATTTTATGTGGTCAGGCATGCCAAGAGACCCTCTGAAAAGAGGGTCTCTCCTATTGGCGTTAGAACAACTATTGCTCCAAGGAGTAATTATGGAGGTTCCTATGGAAGAGTGGGGGTTGGGTTTCTACTCAAACCTTTTCACAGTCCCGAAGCCAAACGGGGACATAAGACCCATATTGGACCTAAAGAGTCTAAACAAATTTCTAAATGTCCGGTCTTTCCGGATGGAGTCGATCCGATCGGTCACCGCTGCCCTACAAGGGGAGGAATGGTTAGCCTCGATCGACATCAAAGATGCTTACTTGCATGTTCCCATCTTTCCAGGTCATCAAAAATTCCTACGCTTTGCAGTAGAAGGGCGCCATTTTCAGTTCAGAGCCTTACCATTCGGTCTGGCCACAGCACCACGAGTGTTCACAAAAATTCTGGCCCCACTGTTGGCCGATCTAAGAACACGGGGTGTAACGATAATGGCATACCTAGACGACCTGTTGTTGATGGACCACTCAGTTGCCAAGCTAGAAGTGGTAATTGTCGATACAATCAAGTATCTAGAATCTCACGGTTGGGTCATCAACCTGGACAAGTCAGCCCTACAGCCAGTGAAAAACCTGGTATATCTAGGGCTACGGCTGGATTCAGACCAGAGGAAGATTTTCTTACCTCTAGACAAGGTATCCTCTTTGAGGGCCTTGGTCCGTCTGCTTTGTGCAAAAAGACAGCCGTCCATACGCCTGTGCATGAGGCTGCTAGGAAAGATGGTAGCATCATTCGAAGCTGTGCCATACGCCCAATTCCACTCAAGGAATTTACAAAGGGCCATATTGTCAGCCTGGAACGGAAAAGTTCAGGCTCTAGACTTCCCGATGGCTTTGTCCCCTTCCGTTCGGAAGAGTCTCTGCTGGTGGTTGATCCCCCAGAATCTCCAGAAGGGTAAAACCCTTCAGCCCGATATCTTGGAAGGTGGTCACTACGGATGCCAGCCTTATAGGCTGGGGGGCAGTACTGGAGCAATGGTCTCTCCAGGGCAGATGGTCAAATGTAGTAAAAACCCTGCCCATCAATCTCTTAGAGATACGAGCAGCCCGGTACGCTCTAGTAGCCTGGACATCCAGACTCCAAGGGTCCCCTGTCAGAATTCAATCAGACAATGCCACAGCAGTGGCATATATCAATCATCAGGGAGGCACCAGGAGTCGTGCAGCCCAGAGGGAAGTAAGTCACATCCTGGAATGGGCAGAAAAGCATGTCCCATGTATATCAGCTGTCTTCATTCCAGGGGTGGAGAATTGGAAGGCGGACTTTCTGAGTCGCCAACAGTTATGCCCAGGGGAATGGTCCCTTCATCCCGAGGTCTTCCGAGCAATATGTCAGCGGTGGGGAACACCGGATGTAGATCTGCTAGCATCCAGATTCAACGCAAAGGTGGACAGATTTGTCTCCCGGACAAGGGATCCCCTCGCTTGCGGCTCGGATGCTCTGGTGTTCCCTTGGGATCAGTTCAGACTGATATATGCATTCCCTCCGCTACAATTGTTGCCTCGACTCCTTCGCAGAGTCAGGTTGGAGAAGAAGCCGGTGATCCTGGTGGCTCCAGCGTGGCCCCGAAGGGCCTGGTACGCGGAGATCATCAAAATGTCTGTGGGGAGTCCTTGGACCCTTCCACGTCGTCCGGACCTGCTTTCGCAAGGACCGATATACCACCCTTCCTTACTAACTCTAAGTTTAACGGCCTGGCTATTGAATCCCACATCCTAAAGAAGAGAGGTCTCTCTAACTCTGTGGTATCAACTATAATCAATGCCAGGAAGCCTGTATCCAGGCAGATCTACTATAGAGTTTGGAAGGCGTACATCACTTGGTGCGAGGCCAGAAAATGGCATCCACGTAAGTACGTTATAGGCAGAATTCTGGACTTCCTGCAGTGGGCTGTAGACAGGAAGTTTGCCTTAAGTACTATCAAGGGCCAGGTTTCGGCCTTGTCAATACTATTTCAAAGGCCCCTGGCTATGCATTCACTTGTCAAATCCTTTATGCAAGGTGTGACTCGTATTATTCCACCGATTAAGGCTCCCATATGCCCATGGGATCTAAATTTGGTTCTGTCGGTTCTGCAGAAGCAGCCATTTGAACCTTTGCGGCACATTTCCTTGGTTCTACTCACCAGGAAATTGATATTTTTAGTAGCCATATGCTCGGCTAGAAGAGTGTCGGAATTAGCCGCCATGTCCTGTAAAGAGCCATATCTGGTTATCCATAAGGACAGAGTAGTATTACGTCCTCACCCAGCCTTTCTTCCTAAGGTGGTATCGAGGTTTCACTTGAACCAGGATGTGGTTCTTCCTTCTTTTTTCCCCAAACCTAGCTCGGTAGAGGAAAAGTTATTGCATTCTTTGGATGTAGTAAGAGCAGTTAAAGCTTATCTAAAAGCCACTGCTCAGATTCGTAGAACGGATTCTTTGTTTGTTCTGCCGGAAGGCCCCAGAAAGGGTCAGGCAGCATCAAAATCTACTTTAGCCAAGTGGATTTGACAGGTCATAATACAAGCCTATGGCTTGAGAAGTAGACCGCCTCCGTTCAAAGTTAGGGCGCACTCCACGAGAGCAGTTGGAACTTCATGGGCAGTGCATCACCAGGCCTCCCTGGCGCAAATTTGTAAGGCCGCAACATGGTCTTCAGTACACACGTTTACTAGGTTCTACCAGGTGGACGTTAGAAGTCAGGAGGATGTCGCCTTTGGGCGCAGTGTGTTGCAGGCCGCAAAAGATCCTCATGCCTGATGGCGCCCAGCTTATGTATGGTGTATCCCCCCCCTCATGTGGCATTGCTTTGGGACGTCCCACATAGTAATGACTATGCTGCTCTGTGTCCCGTGATGTATGAACAAGAAAGTAGGATTTTTAAAACAGCTTACCTGTAAAATCCTTTTCTTGGAGTACATCACGGGACACAGAGCTCCCACCCCTCTTTTGGGGACACGTATTGCTTTGCTACAAAACTGAGGTACTCCCGGATGGGAGGGGCTTATATAGGGGAGGGTACTTCCTGTTTTGGAAGTTGCCAGTGCCAGCACCTGAAGGTAATTCTATATAACCACATAGTAATGACTATGCTGCTCTGTGTCCCGTGATGTACTCCAAGAAAAGGATTTTACAGGTAAGCTGTTTTAAAAATCCTACTTTTACTGTTGTCTTATTTTTTTAATAAAAAAAAAGTGAACCCCCCCCCCCCCCAAAATGCGCTTGTAAGACCACTGCGCAAATACGGTGTGACGAAAAGTATTGCAACGACCGCCATTTTATTCTCTAGGGGGTTAATATATATTAGGTCGACCGATATATCGATATAGCCGATTTTTGCCACTTTTTAATTAATCGGCATCGGCCGATATTCTGAAAACGGAAGCCGATATGAGAAAAAAAAAAAAACTTCAGCGCGGCTTGGAAATGACATCTCTCATAGAAATCAATGCAAGTTGCCTGAAGTTTCCCGTGCAGTGACTCATCTCTGGGCAGCCTGCCAAGTGAGAGAGAAAAGTGTTACAAATGTTTCTTCTTATCAATGAACTGAACTCCTTGTGAAGAAGTTCTCAGTTTAACCATTTAAAGACTAAATCTTTTCTGACACTTGTAGCTTACAAGTAAAAATCCTGTATTTTCTGCTAGAAAATCCCTTGGAACCCCCAAACATTATATATATATATATATATTATATATATATATTTTTTTAGCAGAGACCCTAGGGAATAAAATGGCGGTTGTTGCAATATTTTATGTCACACGTTATTTGCGCAGTGGTCTTTCAAACGCAATTTTTTGGGAAAAAATACACTTTAATGAATGTTAAATAAAACTAAACTTTTTTTTTTTCGTCAAAGTTTTTATTACCTGTTTTTGTGCCTGCTTCCTGATTCCCTTACCGAAGATGGCGGCGACAGCACCCGAGAGAGAGATCGGCTTCGGGTGCCGACATCGCGGGCGCCCAGGACAAGTAAGTGTCCATATATTAAAAGTCAGCAGCTGCATTATTTGTAGCGGCTGACACTTAATATTTTTTTTTTTTGGCGGAACTCAGCTGCTTTCACACTGGAGCGGGCAGGCGTTGGCGGTAAAACGCAGCTAGTTTTAGCTGTGCTTTACCATCATTTTAGCGGCGATATTCGGCTGCTAGCGGGGTGCTTATAACCCAGCTAGCGGCCGATGAAGAGGTCAAATGCGCCCGTGTAGCACCGCTGCAGAAGCGCTTTGCAGGCGCTTCAGCAGCAGTGTCCATTCATTTCAATAGGCAGTAGTGGTGGAGGAGCGGTATACACCGCTCCAAAGATGCTGCTTGCAGGACTTTTTAACGTCCTGCCAGCGCACCGCCTCAGTGTGAAAGCACTCAGGCTTTCACACTGAGACTGCAGGGGAGCTGTTTTGCAGCCATTTTTACAGGTGTTATTTTTAGCCCAAAAGTGCCTGAAAAACGCCCCAGTGTGAAAGGGGTCCAACTGTTAGGCCGATTTTTTTAGATTTTATGAGATGAAGGGGAAAAAAAAAAAAAAACTAAACTTATCGGCCCCAAAAAAAAAAAAAAATCGGCATCATATATCGGCCATCGGCCTCAGCGATTTCTAAATATCGGCATCGGCCAGAGAAAAACTCATATCGGTCGACCTCTAATTTATATATATATATATATATATATATATATATATATATATATATATATATATATATATTTTTATTATGTTTGGGGGTTCCAAGTAATTTTCTATTAAGAAAAAATGTTTTTAACTTGTAAACACTTGGATTTGTGCACTTCTTTAAAAGAAGAAAATCGCATTCGTTTTTAGATACTCATGGAATTTTTTCACCTCATGTTTTATCTTTCAGGTTTCCTTTTTGGGAGCATTATTTGAACTACTCTATCCTGTTTGATTTGATCTCGCTGTGTATGTATAAATTGCATGCCAGCTGGATATCAACGCTCTCTGGATCTGTATGCTACGCTGGACATTACTTAGACCAGCAAGAAAAATATTATTGATTCAACCTTTCAAGTTCTATTAAGGTAACTTACCGCCATAATTTTTCAATTAATAATTTTTGGCTTGGTTTTTTATCTCAACACTTAATTGATGTTTTTTACATCTATTCCCTTTTTTGCTTCCTCTCTAGGAACGTTATTAGTTAATTTTCCTCCTGCGATCACCGGAGGACAATGTAAAATGGGTCGTCTTGTGCATATATGGGACATGTACACTCTTATCTTAATCTCAAGATCTATACTGGTTTAAGCAGTCTGGGTAAGGTTCATCTTTCTCTACACCTATACACATTCAATGTCCGTTAATGATATTGACTCACTATTCATTTTTGAATATCTGCATACTCAATATATGCCAATAATTTGATAAATATGTTTGTTGTCAAAACAATCAACAGGAGTATTCATTCTTATCTTTTTGTTGTTCTTAGCATTTAAAACATCACACCTGAATCTCCTAAAGAAGCTCTTTAAAGCGAAACATGTTGAGTGGTAGTGTCTGTATATATGCCTTTCTATAGAACAATCGATTTTTGATATGGATGGAACATCTTTCTTATGTTTTTTATTATTGTAATAAAAATCAAATTTTTATCTATTTGTATATTACATTTTCTATACTCAGCACCTTAAACGTCCAGATGTTTGTTACCTCCCTTACCCTTTTTGCTTTATCCACAGAACCAACTATTATAAACTGACTGAAAGGGATAATCAGGTCCCACTGGTAGTCACCTATAATCCGCTCCAAGAAAGATCACAAAAGAAATCCAGCCTCTTCTTCACAAAGGCAAACTATTCTGAAAGATATACCTAGAACCACCTAGCATATTTGCAATCACCCAATCGAAGACAGCTTATCGTGAGAAGTTTGTTAACAGCCCAGTACTAAACGGAACATATACCTGCATACATATCTACAGTATCAATAAGGTAAAATAGTTCCTGGATCACAGCAAGAGAAGAGAGCACAAGGTACTGTTCGCTGCAGATCCTCAAATTTGGTATACCTGGCATCATATACAAAATGTCTAACCGTATTTTATTTGGGGGAGACAGACTAAACCCTTTACCAACTAATGAACCTTCAAAATGCGCAACAATCAAATGTACTTGTAGTGGCACATTTCTCCACCGGAGACAACAGCATAAATGTGTTCAAGATGATGGCACTGATGGGGAACTCAGAGGCTGGAATGGGAATGTAAATGCATACAAAAAACTCTAGATTGTGTCCAATTAGGGACAGAAATTTTATTTTTAAAGTTGAATTTCTGACCTGACAAATTATTTTTGTACACTATAAAAATTGATGGACATAGGAATTCATATACTGTCCAGTTATACTTCCTCCTACAGTAGGAATCCCTCAGTTTGCAGCAAGCAGTACCAATAACAAGCTCATAAACACAAAGGCGTGCAACCTGTGTCCCTTATTGAGCTGCAAGAAAAGGATTTTACAGAGAATACAAAAATCCCATTTTCTTTCTCATCCATTGAGAGGCACAGAAACATCTAAAAAGCAGTACAACTGAGGGGTGGGCAACACAGCAAAAGCCATTAAAAGCCATTAAAAAAGGAACCATGTACACAGAACTGGGAACTGCCTACAACCTAAAAGTTGCCTGAAAGACTAGCGCCCGAATTTGACACCTGAGGCTGAACCCTCTGCCCGATATAGGTATTTGCCAACATGACCAGGACACAGAATCAATCTGATCCCCAGAACCCCCCCAAAAAAAATTGGTTACCAGAGAGCAATGACCCAACATGGAAGAGAGCACCGAACCAAGACCAAGCAAGATGCTAGACAATCTGAACCCACCATGCTGTGGAAAATTGGTGAACTCTTGTTGAGGTAAAGAAAACAACCAACATGGTTACCAAGGAAAAGAGAAATTTCCTAGGAGACACCAGTACAAGACAAGGAACCTGTGGGGGGGATTTTTTTTTTTTTAAAAAGGGCACAATCAACCAGTAGGAAGGCCTAAGCCTTCTCTCACCTAACCACCAAAAGAAATGAGAACTCCATAACTCAAGATATTGTTAGAAGAGACAATTATCTCGCTGCTGCAAGACTCACCAAGGATAACCAGTCCAAGTCCAGCTGAGAAGCCAACATTTGATTCCACAAACTCGGCATATCTAAACGGGCAAGGTGCGCAGACTACCACAAGGATAGGCAGCAATAAAGGTTAGACCATAACCATAGTTTGAAAAAGGAAGGAAGTTACCCCATGGGGCTTTGGACAGCCGAGTGTAGAGAACAAAAAGAAAGATAGGATGACGATATGTAAACATCATTTATTAAGTAATGGTCAGGGTCATAAGATGAAAGTAAAAGACATAATATAAAAACATATTCCTGGTCAGGCAATACAATGGAATCCACAACAGATGACAGTATAAAAACAATTAATGCACAACATCACATTACATAATGCTACATGGTGTGCGTGCCCCAACGCGTTTCGACCTGTATAACGGTCTCTTCAGGGGGATAATGGATTCTATAAAATAATAATATACATTACATACATTATGTTAAGGGAACTTCATACTATATGTCACATAAACCTAGAAAGGAATATTTACCATTGGGGAGTTGAGAAAACATTCTATGACCAGAAGTATGCCAAGGCGCTTGGAAGATCAACAAGGAGGCATGGTGAGCGCCACCCATCTCCCCAAGGGGGAGGAGAAATCCGCCCCGAGGGGCCTACAGAGAGCCACACCGTACACGCCCTCCAATGGGTGGGGGAGCCAATGCCTGCAATGAGCACCCAACTGTCAGCCATGTATAAAAGGTAAATTACAATATATAAATTCGTAGCACGTTTTACTAGGAATGTAGGTTGAACTGTGGAAGGGCTTTGGGCATACAAAATGTGGGGAGGGCTGAAGGCAAGAGGTAGACTGTCAGTGGATGTTATAAGAGGGCAAGCATATTGGAAGTCCCATAGGATGTCTAACCAATAAAGGGATAATAGTAGGTATGTCAATAAGATATGAAAACATTTTTTGAATTAAAATTATATGGTATAAGAGATCAAGTGACATGAATAAATAAAACAAATCAAAAATAACACCTAGCTTTGGGTGCTATCTGAGAAATGGTGTCATATATGTATAAAGGACTAACCATATAGGCAGTCAAGGGGTGTATAAATGTGCAAAGTGCTGTGTATAGGATATACAAATCCTGCATAAAGTAAACAATAGGTGAAAATGGTGATAAAAAAGATATGTAAACATGAAAAAGATAAGTGTGGCCTGAATGTGTTATAGAACAAAAATGAAGTACCCAGTGTGGGGTGGTGTGTGGGGATAAAGTGAAGTTACCTGGTGTAGTGGTAGCCAATAAGGGGATCCTATGTGTTGAAAGCTTGCAAAATTGTATTGAGCCTGACTGCAGGTCTGCAGAACAGGTGGGGACTTCTGCTGCCAGAGAAATTTTGTTTACTTTATGCAGGATTTGTATATCCTATACACATCACTTTGCACATTTATACACCCCTTGACTGCCTATATGGTTAGTCCTTTATACATATGACACCATTTATCAGATAGCACCCCAAGCTAGGTGTTATTTTTGATTTGTTTTATTCATTCATGTCACTTGATCTCTTATACCATATAATAAATTTAATTCAAAAAAATGTTTTCATACCTACTATTATCCCTTATTGGTTAGACATCCTATGGGACTTCCAATATGCTTGCCCTCTTATCACATCCACTGACAGTCTACCTCTTGCCTTCAGCCCTCCCCACATTTTGTATGCCCAAAGCCCTTCCACAGTTCAACCTACATTCCTAGTAAAACATGCTACGAATTTATATATTGTAATTTACCTTTTATACATGGCTGACATTTGGGTGCTCATTGCAAGCATTGGCTCCCCCGCCCATTGGAGGGCGTGTACGGTGTGGCTCTCTGTAGGCCCCTCGGGGCGGATTTCTCCTCCCCCTTGGGGAGATGGGTGGCGCTCACCATGCCTCCTTGTTGATCTTCCAAGCGCTTTGGCTTACTTCTGGTCATAGAATGTTTTCTCAACTCCCCAATGGTAAATATTCCTTTCTAGGTTTATGTGACATATAGTATGAAGTTCCCTTAACATAATGTATGTAATGTATATTATTATTTTATAGAATCCATTATCCCCCTGAAGAGACCGTTATACAGGTCGAAACGCGTCGTGGCACGCACACCATGTAGCATTATGTAATGTAATGTTATGCATTAATTGTTTTTATACTCTCATCTGTTGTGGATTCCATTGTATTACCTGACCAGGAATATGTTTTTATATTATGTCTTTTACTTTCATCTTATGACCCTGACCATTACTTAATAAATGATGTTTACATATCATCATCCTATCTTTCTTTTTGTTCTCTACACTCGGCTGTCCAAAGCCCCATGGGGTAACTTCCTTCCTTTTTCAAACTATACATCGGGGTGTGCAGCCCTTGCTGCCTTTTTCATATATGTGTCTTTCCCTAAGCTAAAGACCATAACCATAAACTGAGGAGACGGGCACACCCCTTTTGTAGCTGAGGATAAAGCTGGACACATTCACCAGTACACAAGCCCCAAGAGGAATTCTGCTGAAATGTAATCCTGCCTAACTTTGACTTCAATAGTCACAGGACTATGAATGCGCCAGATTCCACATATCCCACAAAGCAGTAGCAGCCACAGAACAAGGAGAGAAATATCAAGACAACAAATACTATTCACCCGAGTGAATCCAGAGCAGGCAACAGTGCCAGTAGGTTCTTCACAGATCTGCAGATCAGCCAAAGAGGCTTAATTCCAGGTGGACATGTCCCACAGAGTCCTTAAGCATTTCCCTGATGAAGGATACCTTCACCAGGAGAGCAGTTTGTTCTGCCTGGAAATAGCCCAGAGAGACACAGTGCCTTCCTCAAAATGTCCTTCACCTGCAGCACAGTGGTTTGAGAGGGCCCTTAGTGAGTGACCCTCTTCTCCATGTCTAAAAGCCACCAGTTGGGAAGAATTAGTTTCTGGGATATGGTCTTTAAAGGGCTTCAGCCTGGGTAGAACCGAGACCTGTGGAACCAGGCTACCTCTCTTGATGCAGCAGTACCTAGATAGTGTCCACTGGAGTACAAACCACCTGTTCTGAAAACCCATAATGGCAGAGTGAGAGAAGAAGAAGAACCTTTGAGTAGGATGCCACTGAACACTCGCTGCTCCAGTACAGGAGGAGAGATGGGAAGCTCCCTATCTGATGACATGGGGTCTGAAGGCAACCATCCTGTGGCCTCATCACTCACTGCAGTCAGACAGCAGGAAACACTGGAAAAGCAGGTTGAGCCCTGCTGAGTGGGGAAAATGGGAGATGCTGGAAGTGCAGGCTAAGCTCTGTTGAGCGAGGAGAGTGGGAGACGCTGAAGCAGAGTGACAGTGGTGTGGGACTCCAGCAGTGAGAAATTTTTGCTACTGAGACACTGAGTTGCTGGGAGTACCGAGATATTGTGACTGGGGCGCTGTGCATACTAAGGACACAAACGACTATGCAATGAGTGAGCAAGAGCAAGCGGTGTGATTAGTGACCAGTAAAAGAGGACACCAAGGGTGTGACCAGGGAGTGGGAGGACAGCATTCTTTATTTTAAAAAGGGTCACATCACATCCCATCCAACAATTATATGGTGTTTCCCAACCAGAGAGTATTCACAACAAATTAGAATAGTGTTGGGCAGAATATGTAGAAAAAGGGGATACAAGAGAAAGCACGTGGCCTGGTGTTTGTTCCCATACAATTTAAAGTAAAGAGCTAAGCATAGCTTCCTTAAGCAGTCCATTTCTGATCGAATACGGGATAAAGAGGCCTTCAACTGCAGGTAGAAGGCCTAGTTTTTCAAAGCAGTCACTGGCATCTAGGAGGAATATTTGAATTTGCTCCAATAGTACCATTTTTTTGTTAAGGTCTGAAAGCTTGTCTGCGTAGGGCGCTGTTAGTTCTTCCATCTCTTGAATATTGTTCACCCTGGTAAAGTTTTAGTTCTTTCATCTCAGAAAAATATAGTTCACCCTGGTAAACCATTGAATCAGAGTTGGAGAGGATAAGCTCCAAAAGCTGTATCCCCATATGCTTTTGCCACATTCAATAACTGAATCGGCAAGGATTTCTTATACCTCTTACAAAGACATTGTGGTCAAATGGAGGAGTACTGCTGCTGGATTGTCAGGAAAGGCAAAGCCTGGAGTTTGATATGATCTCCAAGACTGGTTGCCAGGATTGTAGGGTCCAGCATTCATGTAAAAGTGTTCCTATGTGCGTGGCGCACCGCCAGCACAAAGCACTGTTATGGAAATAGCTTGGCTAACACAGATGGCATTCTGTACCATCTGGTGACAATCTTGCAAGCTATCTCTTGGTATTTACTGCTGATCCAGGCCTTGCGAGCAAAGGCTAGATTTCTCCCTTTGCTCTTCTGAAAAAGTCATGCCTAGATAATTTTCCCATTTAAGAATGAATCCAGGGTCTGCCTGTAAGTGGGCATCCATCAAAGTTTGGTATGAGAAAAAACAATGTGTGAAGTGATGGCCCCTCAGCAAGGCAAATTTTCTCTAAGGGAGTAAGCTCCTGGGCAGAGGAGTTGTTGCAGAGCCAGGAGAGAACATAAGTAGTGAGACAGTTGTAACTGGGCCACTCAAGCACATATCTTGGCTGTGTGCTTGGGGTCTTTGTCCTGTTGGAAGATGAACTTTCGCCCCAGTCTGAGGTCGAGAGCGCTCTGAAACAGGTTTTCATCAAGGATGTCTCTGTACATTGCTGCATTCATCTTTCCCTCGATCCTGACTAGTCTCCCAGTTCCTGCCACTGAAAAACATCCCCACTGCATGATGCTGCCACCACCATGCTTCACTGTAGGGATGGTATTGGCCAAGTGATAGGCGGTGCTTGGTTTCCTCCAGACATGACGCTTGCCATTCAGGCCAAAGAGTTCAATCCTTGTTCCATCAGACCAGAGAATTTTGCTTCTCATGGTCAGAGTCCTTCAGGTGCCTTTTGGCAAACTCCAGGCAGGCTGTCAGGTGACTTTTACTGAGGAGTGGCTTCCGTCTGGCCAATCTACCATACAGGCCTGATTGGTGGAGTGCTGCAGATATGGTTGTTCCTCTGGAAGGTTCTCCTCTCTCTACAGAGAAATGCTGGAGCTCCATCAGAGTGACCATCGGGTTTTTGGTCACGTCCCTAAGGCCCTTCTCTCTGATTGCTCAGTTTGGCCGGACGGCCTGCTCTAGGAAGAGTCTAGGTCAGCCTTTCTCAACCAGTGTGCCGTCAGAGGTTCTGAGGTGTGCCACGGGATCAGGGGAGAGAAGGGCTGCCAGATAAGCTTGATCTCCCGATCCCCTGCCGAACTATACAGCGACACTGTGAGAAGCTCTGCCAGCCTCAAAAGTGAAAGTAAAGTGCAGGGGAGTGTGCTGTGCTCTCTGCGTCCCCCTACAGTGCAGTACCCGGCTGAATGAGGAAACTGGAAAGGTACTGTGCTACAAGCTAGATTTGTTTTAAAAGGGCTTTATACATGTGTCTGTATGTGCATGCGAATGTGTGTCTGTATGTGCATGCGAGTGCGTGTGTTTGTACATATTTGTCTGTATGTGTATGCGTGTGTCTGTATGCGTGTCTGTATGTGCATGCGTCTGTATGTATGTGTGCGTCTGTATGCGCGCGCATGCATCTGTATGCATGCATGTGTCACGAGGATGCTATACACAGACATCCAATACAGGTGGTCAGATCATTGGGCTGCACATTAAGGAATCGGGAACAGAGTAAGTGAAAAATATATATATTTATTAAAGATAAAGAGACACGTGTAAACAAAACCACAGCAAACCATAAGCAAGAAACGAATACAAAGGAACACAACAAACCCCAAAAACAACCTAATCTAACTAGCTAACTAATATGTACAAAAGAGAACACACATACATGAACAAGGCAGGGGATGAGAGACAAGGGGAGCAGAAGGCCAGGTACTGGGAGCAGACAGCAAGGGGAAGCTGGTATCAGGGGACAGGTCTCAGGGGACAAGGATCAGAGTCCAGGACAAGGCAGGGAACAGATCAGGATCAGGTCCAGGACCAGGTAACGGATCAGGTTCAGGCAGGGACCAGGCTTACAGAAGGAATTCTGGAGCACTGAGCTTTGTTAAGGGCGGGTTTATATAGTCCAGCAGACCCAGATCAGGTGTGCTTGATGGCTGGTGGAAAGTCTTGGTGAGGAGACACCCGCTGGTGGTCACCAGAACTACACCCACTGCTGCCGAATGCAACAGTGCCACCAGCAGGTGAGCCCAGTAATGACACCATTCCTGACAGCATGTGTCTGTATGTATGTGTGTTACTTTTAATCCTGACCCCCCCCCCCCATATTCCTGTACCATCAGAACTGCTTTTGTAGGGCTTTGTTTGTGATAGCAAGGACTGTTGCTCCGCTGAAAAGCAATCCATGCACAGATCACTTTTCAAAGGCACTTGACAGGCGGTAAAGGGGCATTAACTTAAATTGCATGAAAAAGTCCAAGGGTGTGGAATGCTGAGGGCCAAGAGGTGTTGACAGTAAAGATCAATCAGAAAAGAGGAAAAGGACTCCTTAGGCAGTGGACAGAGTGCTTGAAAACGATCACTGAGCATCCGTTTCCGTGTCTCCTCCACCAAAGATATAGGCCGCTCACCTTAACGAATGGACCTCTGAACAAACAGAAGGTCATGCAAGCAATCCCTTAACAAGGGTAAATGTAAAGATGAGAGGGAATATAGCTTCATAAATGGTCCTTCACTCTATCTCCTCAGTCTGTTAATGGCCTCCAAACTCACTCATAGACATTTATGTATCATGTAAAAATGCAAAAAAAACATACATAGTGCTCTCCGTATGCATAAGTAACACTAATTTATTAAAAAGGATAAACTACTCACAAAATCGGCACTTTATCCCAGTGCACGGATTCAAAACATGTGGTATACAGATAAAAACCAGGTAGGTGGCTGTCCTGACATCACATAGCCCCCCGCACGTGTATCGTCCGTGGGTAAGGACTTCCTCAGCGAGTAAATTAAGGGGCCTGTGTGTCAGTGCTCAATATATAAATACGTTTCCTGGTTCAATCAGATATAAACCCCACCCCCTCCTGGTCGGATAATCGCCTCCACAGGTGCTGTTCATAATGGCTAAATATTAAACTGACAAATATAGGGACAGCCTGGACAGCCCTATCTCCCTGGATGAGATACTTAAAGCACTCTAGTCTATGCAACCAGGCAAGACCCCTGGCCCTGACGGGTTACCCGTAGAGCTTTACAAACAATACCCTGACGTCCTGGCCGCTAGACTTTATACAATGCTGACGGCTGCTGAACAACTGCACTCTACGAGCGATGCTGTCATCATTGTTATCCCTAAGCCGGGTAAGGACCCTTCCTTGTGCCCCTCCTATAGACTAATCTCGCTGTTGAATGTAGATGCTAAACTACTGGCCAAGGTATTGGCGAACAGATTAAATACGGTCATCACAGCATTAATAAACCCTGATCAGACGGGATTCATGCCAGGCAGAGGCACTGACATAAATCTCAGGAGACTATTTACCCACATAGCTGGAGGGGGCGAGGTGGGGCAGGGACTCGTGGCCTCCCTGGACGCCGAAAAGGCCTTCGACTGTTGAGTGGAGGTATTTGTGGGCAGTCTTTGCTAAATTTGGTTTTGATAGTAACTTTGTCTCGTGGGTGAAACTGCTCTATGCGGCTCCATCTCTCCCCCATCATGTCCAACTCACAGACGCAGCTTAAATGGGTGGCGGAAATTAAATATTTGGGGATAAAGATCACGGCGGACTTAGGGGACTATATGACCCGTAATCTACACCCTCTCATGCAGCAGGTCACCACCAAGTGTGCAGCGTGGCGCCCCCTCCCCCTGACGCCTGTGGGACGGGTTAACCTCCTGAAAATGGTGCTATTGCCCAAGTTCTTATACTTCTTTAGGAATACCCCCATCCACATCCCCAAGGCATTTTTCCAGAAACTGGAGGGGCAGCTGGGGACTTTCATCTGGGCCGGAAAGACTCCCAGGGTGGCGAAGCAGATGCTTCATCTTCCCCTCTCCGGCGGTGGATTGGCGCTTCCCAACTTTCAAATTTATTACTGGGCAGCCGTATTGGTCACTGTCCGCTGGTGGTTCTCCCAGCCCAGACAGAACCCGGCGGTCACGCTGGAGGCTGCTGTGCTCGGGTCATACGCCGCTCTCAGTAATCTTGCATTAAGAGGTGAACGGGCTGCTCCCTCTGTTACTACCCCCATGAAGACCACGATTAGAGCCTGGCGCAAAGCTAGAGTAATATACGCAAAACCTTCTCACGTTTCCCCCCATATGCCCCTCTGGGGCAACCCTACCCTGCCTCATTTCAACTCCCTGCCGGATCCCTCGGTGTGGGCAGGTAAAGGAATAACGTCCTTAAAGCACATAGTCAGGGATGGCAAACTTATGACTTTTCAAAACATGAAGGCCCTGTATTCATTCCCAGCGAGTTGGTCATTCCGCTACTGGCAGCTGAAGCATGCCTTTGGTGCCCAATTCCCAGATGTACTGACGCTGGAGTCGGATTCAGTCGAGCGGCTCCTGACTTCCAGTGCAATGGGACAGCCCCTCTCCTCCCTATATCTCTACCTGACGGTGGCTCACGAGACTAAGCTGACCAGAACCATCGCGAGCTGGATGACGAGATCTGGAAGGAGTGTGTATCCACATATATCCCGACACTAATAGCGGCTAGGGACAGGTTTATACAGATCAAATTCTTGCACAGGGCCTACTTCACCCCACAGAGACTGGCCCGGATATTTCCGAATAGGGACCCCCTTTGCCCCAGGTGTAAGCGGGAGGTGGGCTCATTCTGGCACATGGTTTGGTCATGCTCGGAGATTCAGCCTTACTGGATGCAGGTAGTGGACGCCTTGAGCGCAGTCTCCGGACTTCGGGTCCCCTTAGACCCACTGACCCTTCTCCTGAGTCACTTTGAGAAGATTCAGGGGGACAGATACACCAGACTTTTTCTGACTTTCTCCCTGGTCTATGCTAGAAGGGAAATTCTTCTCAAATGGAAGTCGGCAGACCCCCCTGGACTGGTATCCTGGACTACTACTACTATTAATTCAGTACTGCCCCTGTACAGACCTTACCTAAGAGAGCACACAATGCCCTGCGAAGTTTGATAAAATTTGGTCAGGTTGGATTGATGCTTATGGTTGAGGAGGACCGCTAGTAGGCTCATATGGCTATACACTCAAACACTATTTTTTTTTGTCTACCCCCCCCCCCCCCCCCAAAGAGTGTAACCGTCTCCCATCCTTTTTGTATTCTGGACGGGGAATCTACGAGGGACACCCTGATTAACTACCCCGATTGCGGATAGGGATTAGTTGCCCTTCCTACTGTTAGGAGCTGCAGGATGTAACTGTGGATTTGGGATACTGCTTAACCTTGTTATGTCTGCTGTACCTGTCTGATTGCGATTCCTTATGCATGTGTTATTGTAATGCCGTTTTGTCTTTCAATAAAACCTCTGTTAAAAAAAAGGTCATATTAGAAAATACAACAGGCCTCATGATTGGCCAACACTCCCTCCTTAATCACTAACCTGCCCCCATCGGTGATGCACTGGGCACCATGGCGGTGATTGCATAGGGGAACTGTACGCATAGGCGGTACAGTGCCCCTATTTTTTTAAAATCGGGTTTACAACCATTTTAATGACCGTGCCATTTTTTACAATACAGCACTGCGTACTTTAGCTGACAATTGCGCGGTCGTGTGACGCTGTACCCAAATAAAATGTATGTCCTTTTTTCCCACAGATAGAGCTTTCTTTTGGTGCCATTTGATCACCTCTGCGGTTTTTATTTTTTGCGTCGTGCTGAAAAAAAAAAAAAAAAAGTTTCTTCATCAATTTAGGCCAATATGTATTCTGCTACATATATTTTTGGTAAAAAAAAAAAAAAAAAAAACGAAAACAATAAGCGTATTTTGATTGGTTTGAGCAAAAGTTACAGCTTCTACAATATAGGGGATAGCTTTATGGCATTTTTTTTTTTACTAGAAATGATGATCAGCAGTTTTACACTTTTTTGGGAACCAGTGACATTACAGTGATCAGGGCTAAAAATACGCACTGACATTGTACTGACACTGGCAGGGAAGGGGTTAACATCAGGGGCAAAGGGTTAACTGTATTCCCTCAGTGTGTTTACTAACTGTATGGGGGATGGGCTGCTTGAGACAACACACAAATCAGTCTTACCACATAGCAGAAAGACAGAATCTGTGTGATCACGTCAGAACGGAGATCTGCCTTGTTTACACAGGCAGATCCCGGTGGACATCGAGTCTGCCGGACCCGCTGATTGGCTCCCCTGCTAGCCAATGCCCAAAGAATGCCATGTACGAGACCAACGTACGCCTACAGCGATTCGTGCATCCGAGCCAAACTGCCGCAGTATAACTGGTCGGCAAGTGGCTAAACTTTGAGAATATTTTCAAATCGCGGTTTAGTAGAAAGATTGGCCTGAAACTAGTGCTCTGTAAAGGGCACTTATCTGGTTTTTAGTATCTCTAAAATCTGAGCCATAGTCATGTCTGGAGGTATTACATGGCCTTTCATATAGCATTGCATTGAACACCTCCAGGAAAAAGGGGAGGGAGAAAAATTTGGGGCCATGCCACTTGGAGTAGATGAAACAGCTGTCAGCAATTCCTCCTGAGTGATGGGTTTCCGGTTCTTCCGTAATGAGTGGATAGGGTTGCTGTTGACATGTAGGAGTTTATATCGTCTAGGTTACAGTCTGATGGGGAGTGGGGAGCTCTAGAATTCAGGTTGTTTAGGTCAGTATAAGACCAGAAAGTTTTGGCGATTGCCTTGTGGTATGCAAGTTGGCGCCCGTAAGAGTTGATTGCCAGAAGAAAATATACGTAGGGACATGGCCACACTTGTTTCCATACTTGTAAAAGAAACGCCTGTTGCGTGTAAGCAAACGTTTTGTTTTAGGCCTCATGCACACTGGATGTTTGACGTTTTTACAGCAGACGTTTTTTTTCTAGTCATTAAACTCTACATCGTGTTATCCTATGTGTCCATGCGCACATGGGCTATTATCAGCAGTTTTGGGCAAGTGACCTTTTTGAGCAGTAAAAAGAACAAAACTAGTGGGTTCTAAGAGACGTTTTTCAGCTGTAAAAACGCCCCGAACGCTGATAAACGTTCATAAACGCTCAAAAAGGTCGCTCACTAGCGTTTGATAGCGCTAAAAACTGCTAATAAACACAAAAAACACTATTGCAAAAACGTTAAACTCACTGCAAAGCTACTGGCAATTTTATAATGTTATTTTAACGTCCAGTGTGCATGAGGCCTCAAGGAGAGAAAGGTTGTGTAATCATTGTCGAAGTTCAGCAGTTTCATCATCAAGTTGGGGAGATGCTCCGGTGTTTTTATGACAAATCTCCAATGTTTGAAGTTTCAAGATGAGTTCCTTGGTCTCTTGCTCCCTTGACTGCTTGAGCCCGTGTCCATGTTTTAATAGTATACCATAAAATGTAGCATTTGGCACCTTTTCAGGGGGGAGGAGGGAGCAGATACCTGTGTAATAAAAAAGGTATTTGCTCCCACTTCCTGGCATAGATCACCACGGTGACCTACGCCACGTCTGGCAGCCTACTCTGTCTGCCCCCCCGCTGTCTTCTGGCAGGTGCCAGTGAGGACGTGCAACGCGACTCGCGCATGCGCAGTAGGGAACCAGAAAGTGAAGTCGCAAGGCTTCACTTCCTGATTCCCTTACCAAAGATGGCAGCGGCAGCACCCGAGAGCCGACGGACAGATCGGCTACGGCTGCCGACATCGCGGGCGCCCTGGGCAGGTAAGTGTACATATATTAAAAGTCAGCAGCTGCAGTATTTGTAGCTGCGGACTTTAAAAAAAATAAAAAATTCCGGCGGAACGCCGCTTTAAAATTGAAAAATGTGCCCCGTTTCTTTGTCAGGTCTTTGTGGATTTCTGGAATTCGTAAAAGGCTCATTGAATCGCCAACTAGTAGACTTTGGGGGTAGCAAAGATGGCTGTAGATCAATGCTCAATGGGGCATAATCCGAAAGAGCAATGTGATCAATCATCATGTTAACCACCATTGGTACGGAGGCATGCTTTACTAAAAAAAGAAGTTAATTCTAGAGTATGAATTATGGACTGTGGAATGAAGAGTAGCCCCTATATTTAGGGGGGAGTATGTGCCAGATGTCTAGAAGTTGGTGTATGTGGAAAGTTTTCTTAGCTGCTCCAAAAAGCCATAAAGACCATCAGTAGTGTCTTTAGTTCAGGGCCATCTTTAACACAGGGCTAAAGGGACAGCTGCCCTGGGCCCAGTTATTGTTGTAGGGCCCAATCCAGCTGCCCCTAGAGCAGGGATATGCAATTAGCGGACCTCCAGCTGTTGCAAAACTAAGTCCCATCATGCCTCTGGGTGTCATGCTTGTGGCTGTCAGACTCTTGCTATGCCTGATGGGACTTGTAGTTAATTGTATATCCCTGCCCTAGAGCCTGCAAATAGTCTTCCCAGTGTAGCTGGGCATCCAATCTCCCCCCCCCCCCCCCCGGCTTATCTGCTTGCCTTCTCCGTTGGTTTAGGCCCCTTTCACACTAGAGCGGTTTGCAGGCGCTATTGCGCTAAAAATAGCGCCTGCAAACCGACCCTAAACAGCGGCTGCTGTGTCTCCAGTGTGAAAGCCCGAGAGCTTTCACACTGGAGCGGTGCGCTAGCAGGACCGCTCCAAAAGTCCTGCTAGCAGCATCTTTGGAGCGGAGTGTTTACCGCTCCTTCCCATTAAAAGCAATGGGAAACCGTGGCTATACCGCCGGCAATGCGCCTCTGCAGAGGCGCATTGCGGGCGGTATTAAGCCTTTTTCGCCCACAAGCGGGGGTTAAAACCGCACCGCTAGCGGCCGAATACTGCCGCAATTCCAAAAGGTATAGCGCCGCTAAAAATAGCGGCGCTATACCGCCACCTCACCTCCCGCCCCAGTGTGAAAGGGGCCTTACTGTGCATGCCGCAAGCTGTGACAGGGGAGAGGCAAGTTGCAGGTTGTCTGCAACTCCCCGCTCATCTCCCCCCTCCTCCAATCAGCAAGGCAGAGTACAGAGCATGACCAAAGGGTAAAGAGGCAAAGCTGCTGCCAGGATAAGGCCTTGTGCTATCCTGCCTACCAGAGTCGCCACAGGCAGCCCAGAGTGTGCAGACACTTGATCGGAGGGATCAATACTGGTGTGTTGCTAGGTCTAGTAAGAGAGCCTAGTGGCCGCTTACTTGTTACCACCGTTATAGACTGAGCCTTTAGAAACCACCTAGCATTGGGGGGCCCACGAAAAAGTTTGCCCAGGGTCCAATTATTATTAAAGACGACCCTGCTCCAAATGGGTCTAAAGTTAGATTGAAGTTGCTGCCCAATATCAGAGTTCCCTCCGTAAACCTCTCCAATCCTGTTAAAACGGTAGTAAACCACAGCAAATAAAATGTATAAATCAGGCTCCGCATACTAGCATATTATGACAGACTTGCCTGAAAATGAAGCCCTCCAGTAGTGCGCTGTCATCACTGTAGTCGTGTCCATCTTTATCCGGTCTGGGTTCCCGGGCTTCAGCCGTATGAATGGCCAAGCCGCAATGATATCACTCCCGCATGTGTGCGTGAGTCACTGTTTATGGCATAGGGCATGCCGTTCCTTCAGAGCGCATGTGCTGGTAATGTCACCAGCTGCTTCTGAAGTAAATATTTCCTAAACCGTGCATGTTTAGGAGATATTTACTGTACCCATAGATAAGCCTATAATAAAGTACAGTGAACATCAACAAAGGGCATTTACTCCCACTTTAATAGGGAATCTAAGAAAATCTGAGCAACAATGTGAAAAAGATATTTGACAGAGTGAAGGTATGCTGCTAGATGTGGCTCTTTACAAACTGGAATCGGCCTTTCATACCAGCATCAGAGGCTATAAACTGCCAAGGAAGGGAACTAGGCGAGAGGATACGCATACCTTTATATTTCAACATGTGTGAAGAACTGTGATAAACTATAGGGATACATTTATTGTGCAACGTTGGCATCTTGTGAGCTCTATCCTGCAGGAAAGCTATGTGTGCGCTTTCTGTCTTCACAGGTCATTCAGGCACAGTGACCTTTTTGTGGAGCGATGAGCCCCTTACCATTCCAGGAAATTATCCTCAGGGACATGTGGGGAAGGGGGAGAAATACATAGGGGTAGTGGGCGAAAAAGCAAAAGGAGGAGAAAACCTTAGGTAGAAAAAGAGGGCAAGTAGGGCAGAAAAGGGGAACTCAAGAACAGCAAAGAAAGAAGCTCACTGAGCTTGCTAAAGATGCAGTCTCACGTGAAGACAAGGGAAACTCCAGCCACAGAGTCTGGAGATATTTATTGGGGACTGTGGTATGGCACAGTAGGTAACATATAATAAGAGACCTAGAAGAAAATCAAGGAGACAGGGCCATATGTCAGGAAGACAGGCGCAATATAAGAAGGGAGAGCAACCCATAGGCCATGGACCCCACAAGGAGGGCAGAAAGCAGTCCAGGGATCTTTCAGTCTCCATATATAAAACAATTATGCCCCAGGGATTGTATGGGCAAGGGGGGAAAGGTGCCAGGTTTTTAAAGAAATAACATGGCATAAAAATAAAAATAAAAATCTATTTATTGAATACAAATAAACATTATATACAAATATATACACCTAAAAACAATTAGATCAGACACAATTAATATACCGCTGCTAAATTTTGGATCACACAAATGATCTCAACATGAAGTCGGGTGAGATGTGTGATCACAAGGATCCCAACATGTTTCAGAAATCGAGGGGGTGCAAATAACCCCTGAGGAAGGAAGTGAATAAGTTGAAGCAAGCCGTTATATTTCTATCAAAAAAAGTATTATACATATAAGCAATGTATGGAAGCACCAAGTAATAAACAAATGTATAAATATACACACACACACACACACACACACAACACACACACACACACACACACACACACACACACACACACACACACACACACACACACACACACTGAATTTATGAGCAAGGCATGAAAAATGGCAAGCATTGAAAATAAATGATACAAAGTTTATGTCCTTTGAAATATAGTGCACAGCAAGATTAACAGATCGGCGGGGCTTTTCGTCTCTAGACCTGCTCAGTCGCATGGGGGAGCTCAGGAATCCAAAGGGGAGGCTGAGAGGATATGCCACACATCATGGATAATAATGGAATCTTTATATTAGAGCATATGTGGTTTAGTGCATATATGTGCAATTGGAGCAGGGAGTGTCCCTATCGTTAAACACCACATTAAGGCTCACAAGAAATCGCCCGAACAAGTGGGAGAGCGGATCTGGCACAATTTTTTTTTTTTTAATAATAATAGTATGTAGTCAATAACGTGGCTCAAAAAGGCCATATAAAATAAAAATGTGAAGGACTACCAGGCGTAGAAGACGACCCCCTAATTTTCCAGCTAAAAAGGTTGGTTTTGGGATAAACTCGCCGTATAAGACGACCCCTTTCCAACACACCTCACTGTGCCCATTGCCTAACTCACTGTGCCGATCTGCATACCTTATCCCAGTATGCAGTCAGACTTCGGGCGTTCATTGTTCAAAAGCGTGCCTCCTCCTCATCCGTGATAGGCGGAACAATCATTTTCCCAACAGAGCCTGTGTTCGATGTTCCGCCTATCACAGAGGTCCTCTCGTCAGAGGCAGAGGATGAGAGGACCTCCGTGATACAGGCTCTGTTGGGAAACGGAGTGTTCCGCCTATCACAGAACAGGACGAGGCGCGGCTTTTGACCAATGGACGCCCAAAGTCGTCTGACTCTGCATACAGGTACCGGCGTATAAGACGACCCCCGACTTTTGGGGGATATTTTTAAGTACAAAAGGTCGTCTTATATGCCGGAAAATACGATAGGACATCCAACATTAGAGTGGTCTCCTACCTTGTATGCAGTTTCCTAAGAGTGATCAGTGTGGAGCCCAAATAGATCCTGGCTGTGCAGCAAATGTGAGTCACATTTACCCTGTTTATAAAAGGCTAGTGCTGACTGGCAACATTACACCATCCCCGGTTTCCGTTACAGGCAATTGTAGTGGCAGCACCCAAGAGCCAATGGAAACATCGGCTGGGGTGCCAACAACTCAGGATTCCAGGACAGGCAAGTGTCCTAATATTAAGGAGTCAGCAGGTACAGTATTTGTAGCTGCTCCTCTTTAAGGAAAGAGATCCGTAAAATGCCAGTTATCCAATGCCAGATGAAACCATTGAGAAGCTGTTTTAGTGCAGAGATTGCACAGACATGACTATCACATAATACACTATCAAAAAAAGCCTTTGCCGAAACAGGAGGGGTTATGCCTGGGAGGAGGATTTCCTGTCTTTTATTGCCAGTATCTAATCACCTAAAGGTGGCAGCATAATCCCATCGTAACAGAGATAAAGGTATTCTGTATCCTGGGATGTATGAAAAGAAAAATACAAAACATTAGGGACACACGTCATTGCTTTGGTCCATTGTTTTGTTTTAATACTTGGATTTATTGCTCAGATTTTTCATTATAAAAACTGTCAAATGGTAAAATGTGAAAAAAAATTGGATTTTTTGTACTCACTGTAAAATCCTTTTCTCCGAGTTCATGGACCGACACAGCTTCCAATTGACAAGTGGATATTAGCCGTTATTTAGGAGTGACTAGGCAGGAAAAAAAAAAAAAAAAAAAAAAAACTTGTAAAAAGTGTTGCATCACACCTTCTACAGTACCGCCCAGGGGGCGGACTCTCCGGGTATATCCCCTCACTCTGCATCTCGCAGATCAGATTGTCAAAAAGCCGTACAAACTTAAAAAGGAGGAGTGGGTGCTGTGTCGGTCCATGAACTCAGAGAAAAAGGATTTTACGGTGAGTACAAAAAAATCCTATTTACTCTTTCGTTCATGGACCGACACAGCTTCCAATTGACAAGTGGGACGTCCCAAAGCAGTGTCAAAAAGAGGGGTGGCAACAGCATAAAAGTAAACTTCACCCCAAACACAAAACAGCACTCTTCCAATGGAGGAGTTGGAACTCTAAACAGCCACCTGCAAAACTTTGCGGCCGAAAGAGGCATCCGAAGATGCACCTACATCAACCTTGTAGAATTTTGTGAAAGTGTGAGCGGACAACCAAGTCGCCGCTTTACATAATTGGGAAACAGACGCTTGATGTCGGAAAGCCCAAGAGGCACCTATTGCCCTGGTCGAATGCGTCGTGACAGGAAATGGGGGCGCTTGATCCTTTAAGGCATAAGCCTGGATTACTATCTGTCGGATCCATCTAGAGATGGTGGCCGATGAGACTGCTAGGCCCCTCTTGGGACTAGCCACCGAAACAAACAGTGAGTCCGACTTCCGGAACAGGGAAGTACCAGATGGGTATACTCTCAAAGCTCGGACAACGTCCAAGGAATGCAATGCCAACTCCTTAGGATTCGACGGATGAGGACACAAAGATGGAAGTACAATGTCCTCATTGAGATGAAAAGCCAAAACGACTTTAGGAAGGAAGGCTGCGGCCGCAGCACCACCTTATCCTTGTGGAAGATCAATTAGGGAGCCTTGGATGACAAGGCTGCCAGCTCAGAAACTCATCTAACTGCTGTAACAGCCACCAAAAAGACCACTTTCTGAGAACCACCTAATATTCTCAAACGGTGGTTTCTGAAGCACCGAGAGGACCAGGTTCAAGTCCAACGGAGGTAGCGGGGGACGGACCGGAAGGGGTCACATGTCGAACCCCCTGCACAAAAAGTTCTCGCGAGAGAGTGAGTCGCTGAAAAAAGACAGCCAGGGCAGATATCTGCCCCTTAATAGTACTTCAGGCAAGCCTTTGGTCCACACCATGCTGTAAAAACAGCAGGATTCTGGAAACCAAATAAGTACGCGGATGCCACTTAATTTCCTCACACATGGAAATGTAGGCCTTCCAAGTGCGATGATAAACCTTCCTAGAGGATGGCTTCCGAGCACTTCTCATAGTAGAGATCACTGAATCTGACAGGCCCCCGTCTCTCAGTACCTGGTTCTCAATAGCCCTGCCATTAAAGCCAGAGACTGTAAAACAGGACAGAGTATGGGATCTTGCGATAGCAGGTCCTTCCGTAGAGGTAGACGCCAGGGGACGTCTGCTACCAGACGTACTAGGTCGGCGTACCAAGGACGCGGAGGCCAATCTGGAGCGATCAGAATCCTTGTAATTCTAGCTGCCTCTGTTCTGCGAAGCAGATGGGGAAGGAGCCTCATGGGAGGGAAGGCCTAGATTAGCCAATACTGACCCCACGATGTTACCAACGCGTCCGTTGCGTCTGCCCCTGGGTCCTTTGACCGGGCCACAAACCTCAATACCTCCCGATTGAGTCGGGACGCCAAAAGATTTATGTGTGGCGTGCCCCTTTAGCAGAGGAGCTGAAACCCATCTGGGTGTAAGGACCATTCTCCCTGGTCCAGCATTTGGTGACTCAGGTAGTTCGCCTGCCAATTCTTCACACCTGGAATGTACACGGCCGACAGTGCCGGTACACTCCTTTCTGCTCACCTCAGGCTGCGAGCGATCTGATGCTGCAGCTGAGCTTCTTGTTACTCCCTGATGATTGACATCTGCCACCGCTGTGGCGTTGTCTGACTGGATCTTGACTGGATGTCCTTGCAGCCTCTGAAACCATCTGAAGAGGCACCACCTTATTGTCCGGAGTTCCAGGACCTTGATCGGCAGGCGGGCTCCTGTAAGGCTGGCGTCCGTCGTGATCACAATCCAATGAACAGGAAGGAATGACCTTCCGGCCAAGAGAGCCGGTGATGCCAGCCACCCTATCAGGCATCTCCTGACTAGGTGGCTTACCCGGATTAGATAATCCAGAGATGATGGGCATCTGCTCCATCTGGACAGGACCTCCTTCTGTAACACTTGAGTGTGATCTTGAGCATATAGGACCGTCTCGAAGGAGGCTACCTCCGAGGTATCCAGAATCAACCACCCCAGATACACTAGGCGTTGAGTCGGCACCAATACTGACCTTTGCGTGTTTTATACCCAACCACAGTCTCGGAGAGTCTTATAGGTTATGGACACGCTTACCTCCAATTCGGAGCTTGAAGGGGCCTTCAGAAGAAGGTCGTCCTAGTAGCCCATGATAGCGATGCCCCTCTGTCTTAGAAGGGGCAGACACGGGTCGAGCTCTGGAACTGGCTTGTAGCCTAAGGAGATCACTTCGCAAACACTGGTCGGAGATCAGAGATGTCCACCGAGTCGCAAATTTGCGAAGACGTCCTCCCACCCGAGAACTGGGTGGGGGCGGACCTTCATGCGGACACAGATTTATTTGCAGGCTTGTTGGGCTTGCGGGACCAAGAACGTCTTTGTTGTTGCGCAGGCGTTTTGTCGGCCAGGGGTCTTTTTTCTGTCGCCCTAGGTGGACGAAAAAAACGCTTGCGTGCAGTAAAGAGGGCCCTTGGCGTGGTCCCTTACCCTTTATGGTTTGAGGAAGCAATGTGCTTTTACCTCCTGTGGCATCCTTGATGATGTCATCTAGAGGCCCCAAAAAGTCTGTCTTCTTGGAAGCCTGGTCCGCAGACCAGCCCTTTAGCCAGATCAGGCGGCATATAGCTACCGCATAAACTGAAGCTTTGGACAGCAAGGGGATCGTGTCCATGTCTGACTCGCAGACATAAAAGTTATCTCATTAGGAGGAGCATCTCGCTCCTTTAACCCCTGGAGCAGCAATTTTGCCCACTCGGTAAGTGTCTGAGACACTAAGGCCCCAGCCAATGCCGGGCGCACCGCTGAGCCTACCACTGTGTATAGGTAGTGAGTGAGTGCTTCAGCTTTCTTATCCACAGGGTCCTTGAAAACAGAAGCCCCTTCCACTGGAATTGTGGTAGCTTTATTAAGTCTGGACACCGAAGCGTTCACTATCGGGGGATAGGTCCCTTTCTTCAGAAAACTCTCCTCAAAGGGGTACCATACCGCAAGATTCCTTGGGGGCGTAAAAACCTTGATGGGTTCTCCCACTCCTTGTATAAGAGCTTATCAAAATAAGACACACAAGGAAACACTTTAGTAGTGCGTGTAGGTTTACGGAACCCAAAGGCGATCGGAGTCTCTGCTGCATTCTCCAATTTTAGCGTATCCCGCACTGCAGTAATAAGGTCAGATACCAAAGCCTTTTCGCGTACTGACCTGGATTTGGAGTCATTCTCACTGTCCGCTTGGTCCCGGTCTGCAGTCTCTGATGCATCAGAATCCGGGTCATGAGCCATAGCTGGGCCTGGTTCTGCATCAGGATAATCCCCGGAAGATTGCCGGGGACGGGATCGTTTACTAACCCCCCCCGTGTTCTGCTTCCACCCTGGCAGCAAAAGCCTCTAGGATTGCCGACATAGCGTCCATAGGAACATCAGGGGCACTAGCCACCAAACCAGGTGTTTTAGGGTGAAAAACGTCTGCTTCAGACGCCATGCTGACCCACGCGCTGACACCCACAGGGCTCCAGGCAAGGTATCAATAGGCCACCCTCCTAGCTGATACAGAGATGCAGGGTCTCCCGGAGGACTCCCCACCCTTGGAACGGTACTGCTATGCTGCCGTGTGCTGCGCCTGTGATGCTATCCCACTGCTGTCTGTCTCATTCTGATTCTTATCAGCGTCTTCTGTGAAAATTCGGCCCAGAGAAATGCACCCTAGAGGCCAGAGACTACCGCAAAGTGGCCGCAAAGCTGCTGTATATAACAATGTGGGCTCTAAGAAAATGGCCGCCGAGCCTGAATAGAGAGGCAAAAACGGCCGTGGGCCACAACAAAATGGCCACCGAGCGGCAGTATATACATACAGGCGAGAATACTAAGAAACATAGCCGCGAACAGTCGGTAGAGGCCAAAGCGGGCGCGGACTACAAGAAAATGGCCGCCGGGCGGCAGTATATACATACAGGCGAGAATACTAAGAAACATGGCCGCCGAACAGTCGGTAGAGGCCAAAGCGGGCGCGGACTACAAGAAAATGGCCGCCGGGCGGCGATTTAAAGCTATTGGCGCGAAACTACAAGAAAATGGCCACCAGACATTCACTAGAGGCCGAAACAGGCATGGACCATCGCAAAATGGCCGCCAACAGCATGGAGGGAGAAACACACACACACACACACACGTAAGCAAAATGACATTCTTTTTAAATGACAAACACAGCGCAGCCCCGCTCCAGATGGAGCCCCCCCCCATGGTGACCAGCACCCAGCAACCTTAGCTCAGAGTCCAGGGAGAGGGGAATGTCCAGTCAATTTAACCCTGCCGAAGCGGGGGAGCTACTTACCCTTCCTGCGTGTCTCATGCTGGAAGACATTTCGGACAGATCATCATCCGCGCACGGAGGTGACTGTTGGCCAGGCATGCTGCAATTGGACCCTAGGGAACGATCATATGCATGCCCTGGAGCGTTAGATCACCGGACAGGCTGCTGCGACTAGGCCGTAAGGTCAGCCGAAGCCAATCGGTCGATGCAAGCCTAGGAGCGTAAGCTCACCAGACAGGCTACTGCGATTCGGCCGTAAGGTCAGCCAAAGCCGAGCGGTCCAATGCAGGCCCTCTGGCCACCCGTGGAGCGACGAGTATGTCGTGGAAAACCCAGCGCGTAGCTAGTGTCGGCACATGCTCGATGGCCGAAACTGGGGGGGGACTACAAGGATCGAGGACCCAGCCTGTCACCCAGTCGGCAGTTGATCGAAGATCGCAGGAACCAAAAAAAGCAAATTGTAGGAAAAAAAAATGCTCCCTGGACCAATGGGCCCAAAGGGAGCCATGTCCTACTCCTTGCTAGACAGAAAAAATCTGATCTGCGAGATGCAGAGTGAGGGGGATATACCCGGGGGGTCCGCCCCCTGGGCGGTACTGTAGAAGGCGTGGTGCAACACTTTTTACAAGTTTTTTTTTGCCTAGTCACTCCTAAATAACGGATAATACCCACTTGTCAATTGGAAGCTGTGTCGGTCCATGAACGAAAGAGTAATGCAGTCACTTAAATAACTAGAAAATACCTCTGTAAATCAATAGCGATAAGAACGTGAAGCAAGCAGCTAAACTATATTGCGTCCGATTACCCAAACACTATGAATGTTAATTATATAGATGCGGTAACCCACTCGGTAACCCACTCAGTTAACAAATACTTAAACAATTTTATAGTTATAACACAAAGTGCAAAGCTAATGCAAATACAAAAGGGCAAAATAAAAAGGGATACGTGCAATAAACTAATCAAGAACCCATTAATATTATATACATCAGCGGAGCACGTGCAGCCTATTAGATGCTACTTCAATGTCCATCCACCAAAAAGTGACTTGTGCAATAAATAAGCTGTCTGCAAGAGTTAATCAGGACAGTATGGACCAATGCTGATCTTTCACTGCCTCTACCACCACTTCGGTGCACCTCTACCACACCTGTGAGCACACAGGTCACATACCAGAAGGTGCAGCCACACAATATTGTCAACTATGTAAATTGTTATCATCGGGTAGCACCACCCCCGTTTAAACGTGTTCCAGAAGGCAACGGATCTTGCCACACAATAGCCACAATCAAATTACATGCAAAAATAAAAAGCTTCCATAGTGCATAAATCTAACAGGCTTTTAGCAGCATACAAATAGTGCACTTGCATGTAAAAAGACTGTGTCAAATTTGAAAAAAATTTGATAAGATTTGGAAACCGTGGCAAGAAAAAAAAGAGGAAAGAAAATTGTATATAATAAGTAAAGCAGTCGTAGAAGGGAATGGATGATTTGGAGGAAGGAAGTGTGAGTGTGGTCTAGGTCAATTAGTGGCTGGATGAGAGATGTAGAAGGGAGGGTGAGATAAGAAGTATCGGGCTAGAGGAGTTTTGGATTGAAATGGTCTTAATGTGAAACGATGTTCTGATAATTATTTTTTTTTTGTATGGGAGATAGGGGGGGAGGGAAGGAGGGAATGTATGTATTGTTGGAAAATGGAAAATGTTTAATAAAGATATGAAAAAAATAAATAAAAAAAAAAGACAATGTGTAAGCCTATAGTAAAAATGCTCCTTTGTTCACACGGCACTCCAGACTGAGGCCGTGCGTGAGGATATCACTACCTCAACTCCGACACGTTCTGCTCAATAGCATTATCAGGTCCTGAAAGGTAACCTTGTCAATTGATATGCGTTAAAACCCAGAACTATGCACTCATGTGAGTTGCAGTGCAGCTCACTGACAGAAATAGAACAGCCACCTCTTTGGTGCATCAGGCAGTCTATTTAAAGCGGTAGTAAACCCGCTGACTTTTTTTTCCGTCTTTTTCTACACCTGTAAGGCAAAAAGGCATAATGAGCTAGTATGCACCGCATACTAGCTCATTATAAAATAATTACCTTAGAACGAGGCGTCTGTATCTCACCCAGTCCACGCCGAGAGAGCAGACATTTTGCCTCGCCGTGTCTTCCAGGTATTGCGACTGGAGCCACGATGTCGTCACTCCCACGCATGCGCGAGGGAGACTTCTTTCCGTCAAGGTCCGGCGTCTGCCGGGCTTTCAGCCGAGAATCCTCTGTGCGCATTCGCCGCTGAAGTCATCGGCTCATTGCAAGGGGAATATCTCCTAAACCTGTACGGAGCCGCAATGTGGTCACTACCGCACATGCGTGCGGGAGACTTCTTTCTGGCAAAGTCCGGTGTCTGCGCCGCTGAGGTTAGCGGCTCATTGCAAGGGGAATATCTCCTAAACCGTACAGGTTTAGGAGATATTCTTTTTACCTACAGGTAAGCCTTATTATAGGCTTACCTGTAGGTAAAAGTTAAAAAAAAATTACTATACAACCGCTTTAAATAAATGGGCTGCCTTACATGCCATTCATTAAATGGTGTGAATAAGCCCTAAAGGATGCTTCTTGCCTTTCCCAGTCTTCGGCTCAAAGGCAGTTTATCTGCACAACTTATTATATTCTTCTTAAAAAAAAAAAAAATATTCAAATAGGTATGTCATTACCATAAAAGCTTTTGTCAAAGTGCCTGATTTGCTCCCGATTGCTACATCTAACAGAGCCGCTGTTAAACACAACACTTTAATAGAACCAGTGGCAAGCAAAGCTTCTGCAATTAATTATTGTATCTAGAAACAAATCCACAGCATGAAACATTGGGCTGTGTAGAATTTATATACAGATGGCAGGCAGGAGAGGTTAAAAAATACATAGCTAGACTGAAGATTGATCAGTTAAAACTAAACGGAAATCAGCTAAAGCCCAGGTTCACACTGAGCTGCGGGGATGAACTCGCACGATTTCACTCCCGCATGTCAGTCCCAATTTCAGAGACATTTGTGCAGGTTTCTGCACAGATGTCAATGTAAATCACAGCCCGAAATCGCAGAAAATTTTTTCAAATTGGTGCGGTGCCGCAAATGCAGCGTCGCACCAATTAGGACGGTGCCATTACCACCGATTTGATATGCGATTTGAAATGTCAAATTGCATGTCAAATCATACCAATGTGAATCAGGGCTTAACGATTACAAAATTTATTTAAAAAAATATATATACCTCGACAGTCTCTTCAATTCACCGTTAATTTCAGAGTTAAATGGCTTCAACCTCTGAGCTCCTAAAAGAAATGTACGAGCCTTTTCATACTCTTTCAACTCAAGACATGCCTGACATAGGAAGGTAAAAAAACAAGATAACAGTTTTATTGGCATAATACTTAACGTACATATGTAGTAAAAAAACTTAATACAATAAGGCAAGCATACAAAAGTCATGGGCAGAACAAAGACAATGATGGGACTGGATGATTTTTATCCTAAATTACTAAAATATATTTATATTATGATATTTAGGTTTACCCAGTTTGCAAAAAATAGGATTTTTTTCGTCATACTTACCTGTAAAATTATTTTATCTGAGTACATCATGGGACACAGAGTCAGGCTAATATTCATAACCTGCTGGGTTATACTTCATCATTGGGTGAATGGACACTGTTGGACCAAAGTCTTTAGACAGGAAGTGATCCCCTATACTTTATAACCCCTCCCATTCAGTTTTGTAGCCAGCACGAAGTCCTCAAAAAAAAAAAAAAAAAAGGAGAAGGGGAGGGACCTCTGTGTCCCATGATGTACTCAAAGAAAATGATTTTACAGGTAAGTATGAGGGAAAAAAATCCTATTTTCTCTTTCATACATCATGGGACACAGAGTCAGGCCAATATTCATTACCTGCTGGGACGTTCCAGAGCAATAGCCTTGAGGGAAGGGAGACACCCTGCCAAATAATAATAGACATCAGAACTTTATACGGCAGCCTGCAGTACACTGCGGCCAAAAGCCGAATCCTAAGCTGCTCCAACATCCACTTGATAAAATTTTGTGAACATTTGCACTGAAGACCAGGTAGCAGTCTTACAAATCTGAGCCACAGATACAAGATGGCGAAAAGCCCCGAAGGTTCCTACCCCCCCTAGTAGAATGAGCTCTCACCCTAAGCCCAGGTTCACACTGGTGCGATTTGACATGTCAAAATCGGCGATATTTGCCGAAATTGCGGGCAATGGCACCGTCCTAATCGGTGCGCCGCACAGATTTCAAAAAGTAGTTTCTGTACTACTTTTTGCGATTTCGCCCATGATTTACATTGACATCTGTGTCAGATCTCTTTGTAATCGCGGCTGAAATCGGGACTGCCAGCGAGAGTGAAATGGTGCGAGTTCAGCTGAACTCGCACGGCTTCACTCCCGCAGCCCAGTGTGAACCTGGGCTAAAGGGCAGAGCTTTATGTTTCAGACCGTAGGCCTGAATGACCAATTGACGAACACAATTGGCAATGGAAGCTTTTGAAACTGCCTGCCCCTTCTTGGGTCCCTTTGGTACAACAAAAAAGGAGTCTGATCTTCGGATCTCCGCAGACCTAGACAGAAAAAAAATCTTGACTGCCCGGACAACGTCCAAAGAATGCAGTCGTCTGTCTTCTGCTGAACGAGGCTGAGAGAAAAAAAGAAGGCAAATAATGTCCTGGTTTAAATGAAAAGGCAGACACCACTTTTGGCAAAAAGGATGGAACAGGTCGTAACATGACTGTCGTGGTGAAGGATCAAGTACGGTTCCCTGCATGAAAGGGCTCACAAACTCCGACACCATTATAGTCGAGGCGATAGCCATCAGAAAGGCTAGCTTGCATGACAGCAAGTCTAATAGAATTCCCTTAATGGTTGTTTCTGTAACACAGAACAAACAAAAAGTTCAAGTCCCAAGGACACATAGGTGACCTAATGGGGGGGGGGGGGGGGAAGCAAGCAAGTTGCCCCCTGCATAAAGGTTCGGATCAGTGAATGGGAGGCCAAGGGCCTTTGGAAGAATACTGATAGGGCCGAAAACCTGACCTCTGATTGTACTCAAAGCCAATTTGATTTCTAGAGCTGACTGTAGAAAAGAGAATTCTCCCGATCACGTATTTCCGTGGATGCTATTTTTTGGCTTCACACCAAGCAATATGAGTCTTCCAGACCTTATGATAGATCTTCCTAGCGACAGCTTTTCTAGCATTCACTAGGGTAGACACCACTGGTCCCGAGATGCCACTGTCCTTTAACACCCTGGCTTCAATAGCCATGCCGTCAAATTTAGAGACTGCAAATTGGGGTGGAATATAGGACCTTGAGACAGATCGGAGCGCCGTAGAAGCGTCCATGGCCCGTCTATTGTTAGTCTCAATCTTCGGGAACCAAGACCTCCTGGGCCAGGTTGGTGCCACCAGAATGACTGGAACTCCCTCTCTCCGAATCCTGCGCAACAAATGTGAAAGGAAAGGGATCAGAGGGAAAGAATAAACCAGGGAGTACTGGTTCCATGGAACTACCAGAGCATCGGCTTCGATTGCCAGAGGATCTCTTGTTCGGGATACAAACCGCTGTAGCTTGTTGAACCTGAATGCCAGTAGGTCGACCTCTGGCCATCCCTAATGTTGGCTAATTTCCTGGAACACCTCTGGGTGTAGGGACCAATCCCTCAGGCAGATCTGCTGGCGGCTGAGATAATCTGCCCTCCAGTTCTCTACTCCCGGGATATGGACTGCTGATATAACTGGCACATGCCTCTCTGCCCAGGCTAGTATGTGGTTCACCTCCCTCAGAGCTGAACGACTCCTGGTACCACCTTGGTGATTTATATATGCCACTGCAGTGGCATTTTCAGACTGTACCCTGATAGGACAGTCCTGAAGTTCCAACGTCCAGGACTGTAGGGCCAGGCGTACTGCCCGTAATTCCAAGATGAAAGAGAAAAAGATCACCGCTCTAGGTGAGTGCAGGTGCCATGACTAAGCAATAGACCCTAGTGTGAAACGCGTCGGCTGTACCCCCTTGTTTTTGCTGTGACTTGCAGTGCTTCATGTATTTTACCTATTAAAGGCAACCTCAATGGTTTTTGGTGTGCGGCTGTCCATATATCCTGCCTTCCTTTTCGCGCAATTCCAAGATGTTGATGGGCAGGATCTGTTCTGTCCTTGACCATTTTCATTGGAGCAGTGAGCCCCTCTAGGGTCGCTCCCCAACATGAGAGACTGGCATCTGTAGTCAGTACTCTCCAAGTTACTTACCCTCTCATAGGATCTGATCCTGCAACCACCAGTTTAGGCTTAAGTATGCCTGAGGGGATAAGCGCATTGGATAATACAGGGCTTTACTTCCTCTGTTCCAAGCCAACAAGATGTCCTGTTGTAAGGGCCTGGAATGGAACTGGGCATAGGGCACCGCCTCGAAGGAGGATACCCGCCTCTCTAGAAGACTCATGCAGAGTCGAATGGAGGGTTGTCTGGTGCCCCTTATCTGACCCACCTGAACCTTCAGGGCACAGATCCTTACGGGTGGCAAGAATACTCTTGCTTGGGCCGTGTTTAGGATCAGACCTAAATACATTTTAGACTTTGAGCAGGTCTCAAGGCTGACTTTTTGGTATTTATAATCCAGCCCAAGCTTTCCAAATACCGCACTGTTTATCTTATGCACTGTTCTAGAGCCTGGGCTGAGTGATCTCTGAGCAGGTCGTCATCCAGATACCAGAATCCCTTGGGCCCTTAAGGAAGACACAGCTGCAGCATGTGATGCCGGCTGGTACTCTCCTACACTATGATACCCTTAAGGCCTGGTTCACACTGGGGCGACAAACGCTCCGACATTGGGAGCTCATGTCGCATGACGTGTGAAAATCAATGTTTCCCTATGAGAGCCGTCTTAACTGGTCCGACACATGTCGGTCCGACTTTGAGAATGCTCCCTGTACTACTTTGGTCCGACTTTGATCCGACTTCAGCCCATTGACTATCATTGAAGTCGGATCAAAGTCGGACCGCAGTCTTGCATGGTCCGACTTTGGCATGCGACTTATGCTGTACTGCTCTTGAGGGGGAACTCCAGGCCAAATTTTAAATAAAAAACCGGCGTGGGTTCCCCCTCCAGGAGCATACCAGGCCCTTGGGTCTGGTCTGGATTTGAACGGGCACCCCTACGCCGAAAAAACGGTGTGGGGGGTCCCCCCAAAATCCAAACCAGACCCTTATCCGAGCACACAACCTGGCAGGCCGCAGGGGAAGAGGGGGGGACGAGAGAGCGGCCCCCCCTCCCTCCTGAACCGTACCAGGCCGCATGCCCTCAACATGGGGGGGGTTTGGTGCTCTGGGGCAGGGGGGCGACCTGCGGCCCCCCCACCCCAGAGCACCCTGCCCCCATGTTGATGAGGACAGGGCCTCTTCCCAACAACCCTGGCCGTTGGTTGTCGGGGTCTGCGGGCGGGGGCTTATCGGAACCCGGGAGCCCCCTTCAATAAGGGGGCCCCCGGATCCCGGCCCCCCCACCCTATGTGAATGAGTATGGGGTACATCGTACCCCTACCCATTCACCTGGTGGGAAAAAATTGCAATAAAAAAACACTACACAGGTTTTTAAAGTTATTTATTACACAGCTCCGGGGGTCTTCTTCCAACTTCCGGGGGTCTTTTCCGACTTCAGGGGTCTCCGGTGTCGTCTCCGCGCTCTCCGGTTCTTTCTTCCGCCGGGCCTCCGCTAACTTCTTTTTAGCTCTCTTGCTAACGGAGGCCCGGTCTTCCCGTTGTCTCGTCCGGCTCTCCGTTGTCCTTCTGCCGGCCCCTCCACTAACTTCTTGGTAGCTCTTTCGCTAGTGGAGGGGCACGATCTTCCCGTCGTCGCCGTCGGCGTCTTCTTCCCTCTTCTCCTTCTCGATGTTGACGCGTCGCTTCCTCCCGCTGTAATACTGGCGCTCCGCTCCGCATTAATATAGGCTTCTCATGACGTCACAGTCACATGTTCCCATGACGTCACAGTCACATGCTCCGGGGCCATGTGCCCTGGAACATGTGACTGTGACGTCATGAGAAGCCTATATTAATGCGGAGCGGAGAGCCAGTATTACAGCGGGAGGAAGCGACGCGTCAACATCGAGGAGGAGAAGAGGGAAGAAGAAGCCGACGGCGACGACGGGAAGACCGCGCCTCCGTTAGCAAAAGAGCTAAAAAGAAGTTAGCGGAGGCCCGGCGGAAGAAAGAACCGGAGAGCGGGAGACGACACCGGAGACCCCCGAAGTCGGAAAAGACCCCCGGAAGTCGGAAGAAGACCCCGGAGCTGTGTAATAAATTACTTTAAAAACCTGTGTAGTGTTTCTTTATTGCAATTTTTTCCACCAGGTGAATGGGTAGGGGTACGATGTACCCCATACTCAATCACATAGGGTGGGGGCCGGGATCCCCCTTATTGAAGGGGGCTCCCGGATTCCGATAAGCCCCCCGCCCGCAGACCCCGACAACCAACGGCCAGGGTTGTCGGGAAGAAGAGGCCCTGTCCTCATCAACATGGGGGCAGGGTGCTCTGGGGCCGCAGGTCGCCCCCGTGCTCCAGAGCACCAAACCCCCCATGTTGAGGGCATGCGGCCTGGTACGGTTCAGGAGGGAGGGGGGGCCGCTCTCTCGTCCCCCCCTCTTCCCCTGCGGCCTGCCAGGTTGTATGCTCGGATAAGGGTCTGGTTTGGATTTTGGGGGGACCCCCACGCCGTTTTTTCGGTGTAGGGGCGCCCGTTCAAATCCAGACCAGACCCAAGGGCCTGGTATGCCCCTGGAGGGGAACCCACGCCGTTTTTTTTTTTTTTAATTTAAAATTTGGCCTGGAGTTCCCCCTCAAGATTCATACCAAACACAGTGCCTGATATTGGCGGGGATCCAAGTCGGATCCCCGTTCATTGAAAGTCATACATATGTCGGCCTCATGTCACAGGGCAAAGTCGGATCCAAAGTAGGACGGATGTCGTGTCGCACTAGTGTGAACCCAGCCTAAGGCCAAATTTCAGTTTCCTTCTTGGATGTTTTTTAGATTCCTGCAGTTGCGCCATGCTATCCAGGCGCAATTTCCCCACACCCCAACGGTTGCCTCCCACAGTTTAGAATTCTACTTATCGTTCCAATATGCCGACCGTATTCTTTCCTCCCTGTATCTTAGGATCCCCTCCTCGGCCACAAGCCCAACTGCGCAGCTCTTCCAAAGCTGGCAGAGCGACATTCCAAACCTAGACTCGGACGACTGGGATGAGGGGATCCAGCAGTACATTCCACTGATGATCTCAGCCAGAGACAGATTTATGCAGCTTAAGTTCTTACACAAGGCCTATTACACCCCTCAAAAGCTGGCTAGGATTTATCCATCCTGCTCGGACCAGTGTCCCAGATGTCTGACTGAGGTGGGTACCTTTATGCACATAGTCTGGAATTGCCCTATCATTCAAGATTTTTGGAGAGGAGTGGTGACTGAGATTAATGAAACTGGAGGGCTGTGGGCTGACCTGGATCCTAGAATCCTTCTTCTACTGGGTGTCGGACACCGTCACGCCCAATAAACAAACAGTTATTTGTCTTCTACTCTGCCTTTTATGCCAGAAAAGCAATTTTGGCAAATGGAAATTGGCTGACCCGCCGACGATCTCACAGTGGAGGTCAATGGTGGATAAGGTACTACCCCTTTACAAATTGACCTATATGGGCCGGAAATGTTCCCGGAAATTTGATAAGATATGGGGGAAATAAGTGAAGAAACAGACAATTACGGATTAGGTCCTTCTAATGTTAGAGGCTGTCCACCTAATGTAGTGCTGCTTTGCTTGCTTCTGGTGTTTGCTTCGTCCCTCTGACCCCTTTCTGTTTTCTCTCTTCCCCTCTCCCTCTTCGTCTCTTTCCCTGCATTGTCCTACTCCTTTTTCAGTGATTTCCCTCCCCCCCCCCGGAGTTACCCGCTCTTAATGTACCTGATTACCCCTATTGTACTTGCCTGTAAATATGTACCTTGGACTTGAAACTTTGCTTGTATTACCGACCCCTGCAACCTTGCACTGTATAATACTGTATTGTGTATCTTGTTAACTTTTTATTTATCAGCAAAATAGAAAGAGTACCGTATTTATCGGCGTATAACACGCACTTTTTTCCCCTTAAAATCAGGGGGAAATCGTGGGTGCGTGTTATACGCCGATACCCACTGATCCCAGCGATCTCCGCTGACTGAGCGGAGCGCAGCGATCGCCGCCGAGATACACATAGCCGAGTGTACTCGGCTATACTCGGCTCTGCTCACAGTCACGCCCAGTCCCGCCATTGGACCTGTGATATGTCCATCATAGGGCGGGACTCGGCGTGACTGTGAGCGAAGCCGAGAAAAGCCGAGTATAGCCGAGTACACTCGGCTATGTGTATCTCGGCTCCGCTCAGTCCCTGCGTTCGCCCCGCTCCGCCCAGTCTCTGCGGCGATCTCGGCGGCGCCAATTTTGAAAACTGGGGCAAAGGCTGCACTGGACACTGGGCAAAGGCTGCACTGGACACTGGGCAAAGGCTGCACTGGACACTGGGCAAAGGCTGCACTGGACACTGGGCAAAGGCTGCACTGGACACTGGGCAAAGGCTGCACTGGACACTGGGCAAAGCTGCACTGGACACTGGGTAAAGCTGCACTGGGCAAAGGCTGCACTGGACACTTGGTAAAGCTGCACTGGGCAAAGGCTGCACTGGACACTTGGTAAAGCTGCACTGGGCAAAGGCTGCACTGGACACTGGGCAAAGGCTGCACTGGACACTGGGCAAAGGCTGCACTGGACACTGGGCAAAGGCTGCACTGGACACTGGGCAAAGGCTGCACTGGACACTGACAAGGCTGCACTGGACACTGACAAGGCTGCACTGGACACTGACAAGGCTGCACTGGACACTGACAAGGCTGCACTGGACACTGACAAGGCTGCACTGGACACTGACAAGGCTGCACTGGACACTGACAAGGCTGCACTGGACACTGACAAGGCTGCACTGGACACTGGTAAGGCTGCATTTAAATGCAAGTTGTTTTTTTTTTCCCTTAAACTTCCCTCCTAAAAGTTTTTTTCCCTAAAATTCCCTCCTAAACTTGGGGTGCGTGTTATACGCCGATAAATACGGTATCTTAAAAAAAAAAAAAAAAAAAAAAAAAGAGAAGGAAGAGACAGCTGCATGCTTAATTTCTATTGAAATTTTTATCCATGGGATATAAAAAAAAAAGGAACAAAAATCTTGTCAGAATGTTCCCAATCATCATACACTGCTTGTTTCAACAGAGGGTGTAGGGGGAAAGCCTGTATGGCCTGAGGGGGCCTCAGAATCCCAAACAGGACCAGGGGGGCTCAGCGGACCATTTCGGGCAGAGTCAGGATCAAAATCCTCTGTGACTGAGAGGTAGACATCAGCTGGATATCTTCTTGTCCAGATTACTCGGAGGCAGACTCCACTGCCAGGCACTCCGCTGAATCCTGAGCTTTAAAGGGTTTGTAAAAAGGTAAAAAAAAATAATTTAACCTATAATTGATCTCCGTTTTATACAGATATCAGAAAATGTTATCGCTTCCATTAAAATTATTTAATTACCTGTGAAAATGGTAAGTGTTTATCGTCGTCCTACTTTTCTTGATCGTTTCTATGCTCTATTTCCGGGTGTGCGTTCATTACAGCGACGTCACGGCAACCACAGAACTACATTTCCCATTATGCTTAGCGGCATCGCACATTGCCGGTTTTTCGCAATCTCGCCTAACGAGAAAGAGCAATGTTCTCGTTCACACGCCGCCCATTGTAAACGGGGCAGTAAAGCTTAGTGAAAATAAAAAACAATGTACGGGAGGAGGAGGTACGGCGTCGTGGACACGCCCACTTATCCCCTGCCTTCGTGCCTGTGAAACGTACAGGAGCGTCTTCACGCAGGGCTGTAGTCCAAGGGAGGGGGCGAGCATGATCACTAACCACCAGGCATAACGGCTCGGATGCTGGTGGAAAGCTCAAGGAAGAGGAACAGGAAATTCGTTTTTTAAACAAGGATTAATGACATTTTGAGGGGAAATCTAAGGAACAGGTAAGTGAAATGGCAATGCACTAGCTTATAGCAAGCTATTTAGTCATTAGAAAGCGAACCTTTACAACCCCTTTAAGCTCTTCCCCATCCTTAACCCCTATTCCTGCTCCAAACTAGGAGGTTCAGGGGAGGGGGATCTGTCACACTTCCTGCCACCCTGTGGGATGTTGGCAATCATGCCTGCTATCCTGTGCTCTAACCCAGCTAGGGCTGAGGACAGTTCATCCTTAGTGATAAAGGGTGAGGCGTTGACTGTAGGCACAACACCAGATAGGCGCAGCGGCTCAGAGTGCCCGGAAGCCACTGGTCTTTTCAGGGGATACAACACTAGGAATACGACTAGGTTCATCAGGAACTACTGATGACATAGGCCCTTCCCTGTAGTGTTTGTCCCGCACCTCTTTTTGGAAGACATTCAATAACCGCAAACAATGTTCTTGGGTGTAGATTTAACACACCTCAGAAGGGAGACCTTTTAATAGGGCTCACCAAGCCCCTATGTAACAATCCTGCTAAGCACCTTTAGCCTGCCAAGCAACACATGGTGACTCACGTGACCCGGGTAAGGAGAACTAAACCGCTAAAAATGCCTGTTCAGAGCCTGCTCTGTGTCCCACAGCTGCCTGGAAGCACCGCATGTTTGGCTTACACAGCTTATATAAGCTGGGTGTGTGCCGGAACGTTCTGTGAGTGCATGGTCCCGGCGAATTGGTGTGGCAGTATTCGCGTACGACGCAAATCTTTGTACGCCCAGATAAAGGCTTCTGCGTACGTACGGTGAAGCCGCGTGCGCCATGGGCACCTAACAAAACCAACTGCCAAGTCCAGCGGCGCTTTTGCAAATGCACGTGCGTCACGGCCTCCAAACAGCAACTGCTGAGCACAGCGGCAATCTGGCGAACGCACGTTGGGCACGAACGATGGTGCGCCATCATACAGGTGAAAAATAGCCAGACAAGCAAAAAAATAAAAAAAAAGGTTCACTTTGCAAACACCCACAGCTAGCCCAAAACTCCCCCGTATGGTCACCGCACACAGGTGTCCAGCCTTTAGCTAGCTTGACTGATTGTTACAATCACTGGGACACACCGCAATAATAAAATAAAGGGGTTTCACTTACCCGTCCAGGCGCAGGGCCACTTAGAATCTAAGGGCCCAATCTCCACCCTTCACGACGGTTCCTGTCACTAGGACCTTCAAGGACTGAGTACCCTTTCATGTTAAGGGTCCACTCCCTTGGACGGACCTGTACACGCATACTGTTAAACAGGTTAATTGGTTGTCTGTGAGCTGGTCGGTAAGTAGGCTTGGTTTTTTCCTGGCCATTCCCAAGGCCTTGTTCCCTGTTTCAGCCTTCCAATGCTGCTTACTGCGATGGCCAGCTATAGATGGGGGCGGTGGACAAGTTTGTTTTTCACCTTGGGGTTTGTATTGGTTCAGCAACGCACCAACTCTTTTGCAGCCATTGTGCTACATGCTGGGTGTTTGGTGTGCTCCTGTACCTTTAAGGAGTGGCTTCCCTTCAGTCCACCTGTCCTCATCTATCCATCAGAATGCATGTGCCTGCATTGTGGGGACACTCATAGGTTAGTGTAGGACCACAGATTACAGGGTGCCTTGACGTGGCTCACGCATGCGTTTGAAAATGCGTGCGGACAGAACCCTTGTTTTTAACGCATACTGTTAGACGGGTTAAATGGTTGTCTGCGAGCTGGTCGGCAAGTAGGCTTCGTTTTTTCCTGGGCATTCCCCAGGCCTTGTTGTTACCTGTTTCAGCCTTCCAATGCTGCTTACTGCGATGGCCAGCTATAGATGGGGCGGTGGACAAGTTTGTTTTTCACCTGTACAGCACCCTTCAGGAAATGCCTTAACACTGTAGTGTCCAGGATTTCCACTGCGCAGGGTCCAGCGCTCGAAGGTCGCTTACAGGCAAAACCTCGCCGGATCTCAAATCTTCTTTGCGAGGCTCGGGTACCATTGATCTAGGTCTGAAAGCCTGTGTTATAATGGATCAGATCGGTCAATCCCTTGATTCATTTTTGGAACTGTTTGTGGGAATAGAGACCTGGAGCTCAGAGAGCTCACACACTGTGCCATCCACCTTGTAGACACTGGTAAAAAACTGATGTGCTTCCTGTATGGAAGGGGTTATATAGGGGATCACTTCCTGTCTAAAGACTTTGTCTACCAGTGTCCATTCACCTAACGAAGTATAACCCAGCAGGTAATGACCATTAGCCTGACTGTGTCCCATGATGTATGAAAAAAGAAAACAGAACCCCATAAGGATATTTTTAAATAATAATGCACTTCCGAAAACAGCATCCAAGAGATTTCTCCCTTCCAAGGTAAAAAAGGATCACTTTCCAGTTTAAGTGATAACTCAAGCATGTAATGGTAACAGGTAACTCGAACCAGAGACTATAAGGAATAAATACCCAACCACCTTTGTGATCCACAATCAATCATTGTCAAAAATAAACAAACATGCATAAAAATAATGGACCGCATATCTTTTGGCAGCAATATCACCCAGCTGGTCACTATAAAAACTAAGATGCGGTAGATGGAGCCCTGATCATTTACACTGTATCCAGGAGAAGAATTTCTTCTGATTTTAGTGTACCACCTTCAAAGTGTGGGGCTTACAGACCAATACATTTCTTGGTGTCTCATTATTCCATAAAAATAATAAAGCATGTTAAATGTGATGTACAGTATTTAAACAAATTCTTGAGACTCAAAAGGCAGTGGTTTAGTGATCACGAAACTTCAACATTTTGCAAACACAAAGAAAATAACTTGCAAGATAACACAGCCAGAGCCAAATAAATAGTTCCCAACAACGCAATGGGTTGGAAGTTTTTGCATGGACCCAAATTTTGCCCTTAAAGTGGATGTAAACCAAATTAATGAAATTTCAGCTGGGTGTTTTCTTATCTCTCTCCAAAGCACTGAGTCCTGTAGCTCTGTTATCAGCCTGATAGCTTCTGATATGTTCTCCGAGATGGGAGATAAAAGCAGCCTGAAGTTTGTGTCGTGGGAGGTTTCTATAAATATATTAGCACAGCGCTGGTGTATTCAGAGCAGAGCTCTGCACATTACCTACTTCCTTTGCCAATGTGGAGAGGGGGTGTGTGTGCCTTTCCTCTAATCATCTCCCTTGGCTGTATCTCAATCCACTCCCAGTGCTGAACAGAAAGAAAAAATATGTAACACTATGTGCACTTTGTGAAGTATATATAAAGATGAAAACAGCAGATATGCATGTAAAACTTATGTAGGGAGATTGGTTTCATCCCTGTGTATCATCTGAGACTGTTCACTTCACTGGGTATATGCGAGGGTTTACATCCACTTTAAGACCAACATAACTCTTAACCGCTTCAGCGGACCATTTTGGTGGTCACAGACCAGGCCACTTTTGTGATTCGGCACTGCGTCGCTTTAACTGACAATTGCGCGGTCATGCAACGTGGCTCCCAAACAGAATTTACGTCCTTTTTTTCCCCACAAATAGAGCTTTGTTTCGGTGGCATTTGATCACCTCTGCGTTTTTTGCGCTATAAACAAAAAAAGAGCGACAATTTTGAAAAAAAATGCAATATTTTTTACTTTTTGCTATAATAAATATCCCCCAAAAAAATAAAAAAACTATTTTTTTTCTCCACAGTTTAGGCCGATACATATTCTTCTACATATTTTTGTTAAAAAATAAATAAAAAAAATCAAAAAAAAAAAAAATCGCAATAAGCATTTGATTGGTTTGCGCAAAAAAGTTATAGCTTTTTTTTCTTTTACTAGTTATGGCGCCGATCAGCGATTATTATCATGACTGCGACATTATGGCAGACACATCGGACACTTTTGACACCATTTTGGGACCATTGTAATTTTTACAGCGATCATTGCTATAAAAATGCACTGATTACTGTAAAAAGGACACTGGCAGTGAAGGGATTAACCACTAGGTGGCGCTGCAGGGGTTAAGTGTTTCCTAGGGAGTGATTTACTGTTAGAGGGCGTGGCTATACGTGACGTCACTGATGACCGTTCCCGATCACAGGGAACGGTCATCAGTGTCAGTCACTAGGCAGAATAGGGGAAAGCCTGGTTTACAAATCAACCGAGTTCCCGGACCCGCGATCGCACTCGCGGGGCGCGCACGCCCGCTGGGCTGCAACTTTAAAGGGACGTACCTGTACGCCAATGTGCCTGCCCATGCCATTCTGCCGATGTACATCGGCGTGCGGCGGCCAGCAAGTGGTTAAAGATGCAATGCACCTAAAATGCACACCAATGCATGCCAACGCATGTGTTTTGGTAGGAATGACCCCCCAATTGGATGTGACTTGCTTCATTCTCCAAAGCTATGACTCAAACACATTTAAACAATTTACAAGCCATAATTACCTGTCCGCATCGAAACAGAGCTTTAACATTCTTGCTGTCTATGGCCAGAGCCTTCTCACCCCACTCTAGACTGCTGCTGGGACGTTCTAACCTCAAGTATGCGAGTGCCAAATTCAAATTTACAGGTAGACGACCTGCTTCAAGTTGTCTTCTTTCCTCCTCTGACTTTCCACAGCGTGATAGAGAAGAGGATGCCTACATGTGTAAAGAAATAACATTAAAGTTATTTCAGTTCATGTTTATAAATCAGCACCAACACAAAATCAGAGAAAGCATTTATTAGAGAGCTTTCATCTATGGAATAATCCAAGATTTACTCCTTACATGACAGTTAAAAATTTTAGGATTCAGATAACTTTATCTGCCATTTGGACAAGAAGCAGGGACAAAGATCCCCTAATCGTTACATAAAAGCAAAAAAAATCCTATGCAAAGTGGTTGGAGGGAAGCTTCAGAATGGCAAAGAGGTTTTTATTTACAAATTATGTGAGCAGATAGCAGTTCTTTTTTTTGCAGGGGGCAGTTTAAAGAGGAAATAGGACCTACCTAGAAGGAGAACGCCTCATTTTACCCGCATGTCTCGTTTTTTGTTAGTGTCCTAGTTGTCTGATGGACTAAACCATTTTTGCTAGCACCTCTTCCAAGAATTTTCTTCAAAGTCAGTGTTCTCTGATATAAAGAGAAAAACTACTGCGCTAATCTAAAATAGTGAATGAAAATAAAGCTGCTACATAAAATGTGACTAAAATTAATAAACATGGAATAGAGATGTAGCGCCAAGTGAAAAAAAAGGAGCCCAATGATTCGGGCCTCCAATCAAACCCAAGTGATAAATAATATCAATATAATGAGTCCATACAGTGTCCATACAAACTTTTCGTATTGTGAAGAAAAAACATGAAGCACTGAAGGGTCATCACAACTCTTGTAGAAAAAGAGAGGTAGAATACTCTTACCGGAACGTTGGACCTGTGGTTTAGGCAGGTCAAATAGGCATACGAAATCCCAGTGGCACTCCTCATCAGTTGGTCTGGAAACTGGATCAGATAGGTCCCCAATGTAGACTGTCCGGTAGGCTCCCTGACTTGACAGCAGACTCTGGGTTTCACACCGATCCAAGTGGTCCTCCGATGGAACTGGAACCGCCACTCAGCAAGAAGACTCTTTACCACGGTGAAAATTAGTAACCAGTGGCCAAATGAAGCTATTACTTGACCAACCACCCATGTGAGGAGAAAAGAAGGGAAGGAATGCTCCAATGGTGCAGGTCAATGAGGGTTTATTCAACCGACATAAAAGTGATCAAACAAAAACTTTTAAAAAAAGGGGCAGTGAATGAGGTAGTGTACCAAGCCCTACGCATTTCGACCGAAAGTTCTTCAACAGGGGCATCAACCAACCTCTTCCACTGCAGAAATATATATAATGAGCAAGTACAATCTAGCAAGGTTCTCAGCCAGACAGATAATTGATTACAACATATGATTGGGTAAACAGCTCACCAAATCCAAGGTGGGTAGTCTCCACCTCCAGGTCGACCTACCACGTTCGCTATACGGTTCGCACCTCCCAGGGAGCAAACCATGATAGGCCGGACTGGAGATGGACCCAGGCGACTGCCAATGACCCTTGTTCAAAAAGCCCGCCATGAGAAAGTGGGTTTGAGATGACGTGCAGCGTTCAACGCCCACCCAAACATGCCATGCAGCAGTATACATAATAAATGATATACAATATATAAAAAAAATTATGTGTGGCTAAAACGCCACTTACATACACAGTACAACTCGCATTATATCCAATCCGGGACAAATCGTATCATGCAAACGATGAGTAGAAACAGGAAGTGTCATGTAACCAAAACTAGGCTTGGAAAGCCTCGCTTCCTGTATGCAAATGCTCATCTGTCACTAGAAAGTCTACCAAGCCTCTCTCTCACACAAAGAGGCCTGGAGCGCATGGACACCGCCTCCCCTGAGTCAATATGAGAGGAGCGAGAAGCCCGCATTCAAAACGAGGCCTGAAGCGCCTCCCACAGACCCAGCGGGGAGCGGAGCCACCAACGACGTCGGCACGCATAGTAAAAACCAGGCGTGTACGACGTAGGAAGCGGCTATTAACATGATGATGCGGTGACGCATGTCCGCATCGCGGGCATCACTTGACCGCCCAGACAAGAGTGTAAAAATAGTCTCGAGAAGGACATAAAAACACTGCCATAAAACGCACCAGCGTAGCCGCACAGAAGGAGTATATAACTCATACATCTAGCAGGTACACTAGAACATAAAAAATAATAATCAAAAGGCTAAAAAGACCTTAAAGTAACAGCACCATCTTGTGGTAGGTAAAGAAAAGTGCTGGAATGAAATAATCTAAAAGTCTACCAGGTCAATGGATCTGTAGACAATGAGTAAAATAACCTGAACACTAAAAATAAAACTACAAATATGAGGAGCACTTAGGACACCCTAGAGAAAATGAATAAAAATGGACAGGAACATAAAAGAGGGCGCACACAAAGCCAAGTATAAGGGAATTCGCATACGCACACATAGCGAAAAATCGTATTAATCCACGGAAAGAAGGGAAGGGCACTCAAGCCTTAATAAATGAATTGATATCCCATTCCACATGTTCTAGTGTACCTGCTAGATGTACAAGTTATATACTCCTGTGCAGCTACGCTGGTGCGTTTTATGGCAGTGTTTTTATGTCCTTCTCGGGACTATTTTTACACTCTTGTCTGGGCGGTCACATGATGCCCGCGATGCGGACATGCGTCACTGCATCATCATGTTATTAGCCGCTTCCTACGTCGTACACGCCTGGTTTTTACTATGCGTGCCGACGTCGTTGGTGGCTCCGCGCTCCGCTCCCCGCTGGGTCTGTGGGAGACGCTTCAGGCCTCGTTTTGAATGCGGGCTTCTTGCTCCTCTCATATTGACGTAGGGGAGGCGATGTTAATGCGCTCCAAGCTTCTTCGTGAGAGAGAGGCTTGGCAGACTCATATTGACTCAGGGGAGGCGGTGTCCATGCGCTCCAGGCCTCTTTGTGAGAGAGAGGCTTGGTATACTTTCTAGTGACAGAGGAGCATTTGCATACAGGAAGCGAGGCTTTCCAAGCCTCGTTTTGGTTACATGACACTTCCTGTTTCTACTCATCGTTTGCATGATACTATTTGTCCCGGATTGGATATAATGCGAGTTGTACTGTGTATGTAAGTGGTGTTTTAGCCACACATTTGTTTTTATATATTGTATATCATTTATTATATATACTGCTGCATGGCATGTTTGGGTGGACGTTGAGATGTGGTGTGGGCGTGTAACGCCGCACGTCGTCTCCAACCCACTTTCTCATGGCGGGCTTTTTGAACAAGGGTCATTGGCAGTCGCCTGGGTCAATCTCCAGTCCGGCCTATCATGGTTTGCTTCCTGGGAGGTGCGAACCGTATAGCGAACGTGGTAGGTCGACCTGGAGGTGGAGACTACCCACCTTGGATTTGGTGAGCTGTTTACCCAATCATATGTTGTAATCAATTATCTGATTGGCTAAGAACCTTGCTAGATTGTACTTGCTCATTATATATATTTCTGCTGTGGAAGAGGTTGGTTGATAACCCTTGTTGAAGAACTTTCGGTCGAAACGCGTAGGGCTTGGTACACTACCTCATTCACTGCCCCTTTTTTAAAAGTTTTTATTGTTTGTAATCACTTTTATGTCGGATGAATAAACCCTCATTGACCTGCACCATTGGAGCATTCCTTCCCTTCTTTTCTTCTCACATGGGTGGTTGGTCAAGTAATAGCTTCCTTTGGCCACTGGTTACTAATATTCACTGTGGTAAAAAGAGTCTTCTTGCTGAGTGGCGGTTCTAGTTCCATCGGAGGACCACTTGGATCGGTGTGAAACCCAGAGTCTGCTGTCAAGGCGGGGAGCCTACCGGACAATCTACATTGGGGACCCATCTGATCCCGTTTCCAGACCAACTGATGAGGCGTGCCACTGGGATTTCGTATGCCTATTTGACCTACCTAAACCACAGGTCCAACGTTCCGGTAAGAGTATTCTACCTCTCTTTCTACAAGAGTTATGTGATGATCCTTCAGTGCTTCATGTTTTTTCTTCACAACACGAAAAATTTGTATGGACTCATTATATTGATATTATTTATCACTTGGGTTTGATTGGAGGCCCGAATCATTGGGCTCCTTTTTTTCCACTTAGCGCTACATCTCTATTCCAGTGTTCTCTGATGACTCGCTTTGAGTGAGTCAAGCACTAGGAGCTAACTATTACATACAATAGGCCTCTCAATGCCTTTAAAATATCCTGTTCCTGATGATTTTTGCCACACAAGAAAGTGAACTCTGTGGGACTGAGCACTGACTGGATCATCAAGCAAGCTTTTTCTATACAGCATTGAGGAAGTACCCCTTCACTGTTGTTCCCATTTGCAAAGAGCCATGTAGTACTTCATTCTGTTCCTGGTGCCCCTCTACAGTAACTTTAGTCAGTTGCGTCATCTGAATACGCTTTAGCTCCTTCAGATATGGACAGTTCTAGTCATGCAAGACTATCTGAAATCACCCAATTATCTGATGATCCTGAAAGCAGAGACCACAAACACTCCACGCCTTCTCCCATAGATTAAAGCAGAGCTCCACCCTATTTTACAACATTAGCTTAAATATACTGCAGCAATGTATTAAGTTAAAAACTGAAGTTTTTTTTTGTGCGGTACCTGTGTTTAGCTGATGTTCCCCTCTGTTTCCTATTCGTGTATTCTGCAGATATTCCGTCATTTCCTTTCAGCCGCAATGTCTCCTGGGAGCTTGTGTCATTGTTCCCAGGAGTCATTGTGGAGGCCTGCCGCTATTTATTTCTTCAGTTTGATTGCCATCACAACGGGGCGGGAACTTCCGCCGCCGCTGCCCGTTTTGATGGCAACCCTGTATTTTACGGCGCTGCTCGCCGTAAACTACAGAGCATGTGCGGGAACGAGCGGTGAATGCTGGGAGTTCAGCATTCACCGCATCCCAGAAAACAATGCTTGTGGGCTTCACATGCCGACAAGCAAGATGGAAACGGCCGGGATCTCATTTTAAAAATATTCTTCTTCCATACAAAAACGGACAGCAGCTGATTAAAAACACCAAAATTGTGAGTATTATGTTAGGACAGGGAAAGTGTCTGAATATTCAAATTACTCATGGCCTTGGCAGCTTCTGAGTCATCAGTCTGAGACTGATTCTGAGTCGCTCCAGTCTTTGATGAACTTCCCCCTGGCAAATCAAAGAAAAGACACCAGGTGGCTTCCCTTTAAAGAGACCATTCGGCTCCTATCCATGCAGTGCACACCACTCTAGGGGCTAAAGCTATTACTTATAGCAGTATTGTTATCAGTCTTTGATCCATTACAGTCCCTAAAGTTACAGACATTCCCATTGCACCCGCTCTTCCAACACTTTCTCTATAAAGGATAAACACCCTGAAACTGTATGCTTCCCTCAAGCGCCTATTAGCCTTGTACCAAAAAAAAATAAAATAGGATTTTTGTACTCACCGTAAAATCCATTTCTCTGACGTCCATGGACTGACACCGCTGGATACTGTAAACGTATGGGTATATGTCCCTGCTCGCAGGAGAAGATCTAGGCAGAATGTTAGATGTTAAAACATTCTAGAACAAACCAGAGCTGAACAGCCCCGCCCAGGGGGGCAGTCCCTCCGGACATTACCCTCCCACCTGCAGCTAGCAGACCTCAGTTCGTAACAAAGCAGTACAACCCTTAAAAGGAAGGGTGGGTGCTGTGTCAGAGAAATGGATTTTACGGTGAGTACAAAAATCCTATTTTCTCTTATCGTCCATGGACTGACACAGCTGGATACTGTAAACGTGTGGGACGTCCCAAAGCAGTACCAGAAGGGTGGGAGCAGTAGTAAAGGAACAACAAAAACTTCACTCCAAACAAGTAGAGCTCCTCAACGGAGGAGTTGCGACATTAAACAGCGGCCTGCAATGCTTTGCGGCCGAAGGGAGCATCCGAAGATGCAGCCACATCAACCTTATAAAATCTTGAAAAGGTATGAACGGACGACCAGGTCATCGCCTTGCACACTTGTGCAACCGACGCTTGATGTCGGAAGGCCCAGGAAGCACCAATTGCCTTGGTGGAATGTGCCGCAACCGGAAAAGGAGGCGCCCGCCCCTTAAGGGCATAGGCCTGTATGACGGTCTGCCTGATCCACCTAAAGACGGTGGCAGACGACACTGCTCGGCCCTGTTTTGGACCAGACACAGATTTCCGAATGGAAACAGTAGCAGACAGGTACACTCGTAAGGCTTGTACCCATCTTAATGTATGAAGCGCAAACTCTCAGCGCAAACTCTCAGGGATGCGATGGGTGAGGACACAAGGACGGAAGAACAATGTCCTTAAGGTGAAAGGCCGAGACCATCCTTAGAAAAGAAGGATGATCGTGGGCGCAACACCAACATATCCTTATGGAGGCCCAAGTAAGGCGACTTGCCGGACAAGGCCGCCAACTCAGACACCCATCTAACCGAAGCAATGGCCACTAAGAAGGCCAACTTCCAGGACAAGGTCAAGAGAGGAATCTCTCTGATATTCTCAAAGGGATGTTCTTGGAGAACCGAGATGCATCAAAATCAGATCCCAAGTAGGGAGAGGAGGCTTGACAGGGGGGGGGGAAATCACATGGCGAACCCCCTGCACAAAAGGTGCTAATCAAGGAATAGCCCAGTAGCGGTCGTTGAAAAAGACAGCCCGGGCCGAAATCCGACCCTCAAAAAAAAGGTATGCAAGGCCAGCTTTTGGGTCACACCACGCTGTAAGAACAGCAAAATCCTTGGAACGGAATACATCCGAGGATGCCACTCAAGTTCCTCGCACATAGCGATGTAAGCCTTCCAGGTACGGTGGGATATCTTTCTGGAGGAAGATTCCCGTGTCAACAACTTAGAAGAGATGACCGAATACGAGAGAACTTGGTCCTTCAGCACCTGGCTTTAAACAGCCATGCCATTAAAGCCAAGGACTGTAAAGCAGGATGAAGTATGGGATCATGAGACAGAAGGTCCACCCCAATAGGCCGTCGCCAGGAATGTCTGCGACTAGCCGAAGTAGATCGGCGCACCAACATCGCCGTTCCGGAGCAATGAGGGTCACTGGAATGGCCTCAGCCCCTACTCGGCGAAGCAACAACAGTAGCGGAGGGTAAGAATATATCAGGCGATACTGCCCCCACGGGCTTCCAACACGTTTGACGCGTCCGCCCAGGGGTCCCTGGACCTGACCACAATCTTGCCACCTTGCGAGTGAGTCGAGAGGCTATAAGGTCCACTTCCGGTGCCCCACCTCCGGTAAAGGAGGTGGAAACACCTCCGGATGCAAGGACCCTTCCCCCTGCAATGCACACGGCCGACAGGACAGTCTTGCAGCGAGATGTATGAAAATCCCAAAGAGACTCCGCAATGTATCGGAGAAGGGAGGCCCCGGTGTACAGGGTGCCTCAACTGTTGGCCAATAAAGGCAACTTGACGGAACTTCCCTAGAAACTCAGTCAGAGGACTAGTACCTCAGCCTCCACAGGTGACGCAAACCCACCCCGAGCACAGAGACCCTAAAGGCTAAAGCAGTTGTAGTGCACCTGCTAGACGACTGATGGATGAAGCAGAGGCTTTTGCCCAGTCATTTAGCTACAAAAAACACCATAGACGCAGTCACTAACGGGCGTAACGCCAACCTCAGCCTGGCGAACACAGTCCAAGCCAGCGCTTCTGATCACCACTGAAAGCAGGTGGAAAGTGATACCCCTGAAACCAGGGATCCTTGTGACAATGCTCCATCCAGCAGCTACCCATGGATAAGTGCTGATTGTACAAACACATAGTTTATACTATGTATTGCGTCAAACGCGCAAATAGAGAGTGTGGGAGGAAACCCACCCAGCCACAAAGAGCATAATACCACCACATACGGCGTATGTAGTTTAGTATTTGTGGATAAACCTATTAAAACACGTATATACTGTGCCAGCGACGAAGGCGCATACATCATCGGGGCTTGGACGTAAACCAGCCACGCAGATGGCGTACACAACCATGTAGGTATGTTAGCCTGCGAATAAACAAATTTCACATGTTTATACTGTGCATAGCGCTGAGAATGCGCACACCATTGGAACGCAGGGGAGAAACCTGAGCACCCGGATGAAACCCATGCAGACTGCATATGCATACCGTGTAGGTATTATAGTATGTGTGCTAAACATTTTGCACAAGCCCATGAGTGCATAGCACCGAAGGCGCGCACACTGTTGGCGCGTGGGAGGAATCGAAGTACCCCATGCATACTCAGGGAATGCAATACCTACAGCTACTGTAAATGTAGTGTATAGACATAATGTGTATGTCTACACCGTGTATTGCACCAAAGGCATGCATGTCATGTAGCGTGGGCAGAAACCCACGCAGACTGCACAGACATACCGGGGTAGGTATGTTAGTATGTAGATATCCAATCGCACAAATTTAGACTGTGCATAGTGCCGAAGCGCCCATACCAATGCAGTGTGGGAGGGAACCGGAGCACCCGGAGGAAAACCACACAGACTGCCTACACATACCGTTTAGGTATTATAGCATGCGTGATAAACATTGAACATGTTTAACTGTGCAGAAGGCCAAAGGCGCACATACCGTCAGCGCGTGGAAGGAAACCGGAACACCCGGGAAAACTCCACGCAGACAGCACACAGATACCGTGTAGGAATGATAGCATGTAAATCAACATATTGCACATGTTTATGCTGTGCATTTCCATTGGAGCTTGGGGGGAAACCGGAGTAAATCGGAAGAACCCCACGCAAACAGTATACCCATACTGTAAACATGTATAGTATGTGCAATAAACATATTGAACATGTCTATACTGTGCAGAGAGCCGAAGCGCACATACCATGAGAGCGCGGGAGGACACCGGAGCCCCGGCAGAAACCCGCGCCGACCCAGTGAGTATAATACATACATATACTGTGAATGTATCTGGAGTCGTGCATAGACATATTTTGTACGTTTATATCATGTATGGCACTGAAACACAGCATTGGAACGTGGGGGGATACCCACGCAGACACAGAGACCAATAACACATACATACACTGTGAATGTATGCAGTGTAGAGGTATAGGATGAGTTTAAATTATGGCGCAGAGGCGCATAATCTTCTCTGTATCATTCCAACCTGCTTTACTGTGCTGCCGAAGCAGCATGCAGGTAACAGGTAACCTCTGATCCTCAGACCGTGTGTCTGTCAGAGCTCAAAGCGTTCCCCAGGAAATGGCGGGAAATGTTGCCTCAGGATAATCACACAGAAGGCTCACAGGGACTAGAGACATAAATGAATAAAGTCCTCCCCCCCACCATGCTGCTGAAGTCTGCTGACTGCAGGTGGGAGGGTAATGTCCGGAGGGACCGCCCCCCTGGGCGGGGCTGTTCAGCTCTGGTTTGTTCTAGAATGTTTAACATCTAACATTCTGCCTAGATCTTCTCCAGCGAGCAGGGACATATACCCACACGTTTACAGTATCCAGCAGTGTCAGTCCATGGACGATAAGAGAAATAGGATTTTTTGTACTCACCGTAAAATCCTTTTCTCTGACGTCCATGGACTGACACAGCATCTTCAATCTTGACAAAGTGGGTTATGTTCCTGCTCATAGGAGAAGACTAGGCAGAATGTTAGATGTTTTAACATACATTCCATTACCAGAGCTGAACAGCCCCGCCTCCGGACATAACCCTCCTACCTGCAGCCTCAGTTCGTATCAAAGCAGTACAAACTCAAAGGAGGGGTGGGTGCTGTGTCAGTCCATGGACGTCAGAGAAAAGGATTTTACTGTGAGTACAAAAAAAAAAAATCCTATTTTCTCTTACCGTCCATGGACTGACACCGCATCTTCAATCTTGACAAAGTGGGACGTCCCAAAGCAGTGTCAAAGAACGAGGGGTGGGAACAGTATCAAGAAGAAGAAGAAAAAAAAAAAAAAAAAAACAACACTTCACCCCAAACAAGCAGAGCTTCTTAACGGAGGAGGTGCAACATTAAACAGCCGTCTGCAAAACCTTGCGGCCGAAGGAAGCATCAGAAGATGCACCCACATCAACCTTATAAAACGTAGAAAAGGTATGTGTGGATGACCAGGTCGCCACCCTGCACACTTGTGAAACAGGCGCTTGATGTCGGAAAGCCCAGGAAGCACCAATTGCCCTGGTGGAATGCGCCGTAACCGGAAAGGGAGGCTCCCGCCCCTTAAGGACATAGGCCTGTATGACAGTCTGCCTGATCCACCGAGAAATGGTGGCAGACGAAACCGCTAGGCCCCGTTTTGGACCAGACACAGACACAAACAGCGAGTCAGACTTCCGAATGCGAAGCCGTAGCAGACAGTTACACCGGCAAGGCACGTACCACATCTAATGTGTGAAACGCAAACTCTGGGATGCGATGGACGAGGACATAAAGACGGAAGCACAATGTCCTCATTAAGGTGGAAGGCCGAGACCACCTTCGGGAGAAAAGGCTGAGGGCGTAGCACCACCTTATCCATATGGAGGACCAAGTATGGCGGTTTGCAAGACAAGGCCGCCAATTCAGAAACCCTTCTGACAGAAGTAATGGCTAGAAGGAAAGCCACCTTCTGAGATAAAGTTAGGAGAGGAATCTTTGATGTTTTCGAAAGGAGGTTCTTGAAGAACCGAGAGCACCAAATTCAAATCCCAAGGAGGAAGAGGTGGTTTAATAGGGGGGAGCACATGGCGGATCCCCTGTACGAAGGTACTAATCAAGGAATGGCCCGCTAGTGGCCGCTGAAAGAAAACAGCTAAAGCTAAAATCTGATCGTTAAAGCAAGTTTTTAGACCACACCACGCTGTAAAGACAGCAGGATCCTGGAAACGGAATACGTCCGTGGACGCCAATCCAGCTCCTCGCACATAGCGATGTAGGCCTTCCAGGTACGGTAGTATATCCTCCTGGAGGAAGATTTCCATGCCCTCAGCATGGTCGAGATGACCGAAGCTGAGAGACCTCAGTCCCTCAGCACCTGGCTTTCAATAGCCATGCAGTTAAAGCCAGCGACTGTAAAGCAGGATAAAGAATGGGACCTTGAGACAGAAGGTCCTCCCGCAGCGGTAATCGCCATGGAACGTCCGACACTAGGCGCACAAGATCGGCGTACCAAGGACGCCAAGGCCAATCTGGGGCGATGAGAATCACCGGAATCCCCTCGGCCTCAATCCTACGAAGTAGTCGAGGAAGCAACTTCAGTGGAGGATAAGCATAAATCAGACGATACCGACCCCACGGGGCCACTAACACGTCCGATGCGTCTGCCCAGGGATCCCTGGACCTGGCCACGAATCTTGACACCTTGCGATTGAGTCGAGAGGCCAGTAGGTCAACATCCGGCGTGCCCCACCGGCAAAGGAGTTGAAACACCTCCGGATGTAAGGACCATTCCCCCTCGTCCATCATCTGGCGGCTCAGATCGTCCGCCTGCCAGTTGTCTACTCCTGGAATGTAAAACGGCCGACAGAGCCGGCACGCTTCTTTCCGCCCATGCCAGGATGTGAGTGGCCTCGGACGCAGCGGCCGAGCTCCGTGTTCCCCCCTGATGGTTGACATAAGCCAACGCTGTGGCGTTGTCTGACTGAATCCTGACTGAGCGTCCCTGTAGTCTCTTTGACCACGAGGAGAGACACAGTCTGATTGCCCGGAGTTCGAGGACATTGATCGGCCAGACGGGATACGCACGGAGTCCAAAGCCCTTGGGCCAAAAGAACTCCCCAGACTCCGCCCCAGCCCGAAAGACTGGCGTCCGTCGTGATCACAGTCTACTGGACAGGAAGGAACAACTTCCCCGACCGAAAGGCCGGAGATCTCAGCCACCAAGTCAGGGACGCCCTGACCAGGTGACTCACCTGGATCTGACGATCCAGTGATAATGGAGACTTGTCCCAGCAAGACAGGATCTCCTTTTGTAAGGCTCGAGTGTGGAATTGGGCATACAGCACAGCCTCGAAGGAAGCCACCATGAGTCCCAGGACTCTCATGCAAAAACGGAGTGACGACCAATTTGCGGGACATCAGCACTCGTACCGCAGATTGAAGAGTCAGTAATTTTTCCAAGGGTAGAAAGACCCTCGCCTCCGAGGAGTCCAGGATCAATCCTAGGTACTCCAGACGCTGAGTCGGAACCAGGAGTGACTTCTGAATGTTCAGCAGCCAACCGAATTCTCAGAGGGCCTGACTGGCTATCAACACATTTTCCTCTAATTCTGAGTCAGTCTGCTCTCAGAAGAAGATCGTCCAGACAGCGAGGTATTGCTATCGTGGGCTGTCTCAGCAAAGCTAGAATCGGGGCAAGCACCTTGGTGAAAACCCACGGTGCGGACGCTAAACCGAAAGGAAGAGCCACAAACTGATGGTGGTCTTCGCCTATCGCGAAGCGCAGAAAATTCTGGTGACCCGCGCAGATTGGGACATGCAAGTAGGCATCCTTGATATCCAAGGACGCCAGAAAATCCTCCCCGGGTGGAGCGCAGCAATTACCGAGCGAATGGATTCCATGCGGAAATTTCGAACCTTCACAAAGGCATTCAGGGCCTTGAGGTCCAGAATTGGACGTACTCCGTCCTTCTTTGAGACCACAAAAAGATTTGCATGAAGTCCCTTAAACCTCTCCTTTGACGGTACTGGAAAAATTACCCCGCACCTCAGCAAGTCCTGCACTGCCCCCAATAGGGCAGCCCGACGCGCTGGAAGGGGAGATTTGAGGGAAAGAATCTGTCTGGTGGCCGGAAAAGGAACTCTATCCTGTACCCCAAGGTGACCACCTCGCATACCCACCGGTCGGAGATCCGGGAGGTCCACCGATTCGTGAACCTGCAAAGTCGTCGTCCCCACCCCAGAGTCGGGCGGTGGCAAGACTTCATGCGGTGGCGGGCTTGTTCGGCTTACGCACCCAGGGATGCTTCTGTCCACCAGCCGCACTCTTGTCAGTCTGGGAGAATTTTCCCCCACAGAAGAGGTTTTTTCGTCAATCGGAGACCACGGGAAAAGGGCCCGTTTTACGGCACGGCTCCTTCCCCTTAGTAGACTGAGGAAGAAGGGTGCTCTTACCTCCCGTGACATTTTTAAATAATGTCATCCAGGGAAGCACCAAATAGTCTCCCGCCCTTAAAAAAGGTAAATCCGTCAGGAGCTTCTTAAGAGGCCAGGTCAGCAGACCAGCATTTCAACCAGATAAGGCAACGCAATACCACTGCAGACACGGAGGCCTTAGACATTAAGGGGGCAGTGTCCATAGTGGCATCGCACACATACACCAGGCCTTGTACCAGTTGGTCAGCCAGCGCAATGCAATCCGGAGGAAGATTATGCTCCTGTACAGTCTGATGCAAAATCTTTGCCCATTCCGTGAGTGTCTGAGACACCAGGGTCGCCGCTACAATAGGACGTAGCGCGGATCCCAGCATGGTGAACATGGCCCTGCTCACCAGTTCCGACCTCCTATCAGTAGGGTCCTTGAAGGCAGGAGTCCCCTCAACCAGGAGGGTCAAAACCGGAGGAGAGGCCTATTTTTTAATCAGGCTCTCCTCAAAGGGGTACCTAACCGCCAGACGCTGCGAGACCGCAAAGGTCTTCTGCGGTTTTTCCCATACCTGGTCTATGAATCTGTCAAGGAAAGGTGTATAGAAGGATTAGCTCTAAATGAACCAAAGGAGACTGCCTCTACCGGAGGTTCCTCAGTCACAGCATCCAGCTTGAGAGTACCCCTCACAGCATCAATGAGTTCACTAACAAGCTTCCTGTCATGTACTGACCCAGATAAGAGTCTTCCTCACAAGGAATGTCCTGGTCAAACATAGCCAAAATTTTAGAACTAGGGTCCTGTGCCTCAGCAAGGCCCATATCTGAATCAGAGCACTCCCCTGGAATGATGGTGGGGGGGGAGAGGGCGCTTTTTAGCCCCCTTGCGTTCGCAAGCCGCTTCCATCCTGGCAACAAATGATTCCAGGACTGCCAACAACTGGTCCATGGGGACCGCAGGTGCAGTAGCACTGCCTGTTGCCTCTGACATGAAGGGGGAAGCAGATGACACTGACTCCATGATAAAATGGCACCCCCTGAGACTGTCAATATAAGGAGAAAAAGTCCACCCTCCGGCTGCACTGACTGTGGGGGGTTACCCAGGGGACTTACCAACCCTGTTAGGACCGCTCGGCTCTGCTGCCTGTGTCTGCTCCCAGCGCGAATGAACTGTGAGGAGACAGAGGAGAATCATGCCATTCCTAGTCAGCAGTAGAGGCCAAATTAGCACCAGAAAAGCGTGCGACTTCAACAAAATGTCTGCCGCTATTATAAGTGCGCCACAGGGCGGCCACGGCAAAATGGCCGCCAATGCAGATTTACATAGTAATAAAAAACAAAAACATGGCGCCCGACGGCGCGAGAAAATAACAAAGGACCAAGCTGACACAAAAGGCAACCCCACACAAGGCAGACCCCCACGGACCCCCTCCGGGTCAGAGTGACCCCCAGGCAGCGCATACCAGAGTAAGGTGACAGAGTAGCAAACAACAAGGGGGGACAGGGAAACCCCCCCCCCCCTACCATAGGAACACACAGTATGTACTTACCTGCTGAGGCAGGGGAAACAGTACTTACCCATCCAGCAAGGACCCACTGGTGTGTTCCTGACAGGCTTATCACAGTGCAGTACTGAGTAGCTTTCGGCCCGGTCCACTGTGGAAGATACAGCAAAACTGTTCAGTCATATGTGGACCCTGGAGCAAAAAGCTCACCGGCCACCCCTTGAGTCGTGGGGCATGTCGTGGACTGATCTCACGCTGAGCAAGGATCAGCACGCTCGATGGTCGGACTGGGAAGACTACGAGGATAGCAACTACCCAACCTGTTGCCCAGCCGACTGTTGATAAAAGAATCTCAAAAATAAAATAAATTCAAAAACAATACAAATATTTCTTCAAGAGACTGGCTCCGAAGAGAGCCACGTCCTCTCCTCTGCTAGGCAGAAAAAAACTGGAGCTGAGGCTGCAGGTAGGAGGGTTATGTCCGGAGGGACCACCCCCTGGGTGGGACTGTTCAGCTCTGGTAATGGAATGTATGTTAAAACATCCAACATTCTGCCTAGTCTTCTCCTATGAGCAGGAACATACCCCCTTTGTCAAGATTGAAGATGCTGTGTCAGTCCATGGACAGTAAGAGAAATAGGATTTTTGTACTCCCCGTAAAATCCTTTTCTCTGTAGTTCACTGACTGACACAGCTCCTTTACTTTAGACCATCGGGTTGTTACGCCACCTTCAGGAGAGGACTAGGCAGAACATGTTAACATGTACAAAAACAAAACAAAAATGTTCTAGTTACGCCCAAGGGGCGGTCCCTTCAGTAACAACCCTTCAGCCTGCACCTTGCAGCCTCAGTACGTCAACAAGCAGTATAACGTAAAAAATAGGAGGGGTGGGTGCTTTGTCAGTCAGTGAACTACAGAGAAAAGGATTTTACGGCGAGTGCAAAAATCCTATTTTCTCTTACGTTCACTGACTGACACAGCTCCTTTACTTTAGACCATCAGGACGTCCCCAAGCAGTGTCAAAATGAGGGGTGGGAAATAGGGAGCACTTCTGTTTTTGTAGATGAAGTATTTTATTCTAACAGGGAAGACACCACCTTATCTAATCGTCTATGAACTTGCGGTAACAATGCAACAGTGCATTGACTGAAAAGTAACTGTGGTTCTTGACAAAAATCAAGTGCAATTGCAAATTACACGGCCGCCTGCAAAACTTTGCGGCCAAAACAGGCATCAGCCGATGCACTGACATCTACTTTGTAGAATTTTTTAAAAGTATGAACAGACGACCAAGTCGCCGCTTTACACACTTGAGCGACAGACGCTTAATGTCGGAAAGCCCAAGAGGTTCCAATTGCCCTGGTGGAATGGGCCGTGACCGGAAAGGGGGGCACCTGCCCCTTTAAGGCGTAGGCCTGAACCACAATCTGTCTGATCCACCTGGAAATGGTGGCCGATGAGACCGCCATGCCTTTTTTCGGACCAGCTACCGAAACAGAGTCTGACTTTGGAAAGGGAGCCGTGGCAGACAAATATACCCTTAAAGCTCGGACCACGTCCAGGGAATGGAGGGCTACCTCCTTAGGATGCGTCGGTCTAGGGCAGTGTTTCTCAACTCCAGTCCTCAAGGCGCACCAACAGGTCAAGTTTTTGGGATTTCCATTGCACAGGTGATTTGAGCAGTTTCACTGCCTTAGTAATTATCACAGCCGTTTTATCTGCAGGAAATCCCAAAAACATGACCTGTTGGTGCGCTTTGAGGACTGGAGTTGAGAAACACTGGTCTAGGGCACAGAGACGGTAATACAATGTCTTCATTGATGTGGAACGCCGAAACCACCTTCGACAGATAACCAGATAAGGTGACTTGCAAGACAAAGCAGCCAGTTCCGAAACCCTCCTGGCCAATGTAATGGCCACAAAAAAGACCACTTTCTGGGAAAGCATCAACAAGGGAATCTCTGATATTCTCAAACGGCGGCTCCTGAAGCACCGACAACGCCAGGTTCAGATCCCACGGGGGTAACGGTGGACGCACCGGAGGAACTACATGCCGAACCCCCTGAACAAAGGTGCTCACTAGAGAATGAGACGCCAGGGGGGTCGCTGAAAACAGACAGCCAAGGCCGATATTTGTCCTTTAATGGTACTTAAAGCCAATTTCTGGTCAACTCCTCGCTGCAGAAACAGCAAGACCCTAGATACGGAATAGGAGCGCGGACGCCATCCTTTCTCCTCACATAGTGATGTAGGCCTTCCAGGTACGATGATATATCTTCCGAGAAGAAGATTTCCGTGCTCTCAACATAGTTGAAATCACTGAGTCCGATAGGCCCCGGTTCCTTAGCACCTGGCTCTCAACAGCCATGCCGTTAAACCCAGCGATGGTAAAGCAGGATGGAGAATCTGACCTTGAGACAAAAGGTCCTCTCGTAACGGCAGACGCCAGGGGGCGCCCGCCACCAGGCGCACTAGGTCTGCGTACCAGGGACGCTGAGGCCAATCTAGGACAATCAGAATTACTGGAATCCTCTCGGCCTCGACTCTGCGGAGCAGACGTGGTAGTAGCTTGAGCAGAGGAAAAGCATAGATCAGTTGGTACTGACCCCACGGAGCCACCAGCGCGTCTGCCCAAGGATCTCTTGTCCTGGACACGAACCTTGGCACCTTCCGATTGAGACGGGAATCCATGAGATCCACGTCTGGTGTGCCCCATCGCAGGCACAGTAGCCTGAACACATCCGGATGCAGCGCCCATTCCCCTGGGTCCAGCATCTGGCGACTTAAGTAGTCTGCCTGCCAGTTCTCCACTCACGGATGTAAAATGGCCGACAGGGCCGGTACTTGTCGCTCTGCCCACTGAAGGATGTGAGCGACCTCCCATGCGGCGACCGAGCTTCTTGTTTCTCCTTGATGATTGACATATGCCACTGCCGTGGTGTTGTTGAACTAGATCCTGATCGGACGTCCTCGAAGTCTCATTGACCATGTGGAGAGGCATAGCCCGATCGCACGTAGCTCGAGCACACTGATCGGCAACTTGGATTCCTCCTGCGACCAGAGGCCCTGGGACAACTGTACTCCCAGTACTCCACCCCAGCCGGACAGGCTGGCGCCCGTAGTGATCACTGTCCAATGTAGAGGTAGGAACGACAGAGATTTGTCCCATTTTGTCAAGATCTCCTTCTGCAAGACTCTTGTGTAAAACTGAGCATACGCTACTGCCTCGAAGGAGGCCACCATGAGCCCCAGGACTCGCATGTTGAAGCGTAGCAACAACCCCCTGCGGTTCACCAACAGGTTTACCGCGGCTCTGAGAGTCTGTAGCTTGTCCGGAGGGAGAAACACTCTAGCTTCCACAGAGTCCAGCAGTAAGCCCAGGTACTCCAAACGCTGAGTCGGTAAGAGCACAGACTTTTAGGTTCAAAGGCCACCCAAAATCCTGCAGGGTCTGCATGGTGATCGCCACATCCTCCTCTAATTGTGAGGAGGAAGATGCTCTCAGGAGATCATCTAGGTAGCCTACGATCGCGATCCCGCGTTGTCGCAGCAACGCTAGAACTGGAGCCAATACCTTGGTAAAGACTCGGGGGGGCTGATGCCAACCCAAAAGGGAGAGCCACGAACTGGTAGTGGGCATCCCCAACTGCAAATCGCAGAAACTTCTGATGCCAAAAGGCATATGGGTATGTGCAGGTACGCATCCTGGATGTCCAAGGACGCCAGAAAGTCCCCTTGATGGAGTGCAGCGACTACCGAGTGAACTGATTCCATTCTGAACCTCTCTACTTTCACGAAGCAATTGAGGGCTTTTAGGTCCAAGATTGGACGTACCCCTTCCTTTTTGGGAACTACAAACAGATTGGAGTAGAACCCCTGGAATTTTTCTGGCTCCGGAACAGGTAGTCTCACCCCGTGACTCAGCAAGTCCCTTACCGCCCCCATGAGGGCCTCCCGGCGAGCTGGGAGCACGGGTATGCTGGAGGGGAAGAATCTGTTTGGTGGCCAAGAGAGGAACTCTATCTTGTAGCCAGAGGAAATCAGTTCACAGACCCATTGGTCAGACAGCCGAGAGGCCCACCGGGCTTTAAACTCCTGAAGGCGACTTCCCCACCTGTGTGGCGAGCGGGGGCAAACCTTCACGCGGTAGCGCTTTTGCTCGCAGGCTTGCGGTTCCAGGGACGCTTTTGTCCCTCAGAGGTCGTCCTGTCGGGCTGGGGACGTTTAGCCGCAGCCCCGGAGGGACGAAAAAGTCGTTTGTGAGCCTACGGCGTGGCTCCTTAGCCTTCCTGGTCTGCAGGAGTAAGGTACTCTTCCCACCGGTGGCATCCCTAATCATGTCATCCAACGAGGCTCCAAAGAGCCGTCCACCAAGGAAGGGTAGATCCGTCAAGGCTTTTTTAGATGCCTGGTCCGCAAACCAGCATTTTAGCCAAATCAGGCACCTCAGCACCACTAACACAGAAGCCCTGGATAACAGAGGGAGGTTATCCAGGGCCACGTCACAAACGTACTTAAGGCCTTGCACTAACTGGTCTGCTAGTTCCACGCAGACAGGAGAAGCCTGTTCCCCCAATTCGCGGTGCAAACGTTTTGCCCACTCGGTCAGTGTCTGAGACACAAGCGCGGAGGCCAGTACTGGTCGCATCACTGACGCCACAACCGTAAATAAGGAACGGGCCACTGCCTCGGTCTTCCTGTCCGTGGGGTCCTTAAAAGGCAGGAGTCCCCTCTACCGGGATCGTGGTTACCTTATTTAACCTGGATACAGGGGGGGTCCACAACCTGAGGAGCTGACCATTTCTTAAGAAGGCTCTCCTCAAAATGGGTAAACGCACCGCCATATATTTTGGGACCGAAAAGGTCCGTTGCGGTCGCCCCCATTCCTTGTATACGAACTTATCGAAAGAAGTCAGATACGGAAACACCTTAGGTGTACGGGCTGGCTTACGGGACCCAAAAGGGACCACTACTTCAGCAGAGGTATCTGCTGTATCCTGAATCTTCAGGGTATCACGCACAGCTGTGATAAGTTCTCCAACTAGCGCTTGGTCGCGCGCGGACCCGGACGGGAACTCATCCTCACTGTCCGATCGGTCCTGGTCAGCGTCATCTGAAACAGAGCAGGGGTCACCAGCCTCAGCGGGGCCCGAGTCTGCGTCATAGCTCTCCCCGGAGGATGGGCAGGCCGAAGCCGCTTTTTACCACCTTTGCGCCCACACACCGCCTCCATCTCGGCAACGAATGAGTTAAGCATCCAGAGGCACTGCACTGTCTGCGGGCGAACCGGTTGCAATTGCCTGGATTTCGGGGGAAGAAACCAGTTTCTGAAGCCATGCTGATCCAGCCTGTCTGCCGCCAGTTGGCGACTTAGGACAGTGAATGGTCCCACACTCCTAACTGCTGCAGGCTGAGGGGCCCCCACCGCAGGACACATCACCCTGACCACCCTGAAACGTGCTAGGCTACAACAAAATGGCCACCGAGCGTCCAGTATAAAAGGACATAATCACAAGGGAAAATGGCCGCTGAACTACAAGAAAATGGTTCCTGACCATGCTTCTCCCTGGGCACACCAAAGATGGCCGCCAAACTACTGTATGCAGAGAAAGAAACAGTGAAAACAGGCAGAGAAAAAGACAGCAGACTGCGCTACAGCAATCAGCATAGCAGACCTCCAGACACCCAAGGGAGAGACAACAGACACCCAGGGCACAGCCACCCAGCGCAGCCCCCCACCCAAGGTGAGAGCCCCCCCGAGGGGCCCCTGTCAATGTAACACACACACACACACACACACACACACACACACACACACACAGCTCAGCAGCCCATGCAGCATCCCCCACAGGGGGGGAGATAGGGACAGGGAGTGAAGAGAGGGGAGGAGAGGATGGACGCTTGATGTCGGAAAGCCCAGGAGGCACCAATTGCCCTGGTCGAATGTGCCGTGACAGGAAAGGGAGGCGCCCACCCTTTTAAAAGGCATAAGCCTGAATCACGATCTGTCTAATCCACTGAGAAATGGTGGCCGACGAGACTGCCAGGCCCTTCTTCGGACCAGCTACCGCCACAAACAGTGAATCTGACCTCCGAAACAGAGCTGTAGCAGACAGGTACACCCTCAGAGCTCGGACCACGTCCAAGGAATGCAGAGCAACCTCTTTTGGATGCGACGGCCGAGGACACAAGGATGGAAGCACAATGGCCTCATTTAGATGAAGAAACCTTTGAGAGAAACGAAGGCTGCGGGCGTAGCACCGCCTTATCGAGGATCAAGTAGGGAGACTTGGAAGACAAGGCCGCCAACTCAGAAACCCTCCTGGTAGATGTAATAGCCACCAGAAGGGCTACTTTCTGAGAGAGCGTCAATAGGGGAATTTCCCCATTTGTTTCCAAACTGCGGTTTCTGAAGCACCGAGAGCACCAGATTTAAATTTCACGGAGGCAGCAGTGGCCGAACCAGAGGGGCCTCATGTCGAACCCCGTGCACAAACGTACAAAAGCGGATCTCTGCCCCTTAATGGTGCTTAAGGCAAGTTTCTGATCCACTCACCGCTGCAAAAATAGGATCCTGGAAACCAAATACGTACGCAGACGCCACCCCATCTCCTCACACAGAGATGTAGGCCTTCCATGTGCGATGATAAATCTTCAGAGAAGATGACTTTCGTTAATCTCCACTATGAGGAGGGCACGGATCAGACAGACCTCGTCCCTTAGCACCTGACTTTCAACATGCCGTTAAAGCCAGCGACTGTAAAGCAGGATGAAGTATAGGCCCTTGCGACAGAAGGTCCTCTCGCATCGGCAGTCACCAAGGAACATCCGCCACCATTCGCACTGTCGGCAGACCAGGGATGCCAAGGCCAATCTGGGGCAATTAGAATCACCGGAATCCCCTCTGTCTCCACTCTGCGAAGATAAATCAGCCGATAATGCCCCCATGGAGCCACCAACGTGTCTGCCGCGTCCGCCCAGGGATCTTTGGACCTGGCCACAAACCTCAGTACTTTTCGATTGCGTCGAGAAGCCAGAAGATCCACATCTGGCGTGCCCCATCGCAGGCAAAGGAGTTGAAATACATTCGGATGTAGCAACCATTCCCCCTGGTCCAGCATCTGACGACTTAGGTAGTCCGCTTGCCAGTTTTCTACGCCCGGAATGTACAAGGCCGATAGAGCCGGAACGTGCCGTTCCTTTAGGATGTGAACGACCTGCAAATGCTGCATCCGAGCTCCTTGATAGTTAACATACCCCACCGCCGTGGCATTGTCCGGCTGGATTTGGATTGGACAGCCCTGCAGCCTCTGAGACCATGTGGAGAGGCACTGCCTGATCGCCCGAAGTTCCAGCACATTGATCAGCAGGCGGGATTCTTCCAGCATCCAGCGACCCTGCGCTGACTGTACGCCCCAAACGCCACCCCCTCCCCCCCAACCGGTCAGGCTGGGGTCCGTCGTGATCCCCGTCCAGTGAAAAGGAAGGAACGACTTCCTGGACCGAAGGGCTGGAGATCTCTGCCACCAGATCAGGGAATCCCTGACCAACTGGCTCACCCGAATTTGACAATCCAGAGACAACGGAGATTTGTCCCATTTGGACAGGATCTCCTTCTACAAGACTCATGTGGAATTGAGCATACGGTATCACCTCAAAGGTGGCTACCATGAGACCCAGGACTTGAATACAAAAGCGTAGCGACGACCACCTGCGGGACCCCAACCACTTAACCGCAGCCTGAAGAGTCTGCAGCTTGTCTGAAGGGAGAAAAACTCTCCAGAGTCCAGAATCAAGCCCAGGTATTCCAGGTGTTGAGTCGGCACCAACACCGACTTCTGGAGGTTCAGTACCCAAACAAACTCCCGAAGAGTCTGACTGGCGATCGCCACATCCTCCCTTAATTCTGAGGCGGAAGCTGCTCTCAGGAGGTCATCCAGATTCCACGACTGCGATCCCACTATTGCGATTCCTCGCTGCCACAGCAAAGCCACAATCAGGGCGAGCACCTTGGTGAAAACCCTTGGTGCCGATGCCAGGCCAAACAGGAGAGCTACAAATTGGTAGTGCTCGTCCCCAACCGCAAACCGCAGAAACCTCTGATGCTTGACTCATATGGGAACATGCAAGTATGCGTCCTTGATGTCCAAGGACGCCAGAAAATCACCCGAATGGAGTGCCGCGACCACAGAGCAAACTGATTCCATCCTGAACCTTTGTACCTTCACAAAGCTGTTGAGGGCCTTGAGATCCAGGATCGGACGGACCCCTTCCTTCTTTGGGACCACAAACAGATTGGAGTAGAATCCCTGAAACCTTTTCGGCGATGGTACAGGAACTATTACCCCGCGCCGCAGCAGGTCCTGCACTGCCCCAAACAAGGCGTCCCAACAAGCCGGAAGAAGATGAAGGTTGGGAGGGAAAAAACCTGTTTGGCGGACAAGAAAGAAACTCCATCTTGTATCCTGATGAAACCACTTTGAAGACCCACTGGTCAGAAAGCAGGGAGGTCCAGAGAGCAGCAAACTCCCGAAGGCGACCCCCCCACCCGAGAGTCGGGCAGGGGCACCCTGTCGGTCTGGGAACTCTTACCTGCGGACCCGGGCGGAAAAAAAAAAAAAACCACGAGCGGAAAAGGAGGGCACTGGCCTACGGCATGGCTCTTTACCTTTTCTGGATTGTGGGAGCAACGTATTCTTACCCCCAGTAACTTTTTTAATAAGGTCATCCAGCGAGGCTCCAAATAGCCTCTCTCCCTGGAAGAGCAAATCTGCCAGAGCCTTCTTAGATGCCTGGTTCGCAGACCAGCATTTTAGCCAAATCAGGCGACGTAGCACCACAGCAGATATTGAGGCTCTAGAAAGCAAGGGGGCCATATCTAAGGCCGCATCGCAGACATACATAAGGCCATGCACCAAATGGTCTGCCAGTTCCACGCAGACCGGGGAAGCCTGTTGCTTTTCTAACACACGGTGCAACAGTTTAGCCCATTCAGTAAGCATCTGTGACACCAGGGCCATGGCCAAGACTGGTCGCAATGCTGGGCCCACCAGCGTAAACATGAACCGGGCAATTGCCTCGGCCCTCCCATCGGGAGGGTCCTTAAAAAAGGCAGGATTCTCCCTCCCCCAGAATCGTGGTTACCTTATTTAACCTGGATACCAGGGAGTCCACAATCGGGGGAGATGTCCATTTCTTCAGAAAACTCTCCTCAAAAGGGGTAACGGACCGCCATGCGTTTTGGGACCAAAAAGGCCCGCTCCCATTCTTTGTAGATAAACTTATCAAAATAGGTTAGGTAGGAAAAACACCTTAGCCGTGCAGGCCGGCTTGTGGGACCCAAAAGGGATCGACACTCCCTTCCTGTGCCGACCCAGACACGGAGTCATCCTCACTGTCCGAATGGTCCTGGTCCACCTCCTCTGAAACATCAGAACAGGGGCCGTTTGCCACAGAAAGGTCAAAGTCTGAATCAGAGCTTTTCCCAGAAGACGGTGGGGAGAGGGGGTGTTTTTTACCCCCATTGTGCCTGCACGCTGCTTCCACCCTGGCAACAAAGGACTCCAGGACCGCCGACAAAGCGTCCATAGGCACCGCAGGTGCAGGGGAACCAGTTGCCACCACAGGGGTGTCTGGAGAAGAAGCGCCAGCTTCTGACGCCATGCTGACCCACACTCGCCTGACACCCGATAGGGACCAAGGCAAGTCGCATCAAAAATCCACCCTCCTAGCTGCCACAGACCGAGGGGCCCCCCTGTAGGACTCACCACCCTGACCCAGGTACCGCGCTGTGCTGCTGTCCTCCCCTGTATCAGTCACGAGGTGGTGTTCTGTGTAATTTGCGCCGTTCCAGACGAACAATCCCAGCGCTAGAGGTAAAACCACGCTGAGACCACTAGAAAATGGCCACCTCAGCCATGCCCGCGGGCTCCGGGAAAATGGCCGTCGGCCTACCCTGGCTGAGACCACACCAAAATGGCCACAACCACGCTGACCCACCGCGCGGCGGCCTGCACACAAAAAGTACACTGAGAACACCCCACTGTTAACAAAACAGGGAAGGATCACCAACCCCCAGCGCAGCCCCCTGCCAGGACTCTGAGCCCCACCAGGAGGACCCCCTGCCAGTCAATCACACAGCAGCCCAGCTTGGGGAGGAGGGAAAAAGGACAGGGAGAGAAGAAAGGGAGAGTGAGAGACCCTAGTCGACCTCCCAAGGAATGCCCAGCTGCTCCATCCTGCCGGGGCAGGTGGAACCATACTTACCTGTCCTGTGGGGATTGCTGGACGCATTCCACGGACAGACCCATCACCCGAGCGGTACGGGGTGGCTGTCGGCCACGGCACACTGACACGGACAGCAGTAGCCCGGTCATATTTGTGCCCCGGAGCTTATAGCTCACCGGCCACCCCTGGATCAGACGGGGCATTTTGTGGCCGACCCAGCGCGTAGCTAAGGCCTGCTCACGCTCGATGGCCGGGCTGGGGAGACTACCAGGATCTATATTATCCAGCCCGTCACCCAGCCTGCCGATAGTAGATCACAGAAATCGGCAGAAATAAATTAAAAAAAAAATCACCAGGACCAATTGTCCCCACTGGGAGCCAGGTCCTTCTCCGCTAGGCAGAAAGAAAAACTGAGCTGCTGGATGCAGTGTGAGGGGTTATAGCCAGTAGGACTGCCCCCTGGGCAGTACTGTGCAGTTTTGCAGTTTTTACATGTTCTGCCTAGTCCTCTCCTGAGGGTGGCGATATAACCCTAAGGTCAAGATTGAAAATGCTGTGTCCATCAATGAACGAAAGAGAAAATAGGATTTAGTCATACTTGCCTCTAAAATCCTTTTCTTTGAATGCATCACGGGACACAGAGTTAAGGCTATTATTCATTACCTACTGGTTATACACCCTCTCTAGGTGAATGGACACTGGTAGACAAAGTCTTACACAGGAAGTCCACCCCTATATAACCCCTCCCATACAAGTACTTCAGTTTTGTAGCAAGCACTGAATCCTCAAAAGAGGGGCGGGACCTCTGTGTTCCGTGATGTATTCAAAGAGAGGGACTTTAGAGGAAAGTATTATGAAAAAAAATAGGCTTTTTGCACTCACCGTAAAATCCTTCTCTCTGAAGTCCATGGACGGACACAGCTTCCTTATATTCTTGACAGTAGGGTTATGTCCCCGTCTATTAGGAGAGGGCTAGGCAGACATGTTAACATTTAAAAACCTGTAATTAACCAAAGCTGAACAGTACCGCCCAGGGGGCGTTCCCTCTGGTCATAACCCCTCACCCTGCACTCAGCAGCTCAGTTCGCCAAAAAGCAGTATAAACATAAAAAGGAGGGGTGGGTGCTGTGTCCGTCCATGGACTTCAGAGAAAAGGATTTTACGAGTACAAAAAAAATAAAAAACACTATTTTCTCTGTGGTCCATGGACGGACACAGCTTCCTTATATTCTTGACAGTAGGGACGTCCCCAAGCAGTGTCAAAAAAACGAGGGGTGGGAACAGCAAACAAACTTTACCCCAAAACAAACAGCGCTCCTCAACGGAGGAGTTGCAACCTTAAACAGCCGAAAGCAAGCATCCGCAGATCTTTCCCTCCGACCTCTTTTCTTCTCTCTCTCTCTTATCTTTCCTTATTTATTTTTTATTATTATTTATTAAAATCTCCCGGAGAAGTGTTATAGGATCCTTTTTACGGGATAATTATTTTTTGTTAAACCAATACGACATAACTTAGGAGATGCATCATTCAGTTCTATTGGATGCAATATTATTTTACCTTAATTTACTTCTTAAATTTTTCAAACAGAGGCCATGATGGACTTTGAGTCCTTGTGGGGGTGCGGGAGTCCTCCCTCGGGCACAGCATGATCCCTTTCGGGGTGCCCTGGAGGGTCAGGGGGTTTCGTTCCTGCAGGGGACATTTCCACTGAGGCCTGACGTAGATTATACGTTATGCTCATTTTTAAGATACCCTAATCAAATTATTACATACCCAATGTTTCTTTTTTCTCAGTTTTTGAATTATATCAGTAATTGGTATACTAATTATCCTTATCTTTTTCTAGTTTTTCTCCGGGAAGACACTGGTTAATACTGATTTGTATTTTAATTTGTTGTGCGCAACTTACTGTACGTACGATAGTCTTTATCTCTTGGAAAATAAAATACTTTGAAAGTAAAAAAAGTGGTATCGGGACAACCCTACTACAAATCCTTCTTTCCCCTGTTGCTTCCGCACATGTGTAAACTTTTCAATGCTTTCCTTCAGCAAACTTACCATTTCTATTGACATGCAGAGATCCTCTCACCCTGATCCCAAAACCAGACAGACAATGACCCTTCACAATGTGCCAGTTATAGGCCCACAGCCCTTTTAAACTAAAAAATATTTACTGAACTTCTCCCAATCCGTCTGAAAGTGGTATTACCCTCCCTGATCCATAAAGATCAGGTGGGCTGTGTTCCTCTCCGCCAAGCAGCAGAGAACACCAGAAAAGTCAGACTTGATTGATGTGGCAGACAGCTTGGAGTGACTAATTTCTGCGTGCCATCCAACACCTTTACACCAACCCTATGCCCCAAGTGAAAACCCCTTTTGCCTTCTCATCCTCTTTTCCAGTTACCAAAAATGGTACCCGCCAAGGATGTCCACTTTCACCCTTATTATTTGCAATATGTGTTGAACCTTTGGCAACATCTAGTAGTAGGAATCTGGACATTCGGGGCATATCGGTTAGAGGGAGGTAATTTAAAATTCTGCTGTTTGCGGATGATATTATACTCACTTTGACCCAGCCTAGGATCTCCCTACCAAATTTACATGCTGAGCTTGACAATTATGGGGCCCTCTCGGGATATAAAATAAATGCAAAGTTAGAGGCTCTTCCAATTAATGTTCCCGAGGATGACGTTCACCACTTAACCACTTCCCGCCCGGCCTATAGCATATTGACAGCCGGGAAGTGGTTCTGTTATCCAGACTGGGTGTCATGACGTCCAGCGGGAGAACGTGCCAGCGCATGCCCTCGCGAGTGTGACACGCCGCATCTCCGAACGCGATAAGGAGCGTCTGTCAGAGGCTTCTTACCACGTGATCAATTACGGCTGATCATCACGTGAACCATAAAGTGCTGGTAAATGGCATTCCTTGGTTCGCGCTGACAAGGAGAGCCGATCGGCAGCTCTCCCTGTCAGAGGGGGGGGGGGGTCTGTGCTGATAACCAGCACATTGTTTATCAGCACAGCCCCCTCAGATGTGCCAATTGCCTACCAATCAGTGCCACAATAATAAAGTCAGCAAGTGCCCAACACAGTGCCAATCAGTAACACATCAGTACCTCATCATCAGTACCTCATCAGTGCCGCCTGTCAGTGCCCATCAATTCTACATATCAGTGCCTCCTCATCAGTGAAGAGGAAAAAAATTAATTTTATGACCGAAAAACTGAGAAAAAAAAAAAAAAAAAAAAAAAATTCTAAAATTTGTGTCTTTTTTTGTTTGTTTAGCAAAAAATAAAAACCCCAGGAGGTGATCAAATACCACCAAAAGAAAGCTCTACTTGTGGGAAGAAAATTCAAAAAATTTAGTTTGGGTACAGTGTAGCATGGCCCGCGCAATTGTCAAAGTGTGACAGCGCTGAAAGCTGAAAATTGTCCTGGGCAGGAAGGGGCTAAAGTGCCTGGTATTGAAGTGGTTAAAGACCGGTTTCCCCAATAACTGGAAACTTCCTGCCCTGAAATACCTGGGGATTTACATTACCCTGACCTTTACCACCTTGCACCAAGCAAACGTCCCCCCTTTAAATTTAGATCAATTTGGAAACTGGTGCAAAAAGGATTTTACGGTGAGTAAAAAATCCTATTTTCTCTTTCATTCATGGACGGACACAGCTTCATTCTTGACAAAGTGGGACGTCCCAAAGCAGTGTAAAAAAAAAAAAAAAAAAAAGGAGGGGTGGGAACAGCATTAAAACAAACTTCACCTCAAAACAAAAAAACAGAGCTCAACTGAGGAGTTGCAACTCTAAACAGCCGCCTGCAAAACCTTGCGGCCGAAAGAAGCATTCGAAGTTGCACTCACATCAACCTTGTAAAATTTAGTGAAAGTGTTAACGGACAACCAAGTCGCCGCCTTACACACCTGGGAAACAGACGCTTGATGTCGGAAGGCCCAGGAGGCACCTATTGCCCTGGTCGAATGCGCCATGCCAGGAAAGGGGGGCGCCCGACCCTTTATGGCGTAAGCCTGAATCACGATCTGTCGGATCCACCTAGAGATGGTGGCCGATGAGACCGCCAGGCCCTTCTTAGGGCCAGCCACCAAAACAAACAGCGAGTCTGTCCTCCGGAACGGAGCAGTAGCAGACAAGTATACTCTCAGAGCTCGGACAACATCCAAGGAATGCAACGCCGCTTCCTTAGGATGCGACGGACGAGGACACAAAGATGGAAGTACAATGTCTTCATTGAGATTGAAAACCGAAACGACCTTAGGCAGAAAAGGCGGCTGTGAACGCAGCACCACTTTATCCTTGTGGAAGATCAGATAAGGCGCCTTGCATGACAAGGCTGCCAGCTCAGAAACCCGTCTAACTGACGTGACAGCCACCAAAAGGACCACTTTGAGAAAGTGTCAACAAGGGAATTTCCCTAATGTTCTCAAACGGTGGTTTCTGAAACACCAAGAGGACTAGATTCAAGTCCCACGGAGGTAGTGGAGGACGGACCGGAGGGGCCACATGCCAAACCCCCTGTACAGACGTTCTCACTAGAGAGTGAGCCGCCAGGGGTCATTGAAAAAAAGACAGCCAGGGCAGCTATCTGCCCCTTAATCGTACTTAAAGCAAGCTTTTGGTCCGCCGCACGCTGCAAGAACAGCAGGACTCTGGAAACCAAATAAGTATGCGGATGCCACCCCATTTCCTCACACATGGAATTGTAGGCTTTCCAAGTGCGATGGTAATCTTCCTAGCGGACGACTTCCCAGCACTCCTCATGGTAAAGATCACTGAATTGGACAGGCCCAGGTCTCTTAGCACCTGGCTCTCAATAGCCATGCCGTTAAAGCCAGCGACTGTAAAGCAGGGTGGCATATGGGACCTGCGACAGCAGGTCCTCTCGTATCGGTAGACGCCAAGGAACGTCTGCTACTAGGCGCACTAGGTTGGCGTACCAGGGACGCCAAGGCCAATCCGGAGCAATTAGGATCATTGGAATCCCCTCTGCCTCCACTCTGCAAAGCAGTTGAGGAAGGAACTTCAGAGGAGGGAAGGCATATAGATTAGCCGATACTGACTCCACGGTGCCACTAACGCATCTGTTGCGTGTGCCCCTTGGTCTCTTGACCTGGCCACAAACCTCAATATCTTCCGATTGAGTCGAGAAGCCAGGAGTTCTACGTCCGGCTCGCCCCATCTTTGGCAAAAGGAGCTGAAAAACATCTGGGTGTAGAGACCATTCTCCTTGGTCCAGCCTTTGTCGACTCAGGTAGTCTGCCTGCCAGTTTTCTACGCCCGGAATTTATACAGGGCCGGTACGCTCCCTTTCTGCCCACCTTAGGATGTGAGCGACCTTCTGATGCTGCAGCCAAGCTTCTTGTTCCTCCCTAACTGCCGTGGCGTTGTCCGACTGGATCCTGACTGGACGCCCCTGTAGCCTCCGACCACGTGGAGAGGCATAGCCTGATCGCCCGGAGTTCCGGGACATTGATCGGCGGGCGGGATTCCTCCGGAGTCCAGCGACCCTGGGTCGACTGAACCCCCCAGACTCCCACCCCCCCAACCGGTAAGGCTGGCGTCCATCGTGACCACCATCCAGTGAAAAGGAAGGAACGACTTCCCGGACAGAAGTGCCGGTGATGTCAGCCACCAAACTAGGGAGGTCCTGACTAGGTGGCTCACCTGGATTAGACAATCCAGGGACGATGGGCACTTGTCCCATCTGGACAAAATTTCCTTCTGCAACACTCGTGTGGAATTGAGCATATGATACCGCCTCGAAGGAGGCCACCATGAGGCCCAAGACTCGCATGCAAAAGCGGAGTGACGACCATCTTTGGGATGTCAACTGCAGCACCGCAGCCCGAAGGGTCTGCAACTTTTCCACAGGGAGAAAAACTTTCGCCTCTGAGGAGTCCAAAATCAACCCCAGATATACTAGGCGTTGAGTCGGCCCCAATAATGACTTCTGAGTGTTCAGCACCCAACCAAAGTCTCGGAGGGTCTGACAAGTTATAGACACGCTCACCTCTAATTCTGAGCTTGAAGTGGCCCTCAGAAGAAGATCGTCCAAGTAGCCCACGATAGCGATGCCACGCTGCCTTAGTAGGGCCAGAATTGGGGCGAGCACCTTGGTGAACACCCTCGGTGCCGATGCCAGGCCAAAAAGGAGAGCCACAAATTGAAAGTGGTCTTTCCCGACCGCAAACATCTGATGCCTGATGCATATGGGGACATGAAAGCATGCGTCCTTGATGTCCAAGGATGCCATAAAATCCCCCGGATGGAGGGCAGCGACAAAGAGCGAACCGACTCCATCCAGAATCTTTGTACCTTCAAAGCAATTGAGGGCCCTGAGATCCAGGACTGGACGAACTCCCTCCTTTGGTACTACGAACAGATTTGAGTAAAACCCCTGAAACCGTTCCTGTACTGGGACAGGAATGATCACCTCGCGAATCAGCAGGTCTTTAACCGCCCCATACAGGGCTTCCCGACGGTTCGGCTGAAGTTTGGATGGGGGAAAAAAAAAACAAAACAAAAACAAAACTGTTCGGTGGGCAAGAGAGAAACTATATTGTACCCTGAAAAAACAATTTTGCAAACCCACCGGTCGGAGATCTGATGTCCACCGGGTCGCGAAGACGTCCCCCCACCCGAGAGATGGGTGGGGGTAGACCTTCATGCGGACGTAGATTTGTTCGCAGGCTTGCAAAACCAGGGACGCTTCTGTCCCTCAGCAGGCGCTTTATCGGCCTGGGATCATTTACTTGCTGCACTAGGCGGACGAAAAAAAACACGAGGTGAAGGAGGGCCCTTGCCTACGGCGTAGCTCCTCACCCTTTTTGGATTGTGGGAGCAGCGTGCTCTCACCTCCTGTGGCATTTGTAATAATGTCATCCAGGGATGCTCAAAAAAGTCTGTCGCCCCTAAAGGGCAAATCCATCATGGCCTTATTGGAAGATTGGTCCGCAGACCAACACTTTAACCAGAGGAGACGGCGTAACACCACCGCATAGCTTGAGGCTCTGGACAGCAAAGGAATAGTATCCAAGGCTGACTACCAGACAAATTTTAGGCCCTGTACCAACTGGTCGGCCATAGCCCCCTCGTCCGAGGGAGCCTCACAGGCTTTTAGCCCATGGTGCAGCATTTTTGCCTATTTAGTGAGTGTCTGAGACACCAGGGACCCAACCACCGTTGGACGCACAGCCGAGCCCCACACTGTGTATAGGTAGTGGGTGACCTGATTCAGCATTCCTGCGTTGATAGCAGAAGCCCCTTCCACCGGAATTGTGGTTACCCTCGGAGGATCCACTATCGGAGGAGAGGTCCATTTTTTCAGGAAACTCTCCTCAAAAGGATAACGCACCGCCAATCTTTTAGGGACCAAAAAAACCTTCTGTGGTTTGTCCCATTCCTTGTATAAAAGCTTGTCTAGATAAGACGCACAAGGAAACCTTAGCAGTGCAGGTCGGCTTACGGAACCCGAAAAAGGGACCGATGCCTCTGACATTTCCGCCGGCTCCTCTATCTTTAGAGTATCCCGCACTGCGGTGAGAAGGTCGCCTTATCGCATGCTGACCCAGACCCGGAGGCATACTCACTGTCCGACCGGCCAAGGTCCACATCCTCTGACACGTCAGAACCAGGGCCACGAGCCCTAGCTGGGACCGGCTCCGCATCAGAGTTGTCCCCAGAAGATGGCGGGGGGGAGGGGGCACTTTTTACCCCCGTGTTCCCACGCGCCACTTCCACCTTGGAAACAACAGCCTCCAGGATGCCGACATAGCGTCTACTGACAGCGGATGCAGGGGCACCAGATGCCAATTCAGGTGCATCAGGGGGGGCTTCTGATGCCATGCTGACCCACGCACCTGACACAAGGACTCCAGTCAAGGTACCAACAGCCCACCCTCCTAGCTGCCACAGAGACGAGGGCTCCCCCCCCCCCAGAGGGCTCACCACCCTATACGGTACCGCACAGCTGCCGTCCGCTTCCAACTTGTGATGCTCTCCTTGCAGCTGCCTGTGTCAGTCTGACCCTCCGCAGCGTTGTCTGCAAACTCGTGCCGTTTAATGCACCTCTAGAGGCCAAAAAGCCCCCGCAAAACAGCCATACTATAAAACGGTGTGGATCGCAAGAAAAGGCCACCGAGCGGCAGACAGAGGCCAAAACAGGCGTGGACCACAGGAAAATGTCCGCCGACAGCATGGAGGGAGAAACACACAGGTAACCCAACCGACACTCTTAATGGCAGCCCACTAGCACCCCCTAAGCAGAAGTACAGCGCAGTTCCCGCCATAGATGGAGCCCCCCTAGGTGAACCCCCCGGCCCCCAGCAGCCAGCCTAGCTCACAGAGCCCAGTGAGTAGAGAAGGCAGGGAGGGAGGAAAGGAAGGATGGAACCCCCTACTTGACCTCCCCGGGAATGTCCAGCTATGTCCTCCTGCCGAAGCAGGGGATTACTACTTGCCCTTCCTGCGTGGATTATGCTGGAAGCATCCCAGACAGACCATCTTCCGTGCGGTTATGGAGGCGACTGTCGGCCCGGCACGCTGCGACTCGGCCGTATAGACTGGTCATATGCGTGCCCCGGAGCGTGTAGCTCACCGGCTACCCGTAGAGCGACGGGCATGTCGTGGACGACCCAGCGCATAGCTATGGTCGGCACACGCTCGATGGCCAAAACTGGAGAGACTACAAGGATCTGGGATCCAGCCTGCCACCCAGTCGGCAGTTGATCACAGGAACAAAAAATAGAATTAAAATTATAAATAAACCTCCAGGCCTATGGGCCCGAAAGGAGCCATGTCTGTCTTTCTCCTCTATGAATAAGCACTAGCATAGTGCGAAACATGTTAGCCGGATTTTTTTGACCTGTGTGCCGTGATGTATAGCATGCATTTTGGATTCCTTATTTTAAAATAAAGGCTTTTATTTTTTGGAGTGCTGCAGTCCAGAAGACTTGTTCGTTCCTGTTTGCTGTCAATAGCATTGCTTGCACCCTCGGCTGCTGGGAGGAGGTGATTTGAAGGATTTCCACACCTGAGCGGCTCCCTTTCTTTTGGTCTTTCTCCTTTGCTAGGCAGAAAAAAAAACTGGAGCTGCTGAGTGCAGGGTGAAGGGATATAGCCAGTAGGACCGCCCCCTAGGCGGGGCTGTTCAGCTTTGATGTTAAACACATTCTGCCTAGTCACTCCTGAATGAAGGCCAATACCCACTTTGTCAAGAATGAAGCTGTGTCCGTCCATGAACGAAAGAGAAAAAGTGGAAAAGCCATCATATTTATTATCTGGGGCGTATTGCCTTTGTCAAGATGCTTTTGTACCTGTTCCAAACACTACCTGTTTCTGTCCCTTACAAACACCTGCGAAAACTACAAGCCAACTCAATACACTATGTTTGGAACTATAAGACCCCTTTCACACTGGGTCGTTTTGCAGGTGCTATTGCGCTAAAAATAGCGCCTACAAACCGACGTGAAACAGCCGCTGCTGTGTCTCCAGTGTGGAAAGGGCTTTCACACTGGAGTGGTGCGCTAGCAGGACGGTAAAAAAAGTCCTGCTCGCAGCATCTTTGGAGCGGTGTGTATACCGCTCCTCCACCGCTCCTGCCCATTGAAATGAATGGGGCAATGCGGCTATACCGCCGGCAAAGCGCCTCTGCAGAGGTGGTTTATAACCCTTTCTCGGCCGCTAGTGGCGGGTTTTCGCACCGCTAGCGGCCGAATAGCGATGCAAATCCGACGATAAAGCGCCGCTAAGAATAGCGGCGCTTTATCACCGACGCTCCTCCCGCCCCAGTGTGAAAGGGGCCTTGGAGACATAGGACATATATCAGTATGGCGCCACGCACCGATGGGGGTCCAACGTTCCCCAACTTCATCAAATATTACCAAGCGGCCAAACTTAGCACGATAGTCTTCTGGTTTCATAATAAATGGACGGAAATTAAAAAAAAAAAAAAAATTGTTTGGCGCCTGTACATCCAAACAACTTACTCTGGAATGCGAAGGTAGACTCTAGCCGATTTTTGGGGTCTATGTCCCAGCTTCGGCACAAGTTGTCACGTGAACATGAGCTCAAATCCGAAAAATCACTGCTGAACTCCCACCTCTACAACCCTAATGGGCCCAAGCCTCACCCATCAGATGTCATCGCCTTTGCCGTCACGGAATTTATTCCACTTTGGACACTTGGTAGACCCTAGATCCCGCAAATTGCTGCAGTTTCCCGAACTTTGGGACCCAGGGCCTTCTGGTGCCACCAGAATGACTGGAACCCCCTCTCTCGGAATACTGTGCAACAAATGTGGAAGGAGAGGGATCAGGGAGAAAGCATAAACCAGGGAGTACTGGCTCCATGGAACTACCAGAGCATCTGCTCAGATTGCCAGGGGATCCCGTGTTCGGGACACAAACTGCTGTAGCTTGTTGTTGAACCTGGATGCCAAAAGAACATCTGGCCATCCAACACTGGCAAATTTCCTAGAATAACCTTGTGTGTAGGGACCATTCCCCCAGGGAGATCTGCTGGCGGCCGAGATATAATCTGCCTTCCAGTTTTCTACCCCCAGGACATGGACCGCCAATAGAACTGGCACATGTCTCTCTGCCCAGGCTAGTATGTGGCTAACCGTCTTCTGACCGGCATTGTCGGACTGAATCCCGATAGGGCAGTCCTGAAACTCCACCATCCAGCTTGCAACTCCAGGATGTTGATGGACAGGCTCTGTTCTGGCCCTGACCATCTCCCCTGGGCTGTGAGCCCCTCTAGGGTCCCTCCCCAGCCCGAGAGACTGGCGTCTGTTGTCAGTACTCCCCAAGACACCGGGAGGAAGCATTTCCCTTTCGCAGTTTCTGATCCTGCAAACACCAATTTAGGCTTAAGCGCTCCCCTTATCTGATGCACCTGATCCTTCAGGGCACATATCCTTATGAGTGGCAAAAATACTCTTGCCTGGACCGTATCTAGGATCAGACCTAAATACTTCAGACTGAGCTGGTCTCAAGGCTGACTTTTCGGTATTTATGACCCAGACCAAGCTTTCTAAAAACCGCACTGTGCAGGCTCTGTTCTAGAGCCTGTAGTGAGTGATTTCTGAGCAGGAGGCCGTCCAGGTATCCGAGCACCAAGATTCCCTGAGCCCTTAACGACCTCGCACCTGGCTACAGCGCAGGCCTTAATTGCCCGGAGGGCATCAATGGACGCACGCCCTCGCGAGCATCTGGGAAAATTTGTGATGCCCGTGTCCCTTGGTTCACAGATCCCGGTAAAATGGCCAATCACAGCAGCCATTTACCACGTGATCGGCGTGTCCAATGAGAGATGATCGCAAAATGTAAACATACGAGATCATCTCTCATTGACAGCTCTCTCTCCTCACACAGACTGCATGTGAGGAGAGAGAGCTTCTGTGCTTCAGCGCAAGTGATTTATTTTATACACCATCACATACAGTGCCAGTGTCACAGTGCTCATCTGTGCACATTTGAGCCATCAGTCAGTGACAATCTGTGCCATCAATCATAAGCGCACATCTAAGCCAATGGAGTGTCACCTCAACCCCCATGCCAGCCTTCCTCATGCCCTTCGGAACCCCTTTGTGGCTCCCTCCTAATTCAGAAGCCAACACTCCCCCCTTCCAAGGGAACGCTGGATCTTAAAAACCTCCAAGGGGGAATCTCCAGCAATTCCAGCTTGTAACTGTGGGATACTGTCAAGGTGACCCAGGGGCGTACCTAGAGCATTTGGCACCCAGGGCGGATCCTACATCTGCCCCCACCCCCCCACTTTAAAATGGAAAAACTCCCCACTGTGCCCCCTGCATCCCCCAATATCTGTCACTACTTTGTACCGCCTCTCGACAACTGGACAGCTCTGGACCCCTGCACATTACACAACCCCCTGCACCTCTGGACCCCTTTACATTGCACAGCCTCCCACCCTGCAGCTCTGGACCCCTTTACATTACACAACCCTCTGCACCTCTGGCCCCTTTACATTGCACAGCACCCTGCACCCCTTTACATTTCCCTGCACCTATGGTCCCCATTACATTGCACACCACCCTGCACCTCTCGACCCCTTTACATTGCACAGCACCCTGCACCCCTTTACATTGCACAGCACTCTGCACCCCTTTACATTGCACAGCACCCTGCACCTATGGACCCCCTGCACATTATCTCCCCCACAGCCCTGACTGGACCCCCACACATTACCCCCCCCCAGCTCTGAACCCCCTGCACATTACCCTACAGCTTTGGACCCTTTTGGAAGAGAGCGAGAGACTGTTTTTTTAATGGCTGGTTAATCGTGCCACCCGAGTAGCAGTACAGTCCGCTCGGCTACAATCCCCCCCGCTGGGCTCTTGAGCTCTTCCTGCGCTGTCAGCGTGTCATATCGCCGCTGCGCGACCAAGCCCGGCCACCCCGCTGTCATTGTTTTATATAGGGGAGGACACTTACACGGTGATCACTGGTGAAAGGGTTAACTCTAGGGGCAATCAGGGAGTTGAAACCTTTATTATATAATATATGTGGGTACCCGACGCTATAAAAACCTGGCGGTGAACCTAAAAAAATAACTGGCTACCTAGCGACACTAATACAGCGATCAGAAAAACGAACCTAAAAAAATAACTGGCTACCTAGCGGCACCAGCGACACTAATACAGCGATCAGAAAAACGATCGCTTAGTGACACTGGCGATAGGGGGTGAAAGGGGTTACCTAGGGCGCGATCAAGGGGTTAAACCTTTATTGGGGGGGGGGAATTAGGGGGCTACCCTGGACCTAACACTAACTGCCCTGACACTTTTACTATCACAAATGTCACTGATTGCAGTGATCAGTAATTAAATGATCACTGCAAATCGGGGCTAAGGGGTGATCTGGGGGGGTGATTTATGTGCCTATGTGTGCTGGTGTCAGTGGGCTGTTGGTGCACTTACTTGATGTCTTCTCTCCTCTGCGCTCCGGACGAATAGAGCGCCGCATGGAGAGATGACATCACTTCCTCCTGCCTGTGTTTACATTACACAGCCTGGGGAAGCATCTCATTCGCCGGGAGCGATCTTGAGGGGGTGGCCAGAAACCAATGGCCGCCCCCTCATCACGGATCGCTCCTGAAGCGATACCGACCGCCCCATGTACGCGCAAAGGCAGGTACGTGATTGTGCCTGTCTGTGCCATTCTGCCGACGTATATGTACATGGGGCGGTCGTTAAGTGGTTAATGTACACACAGCACCCCATATTGACAGAAAAAACAGAATTGTTGACATTTTTGCAGATTTATTAAAAAAGAAAAACTGAAATATCACATGGTCCCAAGGCCCCTTTCATACTGAGGCGTTTTAGCGCTAAAAATAGCGCTGTAAAAACGCCTGAAATAATCCTGCCCCAGCATTCTCAATGTGAAAGCCCTGAGGGCTTTCACACTGAGGCGTTGTGCTGGCTGTGCGTGGGAAAAAATCCTGCAAACAGCTTTTTTGGAGCATCTTTGGGGCGCATAAAATAGCGCTGTAAAAACGCCTATCCCCATTGGGCAAGGCTGTCCCCTCTCTCCCCTTCTCTTCGCTCTGACCCTGGAGCCTTTCCTGTGTCACATCCGGCTGAACCCGAACATCACTGGTATAGGGACCCGTGAATCGCGACACAAGGTCTCCGCGTATGCGGACGACCTTATGTTTTCCCTGGCAAACCCCTTGACATCCCTACCAGCCCTCCTTCGGGAGTTCGACAATTACGGTTGACTCTCCAATCTGAAGATCAACCTGTCTAAATCGGAGGCCATGGGTATTGGGATCCCGCAGCAACAGCTAGTGAGACTCAGGAACAGCTTTAACTTAAAATGGACGGACTCGGCCTTAAAGTATTTAGGCATATATATACCCACCTCCTTACCCCAATTGTTTAAGCTTAACTTCCCTCCCCTACTCAAAGCAGTCCAAACACTACTAGACAGCTGGAGTGGCGGTCTCCACTCCTGGCTGGGGCGCAGCAACATACTCAAAATGACGATCCTACCCAAGTTCCTCTACCTCCTCCAAGCCCTCCCAATCCACATTCCGAGTGACTTCTTTAAACGTGTCAACTCCTCCCTTTCCCATTTTCTCTGGGCGGGGGAAGTATCCCCGCCTCAGCAGGAAACTGCTTACCCTCCCCAAACTGTGCGGAGGCCTGGCATTACCGGACGTGCGCACGTACTATCATGCGGCACACCTCAGTAGACTGCTGGACTGGTGCCGACACACCGACTCCAAGTTGTGGACGCAACTGGAGCAGGACCAATGTGAAGTGCTCCTGAGCAGGGTACCTTGGTGCCAAGCGGCCTTACCACCTAAACTGAAACACCACCCTCTGATAGGCAATACGGCCGCAGTTTGCTCGTTGCGGTTGTCAAAATATGGTCTATCTCCCCGCGACTCCCCCTTGAGACCCGTGATCGGACACCCCCACTTTGAACTGGGATTAAATGATAAAAAATTCCGTGAACTACGAGCAGAGGGTCTATACCAGGCATCCCACTTCAGCACTTTGGGTCGTTGGAAAACACACACGGAACTGTCGGACCCCAGCGGCCCTTACAAATTAGACTTTCTGAGAGCTCTACAATTGAGCCATTTCCTCGACGGAATTCCCCCCCCCCCCAACGACTCAAGGCAACAGCTCACACCCATGGAGGTAATGTGTACGGAGACTGGGGTGATTTCCCACACGCTATCACTAACATATGCCATACTGACCGAGCCTCCGAGTGACTTCTTCCCCCCGTGCTTGACCAAATGGGAGTGACTTGAACTGCCACTTCTCGGACGCCAAGAAACTACAAATCATCCAACTTACTCATAAGTCCTCTCCAAGATGCAGGAGACCAACTTTAAGATCCTTACGCGGTGGTACAGGACCCCTGCCCTCCTTCATAAGCTATTCCCTACCTCCTCAGACCTCTGCTGGCGCTGTCAGTCAGAGACAGGCACCCTCCTGCACATATTTTGGTCATGCCCCCTGCTACGGTCTTTCTGGGGAGGGGTCCGTCGGATCGCCCAGGAATTCTCGGATCGATCGGTTCCGGACGATCCGGCCTATTTTCTCCTCCATGCGACGGACACCCCGATGCGAACATAAGAAATCAGTGGTTAGACACCTCTTGGATGCAGCCAAGGCCTGCAGTCCACTATCCTGGAAATCCCCACACCCACCGACCATTGCTCAATGGTTACACAAAGTAGATGACATTGGTCGGATGGAGGACTTGATCCTCACCGACCAAAACCGGCGGGAAACATATACCGAGACATGGCGGCTATGGGACATGTTTAAATACTCCGATGAGGGACAACGCCTCAGAGGATTGACTTCACCGACCTGACGACTGCTTTCTCCCCATTCCATTCCTTGCCCGCCAAATCACACACCTACTGTAGATGAGCACCTGGGCCTGTGCAGTCCGCGCCCTGGAATCCATGTTCGAGGACCCCTGTCTCTACCTTCCCTTCCACACCACCCGTTACCCCCTATATTCTGCCAGTTTCCTTCCCCCCTCTTAATCTCTGGAACTTCATTCTGGCTTTTTGTATTCTAAGTTTACTCTCATATCTCCAATCTCTCTTTTCTTTACTATGGAAAAATAGAAAATGTAGTTCGGCCGCACCCGATGGACACGGGGAAGGCACCTGCCTCCACTGGCTGGTCACTTATGTTGACGTCCCACAGGAGCGGTCTTACCAGGGTCTCTGGCGGGACAGTTCCCTGCCGGATGTCCTAAGCTGGACCTACACCTTTGAACTCTATGCTAGATATTTCTGTATGTGGGAAACCTGTACGAACGACTGGTAGGTCTTGCAAGTGTATTATCTCTGTATCTGTGGTCCGGATGGACCGGCCTTCCTGATTTAAATAAAAAAAAAAAAAATAGCGCTGTAAATACGCCTATCACCATTGAAATGAATGAGTACCACTGTAAAAAACACCCAGAAGCTGTGGGAAGGTCACATGACCACAGTAGAGTGGAGGATTGTGGGATACCAAATAATTTTTACTGCAAAAACGCATAGGTGTTAGCGCTATTTTTAGCGCCAACGCGGTAATAACGCTAATCATTTTTAGCGCGTTATTGCAACGCCTCAGTGTGAAAGGGGCCTAAGTATTCAGACCCTTTGCTGTGACACTCATATTTAACTCAGGTGCTGTCCATTTCTTCTGATCATCCTTGAGATGGTTCTACACCTTCATTTGAGTCCAGCTGTTTGATTATACTGATTGGACTGGATTAGGAAAGCCACCCACCTGTCTGACCTTACAGCTCACAGTGCATGTCAGAGCAAATGAGAATCATGAGGTCAAAAAGGAACTGCCTGAAGAGCTCAGAGACAGCATTGTGGCAAGGCACAGATCTGGCCAAGGTTACAAAAAAATTCTGCTGCACTTAAGGTTCCTAAGAGCACAGTGGCCTCCATAATCCTTAAATGGAATACGTTTGGTACGACCAGAACTCTTCTTACAGCTGGCCGTCCGGCCAAACTGAGCTATCGGGGGAGAAGAGCCTTGGTGAGAGAGGTAAAGAAGAACCCAAAGATCACTGTGACTGAGCTCCAGAGATGCGGTTGGGAGAAAGTTGTAGAAAGTCAACCATCACTGCAGCCCTCCACCAGTCGGGGCTTTATGGCAGAGTGGCCCAACAGAAGCCTCTCCTCAGTGCAAGACACATGAAAGCCCGCATGGAGTTTGCTAAAAAAAACACCTGAAGGTGAGAAATAAGATGCTCTGGTCTGATGAGACCAAGATAGAACTTTTTGGCCTTAATTCTAAGCGGTATGTGTGGAGAAAACCAGGCACTGCTCATCACCTGTCCAATACCGTCCCCCAACAGTGAAGCATGGTGGTGGTAGCATCATGCTGTGGGGGTGTTTTTCAGCTGCAGGGACAGGAAGACTGGTTGCAATCGAGGGAAAGATGAATGCGGCCAAGTACAGGGATATCCTGGACGAAAACTTCTCCAGAGTGCTCAGGACCTTAGACTGGGCCGAAGGTTTACCTTCCAACAAGACAATGAACCCTAATCACACAGCTAAAATAACGAAGGAGTGGCTTCACAACAACTCCGTGACTGTTCTTGAATGGCCCACCCAGAGCCCTGACTAAAACCCAACTGAGCATCTCTGGAGAGATCCAAAAATGTGTCTCCAACGTTTACCATCCAACCTGACAGAACTGGAGGGGATCTGCAAGGAGGAATGGCAGAGGATACCCAAATCCAGGTGTTGCATCTTTCCCAAAAAGACTCATGGCTGTATGAGATCAAAAGGGTGCTTCTACTAAAAATACAGAGCAAAGGGTCGGAATACTTAGGACCATGTGATATATTTCAGATTTAATTTTTTAATAAATCTGCAAAAATGTCAACAATTCTGTGTTTTTCTGTCAATATGGGGTGCTGCGTGTACATTAACCACTTGCCGACCGCCGCACGCCGATGTACGTCGGCAGAATGGCACGGCTGGGCACATTGGCGTACAGGTACGTCCCCTTTAATATGCACAGCCGTGGGTCGCGCTCGCAACCCGGTCGGGTACTCCGTGACTGCGCCCGCGGGACCCGATCGCCGCCGGTGTCCCGCGATCGGGTCACAGAGCTGAAAAACGGGGAGCGGTAAGTGTGAGCCTGTCACTGATCATCTGTTCCCTGTCATAGGGAACGACGATCAGTGACGTCACATGCCAAGCCACGCCCCCCTACAGTTAGAATCACACATTAGGTCACACTTAACCCCTTTAGCGCCCTCTACAGGTTAACCCCTTCATTGCCAGTGTCATTTTCACAGTAATCAGTGCATTTTTATAGCACTGATCGCTGTAAAAATTACAATGGTCCCAAAATAGTGTCAAAAGTGTCCGCCATAATGTCGCAGTCACAATTAAAAAAAAAATCTATTAATAAAAATGCCATAAAACTATCCCCTATTTTGTAGGCGCTATAACTTTTGCGCAAACCAATAAATGCTTATTGCGATTTTTTTTACCAAAAATATGTAGAAGAAGAATACGTATCGGCCTAAACTGAGGAAAAAAATATGTTTTTTTATATATTTTTTGGGGATATTTATTATAGCAAAAAGTAAAAAATATTGCATTTTTTTAAAAATTGTCGCTCTATTTTTGTTTGTAGCGCAAAAAAATAAAAACCGCAGAGGTGATCAAATACGACAAAAAGAATGCTCTATTTGTGGGGGGGGGGGGGGCGTCAATTTTGTTTGGGAGCCACGTCGCGCAATTGTCCGTTAAAGCGATGCAGTGCCGAATCGCAAAAAGGGGCCTGGTCCTTTAGCAACAAAATGGTCCGGGGCTTAAGTGGTTAACCACTTCCCGCCCCGTCAATAGCAGATTGACGTCCGGGAAGTGGTTCAGTTATCCACACTGGACGTCATATGACGTCCTGCGGGATAACAGCCGCCGCGCGCCCGGGGGGGCGCGCATCGCGGCGGGTCAGTCTGACCCACCGCTACACTGATCTCGGTAAAAAGCCTCCGTCGGAGGCTTTTTACCACGTGATCAGCCGTGTCCAATCACGGCTGATCACAATGTAAACAGGAAGAGCCGTTGATCGGCTCTTCCTCACTCGCGTCTGACAGACGCGAGTAGAGGAGAGCCAATCAGCGGCTCTCCTGACAGGGGGGGGTTCGCGCTGATTGTTTATCAGCGCAGCCCCCCCTCGGATACCCACACTAGACCACCAGGGAAGCCCCCCAGGACCACCAGGGAAGCCCCAATCATGTGGATGGCCCCCATGGCCATCCACATGTAGTAAAAAAAAAAAAAAAAAAAAATAAAATCATAAAAAGAAATATGCCAATCAGTGCCCACAAATGGGCACTGACTGGCACTTTCACAATGTGTGGTGGCTAGCATTGCTGGGCACCAATGCCACCTACTAGTGCCCATCCGTGCCCACCTATCAGTGCCCGTCCATGCCACCTATCAGTGCCACCCATAAGTGCCCATCAGTGCCACCCATAAGTGCCCATCAGTGCCACCCATAAGTGCCCATCAGTGCCACCCATAAGTGCCCATCAGTGCCACCCATAAGTGCCCATCAGTGCCACCCATAAGTGCCCATCAGTGCCCATCAGTGCCACCCATAAGTGCCACCCATAAGTGCCACCCATAAGTGCCAATCAGTGCCGCCTATGAGTGCCAATCAGTGCCGCCTATGAGTGCCAATCAGTGCCGCCTATGAGTGCCAATCAGTGCCGCCTATGAGTGCCAATCAGTGCCGCCTATGAGTGCCAATCAGTGCCGCCTATGAGTGCCAATCAGTGCCGCCTATGAGTGCCAATCAGTGCCGCCTATGAGTGCCAATCAGTGCCGCCTATGAGTGCCAATCAGTGCCGCATACCAGTGCCCATCTCAGTGCCACATCAATGCCACCTCATCAGTGCCACCTCATCGGTGCCCATCAGTGTCGCCTTATCAGTGCCCTTCATTGAAGTAGAAAAGGTACTTATTTACAAAAAAAAAAAAATTAACAGAAACAAAGAAAAACTTAGTTTTTAAAAAAAATTCGCTCTTTTTTTATTTGTTGTGCAAAAAATAAAAATCGCAGAGGCGATCAAATACCACCGAAAGAAAGCTCTATTTGTGGGAACAAAATGATAAAAAATTTGTTTGGGTACAGTGTAGTATGACCGCGCAATTGTCATTCAAATTGCGACAGTGCTGAAAGCTCAAAATTGGCTTGGGCAGGAAGCTGTATAAGTGCATGGTATTGAAGTGGTTAATGAGGAAAAAAAATATAGGATTTTTTGTACTCACCGTAAAATCCTTTTCTCTGACATCCATGGACTGACACGGTGTCTCTTTACACGTGGGTTATGTCCCTGCTTGCAGGAGAAGACCTAGGCAGAATGTGAGATGTTATACATACATTCTAAAAGCCAGAGCTGAACAGCCCCACCCAGGGGGCGGTCCCTCCGGACATAACCCTCCAACAGTCAGCAGACTTCAGTTCGTAACAAATCAGTACAAACTTAAAAAGGAAGGGTGGGTGCCGTGTCAGTCCATGGATGTCAGAGAAAAGGATTTTACGGTGAGTACAAAAAATCCTATTTTCTCTTATCATCCATGGACTGACACGGTGTCTCTTTACACTTTACACGTGGGATGTCCCAAAGCAGTGTCAAGAGGGATGGGAGCAGTATAAATGGAAAAACCAAAAACCACTCCAGGAAGGCAGAGCTCCTCAACGGAGGAGTCGCAACTTCAAACAGCGGCCTGCAGCACCCTGCGGCCGAAGGAAGCATCCGAAGATGCAGCCACATTAACCTTATAGAACTTAAAAGGCATGAACAGTCGACAAGGTCGCCGCCTTGCACACTTGTGCAACCGACGCTTGATGTCGGAAAACCCAGGAAGCACCAATTGCCCTGGTGGAATGCGCCGTAACCGGAAAGGGAGGCGCCCGCCCTTTGAGAGCATAGGCTTGAATGACGGTTTGTCTGATTCCCCCAGAAATGATGGCAGACGAAACCGCTTGGCCCTGTTATGGACCAGAGACAGTCACAAACAGTGAGTCGGACTTCCGAATAGAAGCAGTAGCAGACAGGTACACCCGTAAGGCTCGTACCACATCCAATATGTGCAGCGCAAACTCTCTGGGATGCGATGGGTGAGGACACAAGGACGGGAGGACAATGTCCTCATGTAGGTGAAAGGTCGACACCACCTTTGGCATTAAGGTCGCGGATGCAACACCGCCTTATCCTTATGGATGACTAAATATGGCGACTTGCAGGACAAAGCCGCCAACTCAGACACCCGTCAAGCAGAAGTGATTGCCACTAAAAGACCACCTTCTGAGGCAAGACAAGAGGGGAATATCCCGGATATTCCCAAAAGGAGGTTCCTGGAGGACCGAGAGCACCAAATTCAGATCCCACGGTGGGAGAGGAGGCTTGACAGGAGGGAGCACATGGCGAACCCCCAACCCAAGGTGCTAACCAAGAAATGACTCGCTAGAGGTCACTGAAAGAAGACGGCCAAGGCCGAAATCTGATCCTTGATGGTACTCAAAGCAAGCTTTTGGGCACTCCACACTGCAGAGGACGCAGGATTCTGGGGACGGAATACGTCCGGGGACGCCAGTCCAGCGCTTCGCATATGGCGATATAAGCTTTCCAGGCACGGTGGATAGATCTGCCTGGAGGAAGACTTCCGTGTCCTTAACATGGTCAAAATGACCGAGTCCGAGAGACCTCGGCCCCTCAACACCTGGCTTTCAACAGCCCTGCCGTTAAAGCCAGAGACTGTAAGCCGGATGAAACATAGGACCTTGAGACTGAAGGTCCTCCCTCATCGGCAACCGCCAGGGAACGTCCGTGACGAGACGTACCAGATCAGCATACCAGTGGCGCTGAGACCAATCCGGAACAATTAGGATCACCGGAGTTTATATCAGGCGATAAGGACCCTATGGGGCCACCAACGCATCCGAGGCATCGCCCAAGGATCCCTGGATCTGGCCACAACCTCGACCCTTGCGATTGAGTCAAGAGGCCATCAGGCCCACATCCGGCGTGCCCCACTGTCGGCAAAGGAGTTGAAATATGCAAGGACCACTCTTCTTGGTCCGGCGTCTGGCGATTGGCGACTCAGATAGTCCGCCTGCCCATTGTCTATGCCCAGAATGTAAATGGCCTACAGAGCCGGCACGTTTCTTCCGGCCCACTTCAGGATACGGACTACCCCGGAAGCCGCAGCTGAGCTCTGAGTCCCCCCTTGATGGTTTACATACGCCACCGCCGTGGCGTTGTCCGACTGGCTCCTGATGGAGCGACCCTGTACTCTCTCCGACCTGAGGAGAGACAGTCTGATGGCCCGTATTTCCAGAACAGTGATTGGTAAACGGGCCCGTCCGGAGTCCAAGGTCTTGAGCCGACAGGACTCCCCAGACTCCACCCCAGCCCGTCAGGCTGGTGTTCGTCGTGGGTACCGTCCATTGGATGGGAGGGGAACGACTTTCCGGACCGAAGAGCCGAGGATCTCAACCACCATGTCAGGGGCGCCCTGACCAGGTGAATCACCTGGATCTGAAGATCCAAGGACAACGGGGATTTGTCCCAGGTGGACAAGATCACCTTCTGCAATGCCCTGGTGTGTGATTGGGCATACGGAACGGCCGCGAAGGAGGCCACCATGAGTCCCAGGACTCTCATGCAAAAAACGGATTGACAACCATTTTCGGGATGTCAGCACCCGCACCGCAGACTGAAGTGTCAGCAACTTCTCCAGAGGTAGGATACCTTTGACTCCAAGGAGTCCAGAATCAGAACTAGATACTCCAGACACTGAGTCGGGACCAGGACTGACTCCTGAATGTTCAGGAACCACCCGAGTCCCTGAGGGTCTAATTGACGATAGTCACCTTTCCTCTAAGTCTGAGCCACTTTCTGCTCTTAGCAGAAGATCGTCCAGATAGCCCACGACAGCAATACCTCGCTGTAACAGAAGGCTAGAACCTGCGCAAGCACCTTGGTGCCGAGGCTAGGCCGAAAGGAAGAGCCACAATCGATAGTGGACTTCGCCGATCGCAAAGCGCAGAAACTTCTGGTGACTTGCACAGATCGGAACATGCAAGTAGGCGTCCTTGAAGTCCAAGGACGCCAGAAGAAAATCCCTTTGGTGGAGTGTAGCAATCACCGTGCGAATGGATTCCATGCGGAATTTCTGCACCTTCTCGAAGGCATTCAGGGCCTTGAGGTCCAGCATAGGTCGAACCACGTCCTATTTTTGGGACGACAAACAGATTCGAGTAGAATCCCTGAAAACTCTCCTGTGACGGAACCGGCACAATCACTCCGGACCTGATCAAATCCTGTACAGCCCCCAAGAGGGCTGCCCGACAGGTAGGAAGGAGAGGAAGATTCGAGGGAAAGAATCTGTCTGGGGACTAGGATCGGAATACTATCCTGTATCCTGAGGTGACCACCTCGCACACCCACCAGTCGGAGATTCGGGAGGACCACCGATTCGTGACCTGCGAAGTCGTCCCCCCACCCCATAGTCGGGCGGAGGCAAGACTTCACGCGGAGGCGGGCTTGGGAGCCGCTTGTTTGGCTTACGCACCCAGGGGCACTTGTGCCCACCAGCCGCACTGCAGTCAGTCCGAGAGGGCCTACCCGTGTATTCTGACTGACGAAAAAAAAATACGTTTTGCTGGAAAGGAAGGCCCCTGTTTGCGGCGGGCCTCCTCACCCTTGCTAGTCTAAAGAAGAAGAGTGCTTTTACCTCCCGTGACATCCATGACGATGTCATCCAGAGCAGCACCGAAAGGTCTACCACCTTTAAATGGTAGATCCGTCAGGAGCTTCCTAAGGCTAGGTCAGCAGACTAGCATTTCAACCAGATAAGACGCAATACCACCGCCGAGACAGAGGCCCTGGATATTAAAGGGGCCGCATCCAACGTGGCGTCGCACACATAAACCAGGCCCTGAACCAGTTGGTGGGCCAGAGCAACTGTGTCTGGAGGAAGATTATGCTCCTGTACAGCTAGGTGCAACATTTTTGCCCAACCTGTAAGTGTTTAAGACACAAGGGTCGCCGCTACCACAGGCCGTAGGGCGGATCCCAACAAGGCAAACATGGCTCTGCTCACCACTTCTGACCTCCTGTCAGTGGGGTCCTCAAATGCAGGAGTCCCCTCCATCGGGAGAGTGATGGCCTTGTTCAACCGGGCGACTGGGGGGGGGGTCGACCACTGGGGGAGAAGCCCACTTTTTAAGTAGGGCATCTTCAAGGGGTATCTGATAGACAAACGCCACGGGACCATAAAAAAATTCTTCTGCGGCTTTTCCCAGACCTTATCAATGAGCCGGTCAAAGAAAGTCATATGGAAAAACCTCTTTAGAAGGCCTGGTCTTAAAAGAACCAAAGGAGACTGTATCCACCTGAGGTTCTGCATCCGCAGCATTTTAGCTTGAGAGTGTCCCTCACCGCAGACATGAGTACACTAACAAACGCCCTGTCATTTACTGACTCAGAACTGGAGTTTTCCTCATAAGGAATGTCCTGTTCAAAACCATCCAATACATTCAGAACTAGGGTCCTGAGCGGTAGTGGCTAGGCCCATATCTGAATCAGCGCACTGCCCTCATGTAGTAAAGTGGGGAGAGGGCGCTCTTTTGCTCCCTTGCGCTTGCACACAGCTTCCCATCCTGGTCAGAAATGATTCCAGGACTGCCCACAACTGGTCCCTAGGGACCGCAGGTGCTGAAGCACTGCCTGTTGTCCACTGACATTTAGGGGAAGCTGGTGACAGAGACTCCATATTGCCCCCCTCTGAGACTCCTCAGATAAAAAGTCCACCCACAGGCTGCGCTGACTGAGGAGGGGGCGCCCAGGGGACTCACCAAACCGGACCAGGGACCGCTCAGTTCCGCTGTCTGTACCACGCTGTGTCAGCGCTGGTGAGGAGATTTGCGCTGTTACAGCAGCGCTAGAGGCCAAAACTAGTGCTGAAGAGCGTGCGGGCTACAAGAAAATGGCCGCCGCACTTCACTGAGGCGATCCGCGGCAAGATGGCCGCCATGACACAGCTAAAGTGAAAAAAACAGCACACACACACACAGCGCCACTCGGCGCTCAGGCCCCAAAACACACAAAAAAAGGCCCCAAGCATATCTGCAGACCAGCATGAGCCCCTCCAAGAACAGTGTGACCCCCAGGCACCCCACACAGCACAGCGCCAGCAATGGTGACAGAGAGTGACAATGAAATACAGGGGGAGACAGGGAAAATCCCCCACAGAGAAACACACAGCTTTTTGTACTCACCTGCAGGCAGGAGAGACTACTTACCCGTCCCCTGAGGGACCCACTGGTGTGTTTCTGACAGGACTATCACAGTGCAGTACTGAGTAGCTCTCGGCCCGGTCCACCGCGAAAGATACAGTCAGTCAGGAACTGTTCAGTCTTGAGAGGACCGTGGGAGCATGAAAGCAAACCCTGCCACCCCTGGAGTCATGGGGCCTGTCGTGAACTGAGTCTCACGCACACAAGGCGAGGATCAGCACGCTCGATGGTCGGACAGGGAAGACTACGAGGATATCTTGTACCCAACCTGTTGCCCAGCCGACAGTTGATAGAAAATTCTCAAAAATAAAATAAAAAAGAATTCCAGAAAAGGAATAAAAATAGGTCAGGAGACTGGCTCCTGAGAGAGCCATGTCTTCTCCTTCTGCTAGGCAGAAAAAAAAACTGAAGTCTGCTGACTGTAGTGGGAGGGTTATGTCCGGAGGGACCGCCCCCTGGGTGGGGCTGTTCAGCTCTGGCTTTTAGAATGTATGTATAACATCTCACATTCTGCCTAGGTCTTCTCCTGCAAGCAGGGACATAACCCACGTGTAAAGTGTAAAGAGACACCGTGTCAGTCCATGGATGATAAGAGAAAAATGAACTTAAAATGATTTTAGCAAATGGCTGCAATATAACAAAGAGTGAAAAATTTAAGGGGGTCTGAATACTTTACGTACCCACTGTATATAGTAGTCCAAAATCAATATATATCAGCTGTATTGGATAACCGAGTCAACAAGCACCAGATCCTGTTAAATGTATTGGGGTATCCCTTGGCCTCATAACTGATGTGGAAACATAGGTCTATAATTTTTACTTTCAAGGACATCATAATTGGTAATTATTTATGAACTTTTGTATTCTCAAAAAGCACTAGTTGGACATTAACCACTTTAGCCCTGGACCATTTTGGCTGGCCAAACTTTTTGCGATTCAGCACTGCGTCGCTTTAACTGACGATTGCGCGGTCGTGCAACGTGGCTCTCAAACAAAATTGACGTCCTTTTTTTCCCAAAAATAGCTTTCATTTGGTGGTTTTTATTTTTTGCGCTATAAACCAAAAAAAGGACAATTTTTTAAAAAAAAATCTTTGCTATAATATCCCCAAAAAATAATTTTAAAATTTTTTTTTTCCTCAGTTTAGGCCGATACGTATTCCATATATATATATATATATATATATATATATATATATATATATATATATATATATATATATATATATCTTATTTTTAATTTTTTTTTATTATTATTTTTTCTAGTAATCCGCGATTTTTATAGTGACTGCGACATTATGGCGGACACATCGGACACTTGACACCATTTTGGGACCGTTGTCATTTTTACAGCGATCAGTGCTATAAAAATGCAGTGAAGGGGTTAACCTGTAGGGGGCGCTCAAGGGGTTAAGTGTGACCTAGGGAGTGCTTTTAACTGTTAGGGGGCATGGCTTGCCGTGACACGTCACTGATCGCTGTTCCTGATGGCAGGTAACAAAACGATCAGTGACATGTCACTAGGCAGAACGGAGAGATGTTGTGTTTACACTAACAGCTCCGTGACACGATCGCGGGACACCGGCGGACATAGAGTCCGCGGGTCCCGCGGGCATGGTCACGGAGCTCGCGAGCACGGCGCGACCACACGGCGGCAAATTACAGGGGACGTGTATATAAACGCCCATTTGCCTGTCTGTGCCATTCTGCCAACGTAAATGTTCATGCGGCGGTCGACAAGTGGTTAACTACAGTACTTTGAATAGGTAATTTATCATCTGTTTTGTCACCATAAAACCCACCTTGAAGGAATCTTGAAGAGGTCTAGGTTAGTATGGCCACCTGGCTGATATAAAGTAGTAAGCCCTAGACTCATTGTCCTGGACTACCAGCTTCTAGAAGTATTGCAATAGATCTACCTTCCTTAGGGAGTTGACTTTAAAAGAATGTAAAGCACAGCTGAGACTACCTGTCTTTTAAAAACAGCTGGTGACCTAAACTGACCAGTGTCTTGAGTGCCACCCATTGACTGAAAGATATGTGAAAGGGAGTGTCTACCTGGATGGGTGTGAAAAAAAAAAAAATAAATAAATGGATAAAGGGCTGGCTTCTGCAAGAGTATATAAAAAAAAAAAAAAAAACACAGACGTGCTCTAGGCACAAGGTTTTCTGTGTAACGTACCTCCAATATTTCTTTATCTGTAACTTTCTCTTTCTGCAATTGTCTGTCCATTGGCAACACTTTGTATTTTATTTGTAACATCACCGCTTGGGCCAGTTCACACCAGACGCACTTCCGTTCAGTTCCGTGCACATTTTTTCTGCACTAAAAATGCATGCAGAGTGTTTTCCATGTATTCCAATGGCTCTAGTTCACACCATGCAGTCAGTTTCCGCTGCAGAAAAAAAACGGAACTGCATCTGGTGTGAACTGGCCCTTAAAGTTTTAACAGCTACTTTATTATTTTGTTCTATTTGCTTAATAGCAAACTGTTCTTTCTCTGCTGCGTAAATAAATTCCATCTTTATTTAGGACAGTCGTTATCATTTATTAACTTTATGGCAAGAGCTGCATCAAGATTGGCCCGATTCTGATATAGACAAAAGGATGTAATCAAAATATACATCGAATAATATCGAAAAATAATACAAAATTATACAAACAAAATCACATTAAACAAAACACAACCCAAAAAAAATAAAAACCCCCAGCCCTGCTCTTGGAGTATGCATGGAAGAGAAAAAAAAAAAAAAGATGGACAAGAAAATAAAACAGCATTCAATATTAAAAAGTATATAGTACCTATTAGTTTACATGATACCTAGGTCATGAATTGAAGCCATCTTGACCAGGTAGCATCAAACCTACTCATGGAATTCCTTAGAGAGTATGTATGTTTTTCAAAAAGAATACTCCTATTGAGATCTAAAATCCACTCAGATATGGTCGGTGGGTAGGGAGAGGGCCACTTAAAAGCAATCTGTCTATGGGCAACAAAAAGTGCCCGTCTTATAGCGTTACCAATAGAGGAGGTATAAAATAGACATATATCGCAGTATCCCAATAGGCATATAAGTGGTTCAACTGGAATATTAGTATCCAATAGCCCATTTAGGGTACCAATCACCTCCGCCCAGTATCTCTGAAGTTTCGGATACAGCCACAAAAGATGTATTAGCGTACCCTGTATTACCACATCTAGCACAGGCTGGCTCAGATTTCAATCCAATTGCATACAGAAATTGGGGAGTTCTATGGAGAATAAAGAGCTGTGTCAGTCTGTATGATAGAGAAAGAAATCCGGGGCGAGAACCGAAGAATATCATCCCAGGCCTCCTCTGGGATAGAACCGATATCTTTTTTCCCCCAACCAGCCCTGGAGCGGATGGGAAAGTTCCCAAAATACCCTATATGTAGCAGAGGCGAGACCTTTTGTTGACCCTGCCTGTACTATCTTATGAAGAACAAGGATATGGGGAAAAAATATCCTAGCAGAAAGAGAATTTGGCTTATATTTATCAAGCAAATAAGTGAGGTGGTATAATCGCAAAAACATAACTCAGCTTGTATAAAGGCTGTGGTGAACCTTTCCATCTAACCTAGTACTTACCCGTTTATACCTATCCTTGGCATCATGAAATCGGTCTCGTTTAAAGAGGTAATTGCCAAACCTTCTCTCAGTAGTAGCAATTTCCAAGACCTTTTCTAAAGGAAATATTGCCTGATGGTTCTGCAAAACCAAACAGTTTAGTGTAATTAAGCTTTTTACACAACAGAAGAAAAATAAAAAATAAATGAGATTACAGCCTTAATTTTCTGTACAGTGACATTTGCAGTTTGAAACAACTTGATTTTTCATACATTAGTCACTTACCGGGGACATAACAAAAAAAGCGTCTGAAACTGCTGTATCTAGGAAGTCCATTATCTCTACTTCAAACAAGACAGTAGCAGAGGGAGGGATAAGTGGAGGGCAACCTAATGCACCATAGGCATATGCTGGCGAGTAAAGGAACCGCGATACCTCTCCTTTTTGCATTGTCAGTACACCAACCTCCATACCTAGAAGTGTGATATCTGCAAGAAAAAGCTCACTGAAATACATTTGATATGGCAAATGTGTTGCTAGCATATGGAAATATAAAATGGCTTTACCTTCTCCAAGTTTCATCAGCCGGGGGTTACGTCGAAACCAGTTTGTGTCAAAGGGTTTATCAGAATTTTCCAGGTATCCTGAGTACTTTGCTGTGGGGAATTCAAAATCAATCAATATGTGCGACACACAACAAATGATTATACAAGAAATAAAAAGCAGTTTATCAGTTTATCAGTTTACTTTTAGGAATGTCCCATTTTGTAGAAGAGGAATTAGAACTCCAAAGCAGGCTGGGGGGGGCAGTACTTTACAGCCATTCACATCACTTCAACAATAACCACTTCCCAACCAAAATACATAAATATATATATATATGTATATAAGTGTGTGTGTGTGTGTGTGTGTGTGTGTGTGTGTGTGTGTGTGTGTGTGTGTGTGTGTGTGTGTGTGTGTGTGTGTGTGTGTGCGCGCGAGTGTGTGAGTGAGTACCGGTGATACTCGAGAAAATTTGAATTTGAATTTCGTGCAAAAATAGGATTTTTGTACTCACCGTAAAATCCGTTTCTCTGGCAAACATGGACTGACACAGCGTGTCTTTACACGTGGGTTATGTCCCTGCTTGCAGGAGAAGACCTAGGCAGAATGTGAGATGTTATACATACATTCTAAAACAGCCAGAGCTGAACAGCCCCGCCCAGGGGGCGGTCCCTCCGGACATAACCCTCCCACTGCAATCAGCAGACCTCAGTTCGTAACAAAGCAGTACAAACTTAAAAGGAAGGGTGGGTGCTGTGTCAGTCCATGGATGCCAGAGAAACAGATTTTACGGTGAGTACAAAAATCCTATTTTCTCTGGTCATCCATGGACTGACACAGCGTGTCTTTACACTTTACACGTGGGATGTCCCAAAGCAGTGTCAAGAGGGATGGGAGCAGTAAAAATGGAAAACCAAAAACTTCACTCCAAACAAGGCAGAGCTCCTCAACGGAGGAGTTGCAACTTTAAACAGCGGCCTGCAACACCTTGCGGCCGAAGGAAGCATCCGAAGATGCAGCCACATCAACCTTATAAAACTTAGAAAAGTTATGAACAGACGACCAGGTCGCCGCCTTGCACACTTGTGCAACCGACGCTTGATGTCGGAAAGCCCAGGAAGCACCAATTGCCCTGGTGGAATGCGCCGTAACCGGAAAGGGAGACGCCCGCCCCTTGAGAGCATAAGCTTGAAGTACGGTTTGTCTGATCCACCTAGAAATGGTGGCAGACGAAACCGCTTGGCCCTGTTTTGGACCAGAGACAGCAAGTCAGACTTCCGAATAGAGGCAGTAGCAGACAGGTACACCCGCAAGGCTCGTACCACATCCAAAGTGTGAAGCACAAACTCTCTGGGATGCGATGGGTGGAGGACACAAGGACGGGAGGACAATGTCCTCATTTAAGTGGAAGGCCGAGACCACCTTTGGCAGAAAAGAAGGTCGCGGATGTAGCACCGCCTTATCCTTATGGATGACCAAAAAGGGCGACTTGCAGGACAAGGCCGCCAACTCAGACACTCGTCTAACGGAAGTAATGGCCACCAAGAAGGCCACCTTCTGAGACAAAGTCAGGAGGGGAATATCTCTGATATTTTCTAAGGGAGGTTCCTGGAGAACCGAGAGCACAAAGTTCAGATCCCACGGGGGGAGGGGAGGCTTGACAGGAGGGAGCACATGGCGAACCCCCTGCACAAAGGTGCTAACCAAGGGATGACCCGCCAGCGGTCGCTGAAAGAAGATGGCCAAGGCCGAAATCTGACCCTTAAATGGTACTCAAAGCGAGCTTTTGGGTCACGCCACGCTGCAGAAAATGCAGGATTCTGGGAACGGAATACGTTCGTGGGCGCCAGTCCAGCTCTTCGCACATGGCGATGTAAGCTCTCCATGTACGGTGATAGATCTTTCTGAAGGAAGACTTCCGTGCCCTTAACATGGTCGAAATGACCGAATCCGAGAGAGCTCGGACTCTCAGCACCTGGCTTTCAATAACCATGCCATTAAAGCCAGAGACTGTAAAGCAGGATGAAATATAGGACCTTGAGACAGAAGGTCCCCCCTCATTGGTAACCGCCAGGGAACGTCCGCGACGAGACGTACCAGATCAGCGTACCAGTGACGCCGAGGCCAATCCGGAGCAATGAGGATCACCGGAATTCCCTCGGCCGCTACCCTGCGCAGCAGGCGAGGGAGCAACTGCAGCGGAGGATAAACGTATATCAGGTGATACTGACCCCATGGGGCCACCGAGGCATCCGCCCAGGGATCCCTGGATCTGGCCACAAACCTTGACACCTTGCGACTGAGTCGAGAGGTCATCAGGTCCACATCCAGCATGCCCCACCGTCTGCAAAGGAGTTGAAAGACCTCCGGGTGCAAGGACCACTCTCCCTGGTCCAGCGTCTGGCAACTTAGATAGTCCGCCTGCCAATTGTCTACGCCCGGAATGTAGACGACAGAGCCGGCACGCTTCTTTCGGCCCACCTCAGGATGCGGGCGACCTCGGAAGCCGCAGCTGAGCTCTGAGTCCCCCCTTGATGGTTGACATACGCCACTGCTGTGGCGTTGTCCGACTGGATCCTGATGGAGTGACCCTGTAATTTCTCCGACCATGAGGAGAGGCACAGTCTGATTGCCCGTATCTCCAGCACATTGATCGGTAAGAGGGCTTCGTCCGGAGTCCAAAGCCCTTGGGCCGACAGGACTCCCCAGACTCCCCCCCAGCCCGTCAGGCTGGCGTCTGTCGTGATCACCGTCCATTGGATGGGGAGGAACGACTTCCCGGACCAAAGAGCCGGGGACCTCAACCACCACGTCAGGGACGCCCTGACCAGGTGACTCATCTGGATCTGAAGATCCAAGGACAACGGGGATTTGTCCCAAGTGGACAAGATCTCTTTCTGTAAAGCCCTGGTGTGCGATTGGGCATAAGGAACGGCCTCGAAGGAGGCCACCATGAGTCCTAGGACTCTCATGCAAAAACGGATTGACGACCATTTTCGGGACGTCAGCACCCGCACTGCAGACTGAAGTGTCAGTAGTTTCTCCGGAGGCAGGAATACCTTTGCCTCCAAGGAGTCCAGAATCAGACCTAGATATTCCAGCCGCTGAGTCGGGACCAGAACCGACTTCTGAACGTTCAGGAGCCACCCGAAGTCCCTGAGGGTCTGACTGACGATAGTCACACTTTCTTCTAATTCGGAGCCACTGTCTGCTCTTAGAAGAAGATCGTCCAGATAGCCCACGATAGCAATGCCTCGCTGTCTCAGCAAAGCTAGGACAGGAGCCAGCACCTTGGTGAACACCCTCGGTGCCGAGGCTAGGCCAAAGGGAAAAGCCACAAATCGATAGTGGACTTCGCCAACCGCAAAAACTTCTGGTGGCTTGCGCAGATCGGAACATGCAAGTAGGCGTCCTTGATGTCCAAGGACGCTAGAAAATCCCCTTGATGGAGTGTAGCGATCACCGTGCGAATGGATTCCATGCAGAATGTTTGCACCTTTACAAAGGCATTCAGGGCCTTGAGGTCCAGGATTGGCCGAACCCCGTCCTTTTTTGGAACAAACAGATTCAAGTAGAACCCCTGAAACCTCTCCTGGGACGGGACCGGCACAATCACTCCGGACCCGATCAAATCCTGTACAGCCCCCAAGAGGGCTGCCCGACGGGCAGGAAGGAGAGGAAGATTTGAGGGAAAGAATCTGTCTGGGGGCCAGGAACGGAACGCTATTCTGTATCCTGAGGTGACCACCTCGCACACCCACCGGTCGGAGATCCGGGAGGTCCACCGATCCGTGAACCTGCAAAGTCGTCCCCCCACCCCAGACTCGGGCGGGGGCAAGACTTCACGCGGAGGCGGGCTTGGGAGCCGGCTTGTTCGGCTTACGCACCCAGGGGCGCTTGTGCCCACCAGCCGCACTGTTAGTCTGGGAGGGCTTACCCGTGGACTCTGACGGATGAAAAAAAAACTTTTTTGCTGGAAAGGAAGGACCCGGTTTACGGCGGGCCTCCTTACCCTTGATAGTTTGAGGAAGGAGAGTGCTTTTACCTCCCATGACATCCTTGATGATGTCATCCAGAGCAGCACCAAAAAGTCTACCACCCTTAAAAGGTAGATCCGTCAGGAGCTTCTTAGAGGCTAGGTCAGCAGACCAGCATTTCAACCAGATAAGACGCAATACCACCGCCGAGACAGAGGCCCTGGATATTAAAGGGGCCGCATCCAACGTGGCGTCGCACACATATATCAGACCCTGCACCATCTGGTGGGCCAGAGCAATAGTGTCTGGAGGAAGATTATGCTCCTGTACAGTTTGGTGCAAAATTTTTGCCCATTCCGTGAGTGTCTGAGACACAAGGGTCGCCACTACCACGGGCCGTAGGGCAGATCCCAACAAGGCGAACATGGCTCTACTCACCACTTCTGACCTCCTGTCAGTGGGGTCCTTAAACGCAGGAGTCCCCTTGTCAAGGTCACCTGTGGCCAGGTGACAGATGCACACAATGCCTAACAAACATGTTGATCAGCAAAGCAGGCTTGCAGTGCACAGGTTAATATAGTGTTCTGTGATAGGGCCTGGGGTGGAGTCTGGCTGGGAGGAGATTATAAAGGAAGCCAGCTGAAAGGGCTCAGGCCTCTAAGATGAACACATGGGAAGGAAGGTAAGCTGACAGACAAACACTACTGCATATCCATGACACCCCTCCATCGGGAGAGTGGTGGCCTTGTTTAAACGGGCGACTGGAGGGTCGACCACTGGGGGAGAAGCCCACTTTTTAACCACTTAAGCCCCGGACCATTTGGTAGCTAGAGGACCAGAGGTGAATTCAGAATTTTGCACTGCGCTGCTTTAACTGTAAATTGTGCGGACATGCAATGTTGTACCCAAACGAAATTTGCGTCCTTTTCTTCCCACAAATAGAGCTTTCTTTTAATGGTATTTGATTGCCTCTGCGATTTTTATTTTTTGCGATATAAACGGAAAAAAATGATATTTTCTACTTTTTGTTGTAAGAAAAATCGAATAAACTCAATTTTAGTCATACATTTAGGCCAAAATGTATTCAGCCACATGTCTTTAGTAAAAAAAATGTCAAGCGTATATTTATCGGTTTGCGCAAAAGTTATAGCGTTTACAAACTAGGGTACATTTTCTGGAATTTACACAGCATTTAATTTATGACTGCCTATCATTTCTTGAGGTGCTAAAATGACAGGGCAGTACAAAACCCCCCCAAATGACCCCATTTTAGAAAGTAGACACCCCAAGGAAATTGCTGAGAGGCATGTTGAGCCCATTGAATATTTTTTTTTTTTGTCCCAAGTGATTGAATAATGACAAAAAATAAAAATAAAAATTACAAAAAGTTGTCACTAAATGATATATTGCTCACACATGCCATGGTTATATGTGGAATTGCACCCCAAAATACATTCTGCTGCTTCTCCTGAGTACGGGGATACCACATGTGTGGGACTTTTTAGGAGCCTAGCCACGTACGGGACCCCGGAAACCAAGCACCGCCTCCAGGATTTCTAAGGGCGCAAATTTTTGATTTCACTCCTCACTACCTATCACAGTTTTGAAGGCCATAAAATGCCAAAATGGCACAAAACCCCCCCCAAATGACCCCATTTTGGAAAGTAGACACCCCAAGCTGTTTGCTGAGAGGCATGGTGAGTATTTTACAGCTCTCATTTGTTTTTGAAAATGAAAGAACATTTTTTTTTTTTTTCTTTTTTTTTTCAATTTTCAAAACTTTGTGACAAAAAGCGAGATCTGCAAAATACTCAATACCTCTCAGCAAATAGCTTGGGGTGTCTACTTTCCAAAATGGGGTCATTTGGGGGGGTTTTGTGCCATCTGGGCATTCCATGGCCTCCGAAACTGTGATAGGCAGTGAAGTGAAATCAAAAACTGACACCCTTAGAAAGCCTGAAGGCGGTGCTTGGTTTTTGGGGTCCCGTACGCGGCTAGGCTCCCAAAAAGTCTCACACATGTGGTATCCCCGTACTCAGGAGAAGCAACAGAATGTATTTTGGGGTGTAATTCCACATATGCCCATGGCATGTTTGAGCAATATATCATTTAGTGACAACTTTGTGCAAAAAAAAAAAAAAAGTTATTTTTTCCGCAACTTGTGTCAACATATAAAATATTCCATGGACTCGACATGCCTCTGTATATAGCTTGGGGTGTCTACTTTCCAAAATGGGGTCATTTGGGGGGGGGGTTTTGAACTGTTCTGGCATTTTATACACATTAGGAAGCTTACATCCATTCTTCTAACCACTTGAAGACAAAGCCCTTTTTGACACTTTTTGTTTACATGAAAACATATTTTTTTTTGCAAGAAAATTATGTTGAACCCCCAAACATTATATATATTTTTAAAGCAAAGGCCCTACAGAATAAAATGGTGGGTGTTGCATTTTTTTTTTCTAAACAGTATTTGCGCAGCGATTTTTCAAACGCATTTTTTGGGGAAAAAATACACTTTTTTTAATTTTAATGCACTAAAACACACTATATTGCCCAAATGTTTGATGAAATAATAAAGATGATCTTAGGCCGAGTACATAGATACCAAACACGACATGCTTTAAAATTTCGCACAAACGCGCATTGGCGACAAACTACATACATTTTTAAAAGCCTTTAAAAGCATTTACAGGTTACCCCGTTAGATTTACAGAGGAGGTCTACTGCTAAAATTACTGCCCTCGATCTGACCTTCGCGGTGATACCTCACATGCATGGTGCAATTGCTGTTTACATATGACGCCAGACCGACGCTTGCGTTCGCCATTGGGCAAGAGCAGGGCAGGACAGGGGTGCTTTTTTTTTTTTTTTAATTAATTTTGCTTTTTTATTTTATTTTTAAACTGTTGCTTCCATATTTATTTATTTTTATCACTTTTATTGTTATCTCAGGGAATGTAAATATCCCCTATGATAGCAATAGGTAATGACAGGTACTCTTTTTTGAAAAAACTGGGGTCTATTGGACCCTAGATCTTTCCTCTGCCCTCAAAGTATCTGACCACACCAAGATCGGTGTGATAAAATGCTTTCCCAGTTTCCCAATGGCGCTTTTTATATCCGGGGGGGGGGGACATTCCCTCCCACTGCTTGTAAAAGCAGTCCAGAGGCTAATTAGCCACTAGGATTGCTTTTACATGAAAGCCGGCCGCTGGCTGAAAAGAATGATACCAAGATGATACCTAAACCCGCAGGCATCATTCTGGTATAAACATTCAAAGTCCAGCAACATACCAGTACGTTGCTGGTCCTTGTTGGACGTGTATTGTAATCTTTTTTTTCATGCAGCCTGTTGGCTGAACGAAAAAAAAAGATTGATCGGTGGGTATGCCCACCATTAGAATACCGCCCTTCATCCACCCACTTCTAATGATGGGCATACATGCACCATTTATATATGCCGAAGCATGGGGGCATCTTCTCGCAAAAGTTATGCCGCGTACACATGGTCAGACTTTTCCACGGGCAAGCCTCCGTCGGAATTTCGACCGTATGTACACGGCATTAGGAGCAAAATCGCTCCTCCGCTCCTGCTGCCCCAATGCTTCGGCATATATGCTTTTTTTTAACTGTGGTGGTGAAATTACCTCCTACAGCACTGGAGTCGCAGGGATCAGGCCTGTCTCTGCGAACGCTGCAGTTATGTTTGTTGTGTTTTGTAAGTGACAGTGATCGATCAATACTGCACTTGGGTGGCCTGGGCTGGACGGAGGGGCAAAACGCAGGTGCTAGCAGGTATCTGGGCTGATCCCGCTAACACTGCGTTTTTGGGAACCCTAAACTGCTGGGGACGCTAGTATAGATCTGATCAGATCAGATATTGATCTGATCAGATACTATACCACTAAGGGGGTGTATGCTTTACGCGTGGGTGTTAGCGTTACTGGCACTAACCTGACGCTGCCTGGGGTGTGACGCAGACCCTCTCTGACGCTAAAACCTAACTGATATCACCCGCCGGGCGATCAGGGGGTTAAACCTTTATTGGGTTATATACGGCGGGTGCCCTCACACTATAAAAAGCAAACTAACTAACCAGCGTCACCCGTAACACTTATATGATGATCACTGGTGAAAGGGTTAACTAGGGGCAATTAGGGGGTTAAAACCTTTATTAGGGTAATATATGGGGGTACCTGGACGCTATATAAAAACCTGACGGCGAACCTTAAAAAAAATTACTGGCTACCTATCGGCATCACCGACACTAAGACAACGATCATAAAAACGATTGCTTAGCGACAGTGGTGATAGGGGGTGAAAGGGTTACCTGGGGGGCGATCAGGGGGTTAAACCTTTATTAGATAATATATGGGGGTACCTGACGCTATAAAAACCTGCTGCGAACCTAAAAAAAATTACTGGCTACCGATCAGCATCACCGACGCTAAGACATCGATCAGAAAAATGATCGCATAGTGACGGCGGTGCTAGGGGGTGAAAGGGTTACCTGGGGGGTGATCAAGGGGGTTACACCTTTATTAGGTAATATATGGGGGTACCCGACGCTAGAGGTCGACCGATATGGGTTTTTCGCTGGCCGATGCCGATATTTAGAAATTTGGGCGGCCGATGGCCGATTTTTGTGGCCGATTTTTGTGGCCGATTTTTGTGTGGCCGATTAAAAAAAAAAAAAAAAAAAAAAAAAAAACCCTCACCCACTCCACTCCTTCCTGCTTACTCCCGTCACTCTAGCACACACTTGATGTCCTCAGTACAGATGGCACTGGCAGGTGGCACTGGTTTGGAACTGGCAGGTGGCGCTGGTGTGGAACTGGCAGGTGGCACTGATTGGCACTAGCAGATGGCGCTGGTTTGGAACTGACAGTTGGCACTGGCAGGTGGCACTGGTTTGGAACTGGCAGGTGGCACTGATTAGCACTGGCAGGAGGCACTGATTAGCACTGGCAGGAGGCACTGATTAGCACTGGCAGGTGGCACTGATTGGCACTAGCAGATGGCGTTGGTTTGGAACTGGCAGGTGGCACTGGTGTGGAACTGGCAGGTGGCACTGATTGGCACTAGCAGATGGCGCTGGTTTGGAACTGACAGTTGGCACTGGCAGGTGGCACTGGTTTGGAACTGGCAGGTGGCACTGGCAGGTGGCACTGGTGTGGAACTGGCAGGAGGCACTGATTAGCACTGGCAGGTGGCACTGATTGGCACTAGCAGATGGCGCTGGTTTGGAACTGACAGATGGCACTATTGGCACTGGCAGGTGGCACTGATTGGCACTAGCAGGTGGCACTGGTTTGGAACTGACAGATGGCACTGGCAGGTGGCACTGGTTTGGAACTGACAGATGGCACTATTGGCACTGACTGGCACTGATTGGCACTAGCAGGTGGCACTTATTTGGAACTGACAGATGGCACTAGTTTGGGACAGATGGCACTGATTGGCGGTGGCGCTGGCTGGCGGTGGCGGGTGGCGCTGGCTGGCGGTGGCTGGCGCTGGCTGGCGGTGGCGGGCGGCGCTGGCTGGCGGTGGCGGGCGGCGCTGGCTGGCGGTGGCGGGCGGCGCTGGCTGGCGGTGGGTGGTGCTGGCTGGCGGTGGCGGCGGGTGGCGGTGGCGTTGACTGGCGCTGGCTGGAGGTGGCACTGGCTGGAGGTGGCGGGTGGCACTGGCTGGCGGTGGCGGGTGGCACTGGCTGGCGGTGGCGGGTGGTGCTGACGGTGGCTGGCGGTGGCGGGTGGCACTGGCTGGCGGTGGCACTGGCTGGCGGCACTGACAGATTGCACTGATTTTGCAGACCCAGCAGCTAAATTACATCAGCCAATGATTGGGCTGCTTTAGACAGGGGGCGGGGCTACATACACATTGCGACCCGCCCAGATACCATCCCATTAGCTGGTGTAATATAGCTGCTGGGTCCCGCCCACCCCGGCCGGGTCCCGCCCACCCCGACATCGAGCTGACAACTCCTCTCTCTCTCTCCTTTCTGCTCACACACTCAGCGGCTCTGGCTGCATCAAGCGCCGCGCTGAGTGTGTGAGCAGAGAGGAGAGAGAGACAGAGAGGAGCTGTCAGCTCGATGTCGGGGTGGGCGGGACCCGGGCCGGGGTGGGCGGGACCCAGCAGCTATATTACACCAGCTAATGGGATGGTATCTGGGCGGGTCGCTACGTGTATGTGGCCCCGCCCCCTTTCTAAAGCAGCCCAATCATTGGCTGGTGTAATTTAGCTGCCGGGTCCCGCCCACCCCGGCCGGGTCCCGCCCACCCCGACATCGAGCTGACAGCTCCTCTCTCTCTCCTTTCTGCTCACACACTCAGCGGCTCTGGCTGCATCAAGCGCCGCGCTGAGTGTGTGAGCAGAGAGGAGAGAGAGACAGAGAGGAGCTGTCAGCTCGATGTCGGGGTGGGCGGGACCCGGGCCGGGGTGGGCGGGACCCAGCAGCTATATTACACCAGCTAATGGGATGGTATCTGGGCGGGTCGCTACGTGTATGTGGCCCCGCCCCCTTTCTAAAGCAGCCCAATCATTGGCTGGTGTAATTTAGCTGCCGGGTCCCGCCCACCCCGGCCGGGTCCCGCCCACCTCCGACATCAAGCTGACAGCTCCTCTCTGTCTCTCTCTCCTCTCTGCTCACACACTCAGCACGGCGCTTGATGCAGCCAGAGCCGCTGAGTGTGGAGAAGGAAGAATGAGCGGAGGTCAGTCTGAAATATCGGCCTAATCTTGATAATAAATCGGCCGATGCCGATTTATCAAAAATGGCCAAATATCGGCCGATATATCGGCCAGCCGATATATCGGTCGACCTCTACCCGACGCTATAAAAACCTGCGGCGAACCTAAAAAAAAATTACTGGCTACCGATCTGCATCACTGACGCTAAGACGTCGATCAGAAAAATTATCGCTTAGTGACAGTGGTGATAGGGGGTGAAAGGGTTACCTGGGGGGGTGATCAAGGGGGTTAAACCTTTATTAGGTAATATATGGGGGTACCCGACGCTATAAAAACCTGCGGCGAACCTAAAAAAAATTACTGGCTACCGATCAGCATCACCGACGCTAAGACATCGATCAGAAAAATGATCGCATAGTGACGGCGGTGCTAGGGGGTGAAAGGGTTACCTGGGGGGGCGATCAAGGGGGTTAAACCTTTATTAGGTAATATATGGGGGTACCCGACGCTATAAAAACCTGCGGCGAACCTAAAAAAAAATTACTGGCTACCGATCAGCATCACCGACGCTAAGACATCGATCAGAAAAATGATTGCTTAGTGACAGTGGTGATAGGGGGTGAAAGGGTTATCTGGGGGGTGATCAGGGGGTTAAACCTTTATTAGGGGGGGGGGTTAGGGGGCTACACTGGACCTAAGACTAAACTTTGGTGACACTTTTACAGTCACAAATGTCACTGATTGCAGTGATCACTAAATAAATGGTCACTGCAATCAGTGACACTGTGACTGGGGGCTGGGGGTGTCTGGGGGGGCCTGGGGGGGCGATTTATGTGCCTATGTGTCCTGGTGTCAGTGTAGTGTTGTGTGTACTAACCTGGCATCTTCTCCTGTACGGCGCTCGGTATATGTGAGCGCCCCAGGAGAGATGACATCACTTCCTCCTTCCTGGCAGGCAGGGGAAGCTCTCTCATTCGCCGGGAGCGATCGAGAGGGGGTGGCCGGAATCGAACGGCCGTCCCCTCATGCCGGATCGCTCCCGAAGGTAAAACGACCGCTCACTGTAAAGAAGGGGGGTCCGATCGGACCCCCCAACTATACAAAGGCAATCACGTATATATACGTGATTGTGCCTGTCTGTGCCATTCTGCCGACGTATATTTACAGTGGGCGGTCGTTAAGTGGTTAAGCAGGGAATCTTCAAAGGGGTATCTGATAGACAAACGCCGCAGGACCATGAAAGTCTTCTGCGGCTTTTCCCAGACCTGGTCAATGAGCTGGTCAAAGAAAGGTACATATGGAAAAACCTTTTTAGAAGGCTTGGCCTTAAAAGAACCAAAGGAGACTGCCTCTGCCTGAGGTTCTGCATCCGCAGCATTCAGCCTGAGAGTGTCCCTCACAGCATCAATGAGTTCACTAACAAGCGCCCTGTCATTTACTGACTCAGAACTGGAGTCTTCCTCACCAGGAATGTCCTGTTCAAAACCATCCAAATATTCAGAGCTAGGGTCCTGAGCAGCAACAGCTAGGCCCATATCTGAATCAGAGCACTCCCCTTGTGGAGTAAAAAGTGGGGAGAGGGCGCTTTTTTGCTCCCTTGTGCTCGCACACCGCTTCCATCCTGGTCAGAAATGATTCCAGGACTGCCGACAACTGGTCCATGGGGACCGCAGGTGCTGGAGCACTGCCTGTTGCCTCTGGCATGTGAGGGGAAGCTGGTGACACTGACTCCATAATGTCCCTCTCTGAGACTCCTCAGAAAAAAAAGTCCACCCACAGGCTGCGCTGACTGAGTAGGGGAATGCCCAGGGGACCCACCAACCTGACCAGGACCGCTCGGTTCCGCTGCCCTGTCTCTCTGCGCCGCGCTGCTCAGCGTGAGTGAGCTGAGAGAAGAGAGTGTGAGGAGATTCGCGCTGTTCCGAGCGGCGATAGAGGCCAAACTAGTGCCTGAAAAGCGTGCGGCTACAAGAAAATGACCTCCGCAATGTGCTCCGGCGGACCATGGCAAGATGGCCGCCAATGTGAAAATTAGCACACACACCAAACATGGCGCCGAACGGCGCCCAGGCCCCTCACACATCCAAAAAAAACAACCCCAGCGAAATGCAGAGCAGCATGAGCCCCCCCCCAGGACAGTATGGCCCCCAGGCACCCCACACAGCACAGCGCCAGCAATGGTGACAGAGAGTGACATTAAAAACACAGGGGGAGACAGGGAAAATCCCCCACACAAGAAACACACAGCATGTACTCACCTGCAGCCAGGAGAGACTACTTACCCGTCCCCTGAGGGACCCACTGGTGTGTTTCTGACAGACTATCACAGTGCGGTACTGAGTAGCTGTCAGCCCGGTCCACCGCGAAAGATACAGCCGGACTGTTCTATCTTGAGAGGACCGTGGAGCGTGAAGCCCACTGGCCACCCCTGGAGTCGTGGGGCATGTCGTGAACTGAGTCTCACGCACCCAAAAGGCGAGGATCAGCACGCTCGATGGTCGGACAGGGAAGACTACGAGGATATCTTGTACCCAACCTGTTGCCCAGCCGACAGTTGATAGAAGATCTCAAAAATAAAAGAAAAAATTCCAAAAGGAATAAAAATAGGTCAGGAGACTGGCTCCTGAGAGAGCCATGTCTTCTCCTTCTGCTAGGCAGAAAAAAACTGAGGTCTGCTGACTGCAGTGGGAGGGTTATGTCCGGAGGGACCGCCCCCCTGGGCGGGGCTGTTCAGCTCTGGCTGTTTTAGAATGTATGTATAACATCTCACATTCTGCCTAGGTCTTCTCCTGCAAGCAGGGACATAACCCACGTGTAAAGTGTAAAGACACGCTGTGTCAGTCCATGGATGACAAGAGAAAGTTCATTTACTTCACTAATGCAACTTAAAAAGGTGAAACTAATATACGAGATAGTTCAAGCGGTAATTTGTCATAATTGTGATGATTATGGCTTACAGCTCATGAAAACCCCAAATCCACAATCTCAGAAAATTCGATTATTATGAAAAAGTGCAATATTCAGGAAAAGGTCATTCAAAAGTGTTGAGGACTTTCACAAGGAGTGAACTGAGGCTGGAGTCCGTGCATTAAGAGCCACCACACACAGATGGATCCTGGACATGGGCTTCAAATGTCATATTCCTCTTGTCAAGCCACTCCTGAACAACAAACAACGTCAGAAGAGTCTTACCTGGGCTAAAGAAAAACAGACCTGGTCTGTTGCTTAGTGGTCCAAAGTCCTCTTTTCTGATGAGAGCAAATTTTGCATCTCATTTGGAAACCAAGGACCCAGAGTATGGAGGAAGAATGGAGAGGCACACACTGCAAGATTCTTGAAGTCCAGTGTGTGTTGATTTTGGGAGCCATGTCATCTGCTGGTGTTGTTCCACTGTGCTTCATTAAGTCTAGGGTCAACACAGCCGTCTACCCGGAGATTTTGGAGCACTTCATGCTTTCTTTCGCAGGCAAGCTCTATGGGGAAGCGGACTTCATTTTTCAGCAGAACTTGGCACCTGCCCACACTGCCAAAAGGACCAAAACCTGGTTCAATGACCGTGGGATTACTGTGCTTGATTGGCCAGCAAACTCGCCTGACCTGAACCCCATAAAGAATCTATAGGACATTGCCAAGAGAAAGATGAGACATGAGACCAAACAATGCAGAAGAGCTGAAGGCCGCTATTGAAGCATCCTGGTCTTCCAAAACACCTTAACAGTGCCACAGGCTGATAGCTTCCATGCCACGCCGCATTGAGGCAGTAATTGCTGCATAAGGGGCCCAAACCAAGTACTGAGTACATATGCATGCTTATACTTTTCAGAGGTCCGATATCGTTCCATGTACAATCCTTGTTTTATTGATTGCATGTAATATTCTAATTTTCTTTGTTGATTTGGGGTTTTCATGAGCTGCAAGACATAATCATCACAATTATGACAAATCACGGCTTGAACTATCTTGCTTTGCATGTAATGAGTCTATCTCATATTAGTTTCACCTTTTAAGTTGCATTAGTGAAATAAATGAACTTTTGCACGATATTCTAATTTTTCAAGTATCACCTGTATATACATACATACATCCTATCAGGAAGGGGCGATATTAGGATCATGGCTGCAGCCAAGATTTTGATATTATTCTTTAGTGCAGGTGATGTGTCCTTGTAAAAGTGATCCGAGGGACTAAAATTTGCATTTGATAAACCGCTGCGCAAATATTGACAAAAAAAAAAATTCAGCTACCATATTCTCCATGGCATGAGCTTTCAGAAATGATATGGGGCTTCTTAATTTAAGCATAAAAAATAAAAAAATAAAAAAGGATTTTTGTACTCACCGTAAAATCCTCTTTCGTTCATGGACAGACACAGCAGCAATCTTGATAAAGTGGGACGTCCCAAAGCAGTGTCAAAAAACGAGGGGTGGGAACAGCATTAAAACAAACTTCACCCCAAAACAAAGAACGGAGGAGTTGCAACTTTTAAACAGCCACCTGCAAAACACGGCGGCCGAAGGAAGCATCCGAAGATGCACTCACATCAACCTCGTAAAATTTTGTGAAAGTGTGAACGGACGACCAGGTCGCCGCCTTACACACCTGGGAAACGCTTGGTGTCGGAAAACCCAAGAGGCACCCATTACCCTGGCCGAATGCGCCGTGACCGGAAAGGGAGGCGCCTGCCCCTTTTGGGCATAAGCCTGGATCGAGATCTGCCTGATCCATCTAGAAAATGGTGGCCAACAAGACCGCCAGGCCCTATTTAGGACCAGCTACCGAGACAAACAGTGAGTCCCACCTCCGGAACGGAGCAGTAGTACACGCGCAGAGCCCGGACAACGTCCAAGGAATGCAACGCCGCCTCTTTATGATGCGACGGACGAGGACACAAGGATGGAAGTACAATATCCTCATTGAGATGAAAGGCCGACACGACCTTAGGAAGAAAAGAAGGCTGCGGATGCAGCACTACCCTATCCTTGTGGAAGACCAGCAGGACAAGGCTGCCAGCTCAGAAACACTTCTAACTGACGTAATAGCCACCAGGAAGACCCCTTCCTGAGAAAGCGTCAGTAAGGTAATCCCCTATGTTTTTAAACGGTGGCTTCTGAAGCACCGAGAGGACGAGCATCAATTCGCATGGAGGACAGACCGAGGGGGCCACACATCGAACCCCCTGTACAAACGCCAGTTTTCCACGCCCGGAATGTATACGGCCGACAGAGCCGGCACGCTCCTTTCTGCCCACCTCAGGAAGTGAGTGACCACTGAAGCTGCCGCCATGCTTCTGGTTTCACCTTCGGGGACAGGAACAGCCTGATCGCCCGGAGTTCCAGGACATTGATCACAGGCAGGATTCTTCCGGAGTCTAGCGACCCTGGGTCGACTGTCGTGATCACCGTTCAGTGAAAAGGAAGGAACGACTTCCCGGACAGAAGTGCCGGTAATGTCAGCCACCAAACCAGGGAAGACCCAACCAGGTGGCTCATCCGGGTTTGACAGGGACGATGGGCACTTGTCCCATCTGGACAGAATAACCTTCTGCAACACTTGCGTGTGAACTTGAGCATACGGTACCGTCTCGAAGGAGGCTACCGTGAGACCCAGGACCCGCATGCAAGAACGGAGTGACGACCAACTCTGGGATATCAACCGCTGCACCGCAGTCCGAAGAGTCTGTAGCTCTATGACCAGGAGAAACACCATCGCCACTGAGGAGTCCAGAATCAACCCCAGGAATTCCAGATGTTGAGTCGGTACCAAAACCAACTTCTGGGTGTTCAACACCCAACCAAAGTCTGAGGGTCTGTCAGGCCATAGACATACCCCCCCCACTAATTCTGAGCTTGAAGCGGCCCTCAGAAGAAGATCGTCCAAGTAGTCCATGATAGCGATGCCACGCTGCCTTAGCAGGGCTAGAATCGTAGCGAGCACCTTGGTGAACACCCTTGGTTCCGATGCCAAGCCGAAAGGGGGAGCCACAAACTAGTAGGGGACTTCCCCGACCGCAAAGAGCAGAAATCTGATGCCTGGCACATATGGGGACATGCAAGTATGCGTCGTTTATATCCAAGGACGTCAGGAAAACCCCCAGAGGGAGAGCAGCAACCACAGAGCGAACTGACTCCATCCTAAATCTTTGTACTTTCACAAAGCAATTGAGGGCCTTGAGGTCCTGAAAGGATGGACCCCATCCTTCTTTGGCACTACGAACAGATTTGAGTAAAACCCCCTGAAACCGTTCCTGCAATGGAACAGGTATTATCACCCCGCGAGTCAGCAGATCCCGAAAAACAGGGCTTCCCGCCGGGCCGGCTGAAGCTGGAGGGAAAAAAATCTGTTCAGTGGACAAGAGAGAAACTGTCTTGCACCCAGAGGGAATTACATCGCAAACCCACCGGTCGGAGATCAGAGATGTCCACCGAGCAACGAATTCGCAAAGACGTCCCCCCGCCTGAGAGATGGACGGGGGCAGACCTATATGCGGACGCAGAATTGTCCGCAGGCTTGCGAAACCAGGGACGCTTCTGTCCCTCAGCAAGTGATTTAAAAAAAAAAAAAAGCTTGTGTGCAGTGAAGGAGGGTCCTTGCCTACGGCGAGGCGCCTTACTCTTTTTGGCTTGTGGGAGCAGCGTGCTCTTACCTCCTGTGGCATCCTTGATAATATCATCCAGACAGGCACCAAAAAGTCTGTCGCCCTCAAAGGGCAAATCCATCAGGGCCTTCTCAGAAGATTGGTCCGCAGACCAACACTTTTAGCCAGATCAGGCGGCGTAACACCACTGCATAGACCGAGGCTCTGGACAGCAAGGGAATCGTATTCAAGTCTGACTCACAGACAAACTTAAGGCCTTGTACCAACTGGTCGGCCAGGGTCACTTCGTCCGGGGCAGCCTGACGTGCCTTTAACCCCTGGAGCAGCATTTTTGCCCAAGTAAGCGTAAGTGTCTGAGAAAACAGGACCCCAGCCACCGCTGGACGCACTACTGAGCCCACCACCATGTATAGGTAGCGGGCGATTGCCTCAGCTTTCTTGTCCGCAGGATCCTTCAAAGCAGGGGCCCCTTCCACCGGAATAGTGGTCACCTTGTTAAGTCTGGACACAGGAGGGTCCACTTCTGGGGGAGAGGTCAATCTTTTCAGGAAACTCTCCTCAAAAGGGTAACGGACCACCAAATTTTTTGGGCCCGAAAAAATCTTCTGTGGTTTTTCCCAATCCTTGTACAAAAGCTTATCAAGATAAGATACACAAGGAAACACCTTGGCAGTGCGGGCCGGCTTACGAAACACGAAGGGGACCGATATCTGACGCATCCGCAGAATCCTCCATCTTTAGCATATCACGCACTGCAGTGATCAGACCACTTACCAGAGCCATTTTTTGCGCGCTGACCCGGACCCATCCCCACTGTCCGACAGGTCGCGGTCTTCGTCCTCTGACGCATCAGAACCAGGGCCTTCAGCAGTAGCTGGGCCTGGCTCTGCCTCAGCGTTGTCCCTGGAAGATGGCGGGGGAGAGAGGAGTTTTTTTACTCCACGTTTGCCCACGCGCCGCTTCCACCCTGGCAACAAAAGCTTCCAGGACAGCTGACATAGCGTCCACTAACACAGCAGGTGCAGGGGCACCAGTTGCCAACTCAGGTGTTACTGGGGAGGAGGCGTCCGCTTCCGACGCCATGCTGACCCACCGCCTGACACCCCCGGTGATGTAATGGTAAGGTACACAGCCCACCCTGCTAGCTGCCGCAGAAAGAATGCGGGCTCCCCCCAGAGGACTCTCCACCCGAACGGTACTGCCCAGCTGCCGTCCGTCTCCCGTCTGAGGTGCTTCTCCCGCCGCTGCCTGTGTCACACTGCCTCACTGTAGCATAGCTGCGCCGTTCACGCCGTAATACAGACACCAGAGGCCAAAAGTACTCCTCCAAAATGGCCGCCGGCCGCACTGTAAAGAGGCGCGCGGCCACAAGAAAATGGACCCAGTGAAAACAGAGCACAAAGCGGCGCCAGGCGCCGCCAAAGTGGCCGCATGTAGAAAAGAAAACAGCCACGCAGTAGGCCACAAACACCCGGAGCCTCCGCACAGAGGCCCCCCCACAAGAATGACAGTCGAAACAGCACCCCAGGAGGCCGGAGCAGCAGCGCAGCCCCCACGCCGCTGACGGATAGAGCCCCCCGGGCGGACCCCCAGCACATACAGCCAGCCTAGCTAAAGGGCCCAGGTAGGAGGGAATCGACCCCCCCCCCCAGGAATGTCCAGCTAAGTCCGCCTGCTGAGGCAGGGGAGCCAATACTCACCCGTCCTGGGTGGGTACGCTGGAAGGCATTCCTGACAGGTCCATCTCCCGCGGTTACGGGGGTGGCTGTCGGCCCGGCACACTGATTCAAGCATGGAGCCCGGGCATACATGTAGCGCGCCGGCCGCCCCTGGAGTAACGGGGCATGTCGTGGACAACCCAGCGCGTAGCTAGAGGTCGGCACACGCTCGATGGCCGAAACTGGGGGGGGGGACTACAAGGATCTGGGATCCAGTCTGTCGCCCAGTCGGCAGTTGATAGTAGATTCTCAGGAACAAAAAAAGAGAAGAAAAAAAAATAGGATTTTTGTACTCACCGTAAAATCTGTTTCTCTGGCATCCATGGACTGACACAGCGTGTCTTATACACCTTTACACGTGGGTTATGTCCCTGCTTGCAGGAGAAGACCTAGGCAGAATGTGAGATGTTATACATACATTCTAAACAGCCAGAGCTGAACAGCCCCGCCCAGGGGAGCGGTCCCTCCGGGCATAACCCTCCCACTGCAGTCAGCAGACCTCAGTTCGTAACAAAGCAGTACAAACTTAAAAAGAAGGGTGGGTGCTGTGTCAGTCCATGGATGCCAGAGAAACGGATTTTACGGTGAGTACAAAAATCCTATTTTCTCTTGTCATCCATGGACTGACACAGCGTGTCTTATACACCTTTACACGTGGGATGTCCCAAAGCAGTGTCAAGAGGGATGGGAGCAGTATAAATGGAAAACCAAAAACTTCACTCCAAACAAGGCAGAGCTCCTCAACGGAGGAGTTGCAACATCAAACAGCGGCCTGCAACACCTTGCGGCCGAAGGAAGCATCCGAAGATGCAGCCACATCAACCTTATAAAACTTAGAAAAGGTATGAACAGACGACCAGGTCGCCGCCTTGCACACTTGTGCAACCGACGCTTGATGTCGGAAAGCCCAGGAAGCACCAATTGCCCTGGTGGAATGTGCCGTAACCGGAAAGGGAGGCGCCCGCCCCTTGAGAGCATAAGCTTGAATGACGGTTTGTCTGATCCACCTAGAAATGGTGGCAGACGAAACCGCTTGGCCCTGTTTTGGCCCAGAGACAGCCACAAATAGTGAGTCAGACTTCCGAATAGAAGCAGTAGCAGACAGGTACACCCGCAAGGCTCGTACCACATCCAAAGTGTGTAGCGCAAACTCTCTGGGATGCGATGGGTGAGGACACAAGGACGGGAGGACAATGTCCTCGTTTAAGTGGAAGGCCGAGACCACCTTTGGCAGAAAGGAAGGTCGCGGACGTAACACCGCCTTATCCTTATGGATGATCAAAAAGGGCGACTTGCAGGACAAGGCCGCCAATTCAGACACTCGTCTAATGGAAGTAATGGCCACCAAGAAGGCCACCTTCTGAGACAAAGTCAAGAGGGGAATATCTCTAATATTTTCAAAGGGAGGTTCCTGGAGGACCGAGAGCACCAAATTCAGATCCCACGGGGGGAGAGGAGGCTTGACAGGGGGGAGCACATGGCGAACCCCCTGCACAAAGGTGCTAACCAAGGGATGACCCGCCAGCGGTCGCTGAAAGAAGATGGCCAAGGCCGAAATCTGACCCTTAATGGTACTCAAAGCGAGCTTTTGGGTCACGCCACGCTGCAGAAAATGCAGGATTCTGGGAACGGAATACGTTCGTGGGCGCCAGTCCAGCTCTTTGCACATGGCGATGTAAGCTCTCCAAGTACGGTGATAGATCCTTCTGGAGGAAGACTTCCGTGCCCTTAACATGGTCGAAATGACCGAATCCGAGAGACCTCGGTCTCTCAGCACCTGGCTTTCAATAACCATGCCGTTAAAACCAGAGACTGAAAAGCAGGATGAAATATAGGACCTTGAGACAGAAGGTCCCCCCGTATCGGTAACCGCCAGGGAACGTCTGCGACGAGACGTACCAGATCGGCGTACCATTGACGCCGAGGCCAATCCTGAGCAATGAGGATCACCGGAATTCCCTCGGTTGCTACCCTGCGGAGCAGGCGAGGGAGCAACTGCAGCGGAGGATAAACGTATATCAGGCGATACTGACCCCATGGGGCCACCAACGCATCCGAGGCATCCGCCCAGGGATCCCTGGATCTGGCCACAAACCTCGACACCTTGCGATTGAGTCGAGAAGCCATCAGGTCCACATCCGGCGTGCCCCACCGTCTGCAAAGAAGTTGAAAGACCTCCGGGTGCAAGGACCACTCCCCCTGGTCCAGCGTCTGGCGACTTAGATAGTCCGCCTGCCAATTGTCTACGCCCGGAATGTAGACGGCCGACAGAGCCGGCACGCTTCTTTCGGCCCACCTCAGGATGCGGGCGACCTCGGAAGCCGCAGCTGAGCTCCGAGTCCCCCCTTGATGGTTGACATACGCCACTGCTGTGGCGTTGTCCGATTGTATCCTGATGGAGTGACCCTGTAGTTTCTCCGACCATGAGGAGAGGCACAGTCTGATTGCCCGTATCTCCAGCACATTGATCGGTAAGAGGGCTTCGTCCGGAGTCCAAAGCCCTTGGGCCGACAGGACTCCCCAGACTCCCCCCCAGCCCGTCAGGCTGGCGTCCGTCGTGATCACCGTCCATTGGATGGGGAGGAACGACTTCCCGGACCGAAGAGCCGGGGACCTCAACCACCACGTCAGGGACGCCCTGACCAGGTGACTCATCTGGATCTGAAGATCCAAGGACAACGGGGATTTGTCCCAAGTGGACAAGATCTCTTTCTGTAAGGCCCTGGTGTGCGCTTGGGCATAAGGAACGGCCTCGAAGGAGGCCACCATGAGTCCCAGGACTCTCATGCAAAAGCGGATTGACGACCATTTTCGGGACGTCAGCACCCGTACTGCAGACTGAAGTGTCAGTAGTTTGTCTGGAGGTAGGAAGACTCTTGCTTCCAAGGAGTCCAGAATCAGACCTAGATACTCCAGACGCTGAGTCGGGACTAGAACCGACTTCTGAACGTTCAGGAGACACCCAAACTCCCTGAGGGTCTGACTGACGATAGTCACACTTTCTTCCAATTCTGAGCCACTGTCTGCTCTTAGAAGGAAATCGTCCAGATAGCCCATGATAGCAATGCCTCGCTGTCTCAGCAAAGCTAGGACCGGAGCAAGCACCTTGGTGAACACCCTCGGTGCCGAGGCCAGGCCGAAGGGAAGAGCCACAAATTGATAGTGGACTTCGCCGACCGCAAAGCGCAGAAACTTCTGGTGGCTTGCGCAGATCGGAACATGCAAGTAGGCGTCCTTGATGTCCAAGGATGCCAGAAAATCCCCTTGACGGAGTGTAGCGACCACCGTGCGAATGGATTCCATGCGGAATTTTTGCACCTTCACGAAGGCATTCAGGGCCTTGAGGTCCAGGATCGGCCGAACCCCGTCCTTTTTTGGAACAACAAACAGATTCGAGTAGAACCCCTGAAACCTCTCCTGGGACGGAACCGGCACAATTACTCCGGACCCGATCAAATCCTGTACAGCCCCCAAGAGGGCTGCCCGACGGGCAGGAAGGAGAGGGAGATTTGAGGGAAAGAATCTGTCTGGGGGCCAGGAGCGGAACTCTATTCTGTATCCTGAGGTGACCACCTCGCACACCCACCGGTGGAGATCCGGGAGGTCCACCGATCCGTGAACCTGCGAAGTCGTCCCCCCACCCCAGAGACGGGCGGGGGCAAGACTTCACGCGGAGGCGGGCTTGGGAGCCGGCTTGTTCGGCTTACGCACCCAGGGGCGCTTGTGCCCGCCAGCCGCACTGTTGTCAGTCTGGGATGGCTTACCCGTGGACTCTGACGGACGAAAAAAAACCTTTTTTGCTGGAAAGGAAGGACCCGGTTTACGTCAGGCCTCCTTACCCTTGATAGTTTGAGGAAGGAGAGTGCTTTTACCTCCCGTGACATCCTTGATGATGTCATCCAGAGCAGCACCAAAAAGTCTACCACCCTTAAAAGGTAGATCCGTCAGGAGCTTCTTAGAGGCTAGGTCAGCAGACCAGCATTTCAACCAGATGAGACGACGCAATACCACCGCCGAGACAGAGGCCCTGGATATTAAAGGGGCCGCGTCCAACGTGGCGTCGCACACATATATCAGACCCTGCACCATCTGGTGGGCCAGAGCAATAGTGTCTGCAGGAAGGTTATACTCCTGCACAGTTTGGTGCAAAATTTTGCCCATTCCGTGAGTGTCTGAGACACAAGGGTCGCCGCTACTACGGGCCGTAGGGCGGATCCCAACAAGGCGAACATGGCTCTACTCACCACTTCTGACCTCCTGTCAGTGGGGTCCTTAAATGCAGGAGTCCCCTCCATCGGGAGAGTGGTGGCCTTGTTTAAACGGGCGACTGGAGGGTCGACCACCGGGGGAGAAGCCCACTTTTTAAGCAGGGCGTCTTCAAAGGGGTATCTAATAGACAAACGCCGCGGGACCATAAAAGTCTTCTGCGGCTTTTCCCAGACCTGGTCAATGAGCTGGTCAAAGAAAGGTACATATGGAAAAACCTTTTTAGAAGGCTTGGTCTTTAAAGAACCAAAGGAGACTGTATCCGCCTGAGGTTCTGCGGTCGCAGCATCTAGCTTGAGTGTCCCTCACAGCATCAATGAGTTCACTAACAAGCGCCCTGTCATTTACTGACTCAGAACTGGAGTCTTCCTCACAAGGAATGTCCTGTTCAAAACCATCCAAATATTCAGAGCTAGGGTCCTGAGCAGCAATAACTAGGCCCATATCTGAAGCCGAGCACTCCCCTTGTGGAGATAAAGTGGGGAGAGGGCGCTTTTTTGCTCCCTTGTGCTCACACACAGCTTCCATCCTGGTCAGAAATGATTCCAGGACTGCCGACAACTGGTCCATAGGGACCGCAGGTGCTGGAGCACTGGCTGCTGCCTCTGGCATGTTAGGGGAAGCTGGTGACTGACTCCATAATGTCCCTCTCAGACCACCCACAGGCCATGCTGACTGAAGTAGGGGAATGCCCAGGGAACCCACCAACCTGACCAGGACCGCTCGGTTCCGCCGCTCTGTCTCACTGCGCCGCGCTGCTCAGCGTGAGTGAGCTGAGAGGAGAGAGTGTGAGGAGATTCGCGCCGTTTCCAGCGGCGCTAGAGGCCAAACTAGTGCCAGAAAAGACATGCGGCTACAAGAAAATGGCCGCCGCAATGTGCTCCGGCGGGCCCCGGCAAGATGGCCGCCAAAGTAAAAATCAGCACACACACAAAACATGGCGCCGAACGGCGCCCAGGCCCCTCACCTCCAAAAACAAAACAGCCCCAGCGAATGCAGAGCAGCATGAGCCCCCCCCAGGACAGTATGGCCCCCAGGCACCCCCCATAGTACAGCGCCAGCACTAGTGAACAGAGAGTGACATTAAAAACACAGGGGGAGACAGGGAAATCCCCCCACACAAGAAACACACAGCATGTACTCACCTGCAGCCAGGAGAGACTACTTACCCGTCCCCTGAGGGACCCGCTGGTGTGTTTCTGACAGAACTATCACAGTGCGGTACTGAGTAGCTGTCGGCCCGGTCCACCGCGAAAGATACAGCCGGACTGTTCTATCTTGAGAGGACCGCGGAGCTGGAAGCCCACCGGCCACCCCTGGAGTCGTGGGGCATGTCGTGAACTGAGTCTCACGCACACAAGGCGAGGATCAGCACGCTCGATGGTCGGACAGGGAAGACTACGAGGATATCTTGTACCCAACCTGTTGCCCAGCCGACAGTTGATAGAAGATCTCAAAAAATAAATAAAATAGGAAAAAAAATTCCAAAAGAATAAAAATAGGTCAGGAGACTGGCTCCTGAGGGAGCCACGTCTTCTCCTTCTGCTAGGCAGAAAAAAACTGAGGTCTGCTGACTGCAGTGGGAGGGTTATGCCCGGAGGGACCGCCCCCCTGGGCGGGGCTGTTCAGCTCTGGCTGTTTAGAATGTATGTATAACATCTCACATTCTGCCTAGGTCTTCTCCTGCAAGCAGGGACATAACCCACGTGTAAAGGTGTATAAGACACGCTGTGTCAGTCCATGGATGACAAGAGAAAAAAAAAATTCACCCAGCCCCATGGGCCCGAAGGGAGCCATGTCCTTCTCCTACACTAGGCAGAAAAAAAACTGAGCTGCATGATGCAGGGAGAGGGGTTGTACCTAGGAGGGACCGCCCCTGTGGCAGTACTGTACAGTTTTTTTGATGTGTTTAAACATTTAACCTGTTTCTGCCTAGTCCTCTCCTGATTGAAAGCTGAATACCCCTCAAGATTGCTGCTGTGTCCGTCCATGAACAAAAGAAAAAAATTAAGGTTTTTACACGTTATATGGGAATTTTCAGAATTGGCCCAGTCTTGAGGTAGTTAAGGTCCAAGGCTACTAAAGAACAAGCCTGCAGCTATAAGCATGTTTTGACTCTTTAACTGCCATGACGTGTAGGGCCAACAGGTTAAAGGGCACTTCCAGGCAACAAGTGAAATTATTCACACAAATTGCTGAGTCCAATTCCTTACAGAATACGCAAAGACCCACATGGTTATTAGGACAGCATAAAGCTGGCCATAGATGGGTCCATTTGTTTTTTTGTTCAACCAGAGAGTTGTGGATGTGGCAATCCTCCCTCCTGTATCAATGTATTCTGACAGCAGGGAGATGTCCCCATCAAAATACACAGATCAGTGCTGCAAGCTATGGCGAGCAAGAAAAATACAGACAGGGTGGCTGTACAGATGTGGATTGGAAGATCCACTTCTGTTTAACCACAGTGGCCACACATGGATAGAAATTCGGCCAGTCCCTGCTGCACCAGACGAATTTCGATCCGTATATGGCAAGAATTAGAAATGTGCTTTGAGGCTTTGCCATTTACCTTCCTCCTTCTCTCCACTGCATGCAACGCTAAATAAATTTAAACTATGAGAATCTTCATTGCAATGGCATTTTTTCTTTTTATATTAAAGTGCTTGTAAAGTTTTGATTTCTTTTTTTTCTTTTTAAATAACAAACATGCCATACTTGCCTCCACTGTGCAGTTCATTTTGTGGCACAGCGTGGCCCTGAACACCGTCTTCTGGGGTCCCTTGGCGGCTCCTCCCCGCATCATATAACCCCCTAGGAGAAGCGGTCTCCCGGGGGGGGGGGGGGTTACCTTGTGGGCGCACTCCCGAGTTCATCATTCGGCGTCCGTAGACGCCGAATGTAGGACTCGGCCCCGCTTCACGCATCATTGGATTTGATTGACAGCAGCGGGAGCCAATGGTTGCACTGCCATCAATCTATCCAATCAAGAGTCGAGAACCCCGGGCAGAGGAAGAGCGCGTCTCTGCAGTGGGAAATTCCAGGGCTCAGGTAAGTAAAATGGGGGTGGGGGGCCCCATTCACTGCCAGGTGTTTTTTTACCTTAATGCATAGGATGCATTAAGGTGGAAAAAAAACACACGGAGGGTTTACAACCCCTTTAAGGGTTTTATAGTGTTAGGCTGGCCATACACGGATCAAAATTCGTCCGGTTCAGCAGACATGGAGATATTGATTCATGTTTGGATGGGGAGATTGATGGTAGATCGATATCTGTATACCCGCTCTGTCGGATTTTTCCCGCTCGATCAGCGCAGCAGGCTATAGTGTATGTATTCTAGCGGCAGGGAAGCCACCCTGCTGTCAGAATGCAATAGCTCTTTTTTTTTTTTTTTTTAAACCTGCAGTTAAATGGAAAAAAATAATATATAAATAAAAACTAACCTATGGGCTGCATAAGGGGCAATAAAGGTGTTTTTTTAGGAACACAAGATTTCAAATCAAGGGGACTACAGAGGAAAGAGGCAGTACAGCAATATCTGGATGAATGGTCCCTGTATGCATTTTACATCTGATAGATAATTAATAGATTGAATAACACTTGTGTGAGCTTTCAAGCAGTATACATGCAACACAAGTCCCTGATTGCAGACCATAAGCAAATTTGTGCTAGTTTCCTCCCAGTATATTTGCCTCACATACCAATTACTGTTGAATCAGGAGGAACAGTCTCCCCATATCCAGGTCTGATTACTTCTTTTAACACACCTCTGTCTCCTGACATATCTTGCATGTTCAGAGCCAACTTTTCAAACACAGACTAAGACAAAATATAAAAGGAGTTAATTAGGTTTATTTAATAGGGATCACAGAGCGACTAATCAAATCACAGCAAAAAAGGAAAAATAAAATAAAAAAAAATCATATATAAAACAACAACAACTATATCGCAAATATATTGAGGTTGGACAAACGACTTAGGGATGAACTTGGGTTCAGTCCAAACATGGAAGGAAGCCATTAGTGCTGTCCCAATCAACCAGGCAACATCCCACAGCTCCATGTACACAAAGGAGCTCATGCGATCATTGACCTAATATTTGCCACACAGCCATCCCTTTGTGTACATGGAACTGAGTAGTGGGGAATTTCCTGGCCGCAGCTGAGTAAGCCACCTATTACAGCTTCTGTGTTGAGAACAAACTCAAGCTCTACTAATGACATGAAATACCCAGTTCTCTTGTTATGAATAAGTTAAAATTAAATGCATAACAATCTGGCAGAAAATTAGATCTTCAAAAAGGCAGGTCCTGGTGGAGTAAATTAACACAACTTTATGCCCATAGAACACTTTGGCTAGAAAAGGTTAACCTCACACAGGTGAAAGGAGCATGCAACTTTGCCTAAAGTATTTCTAAGCAAAACCCTTTTTTGTTTCAGATAGAAGGCTCAGGTTTTTTAGGCCCCTTTCACACTGGGGCGGGCAGGTGCGGTGGCGGTATAGCGCCGTGATTTTTAGCGCCACTATACCGTCGTATTTACCGCGATGTTCGGCCACTAGCGGTGCGGTTTTAACCCCCGCTAGCGGCCGAAAAAGGGTTAATACCGCCAGCAAACCGCAGCTACAGCCGTGGTTTGCAGGCGGTATTACCGCGGTGTCCCATTGATTTCAATGGGAAGGAGCGGTATACACACCACTCCAAAGATGCGGCTTGCAGGAGATTTCAGTGTGAAAAGGGGCCTTATTATTGTCTGTGCCCCGATTGGGGAGATTTATTCCTGGTGACTGGTGTAAGGCCCCTTTAACACTGAGGAGTTTTTCAGGCGTTTTGCGCTAAAAATAGCGCATAAATAACGCCTGAAAAAATCCTGCCCCAGTATGCTCAATGTGAAAGCCTGAGGGCTTTCACACTGAGGCGATGCGCTGGCGGGGAGGAAAAAAAAAATCTCCTTCAAGCCGCATCTTTGGAGCGGTGAAGGAGCGGTGTGTGTATGCCGCTCCTTCCCATTGAAATCAATGGGACACCGCCCGCAAACCGCAGTTAAAACCGCACCGCTAGCTGCCGAATATCGCGGTAAATACGACGATATAGCGGCGCTAAAAATTGCGCCGCTATACCGCCACCGCACCTGCCCGCCCCAGTGTTAAAGGGGCCTAAGAAAGTAAAAGGAAATCCCAAATTTTTGAGTTGTCCCCAGAACAATGATAACTCTTCCAAAGTAGGCACTTGTTCCAGGGACAATGGTCTAAAGCCTCGTACACACGATCAGATATTCCAACAACAATTGTGTGATAGAAGGGTTTTGTCAGATATTCCGACAGTCTGTATGCATCATCGGACAATTCTTGTTGGAATTTCCGACAAATGTTGGATGGTCATGCTCTCAAATTGTCCGACAACAAATGTGTTCGCTAGATTATCCGATCGTGTGTACACAAGTCCAGACTAAAACCCAAAGTACAAACACGCATGCTCCGAACCAATGCTAACCATCAGACATTAGCAGAAGTTGCCCAAGGGGTGGCGCAAATGAGCTGAAACACAACGTCGTTTCGTGTATGTTGGCTGAAAATGTTCTGGCCAACGCCCTTCGAACAAAAATCCACGGATTTGTCCGATGGAAATCCGATCGTGTGTACGAGGCTTAAGACAGGTATTACCCATTACTCTATTCCATACACTGCAAGAGTAGCCAAGCGTTTACCGTAAATATGCTGTGTATACTGACATTTACTGAAGAGTGCAACTCTGACCCCTTTTCCAATAAGCCCCCTGCCCGGGCTGTGGGAAAGAGGCTCTTGTCCCCATCAACATGCCCCAAAGCACCCCCCATATGTTGAAGGCACGTGGCCTGGTATGGTGCGCGGGGGAGGGGGGCACTCGCTCGTCCCCCCTTTTTCCTGGCCTACCAGGCTGCATGCTTGGATAAAAGGTCTAGTATGGATTTGAGGGGGGGGGGCACAGTTTTTTGGCATGGGGTTCCCCTTAAAAACCATATTAAACCCAAAAGGGATGGTTTTCTGGCCCACTCCTTAACCGGCTATTCACTGGTTAAGGACACCAGCTGCCCCACTCCTTAACGCTGCAGATAAACGGAGCTACACACTAGGCTAAACGCCTGAAAAAAAACACTAAAAACATAAGTGGTTTTTTTTTGTCCAGCATTTCTAAAAGCTTTCTGGTGTGCATGAAGCCCAATTACAAAACTACTGGACTATCGTCTCAATCTCTGCCAAAGCAAAATACAGACCTCACCATGTGAGGTTGAGAAACCCCTCCAAAGCGAGTAGCTGGTCACCTGGGAAAACTCCAACCCTTCCTGTAAAGCTACATACAACTGGAGTCCTAAAAACGCAGTTGGATGGTGATAATCTCCTTCACAGTGGATGTTAAATTCTTAGATAAGAAGGTGAACTAAGCATATTGTTTTGAAAGTTCTAACTTTTTGTATAGCTGTGATTCTACTAGGATTGTGCTTGTGAGAGGGGCTCCTGAGAAGCCCCCACTTCTCAATTAATGGGGGAATGTGTACTATTCTGTATTGCTATTGAATTTTTTGTTTTTATTTGTCTGGCGGACAAGACTGCGAGAGTTCTCTATTCTTATCTGATCCCAAAGCATTGTGATAGACTTTTGTTAACCAGTTCTGGACCACCACCACATACATACTGCAGCAGGGCAGCCCGGCTGCGCAAAAATTACATACAGGTACGTGACTCACGCCCCCGCCATCACCGCAGTGATCCGATTCATAACCGATCACTCAACAGGTCCAGGCCAATGATTTATGGCCTGGACCTGCTGATTGGTTCTGACCAATGCACAAACGTTCTCTGCCTGTGTAAACACAGGCAGAAGGGGTGATGCCATCTCCCCTCCTGCAGCCCTTTCGGTTCCAGCGTGCGGGAGAGAAGCATCTTACCGTGAGTACACCAACACTACACTAACACCAGTGCATGTAGGCACATATTTTCACCCCCTGATTGCCCCCCAGTTAACCCTTTCACTCCCTGTCAGTGTCACCAAGTACAGTTTTCATATTTTTTATTGATCACTGCATCGGTGTCACTTGCAACACTAAACAGTGTTAGGCTAGTTAGTGGTAGGCCCAGGTAGGTTTAGGGTAACCCCCATATATCCCTTAAGGTTTAACCCCTTGATCACCCCCCAGTTAACCCGTTCACTCCCTGTCACAGTGGCATTAGTATAGTGTACAGATTTTTTTTCTTATCAGCTTAAAAAAACATTAAAATTTGTTTATTCAGCATGAAATGGAGCTTAGTTATGTAGCATGAGTCAGTATATAATGCAATATTTACATTTTTGGTAAATTCAGTCAATGAATCCAGGCTCTGCAAACTGAGATAACATGCACTGCAACATGCACTGCATTGATGCATTCTCACAATTTCAGAGTAACCATGAGATAAACAAAGTTCAGGAATATTCCTTTATCCCATTGTTTTGCAAATCTATGTACACTACAAACTGTATGATTGAATTGGTTCTGATATCACTGTTTTACTAACCTGAGCTTATTATTCTAAATAGAATCTTTAATATTTGCAAACAAAATAATGTTTCCTAACTACTAGCAAGAATGAGTCCTTACATTTAAAGAGCACCTGTCGTCATTTCAGATCCATCATGTTAGCAGGCAATCACTCACCATTGCCGCCACGTCCCTCACCTTGTAGCGTCACTGCCGCATTAAAGTGAATGGGACTGTCGGCGATTCAACATTGGGTCGTAGGAGCCACTGCAGGACAGAGATGAGTTGCTCTTTAAAAAATAGGATTTTTGTACTCACCGTAAAATCCGTTTCTCTGACGTCCATGGACCGACACAGCTCTCATACTGATTACATGTGGGTATATGTCCCTGCTTGCAGGAGAAGACCTAGGCAGAATGTTAGATGTTAAAACATTCTAGAACAAGCCAGAGCTGAACAGCCCCGCCCAGGGGGAGGTCCCTCCAGACATTAACCTCCCAGCAGTACAAACTTAAAAGAAAGGGTGGGTGCTGTGTCGGTCCATGGACGTCAGAGAAACGGATTTTACGGTGAGTACAAAAATCCTATTTTCTCTTATCGTCCATGAACCGACACAGCTCTCATACTGATTACATGTGGGACGTCCCAAAGCAGTATAAGAAAAGAGTGGGAGCAAAAAAGTAAGGAACAACCAAAACTTCACTCCAAACCAGCAGAGCGCCTCAACGGAGGAGTTGCAACATTAGACAGCAGCCTGCAACACTTTGCGGCCGAAGGAAGCATCCAAAGCCACATCAACCTTGTAGAACTTTGAAAAGGTATGAACGGACGACCAGGTCGCCGCCTTGCACACTTGTGCAACCGACGCTTGATGTCGGAAAGCCCAGGAAGCACCGATTGCCCTGGTGGAATGCGCCGTAACCGGGAAGGGAGGCGCCCGTCCCCTAATGGCATAGGCCTGTATAACTGTCTGCCTGAGCCACCTTGAAATGGTGGCAGACGACACCGCTTGGCCCTGTTTCGGACCAGAGACAGATACAAACAGCGAGTCAGACTTCCGAATAGAAGCAGTAGCCTCCAGGTATACCCGTAAGGCACGCACCACACCCAAATTGTGAAGCGCAACCTCTCTAGGATGCGATGGATGAGGGCACAAGGACGGAAGGACAATGTCCTCATTAAGGTGAAAAGCCGAAACCACCTTAGGAAGAAAAACAGTGTTATTACCTGTTAACTACTTTTTCCAGGAATCTTCAAGGACGGCTTACAGAGAGATAGGCTCCTCCCTCCTAGAACAGGAAACACATGCTCCACATCATAAAAGTCTTACTCATGCATTAGCCCTTCAGTATTTAACAAATAACCGAAGGCCTCAGAATCATTAAACCTGGATCAGCGTAGCTCTATCCTTATATATGCTTTACATTGCTACTCACCTCATAAAAAGGGAGGGAACTGACGCCGTCCTGGAAGATTCCTGGAAAAAGTAGTTAACAGGTAATAACACTGTTTTTCCAAGTCATCTTCCAGGACGGCTTACAGAGAGGACAATATAGTACTACCTGATCAGGGCGGGACCACAGCCTGCAGCACTTTCCTGCCAAAAGACTGGTCCTGGCTGGCAAGCAGGTCCAGTCTGTAATGCTTCACAAAAGTCTGGAAACTGGACCAGGTTGCGGCCTTGCAGATCTGGAGGGGAGATGCTCCTGCCCTTTCAGCCCAAGAAGTAGAAACCGCTCTTGTGGAGTGAGCATTTATACCTAATGGAGGTGTGCGGGAGACTGCCTTGTATGCCTCCGCAATGGCCGACTTCATCCACCTGGCGATGGTACCTTTGGATGCCTCTTTCCCCTTGTTAGGACCTGCGAATAAAACAAACAAGCTGGTGGAGCGTCGCCACTCCTTGGTGTGCTCTATGTAGGCAATCAGGCATCTCCTGACGTCTATTTTATTAAATCCTGCTTCCTTATCATTCTTTGGATTTCCGCAGAATGATGGTATCACGATTTCTTCTGACCTATGGAAGTTAGACGATACCTTGGGGAGAAAAGCTGGGTCCAGCGAGAGGATAATTTTGTCTTGTAAAATGGTGCAGAAAGGCTCGATCACTGAAAGTGCCTGGATCTCACTGACTCTCCTAGCCGAGACTAGGGCCACCAAAACTACTGTCTTCAGGGTTAACAGTTTTATGGGTAGTTCATCTATAGGTTCAAATGGTGCCCTACCGAGACCCTGTAATACTGTTGATAAGTCCCAGGGAGGGAACCTCCTTGCTTTGGGGACTCGTTTCCGGCTGATGGACACAAGAAATCTTTTGATCAGTGGTTCTTCTGACAGTCTTTGATTTAAAAAGTTGGACAGGGCGGCCACCTGAACCTTAAGAGTACTAACTGCAAGGTTTAGATCTGCTCCGGCTTGGAGGAAATCTAGAACCGCCGGGACCACGGCACCTGAAACTCTGTTGTTGAGCCTGCGCCAGTCCCCAAATCTCCTCCAAATTTTATTATAAATTGTGTTAGTGGACGGCTTTCGGCTGCTAAGAATGGTATCGATTACCTTGGCCGATAACCCTCTCAGCTCTAACAGCTCCCTTTCAGAAGCCAAGCCGTCAAAGAGAGCTCAGTTCTGGATGATTTGCTTCTCCCTGGTATAAGAGGTCCGACCTGTAAGGTAGTCTCCAAGGTTCTGCAATGCTGAGTCTTAGAAGACCTGAGAACCAAGACCTCCTCGGCCAAAATGGCGCGATCAGGATGACCTTTGTGTTGGACCCTCTTATCTTCCGGATAATCCTCGGAATGAGGGCAAACAGTGGAAATGCGTACACCAGATCTGCCTCCCAAGACTGGGATAGGGCATCTAGGCCCCGACTGAGAAGATCTCTGTAGGGAATAGAACTGTTTCACCTGCCTGTTGTGTCTTGTAGCAAAAAGGTCTATCTGTGGGTCTCCCCACTTCTGCACTATTTCTTCGAACACTGTTCGATTCAAGCACCATTCTGTCGAAGACAGCGTCTCTCTGCTTAGGGCATCTGCCAGAGAATTTAATTCCCCTTTTAGGTGAATGGAAGATAGGGATAACAGGTTTTCTTCTGCCCATTGAAGGATCTCTCTTGCTATCCTCATCAGACCCGGGACTCTCGTACCCCCTTGCTTGTTGAGGTAACAAACCGTGGTAATGTTGTCCAAAAGGACCTGCACATGTCTTCCCCTTAGGGATGGGCAAAAGGCTACTAGGGCCTTTAGAACCGCCTTCATCTCCCTCGCATTGGAGGAGAGGCCGGCTTCCTGCCGGTTCCAGAGCCCCTGGGCTATCAGAGTGCCTGAATGGGCCCCCCAGCCCTGCCCGCTGGCGTCCGTGGTGACTGCCAGAGGACAGTGTTGGGACCAGAGTCGGCCAGCCGAGAGGTTTGCAGGGATCAACCACCATTCTATTGAGAGCTTTACTTCCTGCGGAATTTCCGTCTGTCTCTGAAGTGAATTTGTTTGTCCATCCCAGAGAGAAAGCATGAACGCCTGAAGCGCTAGAGTATGGAACTGAGCCCACTGGACTCCTGGGATGGCCGCTGTCATTAACCCAAGGACCCTCATTATACTCTGAATTGAGGTCCTTGAACAAGTGCAGAGGTTCCTCACCTCTGTCAAAATTGTCTCTACCTTGTCAGGAATATCTTGGACTTCCTTGAGTCTATCAGGTATCCTAGGTATACAATGCTCTGAGTAGGTACTAATTGTGACTTCTCCTGATTTACCAGCCACCCTAGTTGCTGAAGGTGTCTGGTAGTTCTGCTCAGGTTCCGTCTGACTTCGTCTGCTGAGTCTGCAAAAATCAGTAGGTCGTCCAGATAGGGGATAATCTGAATTCCCTCTGATCTCAGAGTCCCTAGCGCTTCTGCCAGTATCTTCGTAAAGATGCGTGGAGCTGACGCTAGTCCGAAGGGCAGAGCATTGAATTGAAAATAGAGGGTTCTGGACCCTTTTCTTACTGCAAATCTGAGAAATTGTTGGGACTCCTCTCGAATAGGGACGTGAAGATAGGCGTCCCTCAGGTCCAATGAGACCATGAAGACCCCAGGGGTTAACAGCTCTCTGGTGGAGTAGATTGATTCCATCTTGAAACGTCTGTACTTCACGTACATGTTTACTTGTCTCAGATTTAGAATCAGTCGAAATTTTCCTGATGATTTCTTTATCAGAAAAACTTGAGAGTAGAATCCCTCTTTCCTTAGAGATGGGGGGGATGAAGCTCATCACCTTCTCTTCTAGCATACTCTGCAGGAGGGAAGACATAGCTGTGGCTTTTTCCGCGTCTCTTGGGAGACTTGTTATGAAAATTTTTTGAGGGGGGCAGCCTAAAAGTTCTATCCTGTACCCTGATGCGATCAGATCTAGGATAAAACGGCTGCTGGAGATGGTCTGCCACTGTGGAAGGAATGACCCCAATCTCCCCCCCACAGGCCCGACTGAGTCACTGGGAAGTGTTCTTAGGCTGGGAGGGTCTAAAGAGGAAACCTCCTCTGCCCCTTCCCCTCCTGTATTGCCAACCCCCTTTCTGGTCTTGGGCTCTGTTATTCCGTCTCCTATCCCCCCGGTGAGAGTTCCTTTCACTTGACACCTGAAAGGGACGAAAACTCCTCTTTTGTTGTTGTTGTTGTTGTTGCCTCTTGGGAAAAGGGAACCCTTTCTTTTTATCGGCCGACCTCTCTAGGACGGATTCCAGCTCCTTTCCAAAGAGCAGATCTCCATCAAACGGGAGGGAACAGAGTCTTGTCTTTGAGACAGAGTCTCCTCCCCAGGTCTTCAGCCAGATAGCCCTCCTGGCTTCATTAACCAAGGCTGTGGATCTGGCCGAGAATGAGACCGACTCCGTGGATGCATCCGCTATATAGGCCACTGCCTTACTTAGCGTGGGTAAAGCATCCAGAATCTCTTCCCTAGGAGTGTCTGACTCCAGAAGAGTGCGGAGCTGTTTAAGCCATAAGTCAAGTGTACGCGCCACGCATGTGGTGGCTAGTGCAGGTCTAAAGTTGGCGGAGCAAGCTTCCCACGCCTTTTTTAAATAGCCCTCCGCCTTCCTGTCCATTGGGTCCTTCAGGATACCTGTATCCTCAAAGGAAAGTTCTGAAGCTCTAGAGACCTTGGCTATGGAAGCGTCCAGTCTGGGACATCTATCCCACAGCTTTGTATCCTCCTCCTTAAAGGGGAACCTTCTCTTTAAATTTTTAGGGAAGAATACTGCTTTCTCCGGCTTCCTCCATTCATGAAGTATGGTCTCCCTTAAGGATCCATGCACCAGAAAGGTTCTGCCCTGTCTAGGCTGAAGGCTTTCATATAGGAGGTCATGCACTGACAACTCCTGGTTCTCTGGGGACTCCAGTTCCAGGGTGTCGTAGATTGCTTTCAGGAGCTCCTCTGAAGGAAAAAGGAATTTTTGCATCTTTTCTGGCCCTTCCTCGCTCGGGTCTATCTCCTCAGGGTCTGAGGCTGAGCCTGAGTTGTCCTCCCCGTCCTCCAGGACTCGATGCTGGTGGACTGCCCGTACCTGGGCCCTAACTTCTGGCCTCACGGTAGTACTGGTGCCTGAAGTACCTGGGCTGGGTTCAGCAAGTGTCTCTTGCTGTGTGGGCTTAAAGGACTGAAACGTCTGTTTCATCCCTGACTTTAATGAGTCCATAAAGCCTTTGAGAACAGGGCCTGTTTCTCCCTTGATAAGTCTGTCTATGCAGTCCTGACAAGCATTCTTTTTCCACCCAATTTGCATCTTCCTGGTACATATTGGGCATCTTTTTCTAGGTGTTTCTGTTTTCTCTCTGGGCTCGTGGGTCCTGTCCTGTAATACAGTAAATGACAAGCGCCTGCCTATTACTTACACTGAAGTAAACACCCAAACCAGAAACACCACGTGGACTCTCTTATTCTAGTCTAAGAATTATGAGAAGTACCCACCACCAGAGCCTATGCTAGAATATGTGACGTCTGCCACCATCAGCATAGGAGAAACAAACGGTCTCTGGAATAAACAGACTCCCCCTGTGCCGCCCCCACAGGAGGGTAAGGAAAGAAGCGGTCTGCCCCTTATTTTCTTACCTTAGGGCCCGATGCGACCGATGGCGCCTCCAGATCTGCGTCTCTGGGTCCTTCCATGTTGCGCGGCGCCATCTTTAGGTCCGGGTCCCTTAAATATGAGGAGTGGAGGTCCGGAGCGGCGCTGTGGATCCGACGCCGCCCCACGGCACAGCACGCCTGTTATTTTCAACTAGGCTTCCAAATGGGTGTACCAAGATGGCCGCCGCGGGACTTCCTGTCGTGTCACTTCCTGTTTTCTGCGCCGGAAGTGACACACTAGCTGTGCGCCCAGCTCCATGCTGTCCTGGAGCTAGAGACTCCCCTCTGTAGATCCATCTGCCCGGGAAGGATACCGGCTCTACGGCTGCCCGAGCCTCCGCCAGGAGGATACCCTGCTGTGCCGCGGCTGGACCCACTGGATCACCTCCTCCACCCTCACAGGTAACCTCGCTGAGGATACACCCGACTTGGGAGGTGGGGTCCCATACCATCACCCCTGACCCCTGTTTCGGGTCTCCTGGGTGGCCCCAAACTGACTCATACCCCAGGGGAACTACCCCTGTTGACTGGGTATGGACGTCGGGGGGGCCCCTGCCGCCTGGCACGAAGGCCCAAAAAAAATAACAAACATCCCTTGGATAGTGCCTGTCTAGCCTGAGGAAACACAAATACTGAGGGGCTAATGCATGAGTAAGACTTTTATGATGTGGATCATGTGTTTCCTGTTCTAGGTGGGAGGAGCCTATCTCTGTAAGCCGTCCTGGAAGATGACTTGGAAAAAAGGTCGCAATACCGCCTTATCCTTATGGAGGACCAGGTAAGGCGACTTGCATGACAGAGCCGCCAACTCAGACACCCGTCTAACAGAAGTGATGGCCACTAAAAAAGCCACCTTCTGAGACAAAGTTGAAAGAGGAATATCTTAGGCCTCGTACACACGGCCGAGATTCTCGTTGAAAAAAACATGTCTTTTTTTCGACGAGATTCTTGGACAAGAAACTTGTCCCGGCCGAGTGTACACACGCTCGTTTCAAAGAACCCGCGGTTCTTTGAAAGGAGCGTACGCGGTGACGTCATCGACTACGTCGAGCATGCGCTCGTCACATTCGATGCCGTCGCCGCCATCTTGGTATACCCTACGTATGCCTAGGAAGCTACCGCGCATGCGTCGAATTCATTTCGAACATGCGCGGGCTTCCGGGAGGACAGGTAAGTGTACACACACTCACTTTTCTCGTCGAGAAACATGCCGAGGAGAATCTCGACGAGAAAATAGAGAGCAGGTTCTCTATTTTCTCGTCAAGGTTTCTTGTCGGTTTTCTCGACGAGAAACCCGATAGCAGCGTACACACGACCGATTTACTCGGCAAGACCTCTCTGCCAGCAAGTTTCTTGCTGGTTCTTGCCGAGAAAATCGGTCGTGTGTACGAGGCCTTATATTCTCAAAAGGAGATTCCTGAAAAACCGAAAGCACCAAGTTCAGATCCCAAGGAGGGAGCGGGGTCTTGGCAGGTGGAACCACATGGCGTACCCCCTGCACACAAGTGCTAACCAAGGAATGACCAGCTAGGGGTCTTTGAAAGAAAACGGCCAAAGCCGAAATCTGACCCTTAATAGTGCTCAAAGCCAGCCTTTGAGCAACATCACGCTGTAAGAACCTCAGGATTCTGGGAACAGAGTACGTCCGTGGACGCCAATCCAGTTCCTCGCACATAGCGATGTAAGCTCTCCAGGTACGGTGATACATCTTCCTAGAAGAAGACTTCCGTGCCCTAAGCATGGTTGAAATTACCGAATCTGACAGGCCTCGGTCTTTCAGCACCTGGCTCTCAATAGCCATGCCGTTAAAGCCAGAGACTGTAAAGCAGGATGAAAGATAGTACCTTGAGATAGAAGGTCCTCCCTCAAAGGGACGTCCGCGACGAGACGTACCAGGTCGGCGTACCAATGACGCCGAGGCCAGTCCGGAGCAGGATTACCGGAATGCCCTCGGCCGCTACCCTGTGCAGCAGACGAGGAATCAACTGCAGCGGAGGGTAGACATACATCAGGCGATACCGACCCCACGGGGCCACTAACGCGTCCGAGGCATCCGCCCAGGGGTCGTCCCTGGACCGGGCCACAAACCTCGACACCTTGCGATTGAGTCGAGACGCCATCAGGTCCACATCCGGAGTGCCCCATCGTCGACAAAGGAGTTGAAACACTTCCGGATGCAAGGACCACTCCCCCTGGTCCAGGGACTGGCGGCTCACATAGTCCGCCTGCCAGTTTTCTACGCCCGGAATGTAAACAGCCGACAGCGCCGGCACGCTTCTTTCCGCCCATCTTAGGATGTGGGCGACCTCTGATGCCTCAGCCGAGCTCTGAGTGCCCCCCTGATGGTTGACATACGCCACGGCCGTGGCGTTGTCCGACTGGATTCTGACCGAGCGGCCCTGTAGCCTCTTCGACCATGCGGAGAGACACAGCTTGATCGCCCACAATTCCAGGACGTTGATTGGGAGACGAGATTCGGCTGGAGTCCAGAGCCCTTGAGCTGACAGGACTCCCCACACTCCTCCCCAGCCCGTCAGGCTGGCGTCCGTTGTGATCACCGTCCAGTGGATGGGGAGGAACAACTTCCCGGCCCGAAGAGCCGGGGATCTCAGCCACCACGTCAGGGACGCATTGACAGAGTGACTCACCTGGATCTGAAGATCCAATGACAATGGGGACTTGTCCCAAACTGACAGAATTCTCTTCTGCAATGCCCGAGTGTGTGCTTGGGCATACGGAACCGCCTCGAAGGAGGCCACCATTAGTCCCAGGACTCTCATGCAGAAGCAAATTGACGACCATTTTCGGGACATCAGAACCCGCACTGCCGACTGAAGTGTCAGTAACTTCTCTGACGGCAGAAACACCTTCGCTGCCGAAGTGTCCAGGATCAGACCCAGATACTCCAGGCGCTGAGTCGGGACTAGAGCCGACTTCTGCGTGTTCAGAACCCATCCGAAGTCCCGGAGGGTCTGACTGACCATCGTCACATTTTCCTCCAATTCTGAGCCATTTTCTGCTCTGAGAAGAAGATCGTCTAGATAGCCCACGATAACAATTCCTCGCTGTCTCAGCAAAGCTAGAACCGAGGCCAGCACCTTGGTGAAAACCCGTGGTGCCGATGCTAGGCCGAAGGGAAGGGCCATGAACTGATGGTGGACTTCGCCTATGGCAAAGCGCAGAAACATCTGGTGGCCTGCGCAGATTGATATCCAAGGACGCAAAAAAATCCCCCTGGTGGAGTGTCGCGATCACCGTGCGAATGGATTCCATCCTGAATTTTTGTACCCTCACATAGGCATTCAGGGCCTTGAGGTCCAGGATTGGCTTAACCCCGTCCTTTTTCGGGACAACAAACAGGTTTGAGTAAAACCCCTGAAACATCTCTTGTGACGGAACCGGCACAATTACTCCGCGCCCGAGCAAATCCTGTACGGCCCCCAAGAGGGCCGCCCGGCGGGCCGGAAGGAGAGGGCGGTTCGAGGGAAAAAACATGCTTGGGGGCCACGAGCGGAACTCTCCTATATCCCGAGGTGACCACCTCGCACACCCACCGGTCGGAGATCCGGGAGGTCCACCGCACCGAGAACCTGCAAAGACGTCCCTCCACTTCAGAGTCGGGCAGGGGCCAGACTTCATGCGGTGTTGGACTTGGGAGCTTGCTTGGAAGGCTTACGCACCCAGGGACGTCTTTGTCCCCCAGCCACACTTTTTTCAGTCTGGGTGGGCTTACCCATGGAATCTGACTGAAGAAAAAAAAACTTCTTCGCCGGAAAGGAAGGGCCTGGCCTGGGTGGGGCTCCTTTCCCTTAATAGACTGGGGAAGGAAGGTGCTCCTGTGACGTTCTTAATAATGTCATCCAGGGCGTCCCCAAACAGTCTACCGCCCTTAAAGGGCAAGTCAGCCAGGAGCTTTTTGGAAGCTAGATCGGCCGACCAGCATTTCAGCCAGACAAGGCGACGCATCACCACAGCAGAAATTGAGGCCCCCGTTATAAAAAGGGGTCGCATCCACAGTGGCATCGCACATGAAGACTAAACCCTGCGTAAGCTGGTGAGCCAGGGCAATTGTTTCAGGAGGGAGATTATGCTCCTGCACTGTCTGGTGCAATATCCGTGCCCAGCCTGTGAGCGTCTGAGACACAAGTGTCGCCGCCACTATAGGGCGTAAGGCAGCCCCCAATAAGGTGAACATAGTTCTACACCCCTCCTGTCAGCAGGATCCTTAAATGCAGGAGTCCCTTCCATTGGGAGCATGGTAGCCTTATTCAAACGGGCGACCGGGGGGGGGGGGGGTCGACGACTGGGGGATGAGCCCACTTCTTAACTAGGTCCTCCTTAAAGGGGTACCTTAAGGCTATGCGCCGCGGGACCGTCAGTCTTCTGCGGCTTATCCCAGACTTGGTCAATGTATGTATCAAAAAAAGGGCACATATGGAAAAACCTTTTTTGAAGACACAGCTTTCAAAGAACTAAAGGTCATAGTTTCCACCTGAGGTTCCTCAGCCTCAACATTCAGCTTGAGAGTGTCCCTCACAGCATCAATGAGTTCACTTACAAGCACCCTGTCAGTGGGTGGTTCAACACAGGGCTCTTCCTCACAAGGAAGGTCCTGTCCAAACACATCAATATCCTCAGAACTAGGGTCCTCAGCAGCAGTAGCTAGGCCCATATCTGAGTCGGAGCACTCCCCATGTGGAGATTGTGTGGGGAGGGGGCGCTTTACAGCCCCCGTGCGTTCGCACACCGCTTCCAGCTTGACAAGGAATGATTCCAGGACTGCCGACAACTGGTCCATAGGGACAGCAGGTGCAGGAGCACTGCCAGTTGCCTCTGAGAAGTGGGGAGAAGCAGGTGAACCAGACTCCATATTGCCACCCTCTGAGACCCTATTCACTATTACAGTGAATAGTACAGTCCACCCACTGGCTGTGCTGAGGCTGAGGAGGGGATACCCGGAGGACTCACCACCCTTAGGGACCGCTCGGTTCCGCTGTATGAGCCACGCTGTAGCGCGGGTGAAGCCTGAGGAGAGTGAAGAATCTGTGAGGAGAGAGGTATTTCACGTCGTTCAGCAGCACAGCTAGAGGCCGTAAACTAAAAGCGCCACGGCTACAAGAAAATGGCCGCCGGGCGCTTGTATAACTGTGCTTGAGTCGCGGCAAAATGGCCGCCGATGGCGCACTTTTTAAATTTAAAATACCGCGCCAATGGCGCATGCAAAACCCCACACACAGTCCTCCAGAACACTTACCAGCATATTAAACAGACATGGAGCGACCCCCCAGGGCAGAACGACCCCCCAAGTATCCCCACACAGCACAGCACCAGCAGGATGCAGAGAGCAGCATAACAGGGGGGAAACAGGGAGAACCCCCACACACAGAAACACAGCCGGCATGTACTCACCTTCTTTTCAGGAGAGACTACTTACCCGTCCCGCAAGCACCTTGGAGAACACCCTTGGTGCCAATAGAGGGACCCACTGGCTTGTTTCAGACAGACCTATCACAGAGTCGTCGGCCCGGTCAACCGCGAAAGATACAGTAGGTACTGTTCAATCTTGAGAGGACCGCGGGAGCATGAAAGCCACCCGGCCACCCCTGGAGCCATGGGGTATGTCGTGAACTGAGTCTCACGCACACAAGGCGAGGATCAGCACGCTCGATGGTCGGACAGGGAAGACTACAAGGATACTAGTGTACCCAACCTGTTGCCCAGCCGACAGTTGATTGAAGGTCTCAAAAATAAAATAAAATTCCCAAAGGAATAAAATTTTAAAAGTAAAAATCTTCCAGGAGACTGGCTCCTGAGAGAGCCACGTCTTCTTCTGCTAGGCAGAATAAAACTGGGGCTGCAGGTGGGAGGGTAATGTCCGGAGGGACCGCCCCCCTAGGCGGGGCTGTTCAGCTCTGGCTTGTTCTAGAATGTTTTAACATCTAACATTCTGCCTAGGTCTTCTCCTGCAAGCAGGAACATATACCCACATGTAATCAGTATGAGAGCTGTGTCGGTCCATGGACGATAAGAGAAATTATGATTTAAAATAGAGTGGATTTAAATCAAGCCTTTTTACTAGTGATTAAAATCATGATTTAAATAGACTTGATTTAAAATTAAATCCACCCTGGCGACAATCCCAGACAACGTCAGATTTTAACCCTTTGATTGCCAGTAGCACTAACACATACACCTCCCTTACTAGAATAGTGTCTGGACATATACTCAGGCCTACAAATTAATTGGGACAAGTCTCAAATTCTCCCTCTGGATCCCTTTCCTCCACCTGCTGCGTTTCCAGAACTTCCCCTGAAGAGAGTGGCGGAGATCAAATACCTGGGAGTGAGGGTCACCAGAAACCTTAGGGACTATGTCTCACTTAATGTGGAGCCCCTATTTGCAGTCCTTAAATCCAAAACCCAGACCTGGTCGAGACTACCACTAGGGGTAATGGGTAGAATTAATCTAGTAAAAATAATTTTGTTGCCCAAAATTTTGTACGCGGTCTGGCATGCGCCTCTATATATCCCTCTTAAAGTAACAGATGGAAGCCATTCTAAACTCATTTGTCTGGGGCCAAGGCAAGCATAAATTGGCAGGGTTCTTAAGAACATGCCATGCCCTAGAAGGTGGGTGCTCCCTCCCTGATATCTAAGACTGCTATGTGGCTGCACAACGGTCTCATTTGTACTATTTTAATACTACCGAATCCCAGATATATAGGACTTTAGTGCGCGATAAAGCAGGAAGCCCCTTACACACCCCTACCCAGACCTTTCTCCGAAAAGGGCAATACGGCCATAAATCTCCCCGCTATAATACAGGGATGCTGTCACATAACCAGAAGATATGGGATATAGCACTAAAGAAACAAAACCGGTCACACGTGCATTCCCACACCCAGTTATGGTTTAATGGCCACCTGCCTGAGTTGAATACTGTACCTGGTCCACAGCTGTGGGCTGCATACGGCATACTCTACCTGTTCCAGGTCTTGACAGGGACTGGACCCAAAAACGTTCAAACACTCAAGGAAGAATTTTCACTTCCGAATCACTTACCGTTTCGGTGTCTGCAACTCAGACATGCGGTACGGGCTCAGGCTGCTGGCACTGCCATCACCCTAGACACTCCACCGGTTCTTGAAATCATATTTGGGGCAGACCCGACTAAGCTAATTTCCAACTTATATTACATTCTACTAATTCACAGGGTGCACCGGGTTTCCCAGACGGCTAAAATAGCATGGGAGCAGGATGTGGGCCCTATTGATAACTTGGATTGGGAAGAAATTCTAGAAGGTGCAAGACAGCGTCCCCTAAACTCTGACAGGTTGACACAACTGTATATTGTACACTGTGCATATTTAACACCCCTGAAGCTAGCCAAGATTCAACCTACGAGAAGCCCCTTATGTCCCATGTGCTTGCTGGGTCCTGGCACATTCTACCATTTGATATGGAGCTGCCCAAACATACAGACTTACTGGTTACAGGTGACCCAGTTTCTGCATGATAATATGGGCTCTCCTGTGGGTAAGGACCCGAAGCTATGCCTCCTGGGTCTACTGCCCGACATCAATATGGACAAATATCAAGCTATATTTATATATGAAACCCTGTTAGCTAGGAAAGTTGTTGCCAAGGGTTTGTTGCAGGCCTTACCCCCGACACTGCAGGGGTGGAAAAGGGAAATAATACCCTTCTGTATAGGAAAAATTATATACATCCACAGAGGGCGCCCGCCGAAACTTTCTAATGTTTGGGATAGATGGCTGGAGGACGGTGAAACTTGCACTTCCTGATCCCGCTCCTAGATGTGTAAGAATCTCAGGATTGTCTCACTCAACTTGTGTCACTCTTCATGTGCTTGATTCAGTATATAATTTTTTTTTAATGTTTCCATACACACACATATATATATATATATATATATATATATATATATATATATATATATACACACACACACACACACACACACACACACACACACATATACATACAGTTTGCATTTCAATAAACTTTTTTATTTTTTTGTAACCAGAAATAAAGTATATATTACTTTTTGCTATAATAAATTTTCCCACAGTTTAGGCCGATACGTATTCTTCTACATATTTTTGGTTTAAAAAAAATAAATAAAAAAAAAATAAAAAAAATCGCAATAAAGCGTTTGATCGGTTTGCGCAAATGTTATGGCGTCTACAAAATAGGGGATAGTTTTATGGCATTTTTATTAATTTATTTATACTGGTAATGGCGGCGATCAGCAATTTTTATCGTGACTGCGACATTATGGCGGACACATCGGACACTTTTGACACATTTTTCGGACCAGTCATTTTTACAGCGATCAGTGCTATAAAAATAGGATTTTTGTACTCACCGTAAAATCCGTTTCTGACGTCCATGGACTGACACAGCCGTCATACTGATTACATGTGGGTATATGTCCCTTGCAGGAGAAGACCTAGGCAGAATGTTAGATGTTAAAAAACATTCTAGAACAAACCAGAGCTGAACAGCCCCGCCCGGGGGGGGGGCGTCCCTCCGGACATTACCCTCCCACCTGCAGCTAGCAGACCTCAGTTCGTAACAAAGCAGTACAAACCTTAAAAAGGAAGGGTGGGTGCTTTGTCAGTCCATGGACGTCCGAGAAACTGATTTTACAATGAGTACAAAAATCCTATTTTCTCTTATCGTCCATCGACTGACACAGCTGTCATACTGATTACGTGTGGGACGTCCCAAAGCAGTATAAGAAAAGGGTGGGAGCAAAATAGTAAAGGAACAATCAAAACCAGCAGAGCTCCTCAACGGAGGAGTTGCAACATTAAACAGCGGCCTGCAACACTTTGCGGCCGAAGGAAGCATTCGAAGATGCAGCCACATCAACCTTATAGAATTTTGAAAAGGCATGATTGGACGACCAGGTCGCCGCCTTGCACACTTGTGCAACCGACGCTTGATGTCGGAAAGCCCAGGAAGCACCAATTGCCCTGGTGGCATGCGCAGTAACCGGAAAGGGAGGGGCCATCCCCTTAATGGCATAGGCCTGTATAACAGTCTGACTGATCAATCTAGAAAAGGTGGCAGACGACACCGCTCGGACCAGACAGACACAACTAGTGAGTCATAGCACGTACCACAAAATGTGTGAAGCGCAAACCCTCTGGAATGCGATGTGTGAGGACACAAGGACGGGAGGACAAATGTCCACATGTAGGTAAAAAGCCGAGACCACCCTTTGCAAAAGGAAGGTCGTGGACGCAACACCGCCTTATCGTTATGGATGACCAAATAAGGCGACTTGCAGGACAAGGCCGCCAACTCAGACACCCGTCTGACAGAAGTAATGGCCACTTAGAAGGCCACCTCCTGAGACAAGGTCAAGAGGGGAATATCTCTGATATATTCAAAGGGAGGTTCCTGGAGAACCGAGAGCACCAAATTCAAATCCCGAGGAGGTTTCAAAAGGAGGGAGCACATGGCGAACCCCCTGCACAAAAGGTGCTACCTAGGAATGACCCGCTAGCGGTTGCTGAAGGAAGACGGCCAAGGCCGAAAACTGACCCCTAATGGTACTCAAATCAAGCATTTGGGTCACACCACGCTGCAAGGACTGCAGGATACTGGGGACGGAATACGTCCGTAGACGCTAGTCCAGCTCATTGCACATAGCGATGTAAGCTTCCCAGGTACGGTGATATATCTTTCAAGCGAAAGACTTCCGTGCCCTGAACATGGTCGAAATGACCGAATCCGAGAGACCTCGGACTCTCAGCACCTGGCTTCCAATAGCTATGCCGTTAAGTCAGAGACTGTAAAACAGGATGAAAAATAGGACATTGAAACAGAAGGTCCTCCCTTATTGGCAACCACCAAGGAACGTCCGCGATGAGACGTACCAGATCAGCGTACCAAAGACACCGAGACCCATCCTGCGCAAGAGGATCACCGAATCCCTTCGGCCACAACCCTGCGCAGCAGTCGAGGAAGCAGCTGCAGCGGAGGATAACAGATATCAGGTGATAATGACCCCATGGGGCCCACCAACGGATCCAAGGCATCCGCCTAAGGATCCCTGGACCTGGCCACAAACCTTGACACCTTTACGATTGAGTCAAGAGGCCCTCAGGTCCACAACCGGCATGTCCATGTGTAAGGACTACTCTCCTGGTCCAGCGTCTGGCGACTCAGATAGTCCGCCTGTCAATTGTCTACGCTTGAACGTAGACGGCCGATAGAGACCATGTGGGGAGGCATATTCTGATTGCCCGTATTTCCAGAACATTGGTCGGTAAACGGCTTCATCCAGAGTCCAAGCCCTGGGGCTGACAGGACTCCCCAGACTCCACCCCAGCCCGTCAGGCTGGCGTGAGTCATGAACACCTTCCACTGGATGGGGAGGGACGACTTCCCGGACTGAAGAGTCGGAGACCCCAACCACCACACCAGGGACAACGGGGATTTGCCCCAAGTGGACAGGATCTCTCACTGTAATGCCCGTGTGTGATTGGGCATACGGAACAGCCTCGAACGAGGCCCTCATGAGTCCCAGGACTCTCATGCAAAAAAACGGGTTGACAACCATTTCCGAGACGTCAGGACCCACACTACAGCCTGAAAAGTCAGTAACTTCTCCAGGGTTAGGAATACCTACGCCTCCATGGAGCCCAGGATCAGACCGAGATACTCCAAATGCTGAGCCGGGACCAGGACCGACTTCTGAATGTTCGGGAGCCACCTGAAGTCCCTAAGGGTCTGACTGACAATAGTCACACTTCTTCTAATTCTGAGCCATTGTCTGCTCTTAGAAGAAGATTGTCCAGATAGCCCATGATAGCAATGCCTCACTGTCTCAGCAAGGCTAGAACTGGAGCAAGCACCTTGGTAAAAAAACCTTTGGTGCCGAGGCTAGGCCGAAGGGAAGAGCCACAATTGATAGTGGTCTTCGCCGATCGCAAGCACAGAAACTACTGTTGACGTGCGTAGATCGGAACATGCAAGTAGGCAGCCTCGATGTCCAAGGATGCCAGAAAATCCCCTTGATGGAGTTTAGCGAACACCGTGCGAATGGATTCCATGCGGAACTTTTGCACCATCACAAAGGAAGTCAGGCCTTGAGGCCCAGGATTGGCCGAACCCCCATCCATCTTTTGGAACTACAAACAGATTTGAGTAGAAACCCTGAACCACCTCACCTGTGACGGAATCGGCACAATCCTGTACAACCCTTAAGAGGGCCGCCCGGGCAGGAAGGAGAGGGAGAATTGAGGGAAAGAATCTGTCTGGGGGCCAGGAACGGAATTCTATCCTGTATCCTGAGGTGACCATCTCGCACACCCACCGGTCGGAGATCCGGGTGGTCCACCGAACCGTGAACCTGCAAGGACGTCCCCCCCACCCCAGAGTCGGGCACGGGCAAGACTCCATGCGGCAGTGGGCTTGGGAGCTTGCTTGGTAGGCTTACGCACCCAGGGATGCTTATGTCCCCCAGCAGCACTTTTTCCAGTCTGGGAGGGCTTACCCGTGGATTCTGACTGACGAGAAGAAACTCATTCTTCTTGCCGGAAAGGAAGGGCCCGGCCTACGGTGGGGCTCCTTTTTCCCGGACCAGACTGAGGAAGGAAGGTGCTCTTACCCCCTGTGACATCCATAATAATGGCATCCAGGGCGGCCCCAAACAGTCTACCGCCCTTAAAGGGCAAGTCAGCCAGGAGCCATTTGGAAGCTAGGTCGGCCGACCAGCATTTCAGCCAGATAAGGTGAAGCCGCACCACAGCAGATAGAGGCCCCAGAAATTAAAGGTGCCGCATCCAAAGTGGCATCGCACACAGAGACTAAACCCTGCGCCAGTTGGCGAGCCAGGGTAATGGTCTCAGGAGCGAGATTATGCTCCTGAACCATCTGGTGCAAAATCTTTGCCCATCCTGTGAGTGTCTTGAGACACAAGTGTTGCTGCCCCTATAGGGCGTAAGGCAGACCCCAATAAGGTAAACATAGTTCTACTCACCACTTCTGACCTCCTGTCAGTGGGATCCTTAGATGCAGGAGTCCCTTCCATTGGGAGCGTGGTAACCTTATTCAAACGGGCAACCGGGGGGACGACCAATGGGGGGAGAGCCCACTTCTTAACCAGGTCCTCCTTAAAAAGGGGTACCTCATGGCTAGGCGCCACGGGACCGTCAAAGTCTTCTGCGGCTTATCCCAGACTTAGTCAATGAATGTATCAAAAAAAAAAAAAGGCACATATGGAAAAAACCTTTGAATAAACGGCTTTAAAGGAACCAAAGGAGACAGCTTCCACCTGAGGTTCCTCAGCCTCAACATTCAGCTTGAGAGTGTCCCTCACAGCATCAATGAGTTCACTTACAAGCACCCTGTCAGTTTTTCAGAACTGGGTTCTTCCTCACAGGGAATAGGATTTTTGTACTCACCGTAAAATCCGTTTCTCTGGCATCCATGGACTGACACAGCGTGTCTTATACACCTTTACACGTGGGTTATGTCCCTGCTTGCAGGAGAAGACCTAGGCAGAATGTGAGATGTTATACATACATTCTAAACAGCCAGAGCTGAACAGCCCCGCCCAGGGGGGCGGTCCCTCCGGGCATAACCCTCCCACTGCAGTCAGCAGACCTCAGTTCGTAACAAAGCAGTACAAACTTAAAAAGAAGGGTGGGCGCTGTGTCAGTCCATGGATGCCAGAGAAACGGATATTACGGTGAGTACAAAAATCCTATTTTCTCTTGTCATCCATGGACTGACACAGCGTGTCTTATACACCTTTACACGTGGGATGTCCCAAAGCAGTGTCAAGAGGGATGGGAGCAGTATAAATGGAAAACCAAAAACTTCACTCCAAACAAGGCAGAGCTCCTCAACGGAGGAGTTGCAACATCAAACAGCGGCCTGCAACACCTTGCGGCCGAAGGAAGCATCCGAAGATGCAGCCACATCAACCTTATAAAACTTAGAAAAGGTATGAACAGACGACCAGGTCGCCGCCTTGCACACTTGTGCAACCGACGCTTGATGTCGGAAAGCCCAGGAAGCACCAATTGCCCTGGTGGAATGTGCCGTAACCGGAAAGGGAGGCGCCCGCCCCTTGAGAGCATAAGCTTGAATGACGGTTTGTCTGATCCACCTAATGGTGGCAGACGAAACCGCTTGGCCCTGTTTTGGCCCAGAGACAGCCACAAATAGTGAGTCAGACTTCCGAATAGAAGCAGTAGCAGACAGGTACACCCGCAAGGCTCGTACCACATCCAAAGTGTGTAGCGCAAACTCTCTGGGATGCGATGGGTGAGGACACAAGGACGGGAGGACAATGTCCTCGTTTAAGTGGAAGGCCGAGACCACCTTTGGCAGAAAGGAAGGTCGCGGACGTAACACCGCCTTATCCTTATGGATGATCAAAAAGGGCGACTTGCAGGACAAGGCCGCCAATTCAGACACTCGTCTAATGGAAGTAATGGCCACCAAGAAGGCCACCTTCTGAGACAAAGTCAAGAGGGGAATATCTCTAATATTTTCAAAGGGAGGTTCCTGGAGGACCGAGAGCACCAAATTCAGATCCCACGGGGGGAGAGGAGGCTTGACAGGGGGGAGCACATGGCGAACCGCCTGCACAAAGGTGCTAACCAAGGGATGACCCGCCAGCGGTCGCTGAAAGAAGATGGCCAAGGCCGAAATCTGACCCTTAATGGTACTCAAAGCGAGCTTTTGGGTCACGCCACGCTGCAGAAAATGCAGGATTCTGGGAACGGAATACGTTCGTGGGCGCCAGTCCAGCTCTTCGCACATGGCGATGTAAGCTCTCCAAGTACGGTGATAGATCCTTCTGGAGGACCAGACAGACACAACTAGTGAGTCATAGCACGTACCACAAAATGTGTGAAGCGCAAACCCTCTGGAATGCGATGTGTGAGGACACAAGGACGGGAGGACAAATGTCCACATGTAGGTAAAAAGCCGAGGCCACCCTTTGCAAAAGGAAGGTCGTGGACGCAACACCGCCTTATCGTTATGGATGACCAAATAAGGCGACTTGCAGGACAAGGCCGCCAACTCAGACACCCGTCTGACAGAAGTAATGGCCACTTAGAAGGCCACCTCCTGAGACAAGGTCAAGAGGGGAATATCTCTGATATATTCAAAGGGAGGTTCCTGGAGAACCGAGAGCACCAAATTCAAATCCCGAGGAGGTTTCAAAAGGAGGGAGCACATGGCGAACCCCCTGCACAAAAGGTGCTACCTAGGAATGACCCGCTAGCGGTTGCTGAAGGAAGACGGCCAAGGCCGAAAACTGACCCCTAATGGTACTCAAATCAAGCATTTGGGTCACACCACGCTGCAAGGACTGCAGGATACTGGGGACGGAATACGTCCGTAGACGCTAGTCCAGCTCATTGCACATAGCGATGTAAGCTTCCCAGGTACGGTGATATATCTTTCAAGCGAAAGACTTCCGTGCCCTGAACATGGTCGAAATGACCGAATCCGAGAGACCTCGGTCTCTCAGCACCTGGCTTTCAATAACCATGCCGTTAAAACCAGAGACTGTAAAGCAGGATGAAATATAGGACCTTGAGACAGAAGGTCCCCCCGTATCGGTAACCGCCAGGGAACGTCTGCGACGAGACGTACCAGATCGGTGTACCAGTGACGCCGAGGCCAATCCGGAGCAATGAGGATCACCGGAATTCCCTCGGTCGCTACCCTGCGGAGCAGGCGAGGGAGCAACTGCAGCGGAGGATAAACGTATATCAGGCGATACTGACCCCATGGGGCCACCAACGCATCCGAGGCATCCGCCCAGGGATCCCTGGATCTGGCCACAAACCTCGACACCTTGCGATTGAGTCGAGAAGCCATCAGGTCCACATCCGGCGTGCCCCACCGTCTGCAAAGGAGTTGAAAGACCTCCGGGTGCAAGGACCACTCCCCCTGGTCCAGCGTCTGGGGACTTAGATAGTCCGCCTGCCAATTGTCTACGCCCGGAATGTAGACGGCCGACAGAGCCGGCACGCTTCTTTCGGCCCACCTCAGGATGCGGGCGACCTCGGAAGCCGCAGCTGAGCTCCGAGTCCCCCCTTGATGGTTGACATACGCCACTGCTGTGGCGTTGTCCGATTGTATCCTGATGGAGTGACCCTGTAGTTTCTCCGACCATGAGGAGAGGCACAGTCTGATTGCCCGTATCTCCAGCACATTGATCGGTAAGAGGGCTTCGTCCGGAGTCCAAAGCCCTTGGGCCGACAGGACTCCCCAGACTCCCCCCCAGCCCGTCAGGCTGGCGTCCGTCGTGATCACCGTCCATTGGATGGGGAGGAACGACTTCCCGGACCGAAGAGCCGGGGACCTCAACCACCACGTCAGGGACGCCCTGACCAGGTGACTCACCTGGATCTGAAGATCCAAGGACAACTGGGATTTGTCCCAAGTGGACAAGATCTCCTTCTGTAAGGCCCTGGTGTGCGCTTGGGCATAAGGAACGGCCTCGAAGGAGGCCACCATGAGTCCCAGGACTCTCATGCAAAAGCGGATTGACGACCATTTTCGGGACGTCAGCACCCGTACTGCAGACTGAAGTGTCAGTAGTTTTTCTGGAGGTAGGAAGACTCTTGCTTCCAAGGAGTCCAGAATCAGACCTAGATACTCCAGACGCTGAGTCGGGACTAGAACCGACTTCTGAACGTTCAGGAGCCACCCAAACTCCCTGAGGGTCTGACTGACGATAGTCACACTTTCTTCCAATTCTGAGCCACTGTCTGCTCTTAGAAGGAAATCGTCCAGATAGCCCACGATAGCAATGCCTCGCTGTCTCAGCAAAGCTAGGACCGGAGCAAGCACCTTGGTGAACACCCTCGGTGCCGAGGCCAGGCCGAAGGGAAGAGCCACAAATTGATAGTGGACTTCGCCGACCGCAAAGCGCAGAAACTTCTGGTGGCTTGCGCAGATCGGAACATGCAAGTAGGCGTCCTTGATGTCCAAGGATGCCAGAAAATCCCCTTGACGGAGTGTAGCGACCACCGTGCGAATGGATTCCATGCGGAATTTTTGCACCTTCACGAAGGCATTCAGGGCCTTGAGGTCCAGGATCGGCCGAACCCCGTCCTTTTTTGGAACAACAAACAGATTCGAGTAGAACCCCTGAAACCTCTCCTGGGACGGAACCGGCACAATTACTCCGGACCCGATCAAATCCTGTACAGCCCCCAAGAGGGCTGCCCGACGGGCAGGAAGGAGAGGGAGATTTGAGGGAAAGAATCTGTCTGGGGGCCAGGAGCGGAACTCTATTCTGTATCCTGAGGTGACCACCTCGCACACCCACCGGTCGGAGATCCGGGAGGTCCACCGATCCGTGAACCTGCGAAGTCGTCCCCCCACCCCAGAGACGGGCGGGGGCAAGACTTCACGCGGAGGCGGGCTTGGGAGCCGGCTTGTTCGGCTTACGCACCCAGGGGCGCTTGTGCCCGCCAGCCGCACTGTTGTCAGTCTGGGATGGCTTACCCGTGGACTCTGACGGACGAAAAAAAACCTTTTTTGCTGGAAAGGAAGGACCCGGTTTACGTCGGGCCTCCTTACCCTTGATAGTTTGAGGAAGGAGAGTGCTTTTACCTCCCGTGACATCCTTGATGATGTCATCCAGAGCAGCACCAAAAAGTCTACCACCCTTAAAAGGTAGATCCGTCAGGAGCTTCTTAGAGGCTAGGTCAGCAGACCAGCATTTCAACCAGATGAGACGACGCAATACCACCGCCGAGACAGAGGCCCTGGATATTAAAGGGGCCGCGTCCAACGTGGCGTCGCACACATATATCAGACCCTGCACCATCTGGTGGGCCAGAGCAATAGTGTCTGCAGGAAGGTTATACTCCTGCACAGTTTGGTGCAAAATTTTGCCCATTCCGTGAGTGTCTGAGACACAAGGGTCGCCGCTACTACGGGCCGTAGGGCGGATCCCAACAAGGCGAACATGGCTCTACTCACCACTTCTGACCTCCTGTCAGTGGGGTCCTTAAACGCAGGAGTCCCCTCCATCAGGAGAGTGGTGGCCTTGTTTAAACGGGCGACTGGAGGGTCGACCACCGGGGGAGAAGCCCACTTTTTAAGCAGGGCGTCTTCAAAGGGGTATCTAATAGACAAACGCCGCGGGACCATAAAAGTCTTCTGCGGCTTTTCCCAGACCTGGTCAATGAGCTGGTCAAAGAAAGGTACATATGGAAAAACCTTTTTAGAAGGCTTGGTCTTTAAAGAACCAAAGGAGACTGTATCCGCCTGAGGTTCTGCGGTCGCAGCATCTAGCTTGAGAGTGTCCCTCACAGCATCAATGAGTTCACTAACAAGCGCCCTGTCATTTACTGACTCAGAACTGGAGTCTTCCTCACAAGGAATGTCCTGTTCAAAACCATCCAAATATTCAGAGCTAGGGTCCTGAGCAGCAATAACTAGGCCCATATCTGAAGCAGAGCACTCCCCTTGTGGAGATAAAGTGGGGAGAGGGCGCTTTTTTGCTCCCTTGTGCTCACACACAGCTTCCATCCTGGTCAGAAATGATTCCAGGACTGCCGACAACTGGTCCATAGGGACCGCAGGTGCTGGAGCACTGGCTGCTGCCTCTGGCATGTTAGGGGAAGCTGGTGACTCTGACTCCATAATGTCCCTCTCAGACCACCCACAGGCCGTGCTGACTGAAGTAGGGGAATGCCCAGGGAACCCACCAACCTGACCAGGACCGCTCGGTTCCGCCGCTCTGTCTCACTGCGCCGCGCTGCTCAGCGTGAGTGAGCTGAGAGGAGAGAGTGTGAGGAGATTTGCGCCGTTTCCAGCGGCGCTAGAGGCCAACTAGTGCCAGAAAAGACGTGCGGCTACAAGAAAATGGCCGCCGCAATGTGCTCCGGCGGGCCCCGGCAAGATGGCCGCCAATGTAAAAATCAGCACACACACAAAACATGGCGCCGAACGGCGCCCAGGCCCCTCACCTCCAAAAACAAAACAGCCCCAGCGAGTGCAGAGCAGCATGAGCCCCCCCCCCAGGACAGTATGGCCCCCAGGCACCCCCCATAGTACAGCGCCAGCACTAGTGAACAGAGAGTGACATTAAAAACACAGGGGGAGACAGGGAAATCCCCCCACACAAGAAACACACAGCATGTACTCACCTGCAGCCAGGAGAGACTACTTACCCGTCCCCTGAGGGACCCGCTGGTGTTTCTGACAGAACTATCACAGTGCGGTACTGAGTAGCTGTCGGCCCGGTCCACCGCGAAAGATACAGCCGGACTGTTCTATCTTGAGAGGACCGCGGAGCTGGAAGCCCACCGGCCACCCCTGGAGTCGTGGGGCATGTCGTGAACTGAGTCTCACGCACACAAGGCGAGGATCAGCACGCTCGATGGTCGGACAGGGAAGACTACGAGGATATCTTGTACCCAACCTGTTGCCCAGCCGACAGTTGATAGAAGATCTCAAAAAAAAATAAAATAGGAAAAAAAATTCCAAAAGAATAAAAATAGGTCAGGAGACTGGCTCCTGAGGGAGCCACGTCTTCTCCTTCTGCTAGGCAGAAAAAAACTGAGGTCTGCTGACTGCAGTGGGAGGGTTATGCCCGGAGGGACCGCCCCCCTGGGCGGGGCTGTTCAGCTCTGGCTGTTTAGAATGTATGTATAACATCTCACATTCTGCCTAGGTCTTCTCCTGCAAGCAGGGACATAACCCACGTGTAAAGGTGTATAAGACACGCTGTGTCAGTCCATGGATGACAAGAGAAAACATATCACAGCATGGAAAGCAGCGAACAGGAGCTGACGCGTTTCGCACTGTGACTCAGTGCTTAATCATAGCTGATGGGATGAGCTCAAGAGTGTTCGGTTCCTAGTCTGAGCCCACCAGAAAGTTGTCCCTGTATCATGCTCCCTACAAACATGCAGCTGCAGGTGGGGGAATGCCTCAGCTGCAAATAAATTGCCACAGAACAGGGACAGAGTCCTGGGGATTTTGGACTAGGGTCCGAACATGCCTGGAGAAATTCCCGAGTCTCTGGTCACACAAGCACGGCACAGCGCAACTTCATCTCGACTTGCAAACGACTTCTTTAACAGAAGTCAATGCAAGCTACTCTGAAGTCGCCCCAAGTAGTGCAGGAACCTTTTTCTAAGTCGGAGTAACTTGAGTTGCTCTGATTAGAACAGTTTTGTTGCACTGAATGAGGCATGACTTGCCAGAGGACGAAGTCACCTCAGTGTAAACCAAGCATAATTGAAACATGCTGCAGTTCACAGACTTGAGGCTGCATTCACACCTGAGCGTTTTCAGCTCGTAAAATGTCCGGAAAAAACCCAACAAGCAAAATCCCATTAATTTAAATAGCCTGTTTACATATGAGCATTTTGTAGCCTGAAGCATAATGCCTAAAGCTCAAAAAAGTACATGAGCTTATTTTTGGGTAGATTACAGGTGTTGTTGTGCTTTTTACATTGGTGAGCTTTTGACCTGTGCAAAATACGCTGTGAAAATCGCTGGCAAAAAACGCACGACTTTCTGCCTGAATGAAGTGATTTTGTGATGCTTCCATGAGCGAGGAATGGAGAAAAAAAAAAAAAAAAAGTAAACCTTGTGAAGCATTATAATATTATAACACATCTCATCGTCCCTACACAACATACACCATGTAACACATGCATTTTAGCATGTGGGTTTTTGGAAACTAGCCCCAATCAACATCAATGCTTTTTTTTTTTTTTACCCAATTCAGCTCCGGAAGATTTTACCCCCCTTAAATTGGTTGTAAACCCTTTACAACCATTTAATGCTACAGGTAAGCCTATATTAAGGCTTACCTGTAGCTATCCAGAATATCTCTTAAACCTGCACGGTTTAGGAGATTGACATTAGCACATGCAGGGGACATCTCCTAAACCTGCACGGAGCCGTGATACCTGGAAGTTACCCCCGGGAGAGATGTTGCCGCCGGAGGGGGGGGGGGGTACGAGGACCGCTGCAGGGGCTTCGATATAAGGCAAGTAATTCATAATGAGCTAGTATGCTATGCAGGTTTTTTTTCTGAGGGTTTACAAGCACTTTCATAACCAGGCTATTTTTTTCTATTCAGCACTGCGCTGCAATGCTGTTCCCAAACTAGTTTATATCTTTTTTTTTCCACACAAATAAGAGCAATCTTTTGGTGGTATCACCACTGTGTGTTTCATTTTTTGCAATGTAAATGAAAAATTATCAAAGTTTGAAAAACCCACATTTATTTTAAAATATATATATATATATATATATATATATATATTTTTAGTTTCTGCGATAAAACATATCCAATAAAATACATACATTTTGGCCATACTGTATTCTGCTAAATGTTTTAAGAAAAAAAAAAATCCCAACAAGTGTATACCGACTGGTTTGCGTGAAAGTAAGGCCCTTTTCACACTGAGGCATTTTTACCGCGTTTTCGCGGTAAAAATAGCGCTGTAATAATGCCTGAAATAATCCTGCCCCAGCATTCTCAATGTGAAATCTCTGAGGGCTTTCACATTGAGGCGTTTTGCTGGCTGGGCGTTGAAAAAAATCCTGCAAACAGCTTTTTTAGAGCAACTTTAGGGCGCATAAAATAGCGTTGTAAAAACGCCTATCCCCATTGAAATGAATGGGATTCACGGTAAAAACGCATAGGCATAAGCGTTATTTTAAAAAATAGCGCTAACGCGTATGCGGTTTTACCGCATTTGCGCTATTTTTAGCGCGAACGCGGTAAAACCGCATACACGTTAGCGCTATTTTACCGCGATCGCGGTAAAATAGAGGTACAAAATCCCATAATTTTTGAGCGTTTTTTCCACGCCTCAGTGTGAAAGGGGCCTAATAGTGCCTACAAAGTACGGTTATTGGTTTATTTATACTAATGGCAGCAATCAATGTTTTATAATGCAACTGCGATAGCGTGGCAGCAATCTGACACTAAGCCCCCTTTCACACTGGGGCTGTAGCGCTAAAGCATCGCTCAATTTAGCGGCGCTTTAGCGCTGTTTAAGTGGCACTTTTCGTCAGCTAGCGGGTGCTTTTAACCTCCGCTAGCAGCCAAAGAAGGGGTTAAAAGCGCCCGTGTTGTGGCGCTTCCAAAGCACTGGCCATTCATTTCAATGAGCAGGGCGTTTTAAGAGCACTGTATACAGCGCTCCCAAACCACACCAAAGATACTGCTTGCAGGACTTTTCCTAACGTCCTGCAAGTGCACTGCCCCAGTGTGAAATGTCACACTTAAATTAATAGGAGGCGGTTTACAGGCACTATTTCTAGCGCTAAAAAGCCTGAAAACCACCTCCAGTGTGAAAAGGGACCAAGCTGATATTTTGGGGGGGGGGGGACTAAATGCCACTGATATCACCAGAGACATTAATACAGTGATCAGTGGTAATACTAAACACTGTCACTATACTGTCTGAGAAGGGGTTAACATCTAGGGCAATGAAGAGGTCAAATATGTGCCCATGTGTAGTGTGTGTGCTGCCTTTATGAAGAAATCTCTGTTTCTCAGAGAAACTAACAGATCACTCCCTTGTTGCCAACACAAGAGCTCTGTGCTGTGATTGCACGCAGCGGATCAGCAGGTCCTAGCCATGAATCATTGGTAGGGACTTGCTGACAGGCTTCTGCTGTGTACAATCATAGCGGGTGCTGGACGTGGGGCACATGCCCTAAACACGGCATTAGGCAGCAACGTACAGGTATGTCACTTTTCCTACAGCGGCTGCTCGTCCGCAGCCAAGTGGCTAAATCGATTTCCCCCAAACACTTAGCGGGCACCTCTCACAATCCAGCGCTGTCCCTGCCACCAGCCCCACTCGCCTCTCTTCATGGGATCACAGGCTACATTGAGAGCTGCAGGTGCCATAGGCTCCTCCTGATGTCAGTCAAATCCTGTGAGAAGGGAGCTGGCGGGGGTGACTAAGTAACAGTGTACGTATGGACGCACCCAGCTCGGGAAGGCGCCCTCTGTGGAGCCCCATAGCACAAGGCTTGCTGAGGGGGGCCCTCAGAAGAGGAGCTGAGAGCAGGGGACCCCCAATAAGGACGTAACGTATATTAACTTATAAAAATGCTATAACAAGGAGAATTAGAATTTGTCAATGGCTGAATCCGAGCAGACAGTTCACTGTCTGCCTGTAGAGGGAGCTCTACACGTGACATAGGCTTGACCACCTCGCCTGAATGCCTGGCTGCCAGGTACGCGGGGGCAGTGTGCGGTCTAACAAGTAAACTTGAAATCTACTAAGTGAAATAACAAATAACATTTTCAGCATCCTCGGTGTACGGCCTCACCAACCCATCCGTGTCCCGGCTCCGCAGAGCACAAGGGTCGCTGTGGAAGTCGCCGACGCCCCCTTCTCCCGCCATAGTTCCTCGCGCTTCACTCCGCGTTCAACACGTGACCTCTCCTCAATACTCCGCCACTGAGGGAGCTTGCCGCTTCACCACTCTACGCCAATCAGCTTCCTCCTGACTAATAGGGGGCGTGTCACAGTCCAATCTAGAAGCTGTAAGTGTCAGTGTGAAGTACGTCATGGACAAGTGTGCCCTTTATGTTTGCCTGATTTTATTTTTTCTATTTTTTACAAGTGACGAGTGAATCACGAGGCCATGATTTCCATTTTTTTTTAACTGACACAATGTTAGACAGCTGATTGGTCAGTACCAATAATGGCTAAAATCCTCTCAGTCTCTAAATAAAAGACCTGTCTGCAGTTCTGTGCCAGGAGAGAGCCATTATCACCTCACAGTGGGTCGGTGTCACCTACCTTCTTTCTGTTCCAGTGCTGCATACTCTGTAAGGGGTCTTCCAGATTGGTAGCCATGGGACGGTAAAAACGGGCAGCTGAGCCGCTGTTTTAGACCCCTTTCACACTGAGGCGTTAGCAGTAAAGCGCCGCTAGTTTTATCAGCGCTTTGGAGTTAAAAGCACCCGCTTAGGCCCCTTTCACACTGGGGCGGGCATGTGCGGTATAGCGGTGTGATTTTCAGCGCCGCTATACCGTCGTATTTGACCGCTATCGGTGCGGTTTTAACCCCCGCTAGCGGCCGAAAAAGGGTTAATACCGCGGTGTCCTGTTGATTTCAATGGAAAGGAGCTGTATACACACCGCCCCAAAGATGCGGCTTGCAGGAGATTTTTTTTTCTCCTGCCAGCGCATCACCTCAGTGTGAAAGCCCTTGGGCTTTCACATTGAGAATGCTGGGGCAGGAGTATTTCAGGCGTTTTTTATGCGCTATTTTTAGCGCTAAAACGCCTGAAATACGCCTCAGTGTGAAAGGGGTCTTAGCGCTGCTTTCAAAGCACTTTTAAGGCGCTTTGAAAGCGGCACCCATTCATTAAATGGGCAGGAGCGGTGTATGCACCGCCCCAAAGATGCTACTTGCAGGACTTTTTTCCTGTCCTGCAAGTGCACCGCCCCAGTGTGAAAGCACTCAGGTTTTCACACTGTGGCAGCAGGAGAGGCAGTATTTTAGGCGCTATTTTTAGCACAAACATGCCTGGAAAGCGCTCCAGTGTGAAAGGGGTCTAAAGGCAATTTCACACTGGGGCAATGAGAGTGTCGGCGGTAAAGCGCCGCTAATTTTAGCGGCACTTTTTTCATCCGCTAGCGGGGTGCTTTTAACCCCAAAAAGGGGTTAAAAACTCCCGCGTTGCGGCACTTTCAAATCCCTTTTCAGGCGCTTCCAAAGCGCTGCCCATTCATTGCAATGTTTGTATCACTATAGGGTGGTACTGTGGATACATATTAGATAATGATGTGCCACATCCTAACTTATTTGAGATACTGAATAGAAATACTACATGGACTTTTTAAGCTCTGAGATACATAAAGAAGTTGTAGTAAAAATTAATTATCTTTATTACAAAACAACGACTAAAAACATACACGTTGATAAAATCTCACAATATACATGTAGCGGGGTGCTAAATTTAGGGGAAGTGTTTGGGTGGTAGTTATGCCCAAACACCCTAATTGATAGAGTTCTTGAAACTATTTTTGTCCACAGGTGGAGTATTGGTGTACAGTTCCCTGTGGCCTGCAGGTGGCGCTGCCATGGTGGGCCAGGTTTGAACCGCTGACACAGTGCTGTGCCTTGTGTGTCCCTTCTCGGCAGCCGTGCAGTGAGTGTGGTCTACCTGCTGGGCATGCTGGGAGAGGATATAAAAGGGGCAGACGCTGCCTGTTCGGGGTTCTCGTTCCTGTCCGCCCTGGGCACCTTTAGCTGACTGTGGTTCGTTGTCAAGGGTCCCAGGCACCTTCAGCCCTGGGACTGCAACAAAGGTCTGGGCCCAGCACCTTTGGCTGGAGCCCACCGGGGATCGAGGAATCTCAGGGTGCCGCCTTGCGAGGGGACCCGTATCCTAGATGAGGAGGCCGGGGGAGGAACCGTTCCAAGGGACTGGTGCGGAAGTCACAGTGAAGGAAGGGTCCCGGTAACTCTCTGGAGGGATGTCTTCTCCTTGAACAGAGACCAAGTTCACCAGGTCTGTGGAAGAGACTTTGGGTAAAGTTCGAGTACCATTTCGGCTGCTAGTCCTAAGCTAGGGAGACTATCCGAATGGGCTGAGTCTGCTTGAGAATCGGAGCAGTGAATTGTGTTATGTTTGTTTCCTGGACCTCATCCATATCTTAAGCTGTCCTGTTCTCCTTCCAATCTTTTGTGTCAGAGACTGTGTTTTATAAGGAAATAAACCTCTACGTTGGAGTGCAGCTGGTGTGGACATTCAAGTTACTGTGGGGATACAAGGACTTGTCTTTATTCAATATAGAGGTGAGAGACATTCTCTGGTTGTCTAACTGTGGAAGACCCATCAACAACACCGCTCAACCTCTTCATATAGGAGGGTACGGGCTTGTGGTGCGAGGAGCCAAAGTTAATGCAGGTAAAGAAAGGGGTCTGTGCACTACACGTGGGGGCTCGAGTCCGGGATTTCCACAGTAGAAAGAAGCCCAGAGTTTGAACTTGTTTCCCCTGTGAAGTTCCGTGGAGGTCGGCCATCTTTGGAGAAAAGTAACTGCGCCACGAGGAGAGCTCCAGCTGCGTAGTTCGTGGGCGTGCCTAAGGAAAGAAAGCCTGTGAATATTGCAGAGATGGAAGGAGCCTCGCCATGTGAGGAGTTGGTGACTTTGGCGTCAGAGAGACAGTGCACCTGGATCGGCGAGTGGGTAACATTGCGTCTAATGCCGCATGGATTCCGAGTTCAACTACCATGAACGTTACCTCCTTTGCTGCTTCTGTGACCAATACAGGGATCTGACTGAAGCCTCGGGGGTCGATTCGCTCTCTGTCTGCAGAGAGGCGGAGGCCCTTGGAGTGGTTTGTCCCGGATGCCAGGGACTGGTGGTGCATCTTCGGGAGATGTGAGCAGTGCAAGGAGTTTTTATTTGAGGTGGAGCAGCCTACTGAAAAGCCTCAGGCCTTTCGTCTGAACTGCCTTACAGGCGCCACCACTTTGGAATAAGGAACCAGAGCTTCCGCAGTCACCCCTACGCACACTGTTGAGACTTCGGAGGAAGTCGCGGATGAAAGTGTTCCGGTCGATGAGGAACAAGAGTCGGAGAGACCGGAGGATGCTGTTTCGGTCTTTACTGAGTCCTCACTCCCACCGCCCAAGAGGAAGGTCGGCTAAGTTACAGCTTCCTGCGGCCGTGGTAGAGTCACACCCCAGCGCTTGCCCGGATCGGATGCATCCACTGGGAAAAGTCCCGGACATCCTGCTTCAACTACAAGCCGAGGTAAGCCAGGGAAAGGGACCTTGGCTAAGGTCCGAAGTGTCGGGGATGCGTGGGCCATGGACCCCAGGGCCCTTGAACTTGTCAGAGGCGGTGATTCGTCATCCATCCGGAGTTACCTGCCGGCGGAGGAATGTGATACCTCCGATCTGGAGTCAATCTCCGATCCAGGGGATGATGTGGCCATTGATGAGTTTTTTGAGCGGAAGGGTGGGGATAAGGTACCCCTGTCCTCGTCCCGTAGGAAGAGGGACTCACCCATAGTCACTGGGGATGCTTCACCCCGGGTGGAAGCCCTGGAGCCTGAGGAGGAATCTGTCCCGTTGTCTGCCCTTCCACCACTGGCGATGCCTGTACCTGTTGCTGAGGTAGCGAGAGTGTCATTGCGGGCCCCTATGTCTGGTCCAGAGGCAGTGAAAGTGCCTCAACACCCGGATACCATCATTTTACCAGGGATGGGAGATCGAGCAACCATGCCACCATTGTCCCGGTTACAGAGGTTGTTCAACCAGAAAGTTGCAAGCGAGTATGGATGGGAATACCCGTACCTGCCTAAAGAGTTGCTGTTTGAAGTGGAGGCCTATAGATATCGGTGGTACGTGGACTTTGTCTGGACTCATCTAAAGGTACCCCAGGCCCGTAGGTACTACTCCTGTTCCGCCGCAGCCACTAAGCGGTACAAAGAGTGTAAAGAGTCATGGATGCTCGGCAGACACATACATGCCGATAAAGTGATCATTTGCCGAAAGGATAAAGACAATGCTGAATATCACATTGACACTTTTGATAAAAACTGGAAACCACTGTTGTTGCCGCACCCGCAGTACTATCTTTAAGAGACTGGACTCTTTTGTGTTTGCCTTTGTTTTATTCTGGAGTATATTCTCCTGGAGCCCAAGAACTTTAGCCCTTGCATATGGGGTTTTCTACTTGCTGGAAGAGCGGGAGTAGTTGTTTTTTTTCTCCTCTCACAGCGCCTAAAAGACAGAGACTTTTGGGATAGAAGTAGCTCAGGGCCAAAGGAGAAGAAGGAAGATTTACCCTAAAAAAATTTTTTTAGGACAAGTGTCTTGACGGTGACGCTTCCACTAGTTGGCGGTGTTGCATAACTTTTATATTGCATTTTAGATGTGACTTACTTTTTAGAAGGAAATGATTTTTCCTTCGGGGAGAATTCTTTCACTTCTAGTGTATATAGGTTGGAATGTCAATTATTGGTTGTGTGTTTTCTTTTCTTCCTCTGCAGGTGGACACCAAGCAAATCACTGAGAATGGGGTGGGTTTAGCTATTGCAGAGGGAAGGGAAAATGTAAATGATAAATGTGTTTTATGTGACATTGAGAATGTGATGTACACATGTGTTTTCTCTGCTCTTCTTTCATTTCTGCAGTTAACTCCCTTTCCCCATGTTCAAGTTCCGGCACAAACAAACATTTTTTTTTCTCTTTTCCAAATTGTTTTTTGTAGATAGTTTCTGGAATAGGTCTATGTTGACTCAGGCTTGAGGGACATAGGTTTGCTCCAGACACTGGGGACCAGTGTCTATTTAGTGGGGGGAGTATGTAGCGGGGTGCTAAATTTAGGGGAAGTGTTTGGGTGGTAGTTATGCCCAAACACCCTAATGGATAGAGTTCTTGAAACCATTTTTGTCCACAGGTGGAGTATTGGTGTACAGTTCCCTGTGGCCTGCAGGTGGCGCTGCCATGGTGGGCCAGGGTTGAACCGCTGATACAGTGCTGTGCCTTGTGTGTCCCCTCTCGGCAGCCGTGCAGTGGGTGTGGTCAACCCGCTGGGCATGCTGGGAGAGGATATAAAAGGGGCAGACGCTGCCTGTTTGGGGTTCTCGTTCCTGTCCGCCCTGGGCACCTTTAGCCCAGGGGCGGGTCTGCGGTTCATTGTCAAGGGTCCCAGGCACCTTCAGCCCTGGGACTGCAACAAAGGTCTGGGCCCAGCACCTTTGGCTGGAGCCCACCGGGGATCGAGGAATCTCAGGGTGCCGCCTTGCGAGGGGACCCGTATCCTAGATGAGGAGGCCGGGGGAGGAACCGTTCCGAGGGACTGGTGCGGAAGTCACAGTGAAGGAAGGGTCCCGGTAACTCTCTGGAGGGATGTCTTCTCCTTGAACAGAGACCAAGTTCACCAGGTCTGTGGCAGAGACCAAGTTCACCAGGTCTGTGGCAGAGACCAAGTTCACCAGGTCTGTGGCAGAGACCAAGTTCACCAGGTCTGTGGCAGAGACCAAGTTCACCAGGTCTGTGGCAGAGACCAAGTTCACCAGGTCTGTGGCAGAGACCAAGTTCACCAGGTCTGTGGCAGAGACCAAGTTCACCAGGTCTGTGGCAGAGACCAAGTTCACCAGGTCTGTGGCAGAGACCAAGTTCACCAGGTCTGATGCAGAGACCAAGTTCACCAGGTCTGTGGCAGAGACTTTGGGTAAAGTTCGAGTACCATTTTGGCTGCTAGTCCTAATCTAGGGAGACTATCCGAATGGGCTGAGTCTGCTTGAGAATCGGAGCAGTGAATTGTGTTACGTTTGTGCCTGGACCTCATCCATATCTTAAGCTGTCCTGTTCTCCTTCCAACCTTTTCTGTCAGAGACTGTGTTTTATAAGGAAATAAACCTCTACATTGGAGTGAAGCTGGTGTGGACATTCAAGTTACTGTGGGGATACTAGGACTTGTCTTTATTCAATATAGAGGTGAGAGACATTCTCTGGTTGTCTAACTGTGGAAGACCCATCAACAACACCGCTCAACCTCTTCATATAGGAGGGTACGGGCTTGTGGTGCGGTGTGCCTCTCTCTTCCTGCAAGGAGCCAAAGTTAATGCAAGTAAAGAAAGGGGTCTATGCGCTACATACATATTGCCTGTAAACGTTTATCACACACTAAATAACACCATATCACTCCCGAATAATCGCAGGGATGCCTGGTGTGGCGACTATCAATATACCATCAGGCTTGGTGTAGATAGATGTGGCCTGATGCAGCTCTACATGTTACGCGCATCAGCACTTCATCAGGAGATAGGCAATTAGTCTAGATGAATAAAACCATAAGATAAATCTTACATTGCAATTAAAGAAAAACAAATACATACTATATACTTATAAACACTGGTAGTCCATATACACACTGGTAGTCCATAGGGCATACTGGGCATTTGCCCAGTGGGCCAGGGCCCCCGGGCCAATTGTCCTTGTGGGGCCTAAATCTGAGCTTCCCCATGAGCCCTCACTGCTCACCCAGCCTCTCTGCGGGCACCCACTAAGTTAACGGCCAGCCATCAGGGACCGGGGTGCAGAAACTAGAGATCAGCTGACCTGTGACCGTGAAGGGGGAGGAGCTGGAGGAGGTCTTGTGCTTGAGCTGTGACTCACAGCCTGTGAGGAAACCCCATCTCCTGATCTTGGGACAGGTGTCACAGTGACACAAACTGCCATTGGTCGACACATGGAAGGAGCCAGAGAGAAAGTGCCAGTGATGATATTGTAGATCTCCCAAGGTAAGAACTTGTCAGGTGGGGGGATAGCGCTGGGGATAGGGGGATCGGGGAATGAGGGGGATGAAGGCTTCTATAGGAGGATCAGACCTTATCACTGGTGTGTGACCCCTTAGCCTGGCTGCATCCCCTCTTTTTTTCTGTCCACCTGGCTCCATCCTCCCCTCCACCTGGCTGTATCCCCCCTCCTCTGTCCACCTGGCTCCATCCTCACTCCACCTGGCTGCATCCCCTTCTCCTCTGTCCACCTGGCTCCATATTCCCCTCCACCTGGCTATATCCCCCCTCTGCTCTGTCCACCTAGCTCTGTCCTCCCCTCCACCTGGCTGCATCCCCCTCTCCTCTGTCCACCTGGCTCTGTCCTCCCCTCCACCTGCCTGCATGCTCCTTCTGCTCTGTCCACCTGGCTCCGTTCTCCCCTCCACCTGGCTCCATCCCCCCTCTCCTATGTCCACCTGGCTCCATCCTCCCCTCCACCTGGCTGCATCCCCCCTCACTTCTGTCCACCTGGCTCCATCCTCCACTCCACCTGGCTGCATCCCCTCCTCTCTTTTGTCCACCTGGCTTCGTCCTCTCTTCCACCTGGCTGCATCCCCTCCTCTCTTCTGTTCACCTGGCTCCGTCCTCCCCTCCACCTGGTTGCATCCCCTCCTCTCTTCTGTCCACCTGGCTCCATCCTCCCCTCCACCTGGCTGCATCCCCTCCTCTCTTCTGTCTACCTGGCTCCATCCTCCCGTCCACCTGGCTGCATCCCCTCCTCTCTTCTGTCCACCTGGCTCCATCCTCCCTTCCACCTGGCTGCCTCCCCTCCTATCTTCTGTCCACCTGGCTCCGTTCTCCCCTCCATCTGGCTGCATCCCCTTGTCTCTTCTGTCCACCTGGCTGCATCCCCTCCTCTCTTCTTTCCACCTGGCTCCGTCCTCCCCTCCTCTCTTCTGTCCACCTGGCTGCATCCCCACCTCTCTACTGTCCACCTGGCTCCATCCTCCCATCCACCTGGCTGCATCCCCTCCTCTCTTCTGTCCACCTGGCTCCGTCCTCCCCTCCACCTGGCTGCATCCCCTCCTCTCTTCTGTCCACCTGGCTGCATCCCCTCCTCTCTTCTGTCCACCTAGCTCCACCTTCCCCTCCTCTCTTCTGTCCACCTGGCTCCGTCCTCCCCTCCTCTCTTCTGTCCACCTGGCTCCGTCCTCCCCTCCTCTCTTCTGTCCACCTGGCTCCGTCCTCCCCTCCTCTCTTCTGTCCACCTGGCTCCGTCCTCCCCTCCTCCTCTTCTGTCCACCTGGCTCCGTCCTCCCCTCCTCTCTTCTGTCCACCTGGCTCCGTCCTCCCCTCCTCTCTTCTGTCCACCTGGCTCCGTCCTCCCCTCCTCTCTTCTGTCCACCTGGCTCCGTCCTCCCCTCCTCTCTTCTGTCCACCTGGTTCCGTCCTCCCCTCCTCTCTTCTGTCCACCTCGCTCCGTCCTCCCCTCCACCTGGCTGCATCTCCCCTCTCCTCTGTCCACCTGGCTCCATCTTCCCACTCACTTGGCTGCATTGCCCCTTTCCTCTGTCCACCTGGCTCGTGTTCGAACATATCGGCCAGAGACGATTTGGAATACACAGATGCATTCAATCCATAGTGTCGGGCCTGACACATGAAATGTGAGTGAATTTTTTAATGTTTTAATCCTTTTAAAAAACTTTATCACACTATTGGAGCCGCCTCCTTCCATTTTACACATATGTGGGTCGTGGCACAAGATCTGGAGAGGACAGCGTGCAGTTCAAACAGCTTTTTGGATTAAAGCATTAATTGCTTAACCACTTCAGCCCTGGAACATTTTACCCCCTTAATGACCAGAGCATTTTTTGCGATACAGCACTGCGTTGCTTTAACTGACAATTGCGCAGGCGTGCAACGCTGTACCCAAACAAAATTGACATCCTTTTTTCCCCACAAATAGATTTATTTTGGTGGTATTTGATCACCTCTGCGGTTTAAATTTTTTTGCGCTAAAAACAAAAAAGACTGACAATTTTGAAAACAAAGTAATATTTTTTACTTTTTGCTATAATAAATATCTCCAAAAAAGTTATAAAAAAAATTATTTCTTCCTCAGTTAAGGCCGATATGTATTCTTCTACATATTTTTGGTAAAAAAAATCGCAATAAGCGTATATTGATTGGTTTCCACAAAAGTTATAACGTCTACAAAAGAGGGGATAGATTTATGGCATTTTTATTAACTACTACACCGATAACAGAGTGCTCCTAATCCAGCATATTATGAAAATCCAGGCAGTGTGCAATAATAAGCTAGATATTACATTACTACCAGTGGATATAAACATCAACAGAGGAGTGAGCGATAGGTTTTTTAAACATCCTGGGCATAACAGAAGTTCCTGTTTAATACAACACTCACAAGGTGAACCCCTGTCATGGTGGAGAAAATCAGCAGTTTGTCCGCAACCGCGGAAGCAGTCAGCAGAGGGAGATAGTCCCATTTTATACAGTTTAGCGGGGGTGAGGTGTAAATTATGGAAATTTTTTAGTTGAATCACCCTATCCCTCGAGGAGATAACAGAGGTTTTGAACATATCACAGAACTCAGACCAATACTCTTCTGTGATAGAGATTTCAAAGGAGGCCCAGCTCTCTTGAGCCATTCAAAACCTAGGGTTGGTGTCTGTCAAGAGAGTGGAGTAATACGTGGATATAGGTTTCGTCTGGTCCGGGTCTCTCAGAAGTTTTTCCAGGTCAGGTGTCTTAATAGGACTGAGCAGAGAACCAAACTGAGTACGAATAGCATGTCAGAGTTGGAAATAGTAAAATAGGTATGTCGATGGGATGTCAAAATCTGTCTGCAGTTGAGAAAAGGATTTAAACCCCTGGGGGGTATATAAATGACATAGGTATTTCACTCCTTTTGATGTCCATCTGATAGGGTCAGGTATAAAACATAACTCCTTAAGGTTAGGGTTGAACCACAAGGGACGTTCAGAATAGGGAGATGGAGGTTTGGATTATCGACATGCCCGGTCCAGTTAGGGTAGAGCCATTTATGAATGTTAACCAGCTGGGATGCTAGGTAGTAAAGGTAGAAGTTAGACTGCATTCACACCTGAGCGTAAGCGCTTCGAGCGTTTTTACCGTCGTTTTTACCGTCGTTTTGTCGCGCGAATTTGCGCCCGTCGAAACGCTCGTTGTCGCGCTAGACGCTTGAATCGGGCGTTTCCATTACATTCTATGACTCCTAAAACGCCCAAATCTGCCCGATTCGCGCGACAAAAAAGGGTCCGGAACTTGTTTGAGCTTCAGGCGTTTGGCTTCAGGCGTTTTTGAGTGGAGATGTGAACCATCTCCATAGAGAATAATGGATTTTTTCCCCTCTAGCATTTTGTAGCTTAGGGCTACAAAACACTCAGGTGTGAATGCAGCCTTAGGGAATGCCAAACCTGCCATATGTGAGGGGAGGCACAGAGTTTCTAGCGCAACTCTAGAGGACTGCCCGTTCAAAAGGAACGCAATACAGATGGAGTCAATGCTTTTAAAAATTGATTTGGGAATTTTGCAAGTTGAATTAGCCATAACATACAGTAGTTTATGTAAGTAAACCATTTTAAGGACATTGGCTCTCCCCATGAGATCCAGGGGCAGATCTTTCCACTGTTTGGTCTGTGTCTGTAGTTGTAGCAGTAGGGGGCGTAGATTATTGGCAATATACAAGGATAGTGGTAATTGAACTATAACCCCTAGATATCTAAAAGAGTTTAGAGTTCGAGTGAATCAGCGGGAGTACAGTTTGATCTAGTGGAAATAGGATAGATTTATCCCAGTTCACCCGGAATCCGGAATAGTCACCAAACAAGTTAACTTCAGACAAGAGATTATCAAGAGATGTATGAGGGTTCACTAGATAGACTAGAGTATCGTCAGCATTGAGAGATATATGCTCTTCAATGTCATTTATAGGAAGACCCTTAATAACCGGAGAGCTACTTATCCTTACAGCAAGGGGCTCCATAGCCAAAGCAAATAGGAGGGGCGATAAGGGAAACCCCTGCCTGGTGCCTCTAGTAATCGGAAAGGGCTCAGTGGCCTGAGAGTTAATTCTCAGTCGGGCAAGCGATGATGTGTAGAGTAGCCGTATCCACGCTATGAGTCGAGGGCCAAACCCATAAAGTTGCAATACCCAAAATAGATAAGGCCACTCTAAACTATCGAAGGCTTTACAAGTGTCTAGTGACACAATAACACGGGTAGAGGTACAGTCAGTGGCGGCTGGTGCTCAAATTTTTTGGGGGGGGCGCAAACAAACTGAAAAAAAAAAAAAAAAACATCAATTGCCGCCACTGTGCCCATTAAACGCAGCCACTGTGCCCAAACGCCACTAGTTTCCCCCCATATACAGCCAGTTTGTCCCCCCATATACAGCCAGTTTGTCCCCACAATACAGCCAGTTTGTCCCCACAATACAGCCAGTTTGTCCCCACAATACAGTCAGTTTGTCCCCACAATACAGCCAGTTTGTCCCCACAATACAGCCAGTTTGTCCCCACAATACAGCCAGTTTGTCCCCAAAATACAGCCAGTTTGTCCCCCCAATAATACAGCCAGTTTGTCCCCCCAATAATACAGCCAGTTTGTCCCCCCAATAATACAGCCAGTTTGTCCCCATTATACAGCCAGTTTGTCCCCATTATACAGCCAGTTTGTCCCCATTATACAGCCAGTTTGTCCCCATTATACAGCCAGTTTGTCCCCATTATACAGCCAGTTTGTCCCCATTATACAGCCAGTTTCCCCCCATTATACAGCCAGTTTCCCCCCATTATACAGCCAGTTTCCCCCCAATATACAGCCAGTTGCCCCCCAATATACAGTCAGTTGCCCCCCAATATACAGCCAGTTTGTCCCCCGTATGCAGCCAGTTTGTCCCCCGTATGCAGCCAGTTTGTCCCCCAATATACAGCCAGTTTGTCCCCCAATATACAGCCAGTTTGTCCCCAATATGCAGCAAGTTTGTTCCCCAAATACAGCCAGTTTGTCCTCATAATACAGCCAGTTTGTCCTCATAATACAGCCAGTTTGTCCCCCATATGCAGCCAGTTTCCCCCCAATATACAGCCAGTTGTCCCCCATATGCAGCCAGTTTGTCCCCCATATGCAGCCAGTTTGTCCCCCATATGCAGCCAGTTTGTCCCCCATATGCAGCCAGTTTGTCCCCCATATGCAGCCAGTTTGTCCCCCATATGCAGCCAGTTTGTCCCCCAATATACAGTCAGTTGCCCCACCAATATACAGCCAGTTACCCCCCAATATACAGCCAGTTTGTCCCCCGTATGCAGCCAGTTTCCCCCCCAATATACAGCCAGTTTGTCCCCAATATGCAGCAAGTTTGTTCCCCAAATACAGCCAGTTTGTCATAATACAGCCAGTTTGTCCCCCCCAGCCCTGCACTTACCTTCCTCGAGTCAGCGCCATCCTTCTTCCGTCCTCGATGTCTTCTCCCGCCCTCGATGTCGCTTCAGCCAATCAGGTTACCGGTAACCAGACCCGGTGAACCTGATTGGCCAGGGAACGCACCCCTGTGCGTCCTCTCATTAGATATTTAGAAGCCGATTACAGCCCTCAGGCTGTAGTCGGGAAGCCTATCAGAGCCACTGGCTCTGATAGGCACTTCTAAAGGCCAACCAGACACTGTTATTCAGATGGCCAGCGCTCAAGGGGCCGGCCATCTGAATAGTGGGTGGCAGCAATACATAGGTTCATGCAATGCATGAACCTATGTATTGTTGTGAGTGACGGCCGGGGGCAGAAGGGAAAAAAAAAAAAAACTCTTAAAGGGCCCGTTTTTTTTTGTTTTTTTTTTTGGTGACCACAGGAGGGGGGGCGGCGCCCGGGCGCCCCTATGGACGGGCCGCCACTGGGAACAGTCATGGGGATAGGTGAGTGAGTGAGTGAGTGAATAACTTGTATAGCGCTACAAATACGAACTAAATCGCCTCAAGGCGCTTTGCATCCAGTGACATCCTGATCCATCAGAATAGGTGGGTCTTAAGTTTTTTCCTGAAGGCCCGGTGATTTTCTTCCATGCGGATGTTGGTGGGTAGAGCGTTCCATAGCCGTGGTCCTTGGACTGCAAATCTTCGTTCTCCCTTTGATTTGTAGCGGGCCTTGGGGATGTGAAGGAGGTTTTGGTTGGTTGATCGGAGATTGCGATTGGGGGTGTAGTGTTTTATCTTCTCGCATAGATATTGTGGAGCATTTCCCTGTGTGCACTTGTGGGTGAGACAGAGGGTCTTGAATGTGATCCGATCCTTTACGGTTAGCCAATGAAGGGTCCTCAGTGATGGGGTGATGGATTCCCAAGGTTTTTTTCCCGTTACCAGCCTGGCAGCCGTGTTCTGGACGACTTGTAGGCGCAAAATCTGGTATTTGGGTAGTCCGAGGTAGAGGGCGTTTGCGTAATCGAGTCGGGAGTTGATAATTGTTCCAACTACTACTGCTGTATCCTCTTTTGGGATGAAGGGGATGAGTCTACGTAGTAGACGGAGGAGATGGTGAGATCCGCTGACTACTGATCCAATTTGTGCGTCCATCGACATCTCTGAGTCAAAGATGACAAACTGTGGAACAACCTACAAATATTCATTCTGGTTTAACAGCCTGGTATAAATCCCCCTTGATCACTTAGCCAGGATCTTGGCCAGAATTTTAACATCCACATTAATGAGAGAGATAGGTCTAAAAGAGTCACATTTGAGCGGTTCTTTCCGTGGTTTGAGTATCAAAATAATTAAAGCCTCTCTCATAGAAGGAGGGAGCACTCCATCTTTCAGGGCCTCATTACATGCATTGAGTAAGATGGGACTCAAGAGGTGTCGAAATTGCACATATCATTCAGCTGAAAAGCCATCCAAGCCCAGGGTCTTATGAGGCGAAAGCTGCGAAATTGCCAGGGAGAGCTCCTCAACAGAGAAAGATTTGTCCAATTCAGTCTGGTCTTGGTCAGAAAGTCGGGGCAGCACCGCCTGTGTCAATTAGTCGTCCAGTTGGGCATCAGAGTAGTGGGCCCTAGTAGCGTATAAATCACAATAGAAGATGAGGAAGGCATCTGTTATCTCCTGAGGGACATCACTAACCCTATCCTGAGAAGTTAGAATCCTTGGAATAGAGATGGGAGTATGGTCCAGCCTAGTTAGATATGCAAGTAGGCGACCCGCCTTATTGCCGTGCTCGATCGACTTCTGAGTGACATAGAGCATACATTTTTTAATAATGTCCAAGAGTCGGAGCTCATATTCTCTACGACTATGTAGCCATGAGGTCCGGGTAGCCGGAACGGGATTCACAGCATATGCTGCTTCTGCAGCTACCATCTTATTTTCTAGATCCTAAGTGCACTGCTGGGTGTTCTTGCGCAAAATTCCAGTAATGGACATAAAGGTGCCTCGTAGCATGGCCTTAGAAGCCTCCCAGGCAGTTGAGGACCCAACAGTGCCCTGATTCGTATGCCAATAATCCGTAATGTTCTCCTGCAGTCATTGTGTACTATCTCATCCTCCAACCAATGGGAGTAAAGCCGCCAGACAAAAGTGCAGCATTTTTTATTTATTTTTATTAGTAATGGCGGTGATATGTGATTTTTATCGGGACTGCGACATTGCGGCGGACATATCGGACACTTTTCACACTATTTTGGGACCATTGACATTTATACAGCCATCAGAGCTAAAAATAGACACTGATTACTGTGTAAATGTCCCTGGCAGGAAAGGGGTTAAACACTAGGGGGCGATGAAGGGGTTAAGTGTTTTCCCTCAGTGTGTTCTAACTGTAGGGGGGATGGGCTACCACTGATATGACAGAGATCACTGCTCCCGATGACGGGGCAGAACAGGGAAATGCCTTGTTTACATAGGCACTTCCCCGTTCTGCCTCTCCTCGTCGCAATCGCGGGCCGCCGGTGGACATCAAATCCGTGGGACCCGCGGGCACACTCCCAAGGCGCGCCCGCTATCCTGCTTTTGCGGACTGACATATGGGTACGTCAGTTTGTGCAGGAGTGCCATTCTGCCGACATATATCAGCTGTGAGGGATTGACCAGCCATACAGTCTCCAGCATTGCAGCAAGCATTATCTTGCTAAAAGCACATTTGACCTTCTTTTAGTTAATAAGGTCAATACTATCTGGTAAGCAGAAACCCTAAAGGCCCATTCACACGATCGGACTTTTCAACAACAACGGTCCGATGGACGTGTTTTATTGGACAATCTGACCATCTGTATGCTTTATCGGACAATTGTTGTCGGAATTACCATGGACAAATGTTCGCTGTGCATGCTCTCAAACTTTACAACAACAAATGTGTTTAGTCGGATCATCCGATCGTGTGTACACAAGTCCATCGGACTAAAATCCAAAGTACAAACACGCATGCTCAGAACCAATGCTAAACATCAGACAACAATAGCACAAGTTACCCAAAGGGTGGCGGTAAAGAGCTGAAAAACCACGTGATTTGGTGAATGTTGGCTGAAAATGTTCTGCCGTATGTATGCAGAACAAGTTCACGGCCAACGCCCTTCAGACCAACATCAACGGAAAAGTCAGAGGGAAGTCCGATCGTGTGTATCAGGCTTTATACTGAGCACTTTGGGTGGATTACTTTAGTCGGTGAAGGTGTCTTATTCATCTCCAGGAACGGAAGAATTATCCCCTACCATTGTTATTTATTCACATTGGACTTTCACTAGTTTTCTGTGTGTTTTTTTTTTTACAAATTTTATTTTTACAATTTTTCACTTCAGCTTGTAAATATTGTCAGCCTTTACCAGTGTCACCACGTTCCAGGTCATACTGTTGTGTGTGTATATTGCCAATTTTTTCATTACTAGTGTCACTTCGTTGCAGACTCATATTGCCAATTGTATATTTTCTAGTAATAGGTTCATTGCCAACTCACATCACCAATCAACTTACTAGTGTATTCTGTTGCACCTCACCATGTGTAGCCTATTATCCACTTAGGGATCTTAGGTTCCTATATATGTTAAGTTGCACTTTATATTTGTTCACCATTAGCGCCCCCTATTTCCCGTTTACATTCCCTCCCACTGTTAACACAATATGGCCACCCAAAGGTGTCCCAAGTCTTTTACAATCCTATAGTGTACTGTATACTTAAAAAGAAAAAACAACTTACAAAAAAAATACGTAACTTGATGCTGGCACTCAGTGGTAGCTGCCTGTAAAAACCTAGTGGAGGAAAACATAATCTCTTATGGGATGTGCATAGCCAGATTCAGTTTAAATATAACTAAAATACATCAAGAAAATTGTAGTTGTCATTATTTGTAATTTGTTTTAAAAATCAAATAAAAAAATGGGCCGCGCAATCTAAAATACCCAGGATTTTTTTTTGTCCCATTCTGGGCCTGGTGGGGACAACTCCCGGAACGACTGAATGGTGAAGAATCTTATGGAGGCTGCAGCGATAAAATGGACAAAAGGTAGGAGACACAGGAAGTCGGAGAGGCAAGTATAACTGCTTTTTCCTTTCCACAAAACCTCAGGTAAGGTTTTTTTTGGAAACAAACAGGTTGTCTTTTAACCACTTGCAGGCCCGTCACCGTAATTATACTGCAGCCGGGCGACATGTGCAGGCACAGTGACGTATATGTACATCATTGTGTCTGCTGCGGGTTAGGAGCATACCCCTCCTGTGACGGGTTACCGTTACCAGTTGGTAAACGGCTATCATGTGACTGATATGATTGGCTATAGCCATCACATGATAACAATGTAAACGACCTGTCATGAATGGTTTAATGGCTTTAAGAGCCTTGATAATTGTACTAATCAAGAGGAAACTATTAAGACACGACTGGATCAGATAGCTAAGGAAACTTTAACAATGAAGGAGCACAAATTCTGGAGGGATAAAACTGCCTTCCAAGAAGGCAAAGCATATTGTTGGCATAATAGGAACACTAGGACATGCCCCATGACAAATGTAATAAAATCAGCAAAAGGAGCTGTAGCGGGGTCTCTAAATTTAGGTAGAACACTCAGGTGTGTAAGTATGGGAATAATGGACCATTTGTGTTCGCGGAGGATTGGACGGTGTAATAATCTCCTTGGCCTCTGGGTGGCGGGGTACCCGTAGGCTCAAGGTAGATTGGCCGTCACAGAGTGCTACCCTTTTTGTCCCTTTCCGGAGATGGTACGGTGAGGGCAGGGAACCTGCCGTGGTGTCGATGGGAGGAGATAAAAGGGGGAGACACCCTAACCACGAGGTCTTTTGGAGGATCTTCTTCACGCGCCCAGGCACCTCAGGCCTGGGTGCGGGCGGTTCCGGATTCCGGCCCAGGTGCCCTAGGCCTGACCGGAATGGAGTTGGAGTCCATCCCAGGCACCTTCAGCCTGGGGTGAGGTACTAAACCAGGAGGCCTGGGGCCCAGTGACTTCGACTGGGTCCCGCGAGGGTGGAGAAGTCCGAGGGTCCCTGAAGTGGATGGGGCCCATGTCTGAGGTGAGGAGGCCGGGGAGGTTACCCATTCGGAGAGTCTGGAGCAGCATCAACCCAGTGACGGATGGGCCTCTGGTAACTCCCTTGGAGGGACATCTTCCCCTGACAGGGGCCGCAGCGCAGCGAAGGTACTCCTATCTATGTTCTCTTGAGTCGCTGGTAGAGACTCTCAAGTTCTAAGTCCTTCCTAGCTAATGCTATAGTAACCGCTGGCGAGATCGCAGTGGTTTAGCTGGCAACCAGGATAGTGCCTCGACCTGCTCAACCCCCGTATCAAAATGTTATCAAGTCGCAACCAGTTGGCTACTGAAGCACTGTTTATTGTGAGATATGCAATAAAACAAGAGTTGGACTGTGATCGGTGTGTGGAACTCTGGTTAATGGGAGCAGAGGGAAGTGTTGGCACAGCAAGACTTGGTTCTAGACAAAAGCACACAGGCCCGAGGAAATATCTGGTACTGGCCTTCACCTCACCCACAGCTATGGGGAGGACATGGGCCGTAGCGCATCTCACCCTGTCGTGTGACATACCCCTAGACAAAAGAGATGGGGTGAGGCCGCTACATGTGGGGGCTCGTCCGGGATGATGTGTGTTTTGACTTTGGAAGTAAGAATGGCTGTGTCTGGACTTTGCTGCCCGGAGGAGTTCCGAGCAGGTCGGCCATGTGATTGGCCAAAGTGCATCCCTGCTCAAAGTCGTGAAAATGACCCTAGGACGGGAAAGGCCCATGCAGAGGAGCGAGAAGAGGGAAGAGTCCAGCCGTGTGAAGTACTACATGTGGGGGCTTTTATTGCACTGCGCCACGAGGCACCCCGTAACTGCGCAGTTCGTGGGCGGAGCCTGATGGAAGCCCGCGAAAACGTGCAAGTGATGGGAGGAGTCTGGCCATGTGGAGGAACTCACGTGGAGACTTCGGCGCGTGGTCAGTGCGTGATGGAGCAGCAGACAGTCGGGATGGCCTCAAGCTCCCCATGGATTCCGGTTCCCTACCCCACGAAGATGACTACGTTCGCTGCTCCCCTTACAGACACGGGGATAAGACTCAGGCCCCGAGGACAGTTGGCTTTGTACTCATGCAGAGACACGGAGGCCCTCGGCGTGATCTGTCCCGGATGCTCGGGACTGGTGGTCCACCTGAAGCCATTCGGGCGTTGCGAAGCATGCAAAGAGTTCTTGTTCGAGGTGGAGCCATCCACAGTAAGGCCCCGGGCCCTTCGCCTCAACAGCCTCACAGGTACCGCTACTCTGGAAGGAGAGATCCAGGCCTTTGCGGAGGTTCCTGTACGCACTGACCAGGGCGATGTGACTGCCCAATCAGAGACAGAGAGAGAAAAATCCGAGGATGCTGCTTCGGTCACCACAGATTCTCTGCTCCCACCTCCGAAGAGGAAAGTCGGCCTGGTGCAGGCCTCCTGTGGTCGTGGAAGAGCTTCACCCCGTCGCTTGCCTGGCCTGGATGGATCCGGTTGGAAGAGTCCTGGACATCCCAGTTCTACAAAAGGTCAAGGTGAGCCAGGGGCTGGCACTGTGGTGGTGGTTGGAGGTGTCGGGGGTCCACAGTCGGTGGAGCCCGCAAGGGAGGGTAGTACCATGTCTACCAGAGACTACCTTCCCGCCGAGGTGTATGACACTTCTGACCTAGAGTCACTGTCGGATTGTGGAGATGATGGTGAGATCGATGAACTGTTTCACCAGAAGGGCTGGGACAAACGCCCATTACCTATGTTACGTGCACCGCAGGATTCCCCTATGTCAATAGGAGACAGCACGCCCCGGGTACAAGCCCCGGAGTCTACGAGGAAGCCTAGTCCTCAAATTACCTTCCCACAATCTACAACATCACCCGTCTTGGTGGCGGGGATGCAACGCGCATCACTACGAGCACCGAGAGAAAAGCCATCAGAGGTAGTGAAAGTACTTCGGCACCCGGAGGCCATCGTTCAACCCGGAGAAGGTGAGCGGGGTGCCATGCCTCCTTTGGCCAGATTGCAACGACTTTTCTCACAGAGAGTCGCCCGTGAGTATGGGTGGGAGTATCCCTACTTGCCTCGGGACTTACTTTTTGAAGTTGAGATCATACGCCAGAGATGGTATGACGAATTTGTTTGGGAAAAACTCAAAGTACCCCATGCATGAAGATATTTGTCCTGTTCGCCACCCGTGTCGAAAAAGTTTAGGGACTGCAGAGCAGACTGGATGTGGGTCCGCCATATCCACGCAGACAAGGTGCGCATCTGCAGGAAAGATGGAGAGGACGCTGACTATTCGATTGAGGTTTTCGATAAACATCTGAAACCCTTGTTCTTGCCTGACCCGAAGTTCCATTTGTGAGAAGAGACTCACTTGTTTGTTTTTCTTTCCTACAACCTTCTAGCAGTGTTCCTGCCGGAGCATCCGAACTGTGCCCTAGTTTTTTATTTGGGTTTTTGTTTTCTACTCTTTGGAGGAATGAGAGCAGTTTTTGTTGTTCTCTCTTCCTCCCAGTTCAAAGACAGACTTTGGGGGTAGAATCAGTGTAGGAACGCAGGAAGAATGAAGATTGCACCAAGTGTCATTACCGCGGCACTGTCACCAGGTGGCAGTGTTGTGCAACGGCTGTTTGGTTTTTTTACACGCGCATCACTTTACTCATTGGAGCGAATGGGTCTATTGGCTGATGGACCCATTCATTCCAAATTAACACAAAATGTTAGGATGTTGTGTTTCTTTTTTGTTTCCCTTCTGCAGGAGATTCGTCTGTCAAGACTACTGAGTATGGGGTGGTTCTTAGACAGTGGAGGGAGGGATTGTATATGTGTACATGTTAGATGGTTTTAGGGAAAGGTTTTATTGTTTTATGTTCCCTTCCCCTTTGAGCAGGTCTTGGTATGGTTGAGGTTCAAAATTTTAGGGATAGCCTCTGGGGCTAGGCTTATGTCATCACTCCATGGAAGACAAGGGTTTGCACCAGACGCTGGGGACCAGCGTCAAATCACAGGGGGGAGTATGTAGCGGGGTCTCTAAATTTAGGTAGAACACTCAGGTGTGTAAGTATGGGAATAATGGACCATTTGTGTTCGTGGAGGATTGAACAGTGTAATAATCTCCTTGGCCTCTGGGTGGCGGGGTACCCGTAGGCTCAAGGTAAATTGGCCGTCACAGAGTGCTACCCTTTTTGTCCCTTTCCGGAGATGGTACGGCGAGGGCGGGGAACCTGCCGTGGTGTCGATGGGAGGAGATAAAAGGGGGAGACGCCCTAACCACAAGGTTTTTTGGAGGATCTTCTTCACGCGCCCAGGCACCTCAGGCCTGGGTGCGGGCGGTTCCGGATTCCGGCCCAGGTGCCCTTGGCCTGACCGGAATGGAGTTGGAGTCCATCCCAGGCACCTTCAACCTGGGGTGAGGTACTAAACCAGGAGGCCTGGGGCCCAGTGACTTCGACTGGGTCCCGCGAGGGTGGAGAAGTCCGAGGGTCCCTGAAGTGGATGGGGCCCATGTCTGAGGTGAGGAGGCCGGGGAGGTTACCCATTCGGAGAGTCTGGAGCAGCATCAACCCAGTGACGGATGGGCCTCTGGTAACTCCCTTGGAGGGGCCGCAGCGCAGCGAAGGTACTCCTATCTATGTTCTCTTGAGTCACTGGTAGAGACTCTCAAGTTCTAAGTCCTTCCTAGCTAATGCTATAGTAACCGCTGGCGAGATCGCAGTGGTTTAGCTGGCAACCAGGATAGTGCCTCGACCTGCTCAACCCCCGTATCAAAATGTTATCAAGTCGAAACCAGTTGGCTACTGAAGCACTGTTTATTGTGAGATATGCAATAAAACAAGAGTTGGACTGTGATCGGTGTGGGGAACTCTGGTTAATGGGAGCAGAGGGAAGTGTTGGCACAGCAAGACTTGGTTCTTGACAAAAGCACACAGGCCCGAGGAAATATCTGGTACTGGCCTTCACCTCACCCACAGCTATGGGGAGGACATGGGCCGTAGCGCATCTCACCCTGTCGTGTGACATACCCCTAGACAAAAGAGATGGGGTGAGGCTGCTACAGAGCTTTGGAGGAAAAAAGAAAAAAGAAAAAGTCTCAGAAAAGAAATGGAGATCACCCAATATGGCATCTAAAGTTCCAAAAAAACACATGGTGGAGGAATCTTCTAATGCACTTTCTTCTCTTCACTCCCCTAGGGGACTCTCAGATACTCAGGTAACTGACACAAGCGGTGGCCCCTCTGGGCAATCTTCTTATAAAATTTCTAATTCAAACATTAACTCCAGAGAAATCGTGGTGACAGTGTCACTTTAACATGAAAAAATATATTGCATAGTAGATGCTCTTGAAATAAATGAAAAAATATTACCTATTCATAAAATATCCGTATTTTCTTCCTTCTACAATCTGCATTCTCAAGTTTTATCACAGACACACCCCTTAATTCTATTGCTAAAATGAATATTCTACTGTTTACATAAAGAGATGTTTCAGGGTTAATATTCGCTTGGTGTTATCCAATCTGATTGGTCCTCTTGGTACCTCCTTACCTCTAGAACAAGTACATGAAGCACACCTCATATGACCAGCAGATAAGAAGGTAGCAGAGTCAATACGCAGAAGTATAACGCACATTCCTGCAGTTTGGCTACTTCTCTGGAAAACAGGTATGTTTCTGCATTATAAAAATGAATGCGCCACTCATAGAAGCATAAAATCATAATGAGTTGTCTAATAGTTTGTATATCTTGAATAGGGAAGTATGCTTTAATTTTCAACATCAAATATCCAAGCACTTAGTATTTTATGCTAGATTTTCTATCACTCTTGCGTTTTAATTGCATCTTTCCATAATAGTTTAGCAAATAAATATGCTTCAAAACTTTATTATCCAGTAGTTCAGATGTTCAGAACAATGATGTTCCCCTGCCCACAGCAGCTAACCAGATTTTAAGTTTCATCATTAAAATGTAAAAATTATCTGATTTAAAGTTGGTTGGTTTGCGTAGCTGTTATCCAATCAGTGATCTTGCTTTGTATGTTTTATTATAATTAGTGTTTATTTTGCACATTTGTGATTTGTTTATTGGAGATTTGCCATCAAAGTTCATGTAATATATTTTATATAGCAAGAAAACGAAAATCAGAAGGGAACAAATGTAATGATAAAAATACGATACATAGAAAAGTAAACAGGCTTCATCAACTTGGCAAATATTGAATTCAAGTCTCTTTTGCTTTTTGAATCAAACCTGTTTAGCCTGAAATTTTCAAAACCTTGCAAAACGCAGATATCAGTTTTGGGTAGACTAATGCCCTGTACACACGGCCGGTTGGACTTTTTTCATCGGAAAAATTGATCGGGTGTGGGCCCCATTGGACTTTATTCCATCGGTGTTAAAAAATGGAACATGTTTAAAATGTTTCCGATGGAAAAAAAAACGATAGGAAATTCTGATCGTCTGTGTCGAACTCCAAAGGAGAAAAAACCCACGCATGCTCAGAATCAAGTTGAGGCATGCTCAGAAGCATTGAACTTCATTTTTCTCGGCTCGTCTGAGTGTTTTACGTCAACGGCGTTTTGGACGGTCGGAATTTTGTCTGATGGTGTGTAGGCAAAACTGATGAAAGTCAGCTTCATCGGAATTCCGACGGAAAATTCCATCGGATTTTATTCACATCGGAAATCCGATTGTGTGTACAGGGAATAATTCTTTAAAGTGGATGTAAACATGATTCATGAAATTTGAGCTGGGCACATATATCTGCAGCATTTTGTTATCTCTCTTCAATGAGCTAAGTCAGGTAGCTCTCTCCTGAACTGTTCCTCTGTTATCAGCCTGATAACTCCTGACAAATTCTCGGACACTTAGCAGCCTGAATCTTCAGTCCGGGGAGGTTGCTAAAATAGAATAGCAGGGAACAGGTCCTATTACAAAACACCTTTGATGCCTCGTACACACGACTGTTTTTTCCGACGGGAAAACTGCTATGAGAGCTTTTGGCAGGGAATCCCGGCCGTGTGTATGCTCCATCGCAGTTTTTCCGACGGGAAAACTGCCGGACAAAAAAAGAGAGCAGGATCTCTTTTTTCCGGTCAGGAAAAAATCCTGGCGGGAAAACCGTTCATCTGTATGCTTTTCCGAGGGTAAAAAAAACCGTGCATGCTCGGAAACAATTAGACGTATGCTCGGAAACATAGAACTTAATTTTGTCGGCTCATCGTAGTCTTTTACGTCACCGCATTCTTGGCAGTCAAAAGTTCACCGGACTTTTATATGAGCGTGTGTATGCAAGGCAGGCTTAAGAGGAATTCTGTCTGGAAAACCGCCGTTTTTTTATCCGACGGGAAAACCAGCCGTGTGTACTAGGCATAAGAGTCTCTGCCTATGATGAGAGGGGGTGTGTGCCTTTCTTCCAATCAGCAATGTTAGCTATCTTGGCTGTATGCCCAGACATCACACTCTGCGTTAACCAGGAAGAGAAAATCTCCTAACACGTCTCAATTTTCTAAACAGTATATAAATGTGAAGACAGCAGATATACATGTAAAACCTAAGTAGGGAGATTTGGTTCATCCCTGTGTATCATCTGAGGCTGTTCACTGGGTGTATGGAGAGTTTACATCCACTTTAAATGATTTTTAAATGGCCTGGTTTACAAATGGTTGAAACAAGCTCATGACTGCAGCTGGAGCCATGAACTTGCTATCATTTTTTGCAGCCAGTTTGACTGAATAAAGGGAAATATGAAAATATATAAACACATTAATAATGATTTTTAAACTGATACTAAACATGTTATATTTACCTGCTCTGTGGTTTTGCGAAAAGCAACCGGGATCCGCCTCTTTTCAGGTCCTCTGCTGGCTCTCTGGGCTCCTCCCTGTCCCGAGTGCCATCATAATAGCAAGGCGCTTGCTATGGGGACACTCGTGCAAGCTTGCTTCCGAGCCCCGCTCTGTGTGTCCATAAGAGACACAGAATAGGGTTCGGCCCTGTCCCCCTCCCTCCTCACTGGCTGTGATTGACAGCAGGGGAAACCAATGGCTCCCGCTACTGTCTCTCAGCCAATGAGGAGCAGACACCTGAGATACCAGCTGCTTTCATGCACATCGGTAGATGAGGATTGGGTTTGGGAAAGTATTAGGAGGGCTGTGGGGGGCGCTGCATACTGAATGTTTTTTACCTTCATGCAAAGAATGCATGAAGGTGCAAAACCTTTAGGCTTTAAAACCACTTAAAGATGAATATGAAAGAACATAAGAAATAGTTACATAGTACATTACATTTTTAACAAGTGAATTATATTGTGTGAGCTGTTGAAAAGATCATTGTATATTTTCACATGCATTGGATAACAAATCTGAAGAGTACTGTACATATGGAATAGTTATATGCTTAAGGTGGTTGTAAATCTCTGACATGAAATGTGAACAAAGCATATCCCTCTATAGTGTGTGTACTTGTCTCCATCCAGAGCACTACGTGTCCTTTCTATCCACTGCCTTGCTCCTCTGCTATTTGCATGAGTCACTTCTGACAAGTTTTCCTGGCACCAAGAGGTAAAAAGGTGACAGGAAAGGGAGCTCCCGTAAACAGCATGTGATTGACAGCCTCAGCTCTGTTCCTGTGTGTTATGTGAAAGGGGGGGGGGGATGTCCATTCCCTCCAATCAGCTCTTAGCTCTCCTTAATGAATGTAATGTTAGCTCCCTGCTTTCTGAAAGCTCAGAAAAGCTGTATAAATTATGCACTTTGAACTACTGTAGAGAAGAGAAGAGGATTTGTTTCATGTCTGTGTATCGCCTGAAGCCAGTCACTTCACTGGGTATATGTAAGGGTTTCCAGCCACTTAACATTTGCTTGGTGTATCCTGCATACTGATAATGCAGGATAGGCAGGCTTGGCATACACAGCTTAACTGCTCAGATAGCTGGTAGTGAAATGACATGTAGTAAACCCAACATAGGGCAGGAAAGAGTAAGCAGCTTGACTTAAAGTGTATATTTTTTAGTTTATTCTTAAATGTTTGTTGAGTTTTGGTTAGCATGGGTAAGTGTTTCAAACTTTGTCAAGTTTTTTTATTACTGTCTGTGTCCCCACTGGGTTGAGGGGAAATTCAATATTTTGATGTTGACACCTCAATATTATAATGTTGACACCTCAGCAGATGAAGGGAAAATCTTATATTAGGCCTCATTCACACAAAAGCAAATAGGGCTGTTAGCAGTTTCCTGCAGGAAGAATTTGCAGATTTCTGAAGCTGGAATCAGAGGCAGAAGAGAACAGCTACGGCAACTCTGCTTGTAAAATGCAATCAGAGGCTGACATGAGCCACTGCTGTTACCTGGGGTTAGGAGCAGGTGATTAGCCCTGACGACTATCGATAATCCCATTGTACAAGTTCCTGGAATAGAGGGTTAAAGAGGCAACAACCAGATCAATATACATTTGCCAGTACACAATGGATCCTCGAGTCACATACAAGCAATTTTATTCAGAGATCACATCACAGAAAAAAAGTGCCAAGTTTCAGGGCCAAGCAGGCCGTCAGGCATGTCTGTGACCCATGGTGATTTGGCAAAGATAATCAGTCCTGGAGGTAACCTGTCTGCATCCAGGGCTGGTCATCTATCCTCAGCCACAGGTAACTACTAGATTTATGGATACATAAGAACATTAGCAGACAGGCACAGGCCCTCACCTTGCTTTGTACAGGCTGAGCTGCTGCAGCTGTTCGCAAACACCTGTGATTCCAGCCGCTAGAATCTGCTGATTCTTATTAGAAATGTTTGAAAACATGGTGTCCTTGGCTGGAACATGGTCAACATGTTAACTTTGACCATATCCTACTCTCTTTATGATTAACAGGAGGCATTCCCTGAGCAAATATACCTGGCAGGACTTTTCCCACCCGACTTCCATCCTCTTCTTCACACCATTTTCTCTTATTTTCTTGTTTAGTATTCTTTATTTATACAGTGGGGCAAAAAAGTATTTAGTCAGCCACCAATTGTGCAAGTTCTCCCACTTAGAAAGATGAGAGAGGCCTGTAATTGTCATCATAGGTATACCTCAACTATGAGAGACAAAATGTGGAAACAAATCCAGACAATCACATTGTCTGATTTGGAAATATTTTTTTTTGCAAATTATGGTGGAAAATAAGTATTTGGTCACCTACAAACAAGCAAGATTCCTGTCTCTCACAGCCCTGTATCTTCTTCTTTAAGAGGCTCCTATGTCCTCCACTCATTACCTGTATTAATGGCACCTGTTTGAACTTGTTATCAGTCTAAAAGACATCTGTCCACAACCTCAAACAGTCACACTCCAAACTCCACTATGGTGAAGACCAAAGAGCTGTCAAAGGACACCAGAAAAAAAACTGTAGACCTGCACCAGGCTGGGAAGACTGAATCTGCAATAGGCAAGCAGCTTGGTGTGAAGAAATCAACTGTGGGAGCAATAATTAGAAAATTGAAGACATACAAGAACACTGATAATCTCCCTCGATCTGGGGCTCTACGCAAGATCTCACCCTGTGGGGTCAAAATGATCACAAGGACGGTGAGCAAAATTCCCAGAACCACACGGGGGGACCTAGTGAATGACCTGTAGAGAGCTGGGACCAACGTAACAAAGGCTACCATCAGTAACACACTACGCCGCCTGGGACTCAGATCCTGCAGTGCCAGACATGTCCCCCTGCTTAAGCCAGTACATGTCCGGGCCCATCTGAGGTTTGCTAGAGAGCATTTGGATGATCCAGAAGAGGATTGGGAGAATGTCATATGGTCAGATGAAACCAAAGTAGAACGGTTTGGTAGAAACACAACTCGTCGTGTTTGGAGGAGAGAGAATGCTGAGTTGCAACCAAAGAACACCATACCTACTTTGAAGCATGGGGGTGGCAACATCATGCTTTGGGGCTGTTTCTCTGCAAAGGGAACAGGACGACTGATCCATGTACATGAAAGAATGAATGGGGCCATGTATAGTGAGATTTTGAGTGCAAACCTCCTCCCATCAGCAAGGGCATTGAAGATGAAATGTTGCTGGGTCTTTCAGCATGACAATGATCCCAAACACACCGCCCGGGCAACGAAGGAGTGGCTTCGTAAGAAGCATTTCAAGGTCCTGGAGTGGCCTAGCCAGTCTCCAGATCTCAACCCCATAGAAAACCTTTGGAGGGAGTTGAAAGTCCGTGTTGCCCAGCGACAGCCCCAAAACCTCACAGCTCTAGAGGAGATCTGCATGCAGGAATGGACCAACATACCAGCAACAGTGTGTGACAACCTTGTGAAGACTTACAGAAAACGTTTGACCTCTGTTATTGCCAACAAAGGATATATAACAAAATATTGAGATGAACTTTTGATATTGACCAAATACTTATTTTCCACCATAATTTGCAAAAAAAAATATTTCCAAATCAGACAATGTGATTGTCTGGATTTGCTTCCACATTTTGTCTCACATAGTTGAGGTATACCTATGATGACAATTACAGGCCTCTCTCATCTTTTTAAGTGGGAGAACTTGCACAATTGGTGGCTGACTAAATACTTTTTTGCCCCACTGTAAGTTTTTCAACACATATACAAAGGAAAGAATATGAAAGAAATCATCAGAAGAAAGTTGGTCAAAAGCACCAATCCATGCATAACAGGTAATATGGAACATTGTGTAAATTGCTAGGATAAGAAGGGAGGCCTCAAAAGGCAGTAGAAGCTAGAATGCTATTTGAGACCGAATGTGAGGCCAGACAGAGATCGAGGTACATTACTTAACCTTAAGCCTGGTACACACTAATAGTTTATTTTTTCGATCTACCCAGTGGGCTGAGCGAAAAAAAAACTGAAGAGCACAGAAGGAGTCACAGGCGGATTTCTCCTGCTGTACTATTGTGTTCTGGTAGGAACATTGGCTGAGAGCGCTGATCAGGTGCCGTTCAGCAGACCTTTTTCGTTCATGACCTTTTTCGGACCGTTCAAGTTTTTCTATTGAAGCCGCTGATGCCACCCAATATTCAGCCCGTGTGTACGGCCCTTAAGTCATAATAGCAGAAAATACAATTGTGAGGGAGTGGGGAGAGGGCTATGGGTCTGTCTAAATAAGGGGGGAATCTATGTACTCGTCATGGGTTATGTCTTTTGGTTTTTAGAGAAACCCCTCTGCCTCCAAGCAGTAAGGAGAGAAGAGTACTTACAAAATGTCATAAAGGAAGGAGGAAGAGAAGAAAAAAGAAAAAAGAAAAAAAAGGGGAGAGGGGTGCGGAAAAGGAAGGAAAGTAGGAGGGGTAGGGTACAATCAGCGGGGGCCCACTCCGGCTAAGTCACAGGGAGAGACCTCGGCCACATTCACTGTATAAATATTGCGGAAACATACAAGGACCTCGGCGACCCACCTCGGTGCTGCTGCGACATCAGCTCAGTTAGACTGCCAGTAATTGTTTGAATTCATCACTGCAAGTAAACTCAGTCCAATAGACTCCATTACTCCATCACTCCATCACGTATTGCAGAATCTAGTCACACCACTGTCTCTTACCCTCACCACCCCTACTTTATTTAAACTAAACTTTTTGTTTCTTCCCTTCCTGACTCTTAACATGAGAATATCTTTGCACCCTTCTTCTAGCACTACCTCCTCAGTCTCTTTTATCTGCTGTCCCCACATTCCATACATCAGAGACAATGCCTCTGAGAAAGCTGACGTTTCTTAAATTACCTTTAGCCGCTTAGATTAATTAATGCTAGTCTTCTTGCCTCTCCTATTTTATTTGATGCCGCGTACACAAGATCATTTTTCACGTCGAGAAAAATGTCATTTTTTCCTTTGGACGAGAAAAACGACCGTGTGTGGGCTTTTTGTCGTTTTTCTCGACGGGAAAAACGGCATTAATCACGACGAGAAAAATTAGAACATGCTCCCCGTCAATTTTTTTTCCGCGGCAGTTTTCCCATAGGGAAACACACGGTCGTTTTTTTCAACCAAAAAAAAATGTCATTTAAAACGGCCGTGTGTGGGGGGAACAAGCTGTTCCTCGTTTTTCACGCCGATTTTCTCGACGGTGTTTTCACCGTCGAAAAAATTGATCGTGTGTACGTGGCATTATTACATTTTCCTCCCATGCTCCTAACCAATGAGTCAAACCAATTGATAGTTGAGACCAGTTAGCCAATGCCAGTTTCTCTTTGTTCTAATGCCATTCTTTAACGATACTTGCTGACTCATTATGTGTAGGATATCTTTTCTGTATAGTTTCAACTTACATCAAAGTATCCTATCTCTATTTATTTTTGTAAAAAAAAAAAAAAAAGAATGAAAGCTTTGTAAAAGCTTTGTAAAAGAATCCGATGATTCTTGCTGCAGCAATCCACCAATAGCCCTATTTGTGAGTGTGAAAGGGACACTTGTTCTGGTGATAACTGCATAATTTTGCCCAGATTTCCTCCCACTTTCTTTTGTGTCTTTGTAACAGCAAGTGAAGGGAAATCACCACAGAGGGATACAGACAGTAATACAAAAAAAGTAAAAATGTGAATATAGAATCCTAATGTGAGAAAATGCTAAACTTTAACTGTACAGCCTTTCTTCTGAAAGATTTCTATTTGCCCTTTGCCATTTTGCTTTTACCTCGTCTGAGCCTGAAACATCACATTAAGTGCCAGTGATAAGAGGTCACATAGTTAGAACAATTGTTGTCTTGTTAGCTGCCTGATCTCACACCATATCTCACAACTACCAAGAGTGTGGTGTTATTTGGTATTAGTCTATGCTATCTGGGTGACAGATTTTGAAGTCAGACAGTTGACAGGGGAAAGCATCTGCCAGACCTTAGGTGACACAGCAGACATTCTTGACATGGCTGGAGTTCCACTTTAATACATAAGCAAAATTCTTCTATAAATAATGGCTTGCTCTCTTGAAGGGGTCAGTCCATTTAAAACGTATCTTTTTTAAAATTCTTTATTTATTAGTATGCGTCAACATAATGCAATATAGCAAGACACTATGAATGGGTATAAATAGGCCATGAAGAACACACATCAGCAACACAATTTTAGAAAACCATAAAAGAAGAGTGTACAGAAAATTGACCTGCAGTAAAAATGAGTCGCTAGCACTTAAGCTTCCCAATCAAAACTACCATTGAGATAAAAGGTGTTAGACCTCATTAAATCCCATGCTCATACGCCTCAAAATAGCGGCTAGTGAAAAAAGTTCAGAAGTACAAAGTTCAAACCCTGTACACATGGCCTGCGAGCAGTCATACCCACGGTGTCAACGCACACCAAAAAGCATTTTAGAATATTGTTTGAAAATGGGAAGAGTGACACCCTAGACCAGGGGTAGGCAACCTCGGCTCTCCAGCTGTTTTGAAACTAAAAGTCCCATGAGACATTGCAAGACCCTAACAATCACAGGGATGACTCCTAAAGGCAGAAGCATGATGGGATTTGTATTTTCACCACAGCTGGAGGGCCGAGGTTGCCTACCCCTGCCCTATGCTGTCTAAGGGGAGAAGGAAAGTGTGAAACGGGAGAAGAGAAAAAAAAACGGTAAAGGAAGAAGTGGAATAAGAGGGCGAATGAAAGGGGCAGGGGTCTATGGGGGGGGGGGGGGGGCGACAGATCCTCAAGTCAAATTAAAACTTATATTTCAATTGTATTCTGGTATTAACCAAAAAAGTTTCTTGGGGACTCTATCAGTGACATCTTCACCCCACTCCATGTAGTAGAACTGCACTTATTGCAGCAGTAGTTTCAAGCTCTCCTCATGTTGACAGGTGTGTAAATGTGAGTAATGGGTGGTAAGATTGCCTCCCTGGAGTCCTGAGACATAGAAGAAGCGCATAGCTTAACCTCTTGCAGCCTGTCCAAAACTCCAATTTTGACCCAGGTTAACCTGCTTCTACTTTCAATACCTCCAACATAGGATACTGGGTGGGGCTTAAGAAAGGGAAAAAAAAAACTTTATTTGCGTATGCTGATCCCATTTCATGTTTTTGCACAAGAACGTGCACTGCTATTCTATGCTATGGCTGAAGCTTTTTGCTGTACACACTGTTCTTGTATGGTACATTCAGTTTGTTTATATGCAGATAAGAAGTACATGTTAGAGATAAAGGAGTTTATTACATTATTAAACCCATTTGTAGGATGATTGATAATAAAAAAAAAAGTCATATAATTTTCTTTTTTTTTAGAAAAACAAGTTAACGTGATATCTAACTGTTGGTGTTATACTGCAGATACTGCACAGAGAGGGATGGCTTTCAGTATAAGGCTCCCTTTACTGGAGAACCAGTTGACTTGTCCAATATGCCTGGAGGTATTTAAGGACCCGGCCATGCTGCAGTGTGGACATTCCTACTGCAGAGACTGTTTATGGGGGTTGATGAAGGAATCCCACATCATTCTGCTGTGCCCTGTGTGCCGCCAAGAAGTGGACTACAGTTCCTCACCTCCCAATGTTACATTAAAGCGCCTCATTGAGACTCTGAAGGTATTAGGTGAGGAGCAAGCTGCTTGTGAGACATGCCCAAATCACAATAACCCCCTCAGCCTGTACTGCGAGCAAGACCAAGAAGTTATCTGTGGCCTTTGTGGGACTATTGGCGACCACAAGCATCACCACATCACACCACTCACAAGTGTGTATAGTCGAATGAAGGTATGCATACACAGTCCTACTATATGAAAAAAATATATTCGATTTGAATGTATGGGGATATTTCATGTGATAGTAAAAATCTTTTCACCTAAAATCTGTACACAGTGGGTTTTGTATAGAAAATAAAATATGGTTTATCAAATACATCTGTAGTCAATGCTTTCAGAATTTTGTAGTCAGCTAGTGATGTGTAGATGCATGTTTCATGTATTTGCATGCCTTTAGGTAAAGCTTTGCACTAAGGAGCACTGTGGCCATGTTATGGCAAGTTAACTATAATTATTAAAGCTGCAGTCTAAAAAAATAATACACACTTCAGAGAAGTAATCATATTCTAACAATCAGAAAGTGTACATTTAGAATCTGCATCTTCATATTTATCTGACTACGTATTTAAATCTACTTAAAGTATATATATGTTGTCTTGAAAATATGACAAAATATGTATACAAAACACTATAGATGCCCTTTACATATGCCAATATGCCAATAAAAGCAGTCATATTCATATTTAGTCCCTTGTTGTATTTAAAAATGTCACTAAACTCAGTGAAGCCTTACTGGCTGGTCACATTCTAACTTTCAGTGAAAGTTTGAATCTGATTGGTGACTGTAGGGGAAAACGCCACAATTATTTGTCAGGTCCTTTTAATGTTAGATCTAAAAACAATGTAAAATGCTCAGATCGAAAGAAGGCATTCACCTTTTTTTTTTTTATCACAAATCTTTCAAAATGATATGAACTTCACACTGATCCCCAGATGTAAGAGTTTCTTTATTCAGTTAAAATTGTGGAAATAGCGTTAACCAAATAAAGAAACTCTTTTATCTGAAGATCCGCTTGCAGTTTATCTCATTTTGGAAGATACCAGAGTAGGCATAACTTGGCATCATATTGTCATACGTGCCGCATGTGTATTTATCAACAAGCACTGGGCCACCTAAGACTGCATGCAAAATGATTGACTTGATTTGTGGCTTTGTGACATAGTAGGTCAGCAGCTTTGGCCAATACAAAAGGATCCTTACATGCTAAAATAATATTCCAAACTAGCCTGGCTTAAAACATCAAAATAAAAATCAGTGTACATTTCATTTAAAGGGCCTGGCAGTATGAACATATTGAGGTGGAACATTTATCATATCAAGGAAATTTCTCTTTATCAATTTTGATTCAGCTCACTGGGAAAATTCCACCTACTCAGGAAACAATTGTTGATCAAGGGCAACTGTAAATCAGATCCCTGAGATGAAGGGAAAGTAGCACAATTCTACAACAGGAACGAAGCAGAAATTGAATTTTAGACAAAACTTTATTTAGTTGTTTTGGACAGAGTAAATAAGGACAAAATCAATTTAGTTTTTTGCTAGTATTTGTATGTTCACAGGTGAAATTTCACGTGGAAACCCCAGACAGGATTTAAAACCCAAGGTTCTACTGTTTCCTCACACATCCAAAACTCAAAATAAAGGTGTCGTTGGAATTAAATTCTAATAGCAATGGTGATGTGTTTCCCAACAATAAAAAGTGATGATATAGATATAAAGAATTAAATCTTCCCATAGTGAATAGCAGACTATGTTTGGCCTGACTTTGTCAATTCATTCATTATTGAAATATAAAGACTTATTAAGTTAATAAATAAGAGAAAAAGAAATGAAGAGAAAATCATAGAATTTTCAATTTTCATAAATTTGTGTCAAACAATATAAATGCTATCGGTTGGTTTGGTCAACCGCACCCCCAAGCCCCCCCCCCCAGCCGGCCGTCGGTCGGTCATCCAGACCCGCACTTATCCCATTTAGGTCGCGGGTGGGCAGCCCTTCTACGGGCGGCGAGGCGGCAGCTTCCATCGCGTCTCCTCCTCCTCCTAGGCATCCAATAGGATCGCCTGTCCTTTCAGCCAATCTGTGACGTGTCCCAAGACCCGCTTCCTGATTGGCCGGGAGGAGGATCAGTGTGACAATAGTGAATATTTATTCGCTATTGTCACACAACTGGGTGGGCATAGGGCGCCCCCAGCCCACCCTTTTTTGAAGCCTATTAGAGCCTCTGGGTCTAATCACGTACTTTAAAAAAACAAAAACGTTGGAATCCAATGCGTCCTGCATTTAGATTTGGGGGCTGGACACATGAACAGGGGGGCGGCACCCATGCGCCCCTAATGGGGACGGGCTGCCACTGCTCCCCATTGGATTTCAAGGCACAGCCTCTCTCTGTGGCTCAGTCTTTTGCTCTGGCCCCCACAGGCTCTGTCCTTAGACCAGGCAAGCACAGCACAAGCTTGCACACACTGGTTTCCCCACACTGTCTGCCCGAAATCCAGTGCAGATCCCAGCAGGAGGTCTGCATCTGTTCGCTGCCCATGCCGTTCTCTCTCGAGCCCTGGTAATTTGCCTGGGCCATAAGCCTCTATTCACTTGTATTGAGCAGCCCCCCTTTAATAATTACATCTCCCATGATCCACTGCTGCACAGCAAGTCCTCTCTTTGACTCTCCAATTGGCTCAAATATCTCACTGAAATTAGTGCCTGGAGAGAGGTGGAGAAGGAACAAATGGGGAATTTCACACAGAGCCCACTCTGCTCACATAGCAGGGAAGCTAAGGGTGAGAGGCACCCGCTGCAGCACAGTGACAATGGGGAGAGGGAAGTGAAGGGAGAGAGGCACATGTAACTGAGACCACACTGAGCTACAAAATAAATTTCGACTTTTCTTTCTTTGCCCAGATATCATGAGGCTTGTTTGTATTGAAATTATATATGTTTAGTAGGAAACATAAGTGTTTAGCAGGTGTCACATGTGACACTTCCCTACTTCAAAGGATTTTTGAATAGTGAATTGAGCTGTTAACAACTCTGATTGCAGGACCCCCATGGCCATCCACAGGGCCTAAACTACAGACTTTCATTTGTATAACAATTTGGTTGTAGCATTTTCCCATTACATGACAGTCACTATTTGTTGCCTAATATTTTGCATTACTTTATTTATAGGAAGATGTGTCTGCACTGATGACTGAGCTGCAAAAGGACAGAAGGGCTCTGGAAGAGCAGATAAGCAAACTCACCAACAACAAGACCCGTATAACAGTGAGTGTCCACAAACCATTAAGCATTGGAAAACATTAAAGAATCAATTCAATAAATTATGACGATTGTTATTTGCCTAGACCAGCCTTTTTCATCCAGAGCGCCTTGAAGTTTCTTCAGGGGTGCCTTGGAAAAATGCCTAAAAATTTCCCAAAAATTGTATACAAGCTGACGTATGAATGAACCTGCCTTTTAGTTACACAAAGCCACAGGTATTCATTGTGCACCATTATAACCTTCTAGCTGCCGGCATCCTAATGACCAATGGCATCATCAGTTTATAAGGAGGATGTCCATCGCCTGTATAGCATCCTCATTTGACTCTTCTCTGCTCCTCTCCATCAGCGTTGGGCTCACATTAGCTGAGTGATGGAGAAAAACTGAGGGAGAAGAGAAATACTTGAATTCTACTCAGTACCAGTTTTCAAAAGTGTATTTGCTTTGGAAGAATAAATCACTTCTAATGTTGGGTGTTCTACTTATGTGGATGTTGCTGCATTATGTAAAACTATTATGCCCTGTACTCACGATCAGAATTTCTGATGGGATAAAATCCGATGGAATTTTCCGTCGGAATTCCCTTCCGTGCATACACACTGTCAGACCAAATTCCGACCGTCCAAAACGCGTGGGGTAAAACACTACGACTAACCGAGAAAAATTAAGTTCACTGCTTCCGAGCATGCGTCGACTTGATTCTGAGCATGCGTGTTTTTTTCTCTGTCGAACTTCCACACAGACGATCGGAATTTCCGATAGGACTTTTTTCCATCGGAAAAAAAAAAAACATGTTCTATTTCTAAACTCCGATGGAAAAAAGTCCGATGGGGCCCACACAAGGTCGGAATATCCGATCAAAAAATTGAGGAACTGAGGAAGTCCTTACCCATGGATTATACGCGTGCGAGGGGCTATGTGATGTCAGGACAGCCATCTACCTGGTTCCATTTATTTGTTACATGACTGTTATCCAAGCACAGGGACCCTGTGCCGCGCTTGTGAGTAACCTTTTATCCAATAAACCAAGTGTTTTTTTATATACGGAGAGCACTATGTATTTCTTTTGAAATTTTTGCACGTATAAACGTAAGTCTATGAGTTAATTTTGGGATCGCTGAGTGAATGAGGATTCTGGTTGGAGGACCATATGAAGACAGCCCTCTCATCTTTACCATTACCCTTGTTAAGGGACTGCATGCATGACCTTTCTGGTAAAACAGAGGTCCATGCTTTTAGGTGAGTGGCCTGTATTATTGGTGACGGATTAGCACGGAAGTGGTTGCACAAGTGATTGTCTTCAAGCATCCTATGTCACGGCCAAAGGATCTTTATATTTCTCTGTTGGTGTGCCAGTCGACACTTTCTGAGTCCTGAACTTTACACTCATGGACTCTTTGTGTTTTATGTGATTTAGCATTTGAGCGCTGCACTGCTTTTTATACACATTTACTTAAGGATTTTTTATATATTGACCTTCAGTGTCCAGCTGCATCTTGATAGGATTTAGTTTTGCGCTGTCTGGTTTTTTCTACGATGAAAAAAGTCCATTGGACTTCTTTCATCGGAAATTCCGATCGTGTGTACAAGGCATAAGAATAGTTTTTACATTTTAGAATGGGGTGCTTCAAGTCCATAATTTTTAAAGAGTGCTTCGAGATTACCCATCATTTTTAAAGGGTGCCTTGACTAAAAAAAGGTTGAGAAACACTGGCCTAGACAACAGTTATTTTCAGCAATGATGGCCAATGAGAGCTGCAAATTACAATCACACAATTAAAAATAGGGAATCAAGCCTTCTATGCTAGGTGTCTTTACTAAAGATGGATGACATGGAAATTATAAATATTCTGCTTGAAAAAAATCTTATGTATCATTCTGAATTATAGAAATATTAATCAAAGCAAAAAAAAATTTTGAATCTGTGGTGTAACTATTTTATAGGCACAATTCATTGAGCTATAATGCCTGTGTTAATTTCCATTAAAAAAAAAAAGCCACATGGTTAGTATTTTCAAATCTTATTGGTGCACATTGCTGAAAATAATAAAAAAATACTTCATAAGTTGAAATGCTTGCTTAATTTGTTTACATGTAAAGCACACTTTCGCTTCATAAACATAAAGTTTATAAAGAAAGGAAGCTCAGCATGAATGAACTCTGCAGGACATACATAGTGTAATTTGTTGCTGTTGTTATATAATTCATATGGACCATTAATCTTTGTATGACAGCCTAATCTAAAGGCCCATACACGCGATCAGACTTTTTGACAACAAACCTCCGACAGACCTGTTTGATCGGACAATCCGACCGTGTGTACGCTCCAAACTTTTTTGCTTTTTCACCGGACAAATGTTTGCTGTGAGAACAGACAAACTTCCCGGCAACAAATGTGCGATGGAGCAAATCCGATCGTGTGTACACAAGTCCATCAGACTAAAGTCCAAAGTACAAACACGCATGATCAGAACCAATGCTAAAGATCAGACAACAATAGCAGAAGTTGCCCAAAGGGTGGTGGTAAAGAGCAGGAAAACCATGTGATTTGGTGAAAGTTGGCTGAAAAAGTCCTGCCATGTGTATGCATACCAAGTTCACAGACAACGCCCTTCGGAGCAAAATCCATGGAAAAGTCAGATGGAAGTCCGATCGTGTGTATGAGGCTTTACACTACCCATTTAGGCTGCTTTCACACTGATCCATTTTTCTTCTGCTTTTGTGTTAAAAAAAGTGGAAGAAAAACATGTGACCATGTAATCCTATGGAACTCTTCACACTGATCCATTTGCAGGTCCGCTGATTTTAGTAAAATCCTGCTTGCTGCAGGTTTGGTGCGGTAAAAAAAAGCACCAAAAATGCTCCTCCCCATTGAAATGCATAGAAAATGCGGCAAAAATGCATCAAAAATCGCAGGTGCATTTTCGATGCAGGTTTTGAGTCACATGTCCTGTGAAAAACACATCACAAATGCAATGAAAACGCATATGCACTTTTATTTTTATTTAGAGCAGAAACATGTGTCATAACAAACATTTTCTGAATAGCTAATATATCAGCGCGCAGTTGACATGTACATTTCATATACGTAGCAAAAAGAGGCATAACACAAAAGGAATACAGAAAAATAATTAGTTATACATCATACATAGCTCAGGTGTTCACCCCTTTAAAGATTCGGGGTGACTACTGCTATATTATCACTGACTGATATGTATAAACCTCTCAGCAACGAAAACCCTTCACCAATTCAAGACTAGCCCATGTCATCAAAAGGTCTAACTTGACTTCAGGATGGTTCCCCCTGGGCCATACATCAAAGGAGGGGGGTAACAGTCACCTCTAGCTGGCCTCCTCCAACACAACACCCAGGCTGTAACCATATCCGAGCACTCTTGGGCCACCAGGTGGGAAGAAAAACAATACCGTCTAAATGACAGATGGGTTCCCCTATAGTGGCAAGACATTGGTATCACTTGTCGGGTTAATACATACACAAGAAAACATATAAACCAACTTTCAAAGTAATAAAAAATTCAAAGAGAGAAAAGGACTAGCAAGAAGGGGAAGAAAAGAAAGAGTAAACAAAAATAAAAAAGGTAAAGATAAGATAAACATCACTTAAGCATTAAGCAGGTGAATACAGGGCCGACTCACCCCAAGTGCAAGGGGTGGGGTTTTTGGAGCCAGGAAGAAGGCAAAATACAAGAGGGTATTGACCTGGGTACATAGAATCAGAGTAAAAAAGGGGCTCCAAAAGGTAAACTCAACGCAGCACATGTATTAATAATCAAAAAAGTATTAATCAATATGAGATACAAAAAAATGTTCAAGAATATATTTGAACCTAAACCACACCATTAAAAAATCTGCATGACAACATTGTCAAGAGCAGCAAAAAAAACAACCCAAGCTCACATGCATACATCCAATATACCAAGGGATCAATGAAAATGCGCAGTGATTGTGAGGCAAAACAGCATTCCAATATAGGCCATCGGTGACAGGTAGCTGTGATAGAAGCCACAAGGGCAAATGTAACAATCCACAGTGATGGGAAATTCCGTATAGAAGTCAATCAATAAAATGCTGACGTGGGGCTAATTTCATGAACAATTGCAGAGTAGGCAAGCGCTAATTGAACTGAATTAGTGAGTATATGCAGCCACAGATGAATCAGTGGAAATCCTGAATGCAGCAGAGGTAACCAAATGGGGAGAGAATGAAAACATCAGGCAGATAATCACAGATAGTCACAGCAGGGGAGATGTATCAACACCATGAGTTCAATCACTGGGTATAGATCTGAGAACAGCATCCCATAAACAATCTCACCCAACCGGCAGACAGCTCCAGATTCCCATGAAAGGTACTGCTTCTGAATGGCAGTTGAGTTGGATTAGGATTAGCAAGAAGGAGAAGAAAATAAAGAATCAGGATCATACCTGAAATCTTAGGAAAGCTGTCCACGCCAAGCCCATCATCATAGAGTATAAAAGATGTCTTCTGTAGCAAGGAGAGTAGATAATCAATGTCAAAGCCTTTACTGAGAGTAAACCTAGTCCCACTAAGGCTAGGGTTGAGTACGCTGCCTAAGAGGTGGTTCTGCTAGATACAGCAGTGCCAAGTCTAGACTGGAGGACACGTGGAATCACGAATGTGGTCCAACCATAATGACCAAGTGCTGGCGAAACGATCCCGTGTACCTTTACAACTCGCAATCCAGTCCTCTGCCTCCTTGATCTCATTAACCTTCCGTACCCATTCTTACCTACCTGGAATTTGTGCTCACTACCAATAGATTGGGAGCAACTGCTTGGCTGCGTTCAACAAGTGGGGCAACACGCTCCATTTATATTGATTAATTGGCATGGGAGGAATATGCAGGAGAAAATTAATCAGGGAGAAGAGGATTTCAAGGCCCAGAATTTCTTTAATTTGAGCCCTAATCTCCATCCAGAAGTGTGTTATCACAGGGCAGTCCCACCATAGATGGAAAAGCGTACCACGACCTCCGAAGCCCTGCCAACATAGCTCTGAGGTAGAGGGATAAACCCGGGCCAGGTCAGGGGGCACCCGGTACCAGAGTGACAGAATCTTATAATTTGTCTCCTGCATTTTGGAGTCAATAAAGCTTGCGTGTGTGAGCTGGTACAGATGGGTCAGCTGAGCAGCGGTCAGCTCGGACCCAAGGTCCTTTTCCCAGGCTCAGATATATGTGGGCTTCGCAGCAGAGACCCCTATAATTGGTAAAGTTCAGAGACCATATTCGGTGAAGGCTCATCAGCTAACAAAAGGCATTTGAATGATGTAAGAGAAGTAATATCTCTTATAGAACTGCCATGTACTTCAAAGAAGTGGTGTAATTGTCTGTACCTCCAGAAATCCATTTGATAACCTCCATGTCAGGCTTTCAAGGGCTCAAAGGTCAACAGTTTACCATTCTTCATAAGTTTACCACGACTGGCATTACCATCATCCACCCAGGGCCCAAAGAATGCCATCTGTTTTCCAGGAGGTAACCAAAGAAAACCCCCCAATGGCGCCAGCGGGGACACAGAGGGAGCCAGGCCCAGCATTTAGTTGGTCTGATCCCACACTCTAAGCGCATGAGTCTTCAGAGGAGATGTGCAATCTGACAACCCCCTGTATTCCTGAGAGAACCACGGGGCGTAGGACAAGTTCCTGGCAGCCATATACTTCTCCATAGAGACCCAAAGCTTGTAATGGGTTAGGATCCGTTGGAGAGCCATAGCCCTATAGTATCTCTGTATGTCTGGGACACCTAAACCACCTGCGTGTTTCGGGCACTTTAGTACTCTCATAGCTATTTGCGGTTTCCGTGATTTCCAGACAAACCCAGCTAGCATACTAGACAGTTGGGCGAAAAAGCCTTTGGATAAGGGCACAGGTAGCTGCAGGTAAAATAGTATCTTTGGAAGGTTATTCATTTTTATAAAATAACCTTCCCCAGCTAGATGAACGCAGTCTTAGTTCATACTGATAGGTCTCGTCTAACCGTAGCCAGCAACAGGGGGTAATTGGCTGCGTATAGAGTGTCAAAGCGGTCCGTAAGCTGGATACCCAGAGATCTCAGGGAGCATTTGGCCCACGTAAAGGGGAATGCGGCCTTAAGGCTATTTGCCATAGCAGGGGATAGCTGAAAGGGCAGGATTTCCGATTTTTTAAGATTCATTTTGAAGTTTAACAGCATCCCAAAATGCTTGAATTCTCGCATCAGGCCTGGTAATGAGAGCAGGGGGTTTGTGAGGTGGGCTGAAAGCTTATGTTCCATGTTGCCTACCTTCAAGCCCTTGATATCAGAGTTTGCTCGTACTTTACGCAATAGGGGTTCAAAGACCAATTTGATAAGAAGAGGAGAGAGGGGGCACCCCTGTCTTGTGCCATTTCTCACATATGCGTTTTTACTAAGTTTTTGCTATGGATCAGTGTGAAAGTGTACAGTTGGCAGACAGACAGAATAGTTAAATGACATTCCAGGTAAAAGGCAGGCAGAGTTCAGAGAATAGTCATTATCCAATCCACGGTAACACACAGGGAAATCCAATCTAGCAGAGCAGGGCAGACAAACAGGCAGCTTGATCAGGTATTACACACTGTATCACAAGCATGAGACTGCAGGCTTGGCTAGCTTAAATCAGGTTTGGTTTCCAACCAGAGACTGACCACATCAATCACCTTGCAGGTGGAAAAGCAGAGAAAATGTATCACAACCAAACCAGGATGCTGGAATGAGACCAGCAGCTGTCAAAGAACAGGAGCGTTTACACTCTCCTGACATTACCCCCTCCCCCTCTGAGGAGGGGTTCACAGACCCTTACAGACAAGCTGGACACCCAGCACAGGACCATCTGGCTGGGCATAGCTCAGGGGATCAGCTAGGTCAGGTTGTTTATCGGGTGACCTGTCACTGGACTCAAGCTGGATAGCTGGAACACAAGCTAAATGCAGAGTGGCTTGAAGAAAAGGTTGAAGGCCTCACCTGGCAGAATGAGGCAGTCTATCCAAAGGATGAATTGAACTTGTTAGACAGGTTTGAGCAGATGCAGTTGCAGTAGGGTGAGGCCAGGTTACTGAATATAAAAAAACAGGAGGCTCAACTGGCATGGGTTGGACTGCAGTAACTGGTGCAAAGGCAGACTGGACCGCATCAGCAGGTGTAGAGGCAGCAAAACTAGAGGTCAAGTTAGCCTGGATGTGCATCCAAGGGTCGTTTAGGGACAGGCAAAGGTAGGGGTAATCCAGATGGCTTGACTTTTGTGGACTTAAAGAAAGCAAAGGTTTTGCAATAGGAACGGGAGTACTTTTTGGAGCAAGGGCCACAAGAAGCCAGAGAAAATGTTTTAGTAATCCCTGGGTGCCCAGCTATCTTAGCTTTATGTGCTTCGGAAAGCACTTTAAGCCTAAGGTAGAGGGGAACAAATGGCTTTCCATGGGGTAGATTGGGCCGAACACAAGACTGAGCCTTTAAAATAGAGTCCAAAAGGTAAGGGGAAAGGCCCCCATTACTTGTGCTGGAGGTAAGATTTTGTGAAACTTAGAGTAAGTTCGGCCTCTAGGAGAAAAAGATTAAGACTAAGGCAAATGGCTGGAGAGGTGGCCTGTAGAGGATTCAATAAACTTGTAAGTGTCTTCTGATACAGCAGAGTCATATAAAGACAAATGGTTATGCAAACTGTCACACTTGGAAAAGTTGTTAGGATCAAGATCCAAATAGGGCTCTAATAAAGGCACATGACTGGTACTGGCCACAAAAGAGGTACAAATGGGCAACTGGTCAGCAGTTTTAATGCAGTTCTGGAGGCAGGTCAGGGACCAGGACCTAATCTCCCCTGTAGCCCAATCTATGTGCGGGTTATGAAGTTTAAGCCAAGGATAACCTAAGATAAGGGAATAGGCAGGAGAAGTTATCAAGTCGAAGCTGATTGTCTCCCTATGAAATTCCCCAATGGTCAGAGTAATAGGTACAGTGCAAAAGGTGACCAGGCCCATGGACAAAGGAAAGTTATCCACAGCTAAGACTAAAAAGGGTTTGTGCACCTTAGTCAAGGGAATTTGACGGTGTGCTAGGTCCCTATCAATGAAATTGCCAGTGACACCAGAATCTATGAAAGCAGAGAGGTGATGAAAAAACGTGGCATAAATAAGTTGTGCAGGAACAAATAGTTTAATCCAAGGGAATCTGGCACAGTATAGTCTAAAGAAGCAGACTCCACCCACACTATACTCTTGGCATTTCCTGGCTGGCTGTGGTTGCCACAATATAAGCAGAGTCCCTGGGATCTTCTTCTAGCTTTCCTCAGAGGGTAAATGGGTAGTGCCAATTTGCATGGGCTCCTCCTCCTGGAGAGGTTAAGAGGGTTTGGAAAGGTCTGATGAAGAATAAATTGGCAGCGTACTAGGGGGCAAAGCAACAAACCTCTCTGTACGTCTTTCCTGTGAACACCAGTCTATACGGTTTGCTACTTGCATGGTTTCATTTAATTATTTTAGTTCAGGGTAGTGTACTAAGGAGTCTTTCATGGAGTCAGATAGGCCCAACCCAAACTTGCTTCTTACAGCTGGGTCATTTCACCCTGAGTCAGGTGCCCAGTGGCAGAAATCAGAACAGTATCGTTCAGCTGTGCGTTTATCCTGACGTAATGACCTAAGGTTAGTTCCAGCTGAGTGGGCATGGTCAGGATCATCACAGAGTAAACAAAGGGCCTTGAAAAATGCTTTAACTGACCCCGGGCTGGATCATCTGTGGGGAGACTAAAAGCCCAAAACTGGTGGTCCCCCTGAAACCATGTAATAATCAGGTCAACCTGCTGTGCCTCAAAACCAGAAGAATGTGGCTTAAGCTTAAAGTATAGCAGGTATTACACACTCTATCATAAGTATGAAACTGCAGGCTTAGCTAGCTTAAATCAGGTTTGGTCTCCATCCAGGGACTGACCACACCAATCACCTTGCAGATGAACAGACAGAGAGAATGTATCACAACCAAAACAAGGATGCTGGAATCAGACCAGCTCCTGACTGTATAGTACACTATACACTTCATCCAACCCTTAAATTATTGGATTTGATATTTTAAAAGGCCAGTATAAAGAAAAGGTACTTTTGTGTTTTTTGTATATTCTTTGTGGCCTATGTAACTTGAAGCGTGCTATGGATTGTTCCTTTTGCCTGAATAATTTGTGCTCAAAGATATCTGACTTTCCCATATTGGAAATTTCAATTATGGAGGTATGCTGGCACGTTTGTCCATGTGGCCATTTTAAATAATTATTTCTGCCAACTTCTACTAATAAACCACAGTTCTAAATGAGCAATGTTTTCCTCAAAACTTTCCATTTTACAAGTGTGTGGTGTTTACTAAAATATCTTTCTGAAACTAGTGTGAGCTCATTGTGTAATTTGTAATGCTTTGACAATCCCACACAATCTGATTAGGTTGCAGTCACAATGAAACTGAGTCAGTTGTCCTTGTGACTTGTCCTTCAGAAGACTGGAGATAAGGCTTTCCTGGCACAGTGAGAGTGGTCTTGCATAAGGTGTTTAACGCCTGTAAAACAGACAATAGAAGAAAAAGCATCTCAATGACTCATGTCCTGTGTAGGATGATATTTCAAGAACTCCTGGATTAAATTCTATACATTGTAAAGTGTGACAAAATATTATAGCTCAGATTTTCCTAGACCATTATCAGGTTTAGAATATTTTTGTTTTTCTGAAACTGTATCTGATCCCTTGGACTTTTAAATAATGGATGTTGGCCAACTTTCTCTAATTTTTCAATGACAGATGAAGGTTTTAATTTGCCTGCGCAAATGTGTGACCCAAACAAACTACTTGTGAAACAAAATATAATCAGCGCTATATTCAAACTAAGCAAATAAATGAATCAGTGCTAGGCTTATCGTGATTGCTGCCAACACCTCTCAGAGTGTATTCACTCTCAATTCAATTCTAATAAACCAAAACTGGTGTAGCGCAACCAATATAAACAATAAAACAATGATAAAAGTCCAAATAATGTAATGTGAAAAATCCACCGTAATGCAACTTTAGGTGACAGTTCATAGAATTGTTAATTCATATTATCCAGTGACTTCAGTGACCATCACCTCTAGCTGGAATGCCTGCTCACCTCCATATAACAACCCCACTATAGAGTCACATATGCCTGATATTTATGTCTCTCAGGAAGCCAGGGGAAAAATAAATCCTCCTCCTGGTGTCCCTCGGCAGTGTTGACCTCCTGGGATCTCAGTCAATCGTGAGTGACCATAAAATGACAAAGGCAAACCATAGTGCTCTCTACTACAAATATTTATTAAAAATACACACAGGGATATAAAATACTTACATACAGTAAGTATGTGAAAAACATGCATATAATTAACTTTTCACGTTGAAATAAAACGGAAAATACGTCCTGAATGGCGGCACCTCAAACCTGTACGCGTTACTCTCTCTGATGAGCTTCTTCAGCAGGAATATACAGCCAGAGCGAGAATGGAATGGCTTAGATCAAAGCATATTCATGTGTTATGCCGTGTACACACGATCGTTTTTCATGCCATTTTTTAAACCAAAGTTTTTCTCGTCGTTTTTTTTCTTGTTTCCTCTCAAGCCTGTCTTGCATCCACACGATCATTTAAAAAAACGCTTGAGCAAAGCGCAGTGACGTACAACACGTGCGACGGCACTATAAAGGGGAAGTTACGTTCGGATGGCGCCACCCTTCACGTTAGTAAAGTTTGTTGAGCGACGATTCGCGCTTTTCAGCCTCATGCTTTTCAGTCCGTTACAGCGTGACGAATGTGCTATCTCCATTACAAACGCTAGTTTTACCAGAACGTACATACTTGATTCTGAGCATGTGCGTTTTTTTTCACCTCGTGAAAGCATACACACTATCGTTTTTCACGTCGTTAAAAAAAAAATGACATGAAAAACGACGTGAAAAAATAGAGCATGTTCGAAATTTTTAATGGCCGTTTTTCACGCTGTTAAAAATGCTCTGGAGCCTACACACGATCGGTTTTAATGGCCATTTTTTAAAATGCCATTTTTAACGGCATGAAAAACGATCGTGTGTACGCGGCATTAGAATGGCCCAGTCAAGAATCTGTGGCAAGACTTAAAAATTGCTGTTCATAGATGCTTTCCATCCAATCTGACAGAGCTTGAGCTATTTTGCAAAGAAGAATGGGCAAAAAGGGGCGTGTCTAAGATGGTGGAGTGTCAAGACATCTATTCCGGAGCTCCGCTGTAGGGAAACTGCTTCATTTCTCCTGGCCGTGTTTCTCTGTGCTCTAACTTGGGCAAGTTGATGGTGGATGGATGCCTCCTAAACACGCCGGGCACGGCAGAGGGGGTAAGAAGCTTTGATTTCCCCCGGGTGTATCTACTACAGCCAGTCTTGAGCCTCGGAGGAGCAGTGGCCAGATGCCCCGTGCCAATATGGCGTCCCAGACTGACCCGCCAAAGGGGTCTACAGCCTCCACGCCAGGGATCCCAGAGGTTACGGTGGCCATAGCCACCTGCCAGACGCCCATTGCCTTCTGCTGGGCAGCCCTTACCACTAAGATTGAAGCGGTTCAGCTGGACATGGGGCTCATCCGACAAGATCTGGACAAAGTCCGTTCCCGTCTGTCCACGGCTGAGGCACGGGTAGGTCACATTGAAGACACTGTGGGGGGTAATTCTGGCATGATCCGCTCTCTGCAATCCAGGATCAAGGTGCTGGAACACCGTGCCAAGGACTCTGAGAACAGATCCCGGCAGAACAATCTTCGTATTATCGGCCTGGCGGAGGGTAAGAACCCCACTGTCTTTGTGGAAGAGCTATTTAGATCACTGCTCCCCGCGGCTTAACTATCCCCTTACTTCATGGTTGAAAGGACCCACCGCATGCCATCACAGCAAGGCCCACAAGGAGCCCCTCCAAGCACTTTCATCATAACTTCAGAGACCGGATGAATTACTTGGTCTACCAAAATAACCGTATTATGTTGTGCCCAGAATTCTCCATGGAGACCCAGAAGCTCCGCCGGTCTTTTGATTCCATCAAAGCGGACCTATGCTCTAAGAGTATCAAATATAGTGTACTCTTCCCGGCTAAGCTGTGGGTGGTAGATGGGGAAATGATCTGGGTTTTCACCTCCCCAAAGGATGCTCCGGACTGGCTTGAGACATCCCTTTGGGATGATGTTGTGCCTGTCTGCGTCCTACATTTCCCACTGCCACATGTGGGACCATTTTTGCTCTGTCACCAGTCATCTACAGTATATCTCCTTTGCAACGGTAGCCCACTTTGCAGAGATTTCCAGGAGGCGGCTGACCCCATGCTGTTTGGTTTCTGTGTTTACTATACCTTGCTCAGGCAATGACTACCAGAGTTAATTATCTTCAAGTTTGTCCATTGGATTACAAGTTATTAAGTGATGTGCCCCTGGTTTAGTCCAGTTGATGACTTGCAACCCAGTTCTGATTACAGCATCTCCCATGGAACCTTTTATGTTTATTCAACAATTTTTTTCTGCCTTTATTTTTCCTTTTTCTTTGGAGGATAGACTATGCTGGGTTTCTGACTTTCTGCATCTATACACGTGTCTCCCTGTGACTGATTGCCTTCGGGAGGTTAATTGGGCATCATGCAGTCTCACCTTAGGTGGGATATGCAGGGAGGGGGGAATGGGCCGCCAGCCGTTGCTGGCGTGTTTTGGAATTTTTTGATTGGACTGTTATGTGACTATGTTTTTTTTTCATTTTGTTTGAGTTTTATGTTCCTTTATGGCATGGACTGCTTCCTCTTACATATGACGATAGTTCTTGGCGGGCCTGGCAGGATGAGGATAGCTGGCCTCTTGGTCAGGCGTGGATACATCTCTGGGTTCCCTTGGGAGGGTTGGAGTACATTTCGAAAGACAAACAAATACTCCTGCGCACAAGTGGAATACCGGACAGTTTGAAAGTGAACAAATGGATGACACTTGGCTTTGCTGCCTTCACAGATAGGGGTATCCTAGTGGTAAATAACAAGAAAAGAAAAAAAAGATAATAAATTTATCCAACGGTAATGCACGAGGCTGGTGCGCCTTTCTTTTTCTTTTCTTGTTATTTGGAGTACATTTCCCTTGGGTTCCATTTGATTGTAATTGTTCCTTCCCACTACCATGGCACAGGTTTCTATAGTCTCCTGGAATGTGCAGGGGCTTAATTCTGCTCAAAAACGATCCTTAGTGTTTAATTTTCTTCGTAAATATTCCCCCCAAATTTGTGTTTTGCAGGAAACTCTCCTTCTTGGCTCTTGGATTCTGAGCCTCAAGAAGGCCTGGGTGAGTTCCCACTATCATACCACGTACTCCAGCTACTCAAGGGGGGTCAGTGTCCTGGTACACAAACAGCTCTCGTTCCAGCTCTCGGATATCAAGATGGACCCTGGGGGTCGATATATTGTTATGCATGTATTGATAGCCAACATTCCATGTGTTCTTGTGCACATTTACTTGCCGCCTCTGGTGGACTCTGCCTTGCTTTATACTGTCATGCAATTGGTGCTCAGTTATAGGGTTAAAGGCGTACTGGTATTGTGGGATTTTAATTTGACTCCCTCCCCGCATCTGGACAGACTCCACTCTGCCTCCCGGTGGGTCCCTGGCCTGGCTGACCCGGCTAGTACATTTGCCCTTACAGATGTTTGTTTCCTACCCTTCAGGAATTCACGTGCCATTCCTCAATACTTTCTCATATTGATGTAATTTATTCTACCCACTCTTTGCTCAAGAAAGTTTCTGATATTACTATCTTCCCCAGAGGCATATCAGACCATGCCCCCTTGTTGCTGAAGTTATACCCGGGCCCCCCTGGGGAAAGGCTGTGGAGGCTGTCCAGATACTGAATTGAGGATAGTGGGGTTCAGTAGAATGTTCAGGCAGACATTTGTCATTATTAATTGGCCAATGCTGATTCTGCTACTTTAGTGCTGTGGGGTGCTTTTAAGGCCTGGACTAAGGGAGAGTATATATCCTGTATTGCCGTGGCACGTAGGGCATCTGCACAGTCTCGGGAGAGGTTGGAAGAAGAGATCCGACAAAAGGAGGCAGCCTATGTGGCAAATCCGGATTAGGTAGCTTATGGGGCCTGACAATGTGCTCTGAGGGAGGTATCCTTACTTAGGCCCATTTCATACTGGGGCGGGAGGTGCGCTGGTGGCATAGCGCCGCTATTTTTAGAATTGCAGCGGTATTCGGCCGCTAGCGGTTCGGTTTTAACCCCCGCTAGCGGCCGAATAAGGTTAATACCGCCCGCAATGCGCCTCTGCGGGCGGTATAGCCGCGGTTTTCCATTGCTTTCAATGGGAAGGAGCGGTGAAGGAGCGGTAAACACACCGCTCCTCTCACCGCTCCAAAGATGCTGCTAGCAGGACTTTTGGAGTGGTCCTGCTAGCGCACCGCTCCAGTGTGAAAGCCCTTGGGCTTTCACACTGGAGAAACAGCAGCCGCTGTTTAGGGTCGGTTTGCAGGTGCTATTTTTAGCGCAATAGCGCCTGCAAACCGCCCCAGTGTGAAAGGGGTCTTAGGGTAGAGATGATTCAGAAATTCCTTTTAAACACAGCTCAGAGGGTCTTTGAATACAAGAATAAGAATGGTCGATTGCTAGTGTGGTTGGCCAAAAGACAGTTCGCAGTTACCCACATTAGTGGCATAAGGGACTCTGAGGGGGAATTGTTGAGATCACCTAGTAGTATAAATGAGAGATTTTTGCAATATTACCAGCATCTGTACTCCTCTAGGGTGGAATATACTCCTCTGGAATTGGACTCCTACCTTGATAGAGTCATATTTCCTATGCTTGATGATAAAAGGAGCTTGGGCCTGGAGTCTGATATCACCCTGGAGGAGATACAGGTAGCTCTTTCACAACTTCAGGTCGGGAAGACCCCTGGGGTGGATGGCCTCCTGAATTTTACTCCCATTATCAGGAGCTGCTGGCCCCACGGTTTTTCTCCTTGGGGGCTGTTGGTTCTCAAATCCGGTAAGGACCCTGAGGATTGTTCCTCCTACAGATCCCTTATTAATGTAGATGGCAAGATTTAGGCAAAAAGTTGGCTAATAGGCTATTCAAGGTTCTGGAGATGATTATTCATGTTGCCCAAACATGGTTTATGCTTGGAAAGGGGACTGATGTCAACCTCCATCGCCTCTTTCTTAACCTCTCGGTTTCCCATAACAACAGCGGGAATAGGGTCATCGCCTCCCTTGACGCGGAAAAGGCGTTTGACTCAGTAGAGTGGGTTTTCCTGTGGGAGTCCTTGCGTCAATTTGGTTTTGGGCCCAGGTTCCATCGGTGGCTATGTATGCTATATTGTGCACCCAAGGCTTGTATTCGAACTAATGATAGACTATTTGCACCATTCTTGCAGAAAGGTACCCGACAGGGATGTCCCTTATCCCCTGCCCTTTTTACCCTGACCCATGAGCCTTTGGCCATCTTAATTAGAAGTTCTGACCGGGTTAAGGGATTAAGGGTGGGTTCCCTGAAGGAAAAAAAATCTCTTTATATGCTGACGATGCCCTTTTATATCTTCAGGATGCAGATGAGTCTCTGAAGGCAGCATTGGATGTCTTCAATTAATTTTGTCGATTCTCGGAAATTCGCATTAACTGGTCTAAATCGACCATATTTCCCTTGGAGTTCCAGGCACGAGTGCTTGCTGCAGATGTCCTGTTACTCTGGGTAGACCAATTTAGGCATTTGGGTATCCAGGTTCAGTGGGAATGGACTAGTTTCATTGACCTGAACTTGCTGCCAGTTCTATCTCAGCTTCGGGTAACATGCACCTCTTGGGCTTCCTTGCCTCTGAATCTCATGGAATGCATTAACCTTCTCAAAATGATATTTCTTCTAAAATGTTTGTATGCATTCCGTAGTTGCCCAACCTGGATACCCAACTCATTTTTTGTAGAGGTTGATAGGTGTATTGGTGCATTTATTTGGGAGGGAGCTATCCCTAGACTGGCTAGATTGACCCTGATTTTTTTCTGTGCGATGCGGAGGATTAACCTTGCCGGACTACCGGACCTATTATTGGGCTGCCATTCTAGTTACAGTCCGGTGGGGGTTTGTGCTCTCTGTCCAATGCAGCTGTGTGTCTTGAGGTGGCCATTTTGGGGTCGCTTTGTAAACTGGGCAACTTAATATACAAAGGCTCCCGGGCTTACGTTGATCTTCCGCATCCTACTAGAATGACAGTTAGGGTATGGACAGTGGCTAGATGGAGGTTTCTGAGTCCCAATAGGTGGTCCTCCTTTTGCCCACTGTGGGCAAACTGTCACGTACCTGACGGTGACGAGCCCGGATCTGCAGAGGGAGGCCTCTCTTACGGCTTCCACCGGCGGCCCCTGGTACTGAAGACAGGAGGCACGGAGGTAGAAGGGGTACGAGTGCCTGGCAGGATGGATCAAGGTAGAGTAGAGTCTGAAGACTGGGACGGATCCAGGCACCCAGGAAGTATGGCAGGCTGAACCGGAACCAGGAACACAGCAACTGGACTGGAACTGAAGAGACTGGCTGGACTGGAACCAGGATACAGCAACTGGACTGGAACCAGGAACAAGCAACTGGACTGGAACTAGGAACAAGCAGCTGGACTGGAACTGATGAGGCTGACTGGACTGGAACCAGGATACAGCAACTGGAGAGATTGGTCGGACAAGCCGGGTCGGTAGTATTGGCTGACGGCAAGGTACTGGAGGATCAGGCAGAAGATTGGTCAAACAAAGCCGGGGGTCAGAGGCAGGCAGGAAACTGGAAGGGTCAAGGTAAGCCGGGTCGGATGCAGGTAAATACACGAATCAGGTCTCTTTGGGTACTACACGCTGTAGAGCAGACAGCAGGGACTGTCTGTCACAGGCATGTTTAAATAGCTCTTCTGGCGCGCTTTGTGGAGCGTGCGCGCGCCCCCACTAAGCGCGTGCGCGCGCACCCGCGCGTGGACGTGCCCGAGATTCGGAATCAGGAAGTCCAGGAATCCTGTAGCTGACAGGATTTCTATGACATTGCCCCCCCCCCCAAGGGGCAGCCTCCGGATGCCCAGCCGGGTGAACCTTCCAGGGTGAGTCCTTTTGAAAGCCTGTATCAAACTCCTGGCATGGATATTCTCCTCGGGTTCCCATGAGTTTTCCTCGGGTCCGTAGCCCTTCCATTTAATTAGGAATTGGTTCTGGTTATTTCTTCTCCTGAAGTCCATGATAGCTTCTACTTCGAATTCCTGCTCACCGTCAATAATGATCGGATCAGGGTGATCCGGCTTCCGATCTGGAAACGGATTAGAGACTGTGGGTTTTAGGACACATGAAAAACTGGATGGATTCTAAGAGAGTCAGGAAGTTCCAATTCATAAGCTACTTCATTAATTTTCCTCTTAACAGGGAATGGACCTAAAAATTTGGGGCCCAGTTTTTTAGAAGGGCATGCCATTCTTAGGTTTGTGGTAGATAGCCATACTTGGTCGCCGGGTACCAACACTAATTCACCCCGTCTCTTCTTGTCATAGATTGTCTTGTTGCGTTCTTGAGTCTTGGTCATGGTCTCTTGTAAAAGCTGGTTATTGACTGAAAAAAAATTTAACTTTTCCTGGACTGCAGGTACAGGACACTCAGGAAGGGAGTTAGGCAGAAAAGTAGGATGAAAACCATAGTTTGCAAAGAAAGGAGTCTGGCAGGTAGCGGAGTGGATGGAATTGTTATACGCAAACTCGGCCAACGGAAGTAGGGAAACCCAGTTGTCCTGAGCAAAAGAGGAGAAGCATCGCAGGTATTGCTCGAGCGTCTGATTCGTTCTCTCCGTCTGTCCGTTGGTCTGTGGATGGTAAGCAGAGGAAAACGATAATTCGATTTTCAAGGTTTTGCAAAGGGATCTCCAGAATCGAGAGGTAAATTGAACCCCGCGATCGGAAACAATATTGGCTGGTACCCCGTGGAGTCTGACTATTTCTCTGATGAATACCTGTGCGGTTTCAGGAGCGGAGGGAGTCCCTTTCATAGGGATGAAGTGTGCCATCTTGGACAGACGGTCCACAATAACGAAGATGGTGGAATGGTTCTCGGCCGGGGGTAACTCGACAATGAAGTCGATGGACAACATTCTCCAGGGCCTATCTGGAACGGGTAAGGGTTTTAGTAGTCCCCAGGCCTTGGATCTGGAACCCTTGTTTCGGGTACAAGTTGTACAAGAATCTACAAACCTCCTACAGTCTTCACGTACTCGAGGCCACCAGAAGGTGCGCTGTACCAGGTCAGTGGTCTTGGCAACGCCAAAATGCCCGGCCAGGGCGTGGTCGTGGCAGAGTTCTAATGCGGTTACTCTTAGTTTCTCAGGTACGTAGATTCTGTCTTGGTACCACAATAGTCCATCCTTAACCTGCAATTCCGGCTCGGAGAACTGTCTCTGCCCGGTGGAAGCTTGTTTGATTTGAGTGAACAGGTTCTCCTGTAGAAGAAGGAAATTTCCGGGGGCAAGGATGGTATCAGGCGGAGAAGTCTCCTTGGACTTATGGAACATCCGAGACAGGGCGTCAGGCTTAATATTCTTGGCCCCAGGACGATAAGTAACATGAAAAGAGAACCGGGAGAAGAAGAGTGCCCACCTGGCTTGCCGTGGATTCAATCTTCTCGCGGCTTTCAGGTACTCCAGGTTCTTGTGGTCAGTGAATATTAGGATCGGATGAGCCGCGCCCTCCAGCAGGTACCGCCATTCTTCTAGTGCAGACTTGATCGCTAGTAGCTCCCGATCCCCCACGTCGTAGTTCCTCTCTGCTGCAGAAAGCTTGCGGGAGAAGAAGGCTACTGGGTGGAGCAAGGCTTTGACTCCGTCTTTGGGACAGTATTGCTCCTACCGCTATTTCGGAGGCGTCTACCTCAAGTACGAATGGTAGTGAGGAGTCTGGGTGTTTCAAGATAGAGGCTGAGGTAAATAGGGCCTTCAGGCGTTCAAAAGCTTCTTGGGCTTCAGGAGACCAGTGAAAACGTGTTCCTTGCTTGGTGAGTTGAGTAATGGGTGCGATAATAGCTGAAAACCCCCTGATGAACTTGCGGTAGAAGTTGGCGAATCCAACGAAACGTTGGATTCCCTTCTTGTCCACCGGTTCTGGCCAGTCCAGGATTGCGGTAATCTTTTGAGGATCCATCTTGATGCCCTCGCTGGAAATGATTAACCCCAGAAATGATATACTCTCTTGCTCGAACTCGCATTTTTCGGCCTTCGCATACAGGCCATGCTGGCGGAGCCGACCCAACACATTTTTGACATGTCTGCGATGAGAATCAAGGGAGGAAGAAAAAATTAAGATATCATCAAGATAAACAATAACAAAGAGGTCTAGGAAGTCCCGTAGAACATCGTTGATAAAATACTGGAAAGTGGCAGGGGCGTTACACAACCCGAATGGCATTACCAAGTACTCAAAATGTCCATACCGGGTATGGAAGGCGGTCTTCCATTCGTCACCTTCTTTGATACGGATCAAGTTGTAGGCTCCGCGGAGGTCAAGTTTGGTAAAGATGGTGGCAGTTCCTAGTCTCTGAAATAACACTGGTACCAGGGGGAGAGGGTAGCGATTTTTTACTGTAATTTTATTCAATTCCCGGTAATCCACACAAGGTCGAAGGGTGTGGTCCTTTTTCTCTACAAAAAAGATGCCTGCGCCTGCTGGGGATGTGGAAGGGCGGATGAACCCTTTTTGCAAGTTCTCATCAACATAATTTTTTAAAGCCCCTTGTTCCACCTCCGTTAAAGGGAAGACTCTACCGAACGGAATCTTTGCTCCAGGAAGTAGGTCGATGGGGCAATCGTAGGCCCGATGGGGTGGTAGAGTCTCTGCCTTTTGTTTACTAAATACGTCAAGAAAGTCGTGGTAAACTTCTGGGATGGATTGACGGGTGCCATCTTCGGTGTCAATGCATAGTAACGAGGCCGGCCCAGGAGGTTTATATGAGCCACAGGACTGTTGGCAATAGGAAGAAGGAAAGGCAACTATTCCCGTAGTCCAGTTGATAGTGGGATTGTGGGCTTGTAACCAAGGCATACCAAGGATCAAGGGAAACAACGGGGAAGAGATGATGTCCAGACACAAGCATTCTTGGTGGGTTCCAGAGGTGGTAAAGATGGTAGCGGGTATAGGAGTGGTCTCCTGGGTCACAGGTCCGGACTTAATGACGGAACCATCAGCCAGATGGACACGAAGTCCGTGGGTCTTGGTACGAAGGGGAATTTGGTGTTTAATGGCAAAGGCTGAGTCCATAAAGCAGCTGCATGCTCCGGAATCAATAATGGCGGGTACTTGCAAAGTCCTTCCTGGGAGCTGTAATGAAACAGAGAGGGCAAGGTGAGATGTGGTTTTGGCTTGTAGGTTAGTCATGTTAGAAGAAACTGAAAGAAACTTACGAAGCTTCAGGGGACAGGTTCTAATGAAATGTCCGGGGTCCCCGCAGTACAGGCACAGATTATTTATTCGGCGGCGCTGGCGTTCCTCAGGTGCGAGGGATGGACGAAGGAGCCCGAGCTGCATTGGTTCAGGCGTGTCAGATGTGGGAGTTGGAGGTGTAGCAGGAGCCGAGTACAGGTGACTAGGAGCCCGAGGAAGCATCCAGGTTGGGCGGGAGAAGCCAGTGGTCCTCTCAGCCCTCCGTTCCCTCAGACGTCGGTCAATCTGGATGGTTAGATCAATCAACAGGTTGAGTGTCTGTGGTACACCAACTCTAGCTAGCTCGTCCTTCAAGGAATCGGAAAGTCCTAAGCGAAACTGATGGCGGAGGGCGGCATCATTCCAATTGGTATCCGCACTCCACCGCCTGAATTCTGCCACATAGTCCTCCGCTGGTCTGCGTCCTTGTTGAAGGGAACGCAAGGCGGCTTCTGCGGTTACTGAGAGTTGGGGATCTTCGTATAGCTGGGCCAGGGCATCGAAAAAAGCAGCGAGGTTGTTTAGTGATACATCCTTCTGTTCAAAGAGACGGTGGGCCCAGCTCTGAGGGTCTCCAGCGAGCAAAGAGACCACAAAGCCCACCTTGGTGGCCTCTAGAGAAAAGGTACGGGGCTGTAGGGCAAAATACAGTTCACACGAATTCCGGAAGGCCCTAAACTTGCTCCGATCCCCGGAAAATCTTTCGGGTGTAGGAACCTTAGGTTCAGGAGGAAGCATGACCACTGTGGGTGAGGAACTTGTTCCGGCTGTGGAAGCAGAGGCGTGGGGCCCCTCTTGGATGGCAGAGGGATTGGAGAGGACCCGCACTTGTTCTTCCAAGCGGGTGTATCCTTGTTGAAGACTCTTGACTGCTTCAGACAAACCTGCCAGGTGCCGACAGAGTTCCTCCATAGGTGAGGCTCCCTGCCCGGGCTCAGACATGGCTGTCTGCTACTGTCACGTACCTGACGGTGACGAGCCCGGATCTGCAGAGGGAGGCCTCTCTTACGGCTTCCACCGGCGGCCCCTGGTACTGAAGACAGGAGGCACGGAGGTAGAAGGGGTACGAGTGCCTGGCAGGATGGATCAAGGTAGAGTAGAGTCTGAAGACTGGGACGGATCCAGGCACCCAGGAAGTATGGCAGGCTGAACCGGAACCAGGAACACAGCAACTGGACTGGAACTGAAGAGACTGGCTGGACTGGAACCAGGATACAGCAACTGGACTGGAACCAGGATACAGCAACTGGACTGGAACCAGGAACAAGCAACTGGACTGGAACTAGGAACAAGCAGCTGGACTGGAACTGATGAGGCTGACTGGACTGGAACCAGGACACAGCAACTGGAGAGATTGGTCGGACAAGCCGGGTCGGTAGTATTGGCTGACGGCAAGGTACTGGAGGATCAGGCAGAAGATTGGTCAAACAAAGCCGGGGGTCAGAGGCAGGCAGGAAACTGGAAGGGTCAAGGTAAGCCGGGTCGGATGCAGGTAAATACACGAATCAGGTCTCTTTGGGTACTACACGCTGTAGAGCAGACAGCAGGGACTGTCTGTCACAGGCATGTTTAAATAGCTCTTCTGGCGCGCTTTGTGGAGCGTGCGCGCGCCCCCGCTAAGTGCGCGCGCTCGCCATCGCGCGCGCGTGGACGTGCCCGAGATTCGGAATCAGGAAGTCCAGGAATCCTGTAGCTGACAGGATTTCTATGACACAAACCCTAACCTTCCACAGTTTCGTTCTTTACCTGACCCTCAGGTTTGGGCCCGATTATGGAGAAAAAGTCCTTGGAGACATGTTCTTGGCGGGAGTATCGCTTCCCTTCACTGACCTTAAAGCCAAATATTATCTACTTGGTTGGATGTATTTTCCATGTGACTTGTGCCCAGTTCTCGGCTTCTCCGAGCCTAGGTATGGATACCATTGAGGAGTTGCTAGTTCAGGAATTGTTATCTAAGCCATTATCCGCTCTTTACTTGGCTTTGCTGAGTGTTGAATCTCCCAAAATGGATAAGCTTTGGGATATGTGGAAAATTGACCTAACAGACTTGGACAGGGAGGATTGGGAAGATTGCTTGAAAGACTGCACTAGATTGTTGATTTCCTCAAAGGACAAGTTGATACAGGTTAAATTCTTACACATAGTCTATTATACCCCCCCAGAGACTGCGCATAATTTACCCTCAGAGATCACAGGACTGCCCTAGATGTAGAAACAGTGAAGGAACGTACAGTGGAACCTTGGTTTACGAGTAACGCGGTTTACGAGCGGATTGAATGACAAACAACAATTTTTTTTAAATCCTGACTCGGTTTTGGCGAGTGTTGTCTCGCAAAACGAGCAGGATTCAAGCCTCTGCGGTGTGCAGTACTGCATTTGGCCAGATGTTCGGGGGCGCCGGTGACACTCGGAACGGGTAGGACCTGTTCAGAAATACTCAGAAACACTCAGAAATACTCTGTTCCCGAGCCTTTCCGAGTTCAGCCGAGCTGTCTCTGAGTGTTTCCGAGTCTGTCTGGCGCCCCCACCTCTGGCCACATGCGGTATTGCATGCAATAGAAGTCAATGCGGAACAAATTATCTTCGTTTTCATTGACTTCTATGGGGAAACTCGCTTTGATATGCGAGTGCTTTGGATTACAAGCATTCTCCTGGAACGGATAATCCAAGGTTCCACTGTATATTCAAATGTTCTGGAGTTGCCCGAGGATTGTTCAGTCCTGGGAGGAAGTAGTGGAGCTTATCAATTGTCGCCTCCAGCTGACTCTCCTGGTTTCTCCAGAATTGGCTCTGTTGGGAATCCAAGATGATGAGCAGAGGCCACGCTGCACTAAACTATTGATAGCATATCTCTTCTTTGATGCAAAGCGGAAAAATTATTCTAAGGTGGAATGCCCGTTCCCCTCAGTAGGTTCATAGGAAAAATCAATAAATGCTGTTCTTCCTCTATATAAATTGACCTACATAAATAGGAACTGTCCTAAGAAGTTCGATAAGGTATAGCACCCATGGACAGCTTAAGAGGAGGCCTTCCTTCCTGAACCCTGCCTTTGGTGCTGTGGTGGCTGCACTACCTTTCTTCTGCCCTAATTAAGACTTGATGAGGTATCGTTTTCTACTTTTGGGCTTTACTCTTCACATTGTGTGTATTCGTTCACTTGATGTGTACTTTGAATTCACCAAAATTGTCTGTACTATCTCTTTTGATATTGTCCATACTCCTTTAACTTGTACCATGCCTTTTTTTGTATCAATAAGGCCCCTTTCACACTGGGGCGCAGGCGGTAAAGCGCCGCTATTTTTAGCAGCGATTTACCGTCATTTTTTTTTCAGAGACATTCTGCCGCTAGCGGCCCGCTTTTAACCCCCAAAAAAAGGGTTAAATCCACCCTCAAAGCGCCGCTGCAGCAGCGCTTTACCGGTGGTACGGCTGCGGTGCCCATTCATTTCAATGGGTAAAAGCGGTGTAGGAGCTCCTTCACTGCTTCAAAGATGCTGCTTGCAGGACATTTTTTAACAACCTGCCAGCGCACCGCTCCAGTGTGAAAGCTATCGGTACATGTTTCAATGCAAAAAAAGTTTTAAAAACTGCCGTTTTTCAGGAGCAGTGATTTCAATGATGCTTAAAGTGAAAAAATAAAAGTGAAATATTATTTTAAATATCATGCCTGGGGGGTGTCTATAGTATGCCTGTAAAGTGGCGTGTGTTTCCCGTGTTTAGAACTGTCCCTGCACAAAATGACATTTCTAAAGGAATAAAAGTCATTTTTAAAGTGTAGCTCCAGCCAAAAAATCTATTTTTAAGCTTTTTGGAAAACATAGGGAAGGGTTATCACCCCTGTAACATTTGTTTTGCTGTCTGTGCACCTGTTCAGAAGATTTCACCTCACTTTCTGTCCTAATGACAATTGGATTTAGAAAATTTGGGGTTTTTAGGGAAACAAGGATTGGTGATAAAACATCAGTGGAGAGGAGACACCTTTTTCCCATATTAACTCTTACAGGAGAGAATTTCCCTTCCTTAGGGTAGATTTCCTCTCACTTCCTGTTGTCTCCCTCCATTTGTAAGTAGGAGTCATTTGAAAGTCGGATGTTTGAAAGTAGGGGCCTGCCCTATGTACTCTGCAGAAATTTGGGCGCTTGAACGCCCTGCTGTGAACTATTTTATCAAGAATTGTAATTACATGCCACTGTTGAATAGTGGCAGAAAAATTGGGCCTTTGGTGGTGGTGGTGGTAAGTCCTCACAGTTACTCTTGGTGGGAGCTGGAACGAGCCCTGCTGTGAAATATTATATCAAGAATTGTAATTACATGCACCTGTTGAACAGGGGCAGAAAAATTGGGCCTTTGGTGGTGGTGTTGCCACAACACTGTAAGCCCTCACAGTTACTCTTGGTGGGCGCAGGAATGGGCCCTGCTGTGAAATATTAGATCAAGAATTGTAATTACATGCCCCTGTTGAACAGGGGCAGAAAAATTGTGCCTTAGGCACTGGTGCTGGTGCCACAACACTGCAACCCCTAACAGATACTCTAGTTGGAGCGCAGGAATGAGCCCTGCTGCAAAGTATTATATTACAGCAAAAATTGTAATTACACGCCCCTGTTATACAGGGGCAGAAAAATTGGGCCTTAGGCACTGGTGCTGGTGCCACAACACTGCAACCCCTCACAGATACTATAGTTGGAGCACAGGAATGAGCCCTGCTGCAAAGTATTACAGCAAAAATTGTAATTACACGCCCTGTTATACAGGGGCAGAGAAATTGGACCTTAGGCACTGGTGCTGGTGCCACAACACTGCAACCCCTCCCAGATACTCTAGTTGGAGCGCATAAATGAGACCTGCTGCAAAGTATTGAAGCAAAAAATTGAATTACACGCCCCTGTTAAATAGGGGCAGAAAAATTGGGCCTTAGGCACTGGTGGCGGTGCCCAGAACCAAAAATGTTCTTACAAGCTATCAACATGAACATTGAGGAGGAAGAGGATAGTCACTCAGCATAACAGGATAGTCACTCAGCATCAGCATAGGCAGTCTTGAAGGGATCTCACATTAAAAAAAAATATTCGGTTACATCAGCATCAAGTGCTTGGTAGCTGGTGATCCAAGACTGATTCATTTTTATGAAGGTCAGCCGATCGACCGAGTCGGTGGACAAGCGCACCCTGTGATTGGTTACAAAGCCTCCAGCAGCACTGAATGTGCATTCCGAAAGAACGCTGGATGCAGGACAGGCCAGTAGCTCAATTACATACTGTGCAAGCACTGGCCAGTGATTCATCCTCAAGACCCAGTAACCCAGAGGAAAGGTGTCCAAGTCTGATCTTGCCCCTAGGTATTCCTGTACCATGTAAATCAGACGCTGGCGATGGTTGCTGGAACCGATCAGACCTTGGGGCTGTGGACTAAAAAATTGTCTGAACGCATCGGTTAGACGCCCACCTTCTCCACCGCTCCTTCTGTGACTGACTGAAGCCTCAGCAACACGTTGTCCAGGACCAGGAATTTGTATCCTCCCAGGCTCTGGAAACGCGTTGCACAAACCTTTCTGCAAGGCCTCCCGAAGATGTTTCATCCTTTGCGACGGCTGGATAAGGTCTGCAACCTTACCCTTGTAACGTGGATCAAGGAGGGTTGCCAGCCAGTAATGATCCCTCTCCTTGATACCACGAATACGAGGATCCTTTCGCAGGCTTTGCAGGATCAGAGAGGCCATGCAGCGTAGGTTTTCTGAGGCATTTGGTCCGGATTCCTCTGGGTCACTAAGGACGACATGATCAGCAGCCACCTCCTCCAAGCCAGAAAGGGTTTCTGGGGACTGTAATTGATTCCTTGAAGACTGCTGCTGATGCTGAGTGCTAGGCTCCTCCTTCATGCTGACACAATCCTCCTCCTCCTCCTCCTCCTCTTCCTGTGTGATCGGCCGTTCCGCAGGAACACTGTCTGGATAAAGGGGGCCTTGAGAGGTAAGGAAGTCCTCCTCTTTCCCCCTCTGTTCTGCCTCAAGTGCCCTGTCCATTCTTCCATGCAGCGTGTGCTCCAACAGGTGGACAAGAGGGACAGTGTCACTGATGCATGCACTGTCACTGCTCACCATCCTCGTGGCCTCCTCAAATGGTGACAGGACAGTGCATGCATCCCTGATCATGACCCACTGGCGTGGCAAAAAAAAGAAGCTCCCCTGACCCTGTCCTGGTGCCATAGTCGCACAGGTACTCATTAATGGCCCTCTGCTATGTGTGCAGCCGCTGCAGCATGGCCAACGTTCAGTTCCACCTGGTGAGCATGTCACAGATTAGGCGGTTCTTGGGCAGGTTGTATTCCTTTTGGAGGTTAGCCAGCCGAGCACTGGCATTATATGACCAGCGGAAATGCACACAGACTTTACTGGTCTGCCTCAGGACATCCTGTAAGCCGGGGTACCTGCCCAAGAACCGCTGCACCACCATTCCTGGCTTAAGCTGGCGTGGCGTCAACCACCTTTGAGCCTGCCCCTGCAGAGCTGACAGAATCTCTGCCCAGTGTGGCTCCTGTCCCCCAAGCACACCAGCTCAAGCACCGCATGGCATATTTTTGCCTGCGTACTTGCGTAGCCCCTTGAACGCTTACGGAGCACCGCTGGTTCTGAGGACAAATCAGCAGAGGAAGAGGCCATTCCCAGCTGCCAGCAAAGTCACCCAGTGCGCCGTGAAAGATAGGCAACGTCCCTGTCCATGCCTGCTGGACCATGAGTCAGCGGTAATATGCACCTTACCGCTGACCGCCCTGTCCAGCGAGGCCAAGACATTGCCTTCCACATGCCGGTAGAGAGCCGGAATCGCCTTCCGTGAAAAAAAGTGGTGTTTGGGAACCTGCCACTGAGGTACCGCACATTCCACAAACTCACGGAAGGGGGCAGGGTCTACCAACTGAAAAGGCAGCAGTTGAAGTGCTAGCAATTTAGCCAAGCTAGCATTCACCTGCTGGGCATGTGGATGGCTGGGAGAGAATTTCTTTCGCCGGTTTAGCAACTGGGGCAGGGAAATTTGCCTGGTATAATCGGACGTTGGTGTACCGATAGCAGATTGCCCGCAAGTACTTGGTAGTGGCACACCTAATTCTACACCTTCATGCCTCTCAGTGCAGATTTCTGAGAGGACTGAAGGTATAGTGGGGTTGGAGATCCCAGCTGATGAGGAGCAAGGCGAGGTCCGCTTTGTTCTTTGGTGTGGGTCTTTTATGTACGCTTGCCAACGGACTGCATGGCAGGTCGACATATGTCTGGTCAAGCATGTGGTGCCCAAGCGGCTGCTGTTTTGGCCATTCTTGATACGCTTCAGACATATGTTGCAAATAGCAAAAGTGCGATCTGCTGCACACGTCTGAAAAAAGGCCCACACCAAAGTAAGCAGCGCCCTGCACATGCGGAGCTCTGCAGTGTGATGCAGTCGGTTGGCTGCCCTTAAGCTGGCCCCTGGAGGGCATCCTGCCTCGTTGTAGATGTGCCTCCTCCTCCTACTCCTCTCTCCTATCAGGCACCCACGTAGAGTCAGTGACCTCATCATCCCCTCCCTCCTCGTCACTGAAGCAAACCTGGCAGTATGCTGCAGCTGGGGGACCATGACTGCCAGTTTGTTGTCCTTCTTGGGCACCCCCTCTGTCTGGGTTCACGTTACTGCCTTCCTCAAGCTGGGTACCATCATCGGAGCCTTCAAAACACTGCGCATCCTCCTGCAGCATGTACCCAACACTGTGGTCGAACAGTTTGGGGGACTCTTCCGTGCATGATGGTGGGGCTAGGGAAGGAGTGAATGATGACCTCGAGCCGATGGAATAGGCCGCTTTGGCACCTGCATTGGCAGCCAGGTAGCCAGGGTGACAGAGGATAAGAAGGATGAGGATGGCTTGGTCATCCACTCTACCAACTCTTCTGCATGTTGCGGCTCATCACGGCCAGCTGCCGAAAAAAAGGACAAGCGTGCCCCACGGCCACATGCTGATGAGGATACACCGTGTCCACGACCAGCACTGTTGCCTCTAGACACAGAGCTTGTTTGTCCTCTTTTATTGGCCTGTGAGTGTCTGCCTCTCCTTGTTGGCCTTCCAGACATACTGTATTTGATGTATTGGAAAGGAATAGGTACACAAGGAATGGCCTGCAGTCAGCTTTACCTGCACACTGTGCCCAGTATACAGTAGAGGTGCGCATCTTCACTGGCCTCACGATTCGATTCGATTACAATTATCAGGTCAACGATTCGATTCAATTCCGCGATGCATCACGATGCATCACGATTACAGCGCAAGTGCGCATGGTTTTCACCAAAAAAATTTAAGTAGTCAGGAGAACTCCATTTTTTTTTATTATATCTGTTCTTTTTTAAAAAAAGGCAACACTCCCTGCATGTAGCAAAGTCTAAACAAAGCAGACAAAAACTTGTACATAGTACAGGAGATGGTCAGAGAGTGCAAACCTAGTACAGGAGATGGTCAGAGACTGCGGAAATGCTACAGATGATCAGCTACTGCGGACAGGCTACATGAGATGGTCAGACTGCGGACATGATACAGGAGATGGTCAGACTGCGGACATAATACAGGAGATTGTTAGACTGCGGACACCCTACAGGAGATGGTCAGACTGCGGACACGCTACAGGAGATGGTCAGACTGCGGACACGCTACATGAGATGGTCAGACTGCGGACACACTACATGAGATGGTCAGTGACTGCGGACACGCTACATGAGATGGTCAGTGACTGCGGACACGCTACATGAGATGGTCAGTGACTGCGGACAGGCTACATGAGATGGTCAGTGACTGCGGACACGCTACATGAGATGGTCAGACTGCGGACATGCTACATGAGATGGTCAGACTGCGGACATGCTACATGAGATGGTCAGTCTGTTCCCCCCTGTCTCTCGGCTACTATCGGAACTCCGCCCCCTCATCGCTGTACATTGCTGCTTCCTCCTACTGTTCCTCACGAATTCAAATGCTCCTAATACCGCCCCGCCTCTCCAGCCCTCTGCTCATTAGCATTCGTGAGGCGTAGGCGTGAGCGGCGCTGGAGAGGCGGGGCGGTATTAGAAGAATTTGCATTCGTGAGTACTAGGAGAGAGCGGCAATGTACAGGGCTGGGGGGGGCGGAGTTCCGATAGCCAAGTGACAGAGAACAGAATCCGGTGGGTGCTGTGTACAATGCCGTGCTCATGTGACTGCCCTCTCTCCTTTCTGCTTTCACGTCTCTGACGCCAGGAGAGACGTGAGACGTGAAAGCAGAGAGGAGAGAGGGCAGTCACATGACCGCGTCACAGGAGAAAAAAAAAAAGGGCAACAGATCTCCCGGGAGGAGGGGGCGGGGCTAGACATCACCAGGAATCGATTAATGGGTTTCCCTGCATCGGTGCCGCATCGGGGACGCCCGAATCGCGATGCACCGATGCAACGATTAAATTCGACACCCCTAGTATACAGTACACTGACTTAATATACTGCAGCTTAGCTCAATCAACTGCCTGCCTGTATTATTAGGAAGAGAACAGGGATGGTCTGAAGTCAGCTTTACCTGCACACTGAGCCCAGTATACAGTACACTGACTTAATATACTGCAGCTTAGCTCAATCAACTGCCTGCCTATATTATTAGGAAGAGAACAGGGATGGTCTGCAGTCAGCTTTACCTGCACACTGTGCCCAGTATACAGTAAACTGACTTAATATACTGCAGCTTAGCTCAATCAGCTGCCTGCCTGTATTATTAGGAAGAGAACAGGGATGGTCTGAAGTCAGCTTTACCTGCACACTGAGCCCAGTATACAGTACACTGACTTAATATACTGCAGCTTAGCTCAATCAACTGCCTGCCTATATTATTAGGAAGAGAACAGGGATGGTCTGCAGTCAGCTTTACCTGCACACTGTGCCCAGTATACAGTAAACTGACTTAATATACTGCAGCTTAGCTCAATCAGCTGCCTGCCTGTATTATTAGGAAGAGAACAGGGATGGTCTTAAGTCAGCTTTACCTGCACACTGAGCCCAGTATACAGTACACTGACTTAATATACTGCAGCTTAGCTCAATCAACTGCCTGCCTATATTATTAGGAAGAGAACAGGGATGGTCTGCAGTCAGCTTTACCTGCACACTGTGCCCAGTATACAGTACACTGACTTAATATACTGCAGCTTAGCTCAATCAACTGCCTGCCTGTATTATTAGGAAGAGAACAGGGATGGTCTGCAGTCAGCTTTACCTGCACACTGAGCCTAGTATACAGTACACTGACTTAATATACTGCAGCTTAGCGCAATCAACTGCCTGCCTGTATTATTAGGAAGAAAAAAGGGATGGTCTGCAGTCAGCTTTATCTGCACACTGTGCCCAGTATACAGTACACTGACTTATTATACTGCAGCTTAGCTCAATCAACTGCCTTCCTGTATTATTAGGAAAAGAACAGGGATGGTATGCAGTCAGCTTTACCTGCACACTGAGCCCAGTATACAGTACACTGACTTAATATACTGTAGCTTAGCTCAATCAACTGCCTGCCTATATTATTAGGAAGAGAACAGGGATAGTCTGCAGTCAGCTTTACCTGCACACTGAGCCCAGTATACAGTACACTGACTTAATATACTGCAGCGAGAATAACGGGAAAACTCTGAAGTGAGATCTAGCTAAACTGAATACAGTGTATATATATATATATATATATGTGTATATATATATATATATATATATATATATATAAAATGCCTGGGATGCATATATATACTAAATACACTGACTGCAGCTACCTGAATCGCCTGCCTGCTCTATCTAACTGAAATGAAATTACACTCTGACTCTCTATCTCTCTTACAATGCCGCAATACACTACACAAGGCCGACACGCAGGCGGCCTTATATAGTGTGGGGCATGTACCTACTCCCCTGAGCCATGATTGCCCAAAAGCACCCTTCCTTTGGCCAATTATGGCTCTCTGTGCTGACGGCGCTGTGATTGGCCAAAGCATGCGGGTCATAGTGCATGCTTGGCCAATCATCAGCCAGCAATGTACTGCGATGACGCAGTGAATTATGGGCCGTGAAGCGCCACTCAAATTTGGCGCGATCGGCCCATAATGTTCGAAATTCGGCTAACGATCGAACAGCCGATGTTCGAGTCGAACTCAAAGCTCATCCCTACTGATCACATGCACTCTCCCAAGAAAAATAAAAACCTCTCTAGCAATACACACCAAACTAAGCATGTTCAGCCTGACTCCAAAGCATACCTCCCAACTTTCGATCGCGGGGGGGGTGCCTCCGAACATTGTTTTGTCCACCAATCGCGGGGGGGAGGGCTTACCTGCTGCTGCTGTGTTTCCTCCTCTTCATCTCTTCATGCTTCCTGCTGTGCGGGAAAAATGACAGTCTCGCGGGACTGCGGGAAGGAGGAGCCTATGCGGGTAAAACCCGCAGAATCCGTGCCAGTTGGGAGGTATGCCAAAGGCTCTGTCTTATCCGGACTTACTGCATATACAGACTGATTTTACAGTTGTAGGTTTAGTAACACTCTAACCTTTGAAGTGCATGAACCCTTCAAAGTATAAATTGTTCTACCATCAGTGAGTCAGTAAAAAATACTGTATATATCTGCTATGCTTTCGTTATTCGTATGTTTTTTTTTGTTATGTGTAATTTCTCAATTTTTCTACAGAATGAATCGGATGTCTTTCAGCGTCTAATCTGCAAGGAGTTCCAGGAGCTTCAGAGATACATTGCAGAGGAAGAGGATCACTTCCTAAAGCTAGTCTCCAGGAAAGCTACAGAGCTCATCAGCAACATTGAGACTCAAGTAAAGCAGAAAAATGAAATCCTGTGCTCTGTAAAGGAGAAAGAAAGACAGCTGGAGATCCTGGGAAATGAGAATCACCTGCATTTCATCCAGGTGAGACTTTCCATCAAACTGGGTCCACAATACTGTAGGTAATATAGGTAGTTACATTTTTATCACATTCAATGAACAGCTGTGGTAAAAGTAAAGTGTATGTAAACCATAACAATGCATTTCTCTTATTTGCTCCCTTTTGGTCATTTAAATAAACCACTGACAGTATTGTGTTTAAATCATTTTGATAATAGCAAAAAAAAAATTGATCCTGCCAGAAATCAAAATCTGTCTTGTGCAGCCTGCATGTTATCTCAAGCAGTCTTATTAGCTCTGCTCTGTCTAGTTCTCCCCTGTGGATGACAGATCACCTCCCCTTCAGCCCGTCTCTATAACATTGGGAGTAGAGGAGGAAAACATTTTTTTAGTCCAAAAACACTTTGGGGTAGATTTACTAAATGTGCACTTTGCAAGTGTAGCTGCATTCATTTCCCCACAGCTTAGTAAACATGGTAAAGCTTTACATTGTAAAGAATACCCAATCAGGTACAAGAAAAAAAAAACAGCATTTTTGCTTGCACATGATTGGATGATGGAAATCAGCAGAGCTTTACCACATTCGCTAGCTCTGGAGATAATGAGTATAAGGCTACTTTTACACTGGGGCGTTGTGGGCGTCGGCGGTAAAGCGCAGCTATTTTTAGCGGCGCTTTACCGTAGTTTTTGCAGCGCTTTTCGGGCCGCTAGTGGGGCGCTTTTAACCCCCGCTAGCGCCTGAGAAAGGATTAAAATCGCATGCAAAGCGCCGCTGCAGTGGCGCTTTGCCGGCGGTTCGGCGGCGCTGTCCATTGATTTCAATGGGCAGGGGTGCTTTAGGAGCGGTGTATACCTACTCCTACAGCGCTGGAAAGATGCTGCTAGCAGGACTTTTTTGAGCGTCCTGCCAGCGCACCGCTCCAGTGTGAAAGCACTTGGGCTTTGACATTGGAGTGAAAGGAGAGGCTCTTTCAAGCGCTTTGCAGGTGCTATTTTTAGCGCTATAGCGCCTGCAAAGCGCCTTAGTGTGAATGTAGCCTAACTGCACCCGCAAAGTGCACAGTCTATGTGTTTTTAGTAAATCTACCCGCTCATGTTCTAGGATGGCAACACTGCTTCTCCCTAAACACACCACAGTGAGTAAGTGTTGTCACCCTAGGAAAGAAAGTATTTTACTGGCAAGAGAACCAGGTGATAATAAAGTAAAAAAACAAAAACTCAATATCTGGGTATTGAAAGCTAAGCTTTATTTGTGCTGTTTGTGCTAAAATTAAAATAGCTATATGAACTTACTGTTACATATATTGGCCAAATTATGTTCATTAAGGGGCCTATTTAAAAATGTTTTCACCCAAGTGTCACACAACTTTCTTTCAATCATTTTTATTGTTTTGGTTTACTGGAATAACATAACGCATGAAAACATTATACAAAAATTTCCATATGAAGGTGGATCTAAACAGTTCTACAAGTTGGAGACCAGGATCCCTCTATGAAAACGTAATGTTTTCCTATAGTCACCATTGGGGGCGGGGCATCCCAGAGACCAAGGCTCCCTGGGGTGGGGAGGCATGGAGCAGGGTGCTCATTAAGCAACCCAAAGTAATTAAGCGGGAAGGAAAGTGAAACGGAGAGGGAGAGAGTAGAAAGGATGTCCCCACAGATTTAGGAACCAGTCGGACAGCAAGTTATAATCTGGCTAAACTGAATGGATGGGAAAAGCGTAGTTAATATAGGGTTCTCAGGTCTTCAGGAATTTAGAATGTCACACAACTTTCATACAGAGTTCACACATTTTTCCAAGTGAAGTAAAAAAATAAATGTTTAGATCTTGGGTTAACAAATATTATTACTTTAAGCGTGCACCCTGTAGTAACATTATGGAAGAGTATTTCTTCCCAATGCACAATTGCTCTACCATACAGCAGTAAAGTAGATCCAGATTTATTTAAAGTGATTGTAAAGTCTCATTTAAAAAAAAAAAATAACAAAGATGTTATACTTACCTGCTCTGTGTAGTTGGTTTTGCACAGAGCAGTCGGGATCCTTGTCTTCTTGGGTCCCTCTTTGCTGCTCCAGGCCCCTCCCTCCTGTCAAGTGCCCCCACAGCCAGCAGCTTTCTATGGTGCCACGTGAGCAGAGTCAGAGCTCCTTGTATCCATTAAGACAGGGGTGCCCAACCAGTGGCCCGGGGTCCACATGTGGCCCGCTGAGCCCTCTGATGTGGCCCGCGACCTCCTGCTCTGGGATGGAATAAAATAGAATACTGTTATTAACGGTAAGTTTATTACTAAAATCAGTGTATATATGGGCATATCTGTTCTGCAGTGGTTACTGGGCTGCTTTCAAACTGATCCACAGGTGCAGAGAAGTGCACCTGTGGGTTACCTGCAATGAGCCATAGACTTCTATTACCTGCAAGTTTGGTGTGCTGAGAGTAGAGTGGGCTCTATAGAGCCAAGTGGGCTGCCATTCACCTGCTTCGCTCATTGTGGCCCACGTCCGGTTACCAAGTCGCTTAAGTGGCCCTTGCTCTTCAAAAGGTTGGGCACCCCTGCATTAAGACAAGAAGCCCCGGCCCCGCCCCCTCTCTCCCCCAATTGGCTGACTGACTTTGACAGCCGTGGGAGCCAATGACGCCGCTGCTGTGTCTCAGCCAATCAGGAGGAGTGTCCCAAATGGCTTAGACATTCGTGGACATCACTGGAGAGAGAAGGGGCTCAGGTTAGTAATTGGGGGTGCTGGGGAGACTGCTACACACAGAAGTTTTTTTTATCTTAATGCATTATGATAAAAAAAACTTCTGCCTTTACAACTCCTTTTTATAATGAAAAATACCCTGTGAGCACAGCTAATCGAAGCTCACCCTAACCAGCTCTCTCTGTATTTCTATTTCTAGGACTATTCTGCTGTGACATCCAGGTATGAGACACAACTCACAATCTTTATATGGATAGGAGGTATGGAAACAAAATTATGGAAATAATTACTTATTTACTTCCACAGCTGTCAACCACCAAGCCCACGCAGTGTGGACACAACCTATAGCCCTGTTTCCTTCAAGCCTGGATTCCGTCAAGATGACATTAAACTGACAGTATGGAAACGTCTGCAACGCAGAATTTTTCCTCGTAAGGATTTAATTTGCTGTAAATTTTGCATGACAGTTTTTGGGGGAAACAACATCCATTTGTACTTTTTATTTAGTGAGCAGATGGGATTTTCCATAATGGGGAAAAAAAAAAGTTATTGCTTTTTTTTTTATATCAGTGTTTGTCAGCTTTATATTTTAAAAGTATATGTCCAGCGAAATATTTTTTTTGTGTGTTTAGATTGGGAAGAACTGGAACATCTGACAGCTGTTTCATGCTATGTGGGGCTCATAATAAAAATGGTGAAACAGACAGGAAGTGACAGAAAATACCTTTTTAGTAGCGTAGGGGAAGGCTAGAACATTTGTCATCAATTTATTGCTGTCTGTGTCTCTTGCAGACTTTCTTTCACCTTTGCCCCTAAGGCTTGGTTTACACTTATGCAAATTAGATGCGAGTTTCCCCGCATCCAATTCGCATGACAGGAGACTGTGATCGGCACTCAATAGAGTTGGCTCACACAGCTCTAGGGCGCCCGCGGTCTGCATTGGAAAAGGATCCTGTGCTTCTTTGGCTCCGTTTCAGGTCCGAATTCAGGCAAAAACTTGGACCTTATTCACACTTGAAACAGAGAACAGGGACACACTGGACCCCATGCTGCGAGCCACGGCCACAGCTAGTGTGAACCCGGTCTCACATTTTGGTAAAACTATTATTAATGTGATTGTGAGTGGAAATCTTTCCGGATAGCAATTAAAAACATCAGGGGTTTTTAACCTTCCCCACTATGTCTGAAAGTAAAAAAATTTTTTGGCTGTACTTACATTTAAAATTACCACAGTGGCGTACTCCATCAGTAAGTGACTCCTGCTGAATCGAACATAAGCTTTTGCATGTCTTTTTAGTGCCAAGTTGCATGTGTTTAGATGAGAAGGATGGAGTCAGCATTTTAGTAATTTCATAGCAGTACATTCTTGGCTATCTTGGGGCCCGATACAGTTTGTTAAGGCATTTGTTATAGGAGTGAAAAAATGCATTGGATTGTTGGATTGTTTTCTATTGTGCTCAGCATTCAATAAATGTGCACATATTTTTAGGAAAGCTTTTACAAAGTGCTTTATGCATGTTAAGTGTTGAATTTTTTTCAAAAAGTAGTATTTTATTAGTAGGAAGTGTGTAATTTGGTACCCGGTAAAATGACTTCTGATATCTAGAAGCCCATACCAGTGCTTACCAGGCCTGACCAGTTCCTGTGTCCCTCAAACAGGGCCGGTGCTAAACTATTTTGCGCCCTAGGCAAGACCAGCTAGTCCCCCCTCTAGCCTCTAAGGCTGGGTTCACACCTTTGCCTTTTTTGTGCTGTTTGCATTCTGCAGATTTGCTCTACAGAACGTGTTCCATAGGAAACCATGTTAAATGGACTGTAGTGCAAATCTGCAAAAAGCACTAAAACGGCATAGGTGTGAATCCAGCCTAAGTGTAGACTGTAATATAGTTTAGTAAGCTCATAATTGTAGCAACTCGCATAATGGAAAAAACAGGAAGACTCATCAATGATAAAGACCCATGGAATGGTCACCACTGCACGACGGGGGACGCTGGAGTAGGGGAACCAGCGGCCATGGCCTAGCAGTAGCGCTGGCCCTGCCCTCAAGCCTTGTCCAGCAAATCACTTCCAGGGCCGTGCTGCTCTCTTGCAAGAAGGAGTCCATAGCAACATCCCTGAAATTCTGAAGGTAATTGGTACTAACAGAAGGCAAAGAAGAAAATGTCTACCTGATAGAACCATTGCTCCTCACTTTAAACCCACTTCTAAGGTACATTACTCAGGCAGTGAACAACATTATCAAACACAGTAGGCAATGCAGAGTATAATGACCTTCCTGTTGAAAAGTATTTCAAGGAAAAAAGTCTGCAAAAGGAGGTGCCATTAAAGAGATGACCCACATTTTCAGTCTAAAAAAAACACATGAGAAGCAGGTATCACAGTTCCATCCTGTTTTATTCTTTCATACATTTGTATTCTTATACTTTTTTTACACAGCCCCAGTTTAAGGCTCAGGACACACTAGCCCAATTCCAAAGTCGCTCGACTTTCTTTTGATTTTTATATTCTTTATTATTTTCTCCAACATGCGTCATGTTGTGTAAACTTTTGACGTGCCCACTTTACCCATTACCCTCCCTTCCCACCCCTCTACACCCCCACCATCTTATTTATTCTTCACACACAAATTCTACCACCACTACAACGATTTTTTTTACTCTCCGGGAGGATTAATCTTCTTTGTCTATTGACTGCAGCTCTCTTTCTCTATTTGCTCTCTTAGTCTTATCAGGCTAGTTGGCAACCAGAAATTTAAACTCTTCTCCCCTCTCTAGGGCGGGCACCCTATTCTACTCAACCAGGGCTCCCACAGTATTTAAAATTTGTTAAAATTGCTGCGTCTAGTCAGAACTACTTTTTCCTTCCACACTGTCGTGTTTATTACATTGACCCGTTCTGCCGATGTCGATGCTTCCTGTGATTGCCATTTTTGTGCTATCAATTTTCTGAACTGAAACAGGCACCTCAATACCGCTACCGTAATGCTCTTTTTCTCATGCCTCTCCTCTATACAACCCAATGAGCATATTTTAGCCTCCAGTTCCAGAGTAATCCTGAAGGTTGTATTTAGGTTGTCTAATACCTTAACCCAGTATCTGTGTAACTTCGGGCATTTCCACATCATGTGTATGAGGTCACCTGTATCTTGACACCTAGGGCATTTGTCATCTGGTTTCCTTCCAAACATATATAATCTCTTTGGGGTGTAGTAAACTCTATGCACTAAAAATAAATGGGATACTCTCTGTGATGAGGAGAGTGACTCCGATGTCCCTAACTCCAATATCCGTTCCCATTGTTCAGTTGTTATAGGGCCTATATCCTCCTCCCATTTCCCTTTATTTTTTCCCACACTCTCCCCAAGTATAGAACCACCGGTAATCTGCGTATATAATTCTGAAATGAGGCCTTTAGAGATTCCTGACTTAATTAGCCATTGGAGGTGGGGGATTTCTTGCCATCTCACCGGGTGTGTTTTAAATTGGGCTTGGAGGGCATGTCTGATCTGTAGATACGCGTAGAACAGGGAATTTGGGATGGCATACTCTCTGCTTAGTTCTAAAAAGGATTTCAGCATGTTGCCTTCATACAGTTGTGCCAGTCTAGTTATGCCCAGCTTTTCCCATTCCTTTAACTTTCTTATGGCCTGGATTTCTCGCAGAAATTTATTTTCCCAGAGGGGAGAGTATTCCATTAGCCCCTTATACCCCAAGGCTAACTTTCCTGCCTGCCATATTCTTGTAACCATCTTTAATGTTGGATTCTTAACAGGGAAGGAATCGGCCTCCAGGTTTTCTATTATGGTGTTATGTGGGGCCTCCATTAACATAATTTTCCCGCTGGCATTCTCACCTCCCTCTGTAATGCACCCCCGCCTCAGGTGCTGTAGCTGTGCCACTAGGAAATAACTGCGAGGGTGTGGGACGGCCAACCCTCCCTTATTTGTTGGCAATTGTAATGTTTGGAGACTAATCCTCGCCTTTCCCTTCTTCCAAATTAGTTCCCTGAAAAGGGTATCTATTTTTTTAAACCATGCTTTTCCTATCCATACTGGAGAGTTATGGAGCACGTAAAGTAGTTGTGGCATCCAAATCATCTTGATGAGGTTACATCGTCTGGCCGCCGATAAGGGGAGTCGTCCCCATATATCGGCTTTTCGCTTAAATTTAACTAAGAGTGGCCCTAGATTGTTGCTAATGTATTGTTCTGGGCCTCGTGTTACCACTATCCCCCAGATAATCAATTTTCTCCACTATTTTTAGTTGGGGGATTCCTGCAAGAACGACATTGCCTACTGGGTCCACCGGCAGAAGTGCAGACTTCTCCCAGTTTATCACCAGGCCTGAAAATCGCCCAAATGCCTCCACTGTCTGCACTGCCATTTTTAGGGATGTTGTAGAATCCCCCAAGAAGAGCAAGACATCATCCGCATAAAGTGCAGTTTTTTCCTCCCCTGCCTTTCTCTGGAACCCTTGTATACCCTGTGTAGTTCTAATCGCAATTGCTAATGTCTCTATTGCCAAAGCAAAGAGAAGGGGAGACATGGGGCATCCCTGTCTTGTCCCCCTCTCTAGCCTGAACATCTTTGAGTATTCGTTGTTCATTTTTATTTTTGCGCTTGGGGAGTTATAAAGTGTTTTTACCCATTTAATGAAAACGGGGCCAAACCTGAATTTCTCTAGCACATGCCAGAGATAGTCCCACTCTAGGCTATCAAAAGCCTTGGTGGTGTCCAGGGATAGAACGGCTCTACCACCTCTATTCTCAGTTGGTGTCTGTAGATTCAAATACAACCTTCTGATGTTGGCTCTAGTGGATCTATTGGGGATGAATCCGGATTAATCCGGGTGTATGAGTTTCTGAATATATTTATTCATCCTGGCCGCCAACACCCTTGCCAATATTTTAACGTCTGAGCATAACAATGATATCGGCCTGTAGGATGATGTGTCTAATTGATCTTTCCCCTCTTTCTGGAGCACTATTATGGTGGCTTCTGACATCGAGGCAAGCAGCCTCGCCCCTTCTGCTGCCCAGTTCAGCACCTTCAATAGTTCCGGGAGCAGCACCTCACCATACTGTTTATAAATCTCTACCAGTAAACCATCTGGCCCGGGGGACTTCTGATTGGACATCCCCACCACTGCCTGTTGCAGTTCCTCTAAAGCTATTGGGGCTTCTATAGCGCTTCTGTCCTCCTCTGTTAAAACTGGTGTTTCTATTCCGCCCAGGAACCCATCCATTTGTGCCATCTCATCTTCCCTCTTTAACTTGTATAGGTCTTGATAGTATGTCACAAATGTGTCCAGTATTAGGGATGTTTGAGAGGATATCCCGCCCCCCAACGTCCTAACTGCGGAGATATTAGAAGGAGCCTAATTGGTTTTGGCCAAGGGAGCCAGTGTATGGCCTATACTCTCCCCTTGCGCAAAGGTACTCTGTCTCTGGAAGAGGCGCTTGTTCTCCACTTTCCTTATAACCACCATTTTATACTCCTGCTGTTTCTCGAGCCATATCCTTTGTTTCGACAGGGTTGGATCCTCCACATATCGTTTTTCTGCCTCCAACACCTCTTTCTTGATCTTCTCTTCCCATTCCCTGGAGTTCCTCTTAACCTTGGCCACCTTTTGGATCAATACTCCCCTGAGGAAAGCCCTCAGGGCGTCCCATATCACTCCCACCGGTGCTGTCCCTGAATTAAAGCCCACAAACTCTCTTAATTGTATACCCATCTCCTCCGGTTTTCCCATAAGTTCCAACCAGAAGAGGCTTAGTTTCCAGTTACTTGAGGGACACTTTTTCCCTGTATTCATTGTCAGCACCAGTGGGGAGTGATCCGACACCCCTCTTGGATAATAAACAATTTTACTGACTAACTGCAGGCTTACCCAATTTCCCAGGGCCATGTCTATTCTAGACAATGTGGAGTATGAGCTTGAGAAGCAAGAGTACTGCCGCTCGTCTTGGTTCCCTGTTTTCCAAATGTCACACTATCCGACCTCTTACAGAAACTGGGTTAAGCGTCTCTCTCTCCACCTATCCGTCCGTGTCCCTGGTGGGAATCTACCGTATCCACTGTTCTATCCAATACTACATTAAAATCCCCTACCACTATTGTTGGAATGCCTTCCTTATTTAACACGAACGCCATTAATTTATACAGGATCTCCATTTTGAAAGGTGGAGGGATATAAACGTTTGCCAATGCGTATGGTTCATTTTCTATTAAACAATGCAGAAAAATATAGCAACCCAATTCATCTATTCTAGACTCTCTGCATACAAAAGACATCCCCTTTTTCACCATTATACTCACCCCCCTAGAATAGGAGGAATAAACTGAATGATACTGACATTGATATTTTCTATTAGATATATTTAACTTTGTTTCCTTTGTTAAATGAGTCTCTTGTACACAAATTAATTCCACCCCATAGCACTTAAGTGTGGAAAAAATTGCAGCTCTTTTAACCGGATCGCCCATCCCCCGGACATTCCAGGAGCCTATGTTAAATGTTTTAGGCCGCATATCAGAAAGAAAAACGTAATAAAAAATCACATAGGAGAAAGAGACCCACTTGAGCCCTAACAAGTACAACATCAAGAAAAAGAGAGCACTGCATCCGGTCATAACAAAGAAAAAAGGGTACTAAACAAAAGGTAAAAAAACATTAATACAAAAAGATAAAATAAAGAGGGTAAGAAGAAAAAAAATTGATCCTTCGCCTCCTACCTATTCTACTCCATCTTTGCCCTTGATCTGCTGATAGATTACTTTTTACAAATGTGTCGTTCAAAAAATGTGAGTATCCCCTGGGTTCTTTAATCTCAAACTCCCCTCTCTCCTGTGCTTGAAATGTGACATTTGTGGTTTTGTGCAATTATACCCCCCCCTCCCAACTCTTAAATCAACCCCCCTCCCTCCCCCGACCTATCTAGGCGAACCCTAGGGGCTATACTTGTGACCGATACCTGCCATCCCTCCCATACATACCACTCAAAATTCATATACTCTTGTGACCTCACATATTCCTTCCCACTGTTCTCTCCCCCCTCCCCCTCTAAAAAAAATGTGTTCATCAAAAAACTTCTTGTTGGTGTATCCCATTCATACATTTTGGTACTCACTTAAAAGTGACTCTCCGCTCCATCCCCTAATATATTTAATTGCATTGAAAGAGTGAAAAGAAAAAATAGTATTAAGGAAGGGGGAATAAAAAAAGGGAAAAAAAGACTCCACACTTCCCTCCCCTTCCTTCTTTCCAAGAAACCCTTGATTCGTGGGCACATCCTAGGTGACCTGGAAGTATATCCCCAGAAAAAAAAGGGGAGCACAATTGTCCTTTTAGAATTTAGCCCTTATTTAATATTTTCCATGGATATTCAGTCTATAGTCTATGGTTGCACTTTGTTCTCTTCCAGCCACTGTGCTGCTTTTCCCGGTGAGTCAAAAAACTGGGGACCCTCCAAAGTCATTATCCAAAGGCGTGCTGGGTACAATAATGCGTATGTGATTTTATTCTTTAGAAGGCTACGTTTGATGAATGTAAACTCAGATCTACGTTTCTGGAGAGAAATCTGGGTAAAATGAGATTCTTGACCCATTATAGAAAATGTCCCCCTTCTCTCTTGCTTTTTGCAGTACTTATCGTTATAGTTAAGGAATTTCAAAAGTAGGGGTCTGGGGTATCCATCCTTCAGATGAGCTCTGAATGGAACTCTATGGGCCCTTTCTATCACAAAGAGCGGTGAAAAAACATTCTCCCCAAAAATGTCTCTAAACCAGTTCTCAAGAAAGCTTATGGAATGGGTACCCCCACTTCGTTCCGGGAGGCCCACCACCCGTATGTTGTTTCTACGTAGCATATTCTCGATTTTGGCGAGATTGGATGCCTGCCACCCCATTTTGTTCTTTCATTGCTTTCATCTCCTGTTTTAATGGGTACACCTCATCTTCCACTTGGCTCAGTCTCTCCTCTGCAGCTGTTGTCCTTAGCACAGTTCTTTACAGTTCCTGTCCCATTGACACTAGCTCTTCCTTAATTCCTTTTATCTGATCGCATAGATTGTTCAATGACCCCCTGCATACGTTCACGGCACATAATACTTCTTTCAGTGTCGGCTCTTCCTCCCCTGGTAGATCAACTTCCAGGGCCATTGCAGGGGTTGCTATAGGGATTATTGCAGGTACAGTCGCATCCCCCGGGATTTCTCCCATGGGGCCCTTTTTACTTGCTGTTTTTGGGGCTGATATACCATGGCCATGACTTTTCCTATCTGCCGATGCTCCTACTTGGCTTTCTACCTGCACTTGTTGATGCTGAATCCCTTTACCTGGCGAATTTGCCGATGTCTGGGCAAACCGCTCCAGTTTAGCTGCTGCAGCTGCCTGCGTTGCTTTCTCTTTTGCTGATCGCGTTCGCGTTGTTTGAGGCCCCCTGCTCTCCAAGTTAGACTGCTCCTCTTTTTTTCCTTGATGACATCCTTTGCCCTGTGCCCAGATCACTTTTTAATAGCCTTCCCCCTCTCCTCTCCACTTATGTCCAACTGTTTAAACAAGCAGGTAGCTGGGGGGTTAGGGGACTGGCCTAGAGTAAGTTTACACTTGCTGACAGCACCACAGTTCAGTTCTTAATTGTATAAGTGCACAAGTTCTCATATAAATCTGGCACTGGCAGTAAGCGAAAGGACCGGCACAGGGGTAATTTGGCTGGACGCAGATCACAGTACGCTGTACTGATACATAAACAGCTCAGGTATACAAGTTAGCCTCCTCAGCTTCTCTGTACAATAGTCTTTCACTCAGCTTTGATTTACCCAGTCTAGCTGCTGCTTCTCCGTTCTGATCACAGGGCTCTCCTGACCATATAACTACACAGTTTGTTAATTTTGTCACGCTACACATACTGATAAGCTCACCGCATGATGGTTCAGGCAGTCAGGGGTAGTCTTGATGTCTCAGGGGATCCCTCAGCTCATGCCATGCAGGTGGCTTCTATTCCCGGCGTGCTGGGTTCCTCTCCGCTCCCCCCTCCTCCTCCTCCTCAGCTCTTATTTCTCGAGATCATGCGGTGTCCCACAGGATTGCAGAGGGCAATACCACCGCTGTAGCTCCGTGCACAGTGCCGGCTTCACAGTGCCAAACGCGGTGCTATGCCCAAGTGAGGCAATGGTTATGTGGTGTGGTAGTCTTTCATCTGTCGCCTGCTTCCTTCACCACGCCATTATCCACGGGGAAATAGAGCGGGTAAAAGGTCACACAAACATCCTCTCTCCTCACTCCTCACAGACTCTCACCACCTCTATCAACATCAAAGTCGCTCGTCTTTCAGTGCAACTTTGGAGTCCGACTTTGATGTGGCTTTTTACACTCTGTGGCATTGAAGTCATATCAAAGTCGGACCAAAGAAGTGCAGGAACGTTTTCTAAAGTCGGACAAACTTGTGTAGTGTCAGTTAAGCCAGCTCTCATAGGACCCAACTTGTGAGACCCCAAGTCGAATGACATGTGGAATTCAATGTTTCCCTATGTCGCATCAGTGTGAACCGAGCCTTACACAAAGGGAAGCTCATTTCGATTGTCTCACCAATGTAAACATTGAGGTAGCCATGTATGTAAAAAAATAACCTTCCATTTTCTTTAAAACAAATAAGTAAGTTACAAGATGATTTTGCACAAAAATTAGCATGAGAAAAAATATGCATAGGAAAATTGACGAACCTAAAAAAAAAAAACAGAAAAAAAAAAATACTGTATATAATGAGAATTATCATGAAGTGTATAAGTACTTCCTTTCTGTGTTTTTTATTGTAATGCTCTACTTATTTCCATTCACTTGTTCAGCTCCAGAGATTTTGAAACTTGACCCTCTTACTGCACATCCTTTTCTGGAGTTGGCAAAAGGGAATACCGTTGTTCAGTGCCGATCTCTAGCAAACCGCCGTGCAAGCAATCCTGAAGGCTTTGAAAACAGCAGCTGTGTTCTGGCAACACGTGGTTTTTCTACTGGCAAGCACTACTGGGAAGTGATTGTTGGCACCAAACCAAAGTGGAGAATTGGTGTGGTGAAGGGCACTGTAAGTCGCAAAGGCAAAATGATTAGAGCACCAGAAGCAGGAGCTTGGCTCATAGGACTTAAAGAAGGACGTTTCTATGAAGCCTTTACATCTCCCAGCGTTACTCTGCCCATCAACTCCCGCCCACAACGCATTGGTATCTTCCTGAATTATGAGAAAGGAGAGCTAATCTTCTATAATGCAGACAACCCTGATGAGCTCATTCCTCTGTATACATTCCATGGAGAGTTCCAGGGAAAGCTGTACCCTGTTCTGGATGTGTGTTGGCAAGAGAGGGGAACTAATCCTCAACCTCTTATATTGCCATTTCCAGAAAGAGTGGTGAAAACCCTGTAAATGCTTTCAAAATCTACTGACCCTGTTTCCTAGCATAACAACAGCACTTTACTTATCCTTTCAGATGACATTACATTTTATATATGGCAAATCAAAATTTCAACTGAACGGTAGGAGAAAAGATGGATTATAAGTTTTGAACCTCTTAACTTCAAACATAAAGCATACTAGAAAAAAAAGATCTCTTTTAAAGCGGGTTTAAAGTATTTTTGCACTGTTTTAATTAATTTATAGATGTTTACTTCTTATAAGTCCTTAACTTTTGGTCTTGTGTATTTGTAAAGTATGATTCTACATATTAATATTCAGAATCTAAATTTATTGACTGTAACCAGAAAACTTGCTTGTCATTAGTAAAGAACACACATTTATTTACAATAATAACTTAAGGTAAGGTAAAGTAAACTTGTACATAGTCTAAAAGTACTACACTGGTAAAAGGATTTTAAAGAAGGCACTTGGAGGTTCTTGACCAAACCCCTCGTTGCCTTCACAAGTGCCTTGGTAATCTACAAACTGAGGGCTCTCAATTAGCTTAATTTTCTGAAGTTGCAGCACTGATTTGTCCTTGTCCACCTCATGTGCATCACTACTGGTCGTTGAGATCAACCAATACAGTGAGCGCCAGTGGCAGTGGTGGATCGATCAAACCCTTCACCCACCTTGTCGCTCGGTCGATTGGTGAACAAACCCCCCCCGTCGCCTGCCCCGTCCGCCGACCAGACCCGCACTTACCCCATCCAGGTTGCAGGCAGCTTCTGCTCCCGGCCAATACTGTCGCTTCTCCTCTCAGCCAGTTGGGTCTTAAGGCTTGCTTCCTGATTGGCCGGGAGGAGAAGCAGGAAGACAATAGCAAATATAAATTTGCCATTGTCACACAACTGGGTGGGCTTGGTGCGCAGTGCTCTGTGCCCTGAGCCCACCCTTTTTGAAACTAATTAGAGCCTCAGGCTCTAATCATGTGCTTAAAAAAAACAAACATTGAAATCCATGCGTCCGGCGCCCTGCATGTAGATTAGGCGCCGGGCACATGAATTAGGGGGTCGGTGTCCCTACGCCCTTAATGGAGCAGCCGCTACTGGTGAGCGCCAGTAAGAGAGGTGCAGAGGAAGGAAGGAAAAATGTTCTTCAGGCAAAGCCACTACTTGCAAAGATGAATGACCCAAGTAAGTGTTAGTGCAATTATTATAGTTTTGTGAGCACACCTCTAGGTTTATACTTTGCAGTCTTCTTGTCAGGTTAATTTTACATTCTGTCACAATGTAACATACAGCTGCAAATCATTCCCTAACAATTCCGTTTCATAGACGATCTTTAAAGAATTTCAGAAACTCATCACTCTTTTGTTAAGTGTTTAAAAACACTTAGATATCAGGATTTTAAGAGGCATGCTTTACATATTGGGATAGTTGAGCCTTTTTGACAGTAAGGGCTTCTCAAAAAAGAAAATATTGCATATTTTAGTGTACACTTATTTAGTTCTTATTGTAGAGTTTACGTAGTAGTAATTTATAATGTTGCTTTTACATTTTCACAATGTGACTTTCACATTTGTTTCTATGTTATTAAATATATCGATTTGTAGTTTAGCCACTAGAGCCAGTATAGATTAGCCAATTCTGTGACTCTGCCTAACTGCTTAATAACTGCTGAAGTAGGAAATCAGTCACAAAGGAAGTGTGTTCAGCGAGTCAACTGACTCCCAGATTTGCATTGTGACAAGAAGCCGTAAAGCACACTCATTGTGTAGCACTGCACAGTAGGTAGCAGAGCCAGGATATGTAACGATAAACTACATATTTAAATATATATGTATTTTTTTTATTCAAAAACATTGATCACTGTGAAGGACGTTGTACATAGTAGCGTTAATGTATGGATAAACAGGGGGATATGGGCCATCTTTCACTAGAGTGGCTCCCTAAAATAAGTAAAGTGTAATGAGAATCTGTTTCTATTGAAGGCTCTACTTATTTGTAATGAGCAAGCTCACTGTTTCTCATGAAGTGTCGTCACCTGTCACAAATGTCTACCATCACATTAAACTCCCAGCTCCTCTTTCTTGGCTTGTCACTGTGGATGCAAACAATTTTACCACCATGACATAATCTATATGACGAGGATTAAGAGATCGAACGAGAAACACTATTACATACATGGGCAGCTTGATTGTCCAGGATAAATGATTTTGACATTTTTTGTACAATAATTGCTAAGTATTTCCCAGGAAGGATCACAAGAAATAACATTAAAGTTTCAAAAAATATATACAGCACATATCTGCAATATATGCACATTTCCCCACGTTAAATACCCTGCAAGTACAGAAAAATACCTGTTAATGTGCCAAAAATGCGCTCAGCTCTTAAGCCCTGTTGTGGGTTGATAACACACAGGAATTGATTTACTATATGCAAATAGATTGTGTACTTTGAAAGTGCAGTTGCACTTATTTTCCCCAGAGCTTAAGCACCCTATAGATACATTTATTTTCTTTCCACCACAGGTGGAAGGAAAGAAAATCTCCCCCACCAACACAGCTATTGTGTTTTCCTTGGGGGGCACGGGGAGCCTTCCTGGATGCCAAAACACAATGAATATTGCTAGCGGCTATAGCTGTCGGCAGTATTCACATGCCAAAAATCCAAAAGGCTGGTTATGCCTAAGTCGATCGAGGACTGGACTTGGGTACAATTAGCTTGCCCATACATGGATCAAAATTTGTCCGGTCCCTGCTGAACCATCCAAATTTCGATCCATGTATGGCTTTAGTGAAGGTGGTGAAGCTTAATTTTATAAAGAATACCCAATCAGGTGCAAGGAAAATAAAATAAATAGCATTTTTTCTTACACATGATTGCATGATGGAAATCAGCAGAGCCTCGTCACCTTTACTAAGCTCTGGAGAAAATGAGTGCAACTGCACTTTTAAAGTCTATTTGCCTTTAGTGAATCAACACCACAGTGGTGTCAGCCAAACCCATAGTCTTTTGGTAAACTATAAAACCACTCCCACTTTTATAACCCTCTTAACACAGAGGCCACAATCTTCAGACCAAGAAAAGAACTAGGAGGGCTCTTTGAGATAACACAGGAAGTGAGCAGGGAACACATTTCTGGCACGATCAACGGTTTTGTTTTGCTTTTTGTTTTTTGCACTTATCAAACAGGAATACCCTAAAGCTTTCAATTGTAGCATAAACAAACCAAAAGGGAGCAATAAAACATTTGTTGTTAGGGTTTATATACACTTTAAAGCAAAAGGCTTTAGAGCCGGTTCACACCAGGGCGACTCGTCAGGCGACTCGGTCGCCTGACAAGTCGCGTCCCACGGTTTTCAATGGAACCGTTCTAAGTAAGAGCGACTCAGGTCGCTCCGACTTAGAAAAAGGTTCCTGTACTACTTTTGGGGGCGACCCAAGGCGACCTGCATTAACTTCTATACAGAAGTCTTATGCAAATCGCCTCGGCAGGCGTCTCAAGTCGTCTTGAGATCGCGCCGCCGAGGTCGCCCCCACAAGTCGTGCCGCGTCGCGCTGCCCTGGTGTGAACCGGCTTTTAAAAAAAAAAGCCACAGTTGTTTGTAAATGTTGTACATTTCCCTCTCTCTAATGTCCAAAACTTTATTTTAGTTTCTGGATAGAGCTTGGAAGGACCACTCCATAAAGTATTTTGGTGGCTTTGTCCCCACAAGGGAGTTTTTTTTTTCTAACTTCTTGTCACTGAGACTCCCATCACTGGTACAGTAAATGAGGGACAATTTCACCAACAGGGACACCAGAACCATTAACAGTAAGTGATAGAGCTTGTAGCCCTTCCCTTTTATACTCCAAGATAAAGAATATCTATATCTGAATTTAATATTCTTTGTGACTTTTTAAGGTAGACATGTCATAAGTGCCCACTTTAGACAAGGTACAGGTTATGTATGGCTTAACTTGGGAACAGTAAAAAGTGCTCATTGTTTCACTCAGTGGCGGTGCATCCATAAGGGCGCACAGGCGGTGCCCCCTCTATTACCAATGGATAGATTTGTGCATTGCTGCCACCCTCCATTCAGGCGCCCGGCCCCTTTTCGGGTGCTGGGCGCCTGAATTACATTGACGAGGGGTGTTTTTGAAGCACCTGATTAGAGCAATAGGCTCTAATAGGCATCAAAAAAGGTGGCATGCGAGCACCATGCTTGCCGATCGCAGTTCACCCAGGTGTGTTAGATCAGCGAATGAATATTCGCTTTCCTAACGCTGAACCGCCTCTCCGCCAATCAAGTTCTTGCGTCTGTTACCCGTCACCTGATTGGCTGAAATGACAGGCGGTGTGATTGGATGCCTATCAGGCATCAAATCGCCTATAGGAGAGGATGGGAGGAGAGGACGGGAGAAACATGGCGGAGCATGAAGAACACCGCTCGCTGCCGTCACTCGCTGCCCCACCTAGACAGGGTAAGTGTAGGGCAGATGGCGAGCGGGCGGGGGGGTCACAGTGACAGCATTCGATGGGCACAGTGGCTGCATTTGATGGGCACAGTGGCAGCATTTGATGGCACAGTTGCAGCATTTGATGGGCACAGTAGTAGCACTTGATAGGCACAGTAGGAGCATTTGATGGCAGCATTTTTTGGGCACAGTGGCAACATTTGATGGCACAGTAGCAGCATTTGATGGGCACAGTGGCCGCATTTGGCACAGTGGCAGCGTTTGATTTGCACAGTGGCTGTGTTTTTTTTTTTTATCTTTATTTAAGGAATGCGGGTTGTACAAAAAGACAAAAAATCAAACATTTCGACCAACCATATCCAGTAATAGGCGACAAAAATAACTCGTCACATAAGTCTATGTACATTAGTGGGGTGGCAATCAAGGTTCCATTACAACGATATAGTAAAACAGGAGACTGTGGTCTAAAGACTTCACAACAGTTATATCATGCAGTTCAACCAGAACAGTAGAGGAAACCTCTTAGCCAGCAAGATACATACTTTTAATGGACATGTGCAGACCATTGAGTAAGACCAATAGGGAGAGAGAAGACCATATGGGGAGTAGAAGGAACTTATCCCTATTGATCAGGTTACCGAGCCATTACACTTTAGAGGACTAAACCTAAACATTATACTTCATCTAGGTTGTGGCTCTCAGTCCTGGATTAGCAGGAGTGGTACCAAAAGAAGTGGCTGTGTTTGATGGGCACAGTGGCTGCAATTGATGGGCACAGTGGCTGCAATTGATGGGCACAGTGGCTGCAATTGATGGGCACAGTGGCTGCAATTGATGGGCACAGTGGCTGCAATTGATGGGCACAGTGGCTGCAATTGATGGGCACAGTGGCAGCAATTGATGGGCACAGTGGCAGCAATTGATGGGCACAGTGGCTGCGTTTGATGGGCACAGTGAGACTGCAATTGATGTTTTTTTTTTCAGAATTTTTCAGTTTGTTTGCCCCCCCCCCCCCACCCAAAACTTTGAGCACCAGCCGCCACTGGTTTCACTCAAAGATTTTCCCAAGCTACTAGAAAATCTCTGTGCAGCAGGCCCATCAAGCACACAACTTTCAGCTGTTATCCAAGTTGCAAGATAAAGTATAGCAGTGGACAGGCAGAAGTCTTGCTGTTTCTTGATGACTTTTTATTTTTATCTATTTCCAACCTGGACAGGCTGTGTTGCCCATAGCAGATTCTTGCCCTCCTCCATTGTTTCAAAAGATGAATTCGATTTTTTGCTGCAGAATATTTTAGATGGTTGCTCAGTTTAACATTTTAATGAGGTGCAAAGTAACTAAATACATCTATTCTTTAGCTATAATCTGAAGCCTACATTTCAAGTCTAAGCCCAGGTTCACACTGGGCTGCGGGAGTGAAGCCGTGCGAGTTCAGCTGAACTCGCACGATTTCACCCCTGCTGGCAGTCCCGATTTCAGCCGCGATTACAAAGACATCTGACACAGATATCAATGTAAATCGTGGCCGAAATCGCAAAAAGTAGTACAGAAACTACTTTTTGAAATCGGTGCAGCGCCGCAGATGCGGCTTTGCACCGATTAGGACGGTGCCATTGCCGGCAATTTGCGGCAAATTCCGGCGTTATGACATGCCAAATTGCATGTCAAAACGCACCAGTGTGAACCAGGGCTAATACAGCCTTTTTTTGTAATAAATTATTTTAATAGCACCAAACTATAATCAATAAAAAATACATCTATATGGCTAATGCAAGAAATATAATGTGTAAAACATGAACAGAAGACAATGTGGGACTTTCTTCCTAATAAAGCTCTGTTAAAAATAAAACTTCATTGGAGTATGTCATGAAAATCGCAGACTTTGTATTATGACTGTGAACAAAATGAATGACATTTCTCAATAAAATGAAAAATGTAATGCATAATTGAATTTTAAAGCTTATTATTTATTACAATTAAATTGTATTCAACAGTAACTACAGATCATAGGATTCTTCAGCAAAATTTTGATGGAACCCCCTGGCAAACTTTATACTATCGTTATTTGATCAGTGCTGTCAGCATAGACTGATTACTACAAGATTCCTGTGCAAATCAGTACACTACAAGCAGGGCCTCCAACAGGGAGATACAACCCATACACATGTAGGGGGCCTGGGCATCCCCAGAGGCCCAGGCATCCCAAAGGCAGGGGCAGACTGCCCCCCGGGCCGCTCTGATGCCCCGTAAAAAGGCCATATAGATAAAAAAGAGCTGGAGGAGGAGCAGGAGGCGGAGTCTGTGTGTGCAGCTGCTGGAGGAGCATCGTCTCCCCCAGACACCATGACCGACTCAAATACTGTGGAAAGCAGCAATACCCCTCTAGCTCTGGCTCTCCATAGTCACTGGCAGCCTGGTATCCTGATAAAGTGAGAGCGGGGAAAGTAGCTTGCACGAGAGTAAGGCTGTGTCCGTTCCATCTCCCGTTCTGTCATCCTGTCTTCCCTGTCCTCCTAGCCTGGCCCCTAACTCACTCCGCTGCTTGTCCAATCTGACACGTCGCCTCCCATTTGTGTCCTCCCATCCCTGCCCACACTCCAGCCACCTGCACGCAATGCACTGTGCTGTTAGAGGAGTTCTGTGGGCAGCTGGTTGGCAGTTTTGAAGCAATAGCTGCTAGGTGCCACAGCCCTGGGAGAGACCAGCCAAAAGGGGGGAGGCACAATTGCTGAGTGAGCCTTCTGCACCCAGAACAGCCCCCCTCTCTCCCCCCACCTCTTTTTGCTCTGCTCCTTTCCCACCTTTCCCTTTCTTTCTCTACCCCTCCACCTTTTCCCCATTCTCTTCCTGCCTCCTCTCCCCTCTTTTCTCTCCTCTCTCATGCTCTCCCTTGTTCTCTCTCTCGTTCTCTCATTGTCTCTCTCCCTCATTCTCTCTCTTTCTCTCGCTCTCTCTCATTCTCTCCCTCTTATTCTCTCCTTCGTTCTCTCTCTCCTATTCTCTTCCTCATTCTCTCTCTCTCTCATTCTATCCCTCGTTTTCTCTCATTCAGCATGCTCTAATTTGCTACAGCAGGGGAAAAAATACCTTCCTGATCCCCTGAGAGGCAATCGGATTTTCCCTGGATCAACTTTACCTATAAATGTTAGTACCTAGTTATATTACATACATTTAGGAAAGATTCCAGGCCTTTCTTAAAGCAATCTACTGAGCTGGCCAGAACCACCTCTGGAGGGAGTCTATTCCACATTTTCACAGCTCTTACTGTGAAGAAACCTTTCCGTATTTGGAGATGAAATCTTTTTTCCTCTAGACGTAAAGAGTGCCCCCTTGTCCTCTGTGGTGACCTTAAACTGAATAACTCAACACCAAGTTCACTATATGGACCACTTATGTATTTGTACATGTTGATCATATCCCCCCTTAATCTCCTCTTCTCAAGAGGGAATAGATTCAGTTGCTATAATCTTTCCTTAAAGCTGAGCTCCTCCATGCCTCTTATCAGTTTTGTTGCCCTTCTCTGCACTTTCTCCAGTTCCCCGATATCCTTTCTGAGAACCGGTGCCCAAAACTGAACTGCATATTCCAGATGAGGTCCTACTAATGATTTGAACAGGGGCAAAATGATATCTCTCTCTCTGGAGTCCATACCTCTCTTGATATAAGAAAGGACTTTGCTCGCTTTGGAAACCGCAGCTTGGCATTGCATGCTATTCCTAAGCTTATGATCTACCAAAACCCCCCAGATCCTTCTTCACCATTGATTCCCCCAGTTGTACTCCCCCTAGTATGTATGATGTATGCATATTCTTAGCCCCCAAGTGCATAACTTTACATTTATCAATGTAGCGGGTATGTACTTTCCCAGGTGTAAATTTGAACTTGGCAGAGACATCAGTGATGTGTAATTCCCTGCAGCCAGGTGGGTGGCGCTGTTGCCCTGGGCTGGGGTTGAATCATTGCTGTGTGCTGTGCCTCCTTTTTGTCCTCCCTCGGCAGCGGTATGGTGGGGCGGGGAACCCGCAGTGCTTGCTGGGAAAGGGTATAAAGGGGCCGGCCATCTTTGTCACGGGGTCGAAGTCCCAAGCACCTTCAGCTTGTGGACGGTGGTTCGTGTCGGTCCTCTGGGTGGCCTAGGCCTAGAGGACAACCGGAGGTCGTGTTCCATCCCAGGCACCTTTAGCCTGGGGTGAGGTACTCGGATGGAGGTCCGGAGCTCAGTGCCCAACACTGAGTTCCGCGAGGGAAGGAGATCCTAGGGAACCCCGGGAGTGGGTACCCGAATCCGGAAGGCGCAATGGACCGGGGGGAGCTCCTCACTTGAAGACCCGGTGCAGCATATTGCCGGTGACAGGTGAGCCTCTCGTCGGAGACCGCATGGAAGGAAATTCCCCCTCGTGCGGAGACTGAAACCCACTTTCAGGAAGAAAAGTGGAGAACCAAATTGTGTCTGGGCCTACTCGCATCCACACCTCCTTTCCTGTTCTGTTAACCAAGGGAGTTCAACTGATTGTGTCCATTCGCAGAAGAATAAGGCCCCATGCACACGAGACGCCGGTGCAAACTCTGCTGAACACACGTTTTTAAAGGCTAAAACCGGCGTTTAAAAACGCCCGTTTTGCCGCGATTTTAGCGGCGTTTTACCGCGTTTTACCGCGTTTGCATCTATAGGCGTTTAGTTAAGAAACATCATAAGACCCTCCCTAAGCTCAAAAAACATTATTATTTAACCATTTCAGCCATTTTGGGAGACCAGCAGCTGAGAGAGCAGCAGTGTACTTGTATTTAGCGTATCACTTGCCACATCATCTGCCACAAGCTGTGGATTGTCCACTTGCCACGTCACCTGCCACGTCACCTGGCCACGTCACCTGGCCACAAGTTGTGGATTGTCCACTGGCCACATCACCTGGCCACGTCACCTGCCACAAGTTGTGCATTGTCCACTTGCCACGTCACCTGGCCACGTCACCTGCCACGTCACCTGCCACAAGTTGTGAATTGTCCACTTGCCACGTCACCTGCCACGTCACCTGGCCATGTCACCTGCCACAAGTTGTGGATTGTCCACTTGCCACATCACCTGGCCACGTCACCTGCCCATGTCACCTGCCACGTCACCTGCCACAAGTTGTGGAATGTTCACTTGCCACGTCACCTGCCACGTCACCTGGCCACGTCACCTGCCACAAGTTGTGCATTGTCCACTTGCCACGTCACCTGGCCACATCACCTGCCACGTCACCTGGCCACGTCACCTGCCACAATTTGTGGATTTCCACCTGCCACGTCACCTGGCCACAAGTTGTGGATTGTCCACCTGCCACGTCACCTGCCACATCACCTGCCATGTCACCTGGCCACGTCACATGCCACGTCACCTGCCACAAGTTGTGGATTGTCCACTTGCCACGTCACCTGCCACGTCACCTGCCATGTCACCTGGCCACGTCACATGCCACGTCACCTGCCACAATTTGTGGCTTTCCACCTGCCACGTCACCTGGCCACGTCACCTGGCACAAGTTGTGGATTGTCCACTTGCCACGTCACCTGCCACATCACCTGCCATGTCACCTGGCCACGTCACATGCCACGTCACCTGCCACAATTTGTGGCTTTTCACCTGCCACGTCACCTGGCCACGTCACCTGGCACAAGTTGTGGATTGTCCACTTGCCACGTCACCTGCCACATCACCTGCCATGTCACCTGGCCACGTCACATGCCACATCACCTGACCACGTCACCTGCCACAAGTTTTGGATTGTCCACTTGCCACATCACCTGCCACGTCTCCTGCCACAATTTGTGGATTGTCCACCTGCCACGTCACCTGCCATGTCACCTGGCCACGTCACCTGCCACAAGTTGTGGATTGTCCACTTGCCACGTCACCTGGCCACGTCACCTGCCACAATTTGTGGATTTCCACCTGCCACGTCACCTGGCAACATCACCTGCCACAAGTTGTGGATTGTCCACTTGCCACGTCACCTGCCACAAGTTGTGGATTGTCTACAGTGCAATGCAAGCAATTACAGGTTTTTTTCATATTTTTTTGATGGTTTTTCATCATTTGCCATCATTTTTGAGATTTCTAATGTAAAAAAATAGGTCACCTTTAAAAACGCTAATAAACGAAATCGCGGCAAAACGCCGGTACCGCGTTTTGCCGCGTTTAGCGGCGTTTAGCCGCGTTTTGCGTCTGAAACGTGGAAAACTTTTGCGTCTGAACCCATTTTTTTGCTTCTGGAAAAACGAGGTTAAATGCAACTGCCTAAAAACGGCAATAAACGAGACTGTGTGCATGGACACATAGGATAACATTGAATGGGTTCAGGAGCAGTTGAAAAAAGTGTCCAACTGCCTCTGAACGCGCGTTTAACAGCAAATAACAGCGTCTCGTGTGCATGGGGCCTAAAGGAGTGTTGAACTTTTCCTAGCAGACATTGTTCAAGGTGACTCTTGGAGGGAGGATCCAGGTGCACGGCACTGACCTGAAGGTAATACAAGAACGTTGCTTAGACCGCACAGACACATGTGGTGGAAGCCAGGCGTGGTGTCCCCGCTCCCTCCCCTCTAAGATACCCCTAGACAAAAGAAAGACGAGACGAGAGAAAGAGGGGAGTGAGGAGGGCGCTACATCAACATTAAACCTCATTTGCCACTTAGTTGCCCAATTAGACAGCGCATTTAGGTCGGCTTGTAAAATAGGATTTTTATAACAGCTTACCTGTAAAATCCTTTTCTTGAAAGTACATCACGGGACACAGAGCACCAGTAATTACTACATGGGTTATGTGCCACCTTCAGGTGATGGACACTGGTATAATTAAGACCTGAATCCCCCTCTATATAACCCCTCCCACATGGGGAGTACCTCAGTTTTGTAGCACAGCAATATATATGTAGCGGGTATTTACTATCCCAGGGTAATTTTTTAATTTTTCAGTGACACCAGTGGTGTGTCTCCGGCAGTCCACTGGGTGGCGCTGTAACCATGGGCCGACGGATGGATACCGCTGTGTGCTGAGCCTACTTTTTGTCCTCTCTCGGCAGCGGTATGGTGGGGCGGGGAACCCGCCGTGCTTGCTGGGAGAGGGGATAAAGGGGGCCGGCCATCTTGGTCACAGGGGGGGTTGGTCCCTGGCACCTTTAGCCTGCGGACGGAGTTCATGTTTGTCCTCTAGGCGGACTAGGCCTAGAGGACCACCGGAGATCGTGTTCCATCCCAGGCACCTTTAGCCTGGGGTGAGGTACTCGGAAGGCGGTCCGGAGCTCAGTGCCCATTGAAGGCATTCAGCTGCAGGATGCCCGACAAGAGAGAGAACGAGAGCGACAAAAGAGAGAACTAGAACGGCAACATGAGCGGAGAATGGCGGAAATACGGCAATTGGAGACAACGCCTAAAGAACCAGCCGCCATGGAAGAGGAATTCGGAAGGAGGTTGCGAGAGATGCAGATACAACATAGAGGACCAGTATCAGAGGAGGTCCTGCTGGGATGGTCGGATTCGATCCGCTGCGAACTCTGGAAGAAAGTGCTAGCCCTCGAGCAGCAACACCAGGGAAAGATTCTCCCCTCCATCTATGTAAGGTACTGGTCGCAGTATGAAGTACGAATGCTGTTATTGGGGGAACAACCAAAGCAGGAGTGGACAGCTGAGTTAAGCAGGCTGATCTGGGCAGAGATGCGGTTGGACGAGAGCTACAGAGCCCTCCGGTGGTATGTAGCCCAAGAGTGCCAGTGGTCAGCGGATGACAGCCCCACGGAAGGCTTTGACTATAGTGGCCTGGGATTGTTGTATTGGAGGCTGTCCAAGGACCCTGACTTTGGGAGTGATCGGGAGTGGCGTTTGGAGGAAATAATGGAGCACAGAGAACAAAGACTGAATGTCTCGGAAGGGCACTGGGCACAGGAAGATTTGGAGTTTCTGGCCGTTCAGGAATGGGAGCTGGAGATTGCCTACAAACAGCTGCTAGACTCTGCTCAGCAGCAGGGTGGGGCTCCCTTTGCCTGGGACTATCAGGAAATACCAGTTGACAACTCTGAAATCCTGGCTGAAGAATCAGCAGTGGAAAATCTGAAGATTGCCACCCTTAAAGCCGAAGTGGATGATATGGAGTTCCAGGGAGCTAGGGAAGTTGGCTCATCTCCCCAGCCACAGATTACAGAAGGTATGGACTTAAGGGACTGTTCAGAGGATGTTAGGGATTATGCATCGCCTGCCCAAGTACTGGCAGCAGGACAGAGTACTACAGACCCCTGCTCTACACCCGTGGCAGTTTTGGAGGCCCGAGGTGAGAAGGCGATGGTTCCTCTTTCACAGTGGATTTCAGAGATGCAGGGAGGAGAAGCAGGCCACCCCCCCCCCCAAGAGTTAACCAGAGCAGATGGTGTGGAGTCCCCAGCAGAAGTGCTGGCAACAGGGCAGAGTGATACCCACCTCTGCCCAGCACCGGAAACCACTGTGGAGTTTCAGGGAGCCGGGGCAGTTGGCCCCTCTCCCCAGCAACAAGCTGAGGCAGTAAAGCTCTTACTCCCAGCTGAATCACTAGCAGCAGGGCAGAATGCTACTGGCATCGGCACACAACTGCCACATGAGCGGAGATCGGTGGATGGGACTGCGGGTCCCACTCACAGCAACCCAGCAGAAGAGCTGGCAACAGAGCAGAGTGCCACGGGCCTCTGCTCTCAACTAACAGAAGAGGGAGGTCCTGTGGTATTGGATGGGACTTCAGTCCTCACTGACACAACCCCAGAAAATGGTGGGACACTGAGACAGGAGGATCTCAGCCTTGCTTTGCAAGCACTGGGGGATGTTCACCTACCACAAGTGGATGGGACTTCACTCTCCACTTGTATACCCCAGGGATGCCGGGCAGTCGACCCAGATCCCCAACAGCATGACGGACTGAGCCCAGTCACCCTGTCTTCTCTCCAGCGGCGGAAAGGACTCCAGGGAGAAGGGCCAGTCCAGGCCTCTCCCCAGCGGCGGGTATGTTCTCTGAGAGAGGCAGAGGTTGGCTGGGTAAGTAATGCTCTGTTTGGAGCAATTTATTTGGGGTACTGTGTGGATACCGGCATTGGGGGAATAGAACTATGGACTAACTTCGGAGTCAACCGGTTTGGGGTCTCCTCCTATGTTAGTTTCCTGCCGAAAGGGGAGATGTGTGACAGACCTAGCCGGGACAGAGGCTTTTGGAAGGGCCTGAATGCAAGCCTCTTGCCTTGCGACCATGGGCCCTGGCATTTGGGGGAACGGTGCTCTTTGTGAGCTGTATGCCTGGGGACCCTTGAGGGGGTGTTACTTTGGATTCAGGTCCATGTCCCCCCGAGACACACAGACTCTGGGGACCCTGTATATGCCATATTAGAGTAACTGATTCATACTGTTGGGACGTTCACACGTTCACTCTAAGGATATGCTAAAGACATCACCTCCAGCCATCTGTCTGTCCTCTGTGCTAATTGACCCTGCTAAGTGTGTGATGTTTACACTTATGATAATGTGTATTGTATAGCAGGTGAGCGAGGAGACGGGATGTCTACCCTGAAAGTCACCTTGGCTGTCTAAAGGATTTAGTTAATTAGCTCATGTTAATTTATGTTCTGGTTACCTCCTCTGTTACTGTATATAAGACTTGATTTTGGTTCTAATAAAGAAGTCTCCTGTTGAACTTACATACAGCCTGCCTGGTGTTTGTTCTGAACGATCACAAATGGATTAGAATGGCACATAGCTGTAGTTTGAATCCTGGAGCACCGGATGATCCAGTAGAGCAGAGGAGTGTCGGGAGAGTGGAACCGAGCGAGCAAAGGGGCTCGTTACAATCCTCATGCCCTTCCAATGGGTCCTCTAAAGGCACATCCGAATCTTCTACCCACTCCTGATCTGCAGCCAACGGCCCAGGAGCAGCAGAAGGGGACCTGTCGCGTTTTTTTCCAGACAGGAAAGAGGACGCGATCAAACTAGCCAATTTCCCCTCCAAACCAGCCAGAGCCGTAGCCAAGTCATCTTTAGTGACATATGCAGAGGCTGGAGTGTTGTAGGTAGCTACAATGCCTTACAAGGGTTCAGCTTGGTCAACTATTTCAGGTCTTACAGGGGAAGAAGGTGCCGTGGAGGCACGACTAGGGTCTTCACCCATCACGGCGGGCTTGGAGTCATGCCAGACCTTCAAGGACGAGGTCCCCTTTAATTTATAGGGTCTACTGCCTTGGACCTGTAGAGCGCCCAGCCAGAGCAACCTGTGGTATAGCAATGTGACCAAGGTGCTGGATCCCAGGGCCCAGCTCTCCTAAGAGAAGTGTTACAGGCATTACCTTGTTCTTCCATATCGAGGCTCGGGTACCATCCACTTTTGCCTTTGTTTCTGGCTTTTTGAATGGATCCAATTGTATAGCTCCTTGGCCCTGGCTAGGGCCCTTCTAGGGAGCATAATGTTAACCGTGACCAACACCTTGGACACTACACTAGCGAATAAACGGAGGTACTCCCCATGTGGGAGGGGTTATATAGAGGGGGACATCTGGTCTTGATTATGCCAGTGTCCATCACCTGAAGGTGGCCCATAACCCATGTAGTAATTACTGGTGCTCTGTGTCCCGTGATGTACAGTAAAGAAATTAGAGACATCCTCTAAGAACGTTATTCCACTGCATAGCTGCATAGCTGCAAAGACAGAAATTTTACTTTTAATCATAGACCCTATATCGTGTAAAAAGATATTAAAAAGTAAGGGTCCCAGCACTGAACCTTGGGGTACACCACTGATAACCTCAGTAAGAATCATTAACCACTACTCTCTGAATTCTGTCTTTTAGCCAGTTTTCTATCCATTTACAAATTGATCTTTCCAAGCCTGTAGACTTTACCTTACACATTAGATGTGTGTGGGGAACTGTGTCAAACGCTTTAGGAAAATCCAAGTATACCACATCCACAGCCACCCCTCTGTCTAAGGTTTTACTTACCTCCTCATAAAAAGAAATAAGGTTTAATTGTCACCTTCTTTTTTTTAATGAATCCATGCTGTCTGTTGCTTAAAATATTTTTTTTTTCAGCAAGAACTCGTCTATGTGGTGTTTTATTAAACTCTCCAGCATCTTCCCGACTATAGAAGTTAAACTAACAGGTCTATAGTTACTTGGCAAAGACTTTGAACCCTTTTTAAATATGGGCACCACATTGGCCCTACGCCAATCCAGTGGTACCATTCCAGTCATTAACGATTCCCTAAATATTAGAAACAATGGCCTTGAAATGACAGAGATCAATTCTTTTAGGATCCGTGGGTGGATGCCATCTGGTCCAGGTGCTTTATCCACCTTTATTCTATCTAAATATTTTTGGACCATATCACTTTTGGACCATTGTGGATCATTTGGGGCTGTGTCACTACCACCCCCATTATGGACACGCTCCCCCGTGCTTCTTTGTATACACAGAGCTGAAGAAAGTATTTATAAAATTTGCCTTCTCTTTGTTCCCAGTCACCCACTCCAGATTATTTTGTAAAGGGCCTACATGCTCAGACCTGACCTTTTTACTGTTAATACGTATATTTGAAGAATTTTTTGGGGTTTGTCCTACTATCTTTTGCAATCTGTCGTTCGTTTTGAATTTTTGCATCCTTTATTTCCTTTTTACCTATTCTGTTAATTTTTTTGTAACATTTAAACGATGATAACGTTCCTTCATTTTTATATTTTTTAAAAGCTCTTTTTTTATTTTTAATAGCCATTTTAACTTTGGCCGTGAGCCACATAGGTTTTATTTTTAGCCTTTTAAACTTATTGCCCATGGAAATATACTTTGCAGTGAGTTTACATACAGTCACTTTGAAGAATTCCCATTTCTGTTCTGTGTCGATTGATGCCAATATTCCCTCCCAGTCTAAGTCCTGGAGAGCAGCCCTCATCCTTGTAAAATTTGCTCTCTTAAAGTTAAGTATTTTTTCTTACTCGTATGTGTTTGTTGATTACAGCTAACATTAAATTAAATCATGTTATGGTCACTGCTACCCAGGTGTTCTTTTATATGAATATTGGTAATATTGGTAATAATTTCTGCATGGTTTGAGATTACCAGGTCCAGCAGAGCGTCATTCCTAGTCGGGGCCTCAATAAACTGCACCATAAAATTGTCTTGTAATAGGTTTATAGATTTTTGCTCTTTAACTGTCAGCAGTGCCATTACTCCAGTCAATTTCCGGTTAGTTAAAATCCCCCATTATTATCACTGTCCCAGCCCTTGCAGCCCTTTCCATCTGTGCAAGGAGCTGAGTCTCCACCTCCTTATTAACACTGGGAGGTCTATAACAAACACCAATGATAACCTTTGTAGTACACACACCCATGTACAGTTCCACCCATACTGCTTCAGACTCATCACACTCTTCATCAACTAGGTCCTCTTTCACACTCGCTTTGAGATCACTTCTCACATAGAAACAGACACCACCACCCCTCTGTTTTACCCTGTCTTTCTGAAAGAGAGCATAGCCAGGAATATTAATAGCCCAGTCATGAGAAGAATGAAGCCAAGATTCAGCCATACCAATTAGATCATAGATCTCCTGTTGCACCAGAGCTTCCAACTCACCTATTCTGCTTGGCAGACTTCTGGCATTGGTGAACAACAAACACTTTAATTCATTGTCACATTTTGCAAATATAAGTTGTATATTTTTTATTTTAGTACAAATAGTACCATTTCTAATGGTTGATTGTAACATAGGAACCTTCATATCATCTACCATAGCCCTCCCCACATCTTTCCCCAATCCACCCACCAATAAGGGCTGGCCCCTGTCTGACCTGTCTGCCCCATTAAAATCTAATTCACACTCCTCCCACAATCCTAGTTAAAATACTCCTCCAGCCTTCCCATAAACCTCTTTCCCAGCACAGTAGACCCCCTTCCATTTAGGTGCAAACTATCTTTAGCATATACGTTGTATACCAATGAAAAGTAAGCCCAGTGCTCTAAAAACACAAATCCCTCCTAGTTACAACAGGTCTTTAGCCATGCGTTCAGCTCTCTAATCTCCCCCTGCCTTTCCTGTGTTGCGCATGGCACAGGCAATATTTCAGAGAATATCACCTTGGAGGTCCTTCCCTTCAACTTGCAGCCTAGTCCTTAAATTGATTCTTAAGGAGCCTCCACCTTCCATATATTCTGTCATTGGTTCATATGTGGACCAAGACAGCTGGGTCATGTCCAGACCCTCTCAGTAATTTATTAACACACATGCCGAACCCTGGCACCAGGGACACAGCAAACCATTCAGTTGAGGCAATACTGGCGACAAAGTATTCTATCAGTCCTTCTGATTATAGAATTCCACATTACTACCAACTGCCTAGACCTACCTTCACTCCCCTCACCACCCCTACTAGATGGGCTGCTCTCCCGGCTGTTAGGGGGAGCAGTGACATCTAGGGCTGCCACCTCTGAGCCTGATACCCCCACATCTTCACCCAACTTTGCGAATCTGTAAGGGTGCTCAAACCCAGGGCTGGCTTTCCTTTTCTGTAAGCCCCTACCACTCCCTCTAACTGTATTAACTCATCTTCCTACCTAACTCACCCCTCCATCCTCCCCATTAACCCCACTATCCACCTGCTCAAGGTTGTCAGTTCTGCCCAGTGTTGCAATTTGCTCCTCCAGATCTCTAATGTGAGCTTCCAGAAGGGTAACCTGCTCACATCTGTCGCAGTGGTATCCATCCTGGAGCTGTTGCTCCATTGTTGTATACATGTGGCACACTGTGCACTGCACAAAACCTTCAATCTTGCTAACCCTCATTTTCCCAGTTACAATAATATTACTAGAAACAAGAAAAACAGTCTCCTGCGCTCAGAAGTTTGGTCTCTTGGTGACACAACCAGAGTGTTCCGTTTAGAAGGAAAATGCCTAGGGGTCTTGCTGCCCTCCTCAGAATATTTGGTATTCTTCGGACTGGAAAAAAGGTGAAAAGAGAGGGCGCACCGACCTAGTGCATTACCAAAGGCTGGTTTATTAAAAATATATTTAAAAGATCATGAATACTCACAAACAAAGGTAAATAAAAGGCACATAACATTCCATCCAGGGATATAGCCTCTTCCTGAAACCAAATGAGCAGATGATTGAAGAGTCAAGATTTTACAGCTATGGCTGACGCGTTGCGGGAGCGAGCCCCCTTCTTCAGAGCCAAAAGGAATGATAGTACCTCATTAGCCTCAGTAGCTCGGGTACTATCATTCCTTTTGGCTCTGAAGAAGGGGGCTTGCTCCCGCAACGTGTCAGCCATAGCTGTAAAATATTTATCATCTTGACTCTTCAATCATCTGCTCATTTGGTTTCAGGAAGAGGCTATATCCCTGGATGGAATGTTATGTGCCTTTTATTTACCTTTGTTTGTGAGTATTCATGATCTTTTAAATATATTTTTAATAAACCAGCCTTTGGTAATGCACTAGGTCGGTGCGCCCTCTCTTTTCACCTTTTTTACAATAATATTACTAACAGGAAATGTCAGCTGTTACTTCCAGGTTTGATGACTCCTGTTATAACCTCCTATTTTAAACTCTGTTTTTTAACTCACCACTTAGTCCAGTTCCACTTGGTCAGAGTTCCAGCAAGCAAAAAGGTGGCAAACCCAAGGATGAGCAGGCTCAGGAATCAGTTCTACAGAAAGTTATTTAGGACCTCAAGCACCTGTGACAAATTAACCACTCCCGTTAATCAGTAGTCTGAAGGAAGGAAAAAAAAAAGGCTATTTAGCCACCTCAATACCGCTGGACGTCATATGACGTCCTGGACTTTAGGGGGGATATCTAAATGATGCCTGCAGCTACAGGCATCATTCAGATATCCCTCTTTTCAACCGGCAATTCTGCGCACCATAAGAATGATCATAGTGGCAGTTCCACCGCTTGATCGTTCTTATAAGTGACGGGAGGGGACGTGCCCCCCTCCCACCGCCATCCAGTGCTTCTCTGGGCTCTCCCGTGCCATCGGGGGCCCGGAGATCGAATCGGCCGGCGCTGGATGACGAGGATAGAGATGACCGGTGACCATATCTATGACCGTCGGAGGCCCAGGCGCGACGTTATGACGTCACGCCCGGGTACCCGGAAGTAAACAAAGCCGTGATCGCGGCTGTCAGCATGAGATCGTGAATTTTTTTTCCCGATCTCATGCTTTCCAGCCTGGAGGAGTGATGTGGGGTCTTATTGACCCCGCATCTCTCCATAAAGAGGACCTGTCACAATAGATTCCTATTACAAGGGATGTTTACATTCCTTGTAATAGGAGTAAAAGTGATCAAAAAATAAATAAAAAAAAGTGTAAAAATAAAAAAAATAAGTAAAAAAATATATATTTTAAAACTCCCCTGTCCCCAGTAGCTCGCGCTCAGAAGCTAACACACTCCTCTGTAACTCTAAACTGGTAACCTGTAAAAAAATTAAAGCGTCGCCTATGGAGTACCGAAGTTTGGCGCCATTCCATGAGTGTGTGCAATTTTAAAGCGTGACAAGTTAGGTATCTATTTATTCGGCGTAACATCATCTTTCACATTATACAAAAAAATTGGGCTAACTTTACTGTTTTGTTATTTTTTTATTCATTAAACTGTTTTTTTTTCCAGAAAAAGGCGTTTGAAAAATTATTGCGTAAATACCGTGCGAGATAAAAAGTTGCAATGACCGCCACTTTATTTCCTAGGGTGTATGCTAAAAAAATATATATAATGTTTGGGGGTTATGAGTAATTTTCTAGCACAAAAAAATAGATTTTTCAACGAAGGAGAGAAGTCCCAGAATAGGCCCGGTATTGAGGTGGTTAAAAAGTGACAGAAAAGGTGTTATAAAGCTGCAAGGAAAAAACACAAAAAGAACCTTAAAATGCAAACACAGCAATCAACAGCAGTCAAAAGCAAAACTGGTTTTCACTCTCCACTCAAAGTGCCTCAGTAGTGCCCCCACTATCCAGCAAGCACGAAGAACATACTTAGTAGTACCACTACCATGCTAAACAAAGCCCCACCAAGGTCCCTGACTTGAAGAAAAAGAAAGGGGGGGGAGGGAAGAGTAAGAAACATAAAAGAGAGGAGGAAAAGGAAGATGGGGGAAAGCAAAAGGAAAAAAAGAGGTAAAGAAACAGGCAAAGTTCAATATGGTCCATCTCCTCTACCCTCTGAAACACAGGTCATTTGCCAATGGCAGCCTGGCGGCAGTCAAACAGTTGCGTAGGATGCCCCATTTAATACGCTTATGGGAACCAGAGAGAATAGAAAGCAGAATGACTTGATGCATATAAGGGACAGTCAAGTCTGTGACAGCAGTATAGATACGTAGGACCAGATCCCAAAAGCGTGAATGGGGGGGAAAACTTACCAAACGTGTAACAGGGAATCGGCACTCGTATGACATTGCCAGCACCGATCAGAGACTGAAGGGTAAATTGCCAAACACCGGTACCACCTGGAGAGCAGTTTAAAGTTGGTCTCTTGGACTTTACTAGCCAGAGACAAGCTATGGGTAAAAGCAAAGGATTGCTCTCAATGGACATCAAGGTCATCAGCTTATTTGGTCATGTTATGCAGAAGATCATGATAAACCTGGATAAGGAGAACTATGTAAACTGCGGAAAGCAGTTGTAAAGGTGGGGTGTCTTGAGTGAACAGAGATTCAAAGGAGTCAGGATCCCTAGTCAAGGACGCTGTGTCAGAGAGAGATAGAAAGTAGAAGCAATGTTGTCTGTACTCCAGGCATTGGGTAAAGGATGCTTGACCTGATGCGGAAGAGGGAGCTGACCTCTAATGAGAATTTGTGCCAGGTACCTGCGGCCCTGCTTGTTCCATATGAGAAAGGTAGGCCTCATCAGAGCTGGGCTGGATCTATTTTTAGATATTGGTCTAAACAGTTCGATCTAATTTTAGATTCTGGTCTCAACTGTTTGATCTATTTTTAGATCCTGGATCTATTTTTAGTTTCTGGTCTCAACAATTTTATCTATTTTTAGTACCTGGTCTCAACTGTTCGATCTATTTTTAGAACCTGGATATATTTTTAGATCCTGGTTCCAACTGTTCAATCTATTTTTAGATCCTGGATTTATTTTTGGATCCTTGTCATCTCTCTTTGATCTATTTTTAAATGCTGGGTCTATTTTTAGATCCTGATCTCAACTGTTCAATCTATTTTTAGATCCTGGATCTATTTTTAGATCCTGGTCTCAACTGTTCAATCTATTTTTAGATCTTGGTCTCAACTGTTCGATCTATTTTAGATTCTGTTTTTTTTTTTTAGATTTTGGTCTCAACTATTTGATTTATTTTTAGATCCTGGTTTCAACAGTTCAATCTACTTTTAGATCTTGGTCTCAACTGTTCAATCTAGAAACTGCATCTATTTTTAGATCCTGGCCTCAAATGTTCAATCTATTTTTAGATTCTGGATCTATTTTTAGATCCTGGTCTCAAATGTTCAATCTATTTTTAGATCCTGGATCTTATTTTAGATCCTGGTCTCAACTGTTCGATCTATTTTTAGACCCTGGTCTCAACTGTTTAATCTATTTTAGATTGTGGATCTATTTTTAGATTCTGGTCTCAACTATTTGATCTATTTTTAGATCCTGGATCTAATTTTAGATCCTATAATATATACAAATTGCAGCGCTAATAAACAACACACAATGCAACAAGTGATCAAAACGTAAAGTGGTTGTTAACCCAGTTCTTTAAAAAGCTCCCATACCCTCTGTAATATAACAATAAATGCCCCTGTGCCTGTGTTATATAAAAAAAAGGCTTATCTGTACCTAAAACACAATGGCTCCCAGCGATCAAGTGACTCCTCAGCTTTCTCCTCTGCCTGGCTGACAGCTCCAGCGGGCAGGGCTGAGCACTCCCGCTGATGTCAGCTGGGGAGGAGAGGAGAGAGAGCCGCTGTGTTATAGGTACAGATAAGCATCTTTTTTATATAACAGACACAGGGACACTTATTGTTTTATTACAGAGGGGATGGGAGCTTTTTTTTATAAATTATGAGCGCAGCAGGAGCGGAGGGGGTGGGCGCTGACATTAGCAGACAGGCAGGGAGGGAGGACGGAGAGGACGGAGGAGAGGACAGAGGAGGACAGAGTAGGGCTGCAGAGGACAAAGGCACGCTTACAGGGGGGAGGGCATAGCCAGGTAAAATCAGCCAGGTATTTCAGGTGTTACAGGGGGCCAAATTACACAGCACAAGCACTGTGCTGTATAACATGTACTAAGAGAACAGGATCTGTTTTTTTTTTTTGGTTAACAAACGCATTCAAGTGCAAATGTCCTTCTTAGGGTAACAATTCCCATAAAAAGATCAACCACAAGTATATTTACATAATAGCTGTTTGGTTATAACCAGACTATTGTATATAACATAACATACAACATAACATATAACATAACATACATAACATGCTAACCATAACATACAAGGCCATTCACAATATCGCCCCCATCTACATCACCAACCTCATCTGCAGATATCGCCCAAATCGTCCCCTCTGCTCCTCCCAGGACCTCCTGCTCTCTAGCTCCCTTGTTACCTCCTCCCATGCTCGCCTTCAGGACTTCTCCAGAGCCTCTCCCATCCTCTGGAACTCCCTGCCCCAGTATGTCCGATCAGCCCCTACCCTGTCCACCTTCAGGAGATCCCTGAAAACTCATTTACTCTTTCTTCCATGGACCGACACAGCTTCTCTATTGACAAAGTGGGTATTATTCGTTAATTAGGAGTGACTAGGCAGAAAAACTTGTAAAAAGTGTTGCATCACACCTTCTACAGTACCGCCCAGGGGGCGGACCCTCTGGGTATAACCTCTCAGTCTGCATCTCGCAGATCAGTTTTTTTCTGTCTAGTAAGGAGTAGGACATGGCTCCCTTCGGGCCCATTGGTCCGGGGGAAAAAATATATATATATTTTTTTTTTTCATTTGTTGTTTCCTGCGATCTTCGATCAACTGTCGACTGGGTGACAGGCTGGATCCTCGATCCTTGTAGTCTCCGCAGTTTTGGCCATCGAGCGTGTGCCGACCCTAGCTACGCGCTGGGTTTTCCACGACATGCCCGTCGCTCCACGGGTGGCCGGTGAGCCTACGCTCCAGGGCCTGCATCGGACCGCTCAGCTTCGGCTGACCTTACGGCCGAGTCGCAGCAGCCTGGCCGGTGAGCGTCACGCTCCAGGGCATACATATGATCGTCCCTTTTGGGTCCAATCACAGCATGCCTGGCCAACAGTCACCTTCCGTGCGCGGACGATGATCTGTTTGGAATGTCTTCCAGCATAATACATGCAGGATAGGTAAATAAAACTCCCCTGCCTCGGCTGGGTGATTTAGCTGGACATTCCTGGAGAGATCAAGTAAGTGGTTGTGGCCCCTTTCTTCCCTCTCTCCCTGCCTTTCCCTCCTCCCTGGGCTTCTAGCTAAAGGTTGCTGGGTGCTGGGGGTCACCTAAGGGGTCCCACTGGAGCGGGGCTGGCTGTAACTAACATTTAAAAGAAATGTCATTTCTGCGTACCTGTGTGTGTGTGTGTGTACTTCCTCCTCCATGCTGTCGGCGGCCATTTTGAGGTGGTCCATGCCAAGTTTGGCCTCTTGTGACTGCCCGGCGGCCATCTTCCTGTGGTTCAGCCACACCCACTGGCCCCTATCAGGTGATCGGCGGCCATGTTTGTCCACCCTGTATGTATAGATTGCCATTCGGCGGCCAGCTTTTTGTGGGCTACGGCTGCTTGACCTCTATCTTCGGCTCCGCGGCCATTTTCTTGGAGCCCACATTATCTTCCATACAGACGTTTTTGGCAGCCATTTTGCGAGAGCCTCCGGCCTCTAGGGTGCATTACACTGGCGCGAAAATTCACACAGGAAGTGCTGATAAAAGAAGCAGACTGTCACAGCAGCAGAGGGACAGCATCACAGATGCAGCACACGGCAGCATAGCAGTACCTATCCAGGGTGGTGAGTCCTCTGGCTGACCCAGCCTCTCTGCAGCACAGGAGGGTGGCCTATTGATATCTTGCCTGGAGCCCTGTGGGTGTCAGCGTGTGGTCAGCATGGCATCTGAGCCAGATGTCTTCTCCCCTGAAACACCAGATTTAGCAGCTGGTGTCCCTGAGGTGTCTATGGACGCTATGTCAGCAATCCTAGAGGCGTTTGCTGCCAGGGTGGAAGCAGCACACGGGAATACAGGGGGTAATAAACGCCCCCGTCCCCTGCAATCTTCTGGGGATATTTCTGATGCAGAACCAGGTCCAGCTACGGCTCATGGCCCAGATTCTGATGCATCAGAGACTGCAGACTGTGACCGATCGGACAGTGAGGAGGACTCCAAGTCCAGATCAGTACGCGAGACGGCTTTGGTATCTGACCTTATTACTGCAGTGCGGGATACGCTAAAGTTGGAAAATACTGCAGAAGTAGCAGATACTCCAGTCCCCTTTGGGTTTCGTAAACCTGCCCGCACTGCTAAGGTGTTCCCTTGTGTGTCTTATTTTGACAAACTCTTATACAAGGAATGGGAGAACCCACTGAGGGTCTTTACAGCCCCAAAGAGGTTTGCAGTACGGTACCCCTTTGAGGAGAGTTTTCTGAAGATATGGACCTCTCCCCCTATAGTGGACCCTTCGGTGTCCAGACTTAATAGAGCCACCACTATTCCAGTAGAAGGGGCTCTGGTTTTCATGGACCCTGTGGATAAGAAGGCTGAAGCACTCGCTCGCTACCTATACTCAGTGGTAGGCTCGGCACTGCAGTACGCCCAGCATTGGCGGGGGCCCTAGTGTCTCAGACACTTACTGAATGGGCAAAATTGCTACTCCAGAGGTTAAAGGAGCGAGATGCTCCTCCTAATGAGATAACTTTGGCCGACCAGTTGGTCCAGGGCCTTAAGTTTGTCTGCGAGTCAGACATGAATACTATTCCCCTGCTGTCAAGAGCTTCGGTTTATGCAGTAGCAATACGCCGCCTGATCTGGCTAAAGGGCTGGTCTGCGGACCAGACTTCCAAGAAAGCCCTGTTGGATCTGCCTTTTAAGGGCGACAGACTTTTTGGGGCTTCTCTGGATGACATCATCAAGGATGCCACAGGAGGTAAAAGCACTTTGCTTCCCCAAACTAGCAAGGGTAAGGGGCCACGCCAAGGGCAAGAGCCCTCCTTTACTGCATGCAAGCGTTTTTTTCGCCCCCTTAAGGCGACAGGGAAAAGACCCCAGGCCGATAAAGCGCCTGCCCAAGGACAAAAGCGTCCTTGGTCCCGCAGACCCAACAAGCCTGCGGACAAATCTGCGTCCACATGAAGGTCCGTCCCCACCCAGCTCTCGGGTAGGGGGACGTCTTCGCAAATTCGCGACTCAGTGGACTGCTCTAGTCTCCGACAGGTGGGTTTGCGAAGTAATCTCCTCAAGCTACAAGATAGAATTTCTCTCTTGTCCACCGGACAGATTCATCACCTCCAATCTCCAGCTACTACCGACCCGTCGGGAGGCCCTGTATGGGGCGGTCCAGGGTCTACTGGAACGCAGGGTAGTTATTCCAGTTCCAGAACAGGAACGGGGTCAGGGTTTTTACTCAAATCTGTTCATTGTGCCGAAGAAGGAGGGGGTTCGGCCAATCTTGGATCTCAGAGCCCTCAATTGCTTTGTGAAAGTACAAAGATTTCGGATGGAGTCGGTTCGATCTGTAGTCACGGCTCTCCATCTGGGGGACTTTCTGGCCTCCTTGGACATCAAGGACGCATACCTGCATGTCCCCATATACTCCAGACACCAGAGGTTTCTGCGATTTGCTATCGGGAAGAACCACTACCAGTTTGTGGCCCTCCCGTTTGGCCTTGCCTCAGCACCCAGGACGTTCACCAAGGTGCTCGCTCCGATTCTGGCACTTCTAAGACAGCGGGGTATCGCTATCACAGGTTACTTGGACGACCTTCTGCTGAAGGCCCCTCCAAGCTCAGAATTAGAGGTAAGCGTGTCCATTACCTGTCAGACTCTTCGAGACTGTGGTTGGATACTAAACACGCAAAAGTCAGTATTGGTGCCCTCAGAGGCAAAGGTATTCCTCCCTGTGGAGAAGTTGCAGACCCTCCGGGCTGCAGTACGGCAGCTGACTTCCAGGAATTGGTCGTCACTCCGTTTTTGCATGCGAGTGTTGGGCCTCATGGTAGCCTCCTTCGAGGCGGTCCCATATGCTCAATACCACACTCGAGTGTTACAGAAGGAAGTTCTGTCCAGATGGAACAGATGTCCTTCATCTCTGGATTATCAAATCCGAGTGAGCCACCTAGTCAGGAGATCCCTGGTATGGTGGCTGACAGCACCGGCTCTAAGGGCCGGGAAGTCATTTCTTCCGGTTTACTGGATAGTGATCACGACGGACGCCAGCCTTACAGGTTGGGGGGGAGTCTGGGGTGTCCAGTCGGCGCAAGGTCGCTGGACCCCAGAGGAAGCCCTCCTGCCGATCAATGTCCTGGAGATCCGGGCGATCAAGCTGTGCCTCTTCAAATGGTCTCAGAGACTGCAAGGGCGTCTAGTCAGGATCCAGTCAGACAACGCCACAGCGGTGGCATATGTCAATCATCAAGGAGGAACAAGAAGCTCAGCTGCAGCATCGGAGGTTGCTCGCATCCTGAAGTGGGCAGAGAAGAGTGTACCGCACTATCGGCCGTGTACATTCCGGGTGTGGAAAACTGGCAGGCGGACTACCTGAGCCGCCAGATGCTGGACCAGGGAGAATGGTCCTTACACCCGGAGGTGTTCCAACTCCTCTGCCAAAGATGGGGCACACCAGACGTAGATCTTCTGGCTTCCCGACTCAATCAGAAGGTATTGAGATTTGTGGCCCGGTTAAGAGACCCATGGGCAGACGCAACGGACGCGTTGGTAGCATCGTGGGGTCAGTATCGGCTAATCTATGCCTTCCCTCCCTTAAGGCTTCTTCCTCTTCTGCTCCGCAGAGTGGAGGCAGAGGGAATTCCAATGATCCTAATCGCTCCAGATTGGCCTCAGCGTCCTTGGTACGCCGATCTAGTACGTCTGGTAGCAGACGTCCCCTGGCGCCTACCACTACGGAAGGACCTGCTATCGCAAGGTCCCATATTCCATCCTGCTTTACAGTCATTGGCTTTAACGGCATGGCTGTTGAGAACCAGGTACTGAGAGATCGGGGCCTGTCAGAATCAGTAATCTCTACTATGAGAAGTGCTTGAAAACCGTCCTCTAGGAAGGTTTATCACCGCACTTGGAGGGCCTACATCTCCATGTGTGAGGAAATGAAATGGCATCCGCGTACCTATTTGGTTTCCAGAATCCTGCTGTTTTTACAGCATGGGGTGGACCAAAGGCTTGCCCTAAGTACGATTAAGGGTCAGATATCTGCCCTGGCTGTCTTTTTTCAGCGACCCCTGGCGACTCACTCTCTCGTGAGTACATTTGTGCAGGGGGTTCGACATGTGGCCCCTCCGGTCCGTCCCCCGTTACCTCCGTGGGACTTGAACCTGGTCCTCTCGGTGCTTCAGAAGGCACCGTTTGAGAAGATTAGAGATATTCCCCTGTTGACACTTTCTCAGAAAGTGGTCTTTTTGGTGGCTGTTACGTCAGTTAGACGAGTCTCTGAGCTGGCAGCCTTGTCCTGCAAGGCTCCCTATTTGATTTTCCACAAGGATAAGGTGGTGCTGCGGCCGCAGCCTTCCTTTCTTCCGAAAGTCGTTTCGGCTTTTCATCTCAACGAAGACATTGTACTTCCATCCTTGTGTCCTCATCCGTCGAATCCTAAGGAGTCGGCGTTGCATTCCTTGGACGTTGTCCGAGCTTTGAGAGTATACCTATCTGCTACTTCCCTGTTCTGGAAGTCAGACTTACTGTTTGTTTCGGTGGCTGGTCCCAAGAAGGGCCAAGCAGTCTCGTTGGCCACCATCTCTAGGTGGATCCGACAGATAGTAATTCAGGCTTACGCCTTAAAGCGTCAGGCGCCCCCCTTTCCTGTCACGGTGCATTAGACCAGGGCAATAGGTGCCTGTTGGGCTTTCCGACATCAAGCGTCTGTTTCCCAACTATGTAAAGCGGCGACTTGGTCGTCCGCTCACACTTTCACAAAATTCTACAAAGTTGATGTAGGTGCATCTTCGGATGCCTCTTTCGGCCGCAAGGTTTTGCAAGCGGCTGTTTAGAGTTGCAACTCCTCCGTTGGAGGAGTGCTGTTTTGTGTTTTGGGGTGAAGTTTGTTTTTATGCTGTTACCACCCCTCGTTTTTTTCTCTGACACTGCTTTGGGACGTCCCACTTTGTCAATAGAGAAGCTGTGTCGGTCCATGGACGAAAGAGTAAATAGGATTTTTTACTCACCGTAAAATCCTTTTCTCTGAGTCCATGGACCGACACAGCACCCACCCCTCCTTTTAAGTTTGTACTGCTTTTTGACAAACTGATCTGCGAGATGCAGACTGAGAGGTTATACCCAGAGGGTCCGCCCCCTGGGCGGTACTGTAGAAGGTGTGATGCAACACTTTTTACAAGTTTTTCTGCCTAGTCACTCCTAATTAACGGATAATACCCACTTTGTCAATAGAGAAGCTGTGTCGGTCCATGGACTCAGAGAAAAGGATTTTACGGTGAGTAAAAAATCCTATTTTTTCAGGGAAGCCTATCCCACACCCACCTAACAACTATCCCTGAGCCACCCCCATCAAATTATCTGCAGCTATTTCCTTTTGTACCACCACCCCTCCCTTTAGAATGTAAGCTCTATGAGCAGGGCCCTCCTGTACCTTTTGTATTGAACTGTACGGTAATTCTGTTGTCCTCCCTATACATTGTAAAGCGTTGTGTAAACTGTTGGCGCCATATAAATCGTGTATAATAACAATATAATAATATAAGACTAGATGACATAATAAAAACCCTAAGTAAGGGTAGATAAGCACGACTGAGGGGAGAAAAGAGAAGGAAAACAAAAAAGGGGGGAAAAAGAAGGAGGAAAGGGGGGGAGAATGGGGAGGGACCCAAGCACTATGAAGGGAAACATAACCAGGCATCTAAGAAGGATAACAAATATTATGCCAGGGAGGTCACAGATAGGAGGCAAATTTAGAGGAATGTCGAAAGTGATTCCAGACTGACCAGGTCAAGGTATTCTCATCAGTTTTATCCATCTCCCAAGAGATCAACCTTTCTAGATGACCAACAGAGTCCATTTCACAGGCCCAATCCACAAAGGACGGGGTAGCGGTTTTCACCACGCCCTGGCAATAACAGTACATGCAGAAGTCAAGAAGTGTCGAAGACTTTTTTTATTTTGTTTATAGGATCCAGGCATCATTGAAAGCACAATAAGAGAATTAACAAGTTTGTTCCCAACTAGGTGAAGTATTTTGTCCCAGAAAGAAGTTATAAGCGGGAAAGTGCTCCAAATATGAGTCATGGTGCCTGGGGCCTTAAAATATCTCCAGCAGGTATTTGGAATGGGCGGGTCTTTTTTATGTAAAGTAGTAGGGCAGCGGCTTGGATGTAATATTAAGATCCTGACGAGGATCTTATAATTGCGCTCTTGTGCTCTAGAAGATATTGAGGTCCGATATGGAGGTCCTAAAAGTAAATGTCAGTATTTTGTCCCAGTCAAAGTCAGTACTTGGGATATTAAGCTTCTGTTCCCATTTGGCAATGAATGATGGGCCATGTGGTAGGGCGTCCTTCAGCAAAACTTGGTATATAAGAGATAAGGGGTGTAACGGCCTGTCAGACTGAGTTAGCAAGCTCTCAAAATCAGTAAGTAGTCTGGTTAGAGCAGTTGTAGGTATATTAATGGCGGAGTTGAGAATATTCCATCCAAGCCCTGGCCTGGTTATGAAAAGACCCTAGCAGTCGTGACATTGGGAACAATGTACCATTCTGCAGGGTGTCACGGACTAGCGGTTAGTCTTTCTTATTCCAAATAAGAAAACGAGATTGATAAAAAGTAGGAGGAAATGCAAGAGTCCCAAAATGCGGTTATAATGGGCTAGGTCTTGATGTGAGTAAACCCTTCCCTACATAACAGTCCCAAGCACGGAGAGTAGAAACTGCCAGGAGGGGTAAGGTGGTCTGTTTTTTGGGTCAGTCCATAGTCTGTCTTTTGGGTCGGTCCATAGTATGGACGTGATGTCAGGATTGAAAAGGTAATTTTCTAGGTCCGACCATAATTTAGAGTCCCGGCTATGGTACCAATCAAGGATTCTGAGAAAGCAAGATGCTTTATGGTATAGGAGTATGTGAGGTAAAGCCAACCCACCTCTAGATTAAGGCAGAAAGAGCGTAGAGCGATGAATCCTGTTTTTTTTTTTGTAAAATCTTTATTTATGAAAGACAAGGAAATACAGCTCAAGATACATTTGAAGGAGATAAAGATGTCAAGTAGTGCACCAATCTTTCCTTTTTTTGTTATTTCATAATAAAAAATAAAAAAAAGAATATAAAAACATAAACGACAAACATTCACAAAAGAAAAAACAGTTAAATCAGCCAAAGGCATAGGGGATGCAGTAATCAGATAACGGGTCGGCAGCAAGGCCTCTGCCCACACAACAAGTGAGCTGAGCCCTGACCGCCGGGTTGCAGAATTTAGAACGGAATTATCCTCTGAAGAGGAGTTATTGGGTGCGCGAGCCAACCGTCCGGTTCCCCGGACCACACACTAAATATAGTGTATCGTATAAATTCAGGGGTGAGCCAGGCGGGCACGCGCGAGGGGAGGGGGGTCGACTACATGTCTCCAACTGACCTCTCCCTGCAGCGCACCTCCGCCTGGGCCCCCCCAGGTTTAGGCCTCTGCACCATGGTGGCACAAAAGTGTCAGTCCCCAGAACTGATCCGGGAATCTCATGATGGCAGACTGCCTAAGTCCATCGAGCCAGCCAGCTCGCCCACACCACACCCGTCACCTAGTGCTTAGCAGGTGGACCGCCCTTAGACAGACGGCCCTGGCAGATTGAAACATAAATAGAAAAGGGGTGGTGAAATGAAAAAAAAGAGAGTATAGAAAAGAGAGAGCAAAAAAAAGATAGACTAGAACATACCTGGAATCTCGCGTCCAGCTCCGCCTCCACTTCGGGCCCCGTCGGCATATCGGCACATACTCAGTAGCTAAATAAAAAAGAATTACTTGTCCCAACTTCCGCTATCAGCTATATGACCGTGTGATTTCCTAGTACATTTCTGCTCCCGCCTGAGGACCCCGAGGCCATCCCTTGAGGGACGGCTCCGCGAGCTCCAACAGGGCCACATCCAAGCTGGAGGACACATGTCTTTGATCCGAGACATGTGCGTCACAGGTCAACCAGGTTGCGGAGAAGCGGTCCCGGGTACCCCTGCAGGTGGCAATCCAATCCTCCACCTCCCTGATGTCCCTCACCTTATGACGCCACTCCTCCCTACCTGGAGTTTGCGGGCGCTTCCAATATATGGGAAGCAGCCGTTTAGCTGCGTTCAATAAGTGAGGCAGCACACTTTTCTTGTACTGGCTCACTGGCATGGGAGGAATGTGCAACAGGAAGTGGACCAGGGAGAGAGAAATGTCTGTGCCCGTAATCTCTTTGATCTAATCCTGGGTTTTTTGTGCTGCCAGATATAATTACATATAGAGTCGATCAAAGATAATTCAATTTGCATGCCACATCCCCAAAATCTGGTATTACAAAATTATAGTAACATATGGGACTTTTGGGGCACAACTTTTTAGTGAGATTTATAACATTTTATTAATTTCAAGTCTGCTAGCTCCTGATGAAGAGGACCAAGTCCCTGAAACGCATTGAGCGGAAAGACTTATTACAAATCACTGCAGTGGTTAAAAAATTACAGTTTTATGACTGTATTTTATTATATATCTATTAGATGTTGAAAAATATTTATTTTTAAATGTAATGAAATAAAATGTTATAAATCTCACCAAAAAATTGTGCCTCAAAAGTCCCATATGTTACTATAGTTTTGTATAAGTGTAAGTGTGTTGACACAAGTAAAGAATCCGGAGGTGGAGAGCTATTGGAACCGTTTGAAAAGTATATAGCAATTTGAGCAGTATGTCCATTTTAATGACATTCATACGGCCAAACCAAGGGATAATAGGTTTATTGTATGATTTAAGACAAGTGCGAATAAGGGTGAGCAGGCGTGTGTAGTTTAGATCCAACAGTTTAGAAAGATTTGCAGGGATATGGACTCCTAAATATTTAATGGATTGAGCTTGCTACTTAAAAGGGAAGTTAGAACAAAGTCTAGATCTCTCCAAGGAGGCGAAAGAAATGTTAAGGACATCCGTTTTGTCAAAGTTGACCTTAAAATTGCTCAAAAGTCCAAAGACTGCAAATTCCCTCATTAGCGAAGGGACAGAACTAAGAGGGGAAGAGATATGAAGAAGAAGATCATCTGCGTAGAGTGACAATTTGTAATGATGGGAACCAACCTCAATACCCTTGATATCTGGGTTATTGCGGATTGCCATAGCAAGGTGTTCCATGGTCAGAACGTATAAGAGGGGAGAAAGGGGGCATCCCTGACGAGTTTTGTTTCAAATTACTATTGGGTCTGAGAGGATTCCATTAGAACGGTTAGTGGGGTTAGTGTATAGAGCCAAGATTTTTTGGAGAATCTTAGATACCAGTCCTATTTGGTAAAGAGCAGCCCGGTGTAACTCCCAGTGAACACGGTTGAATGCTTTTCCGGCATCAACCGATACAAGGCAAGCCTTCAAACTACACTTTTCAGCGTAATCAATTGAACTGATGGTTTTCAAGGTGTTATCACGGGCTTCCTGACCTGGTGTGAACCCGACCTGGTCAGGGTGTATAAGGTCTGAAAGAAGGGGTGTAAGGCGGTTGGCAATAATTTTGGAATAAATGCGTATATCAATATTAGTGAGGGAAATAGGGCGGTAGCTACCACATAATGATGAATCCTTGCCAGGTTTGGATAAAACTTTGATGTGAGCTTCCAAGGCTCGGGCGGAGAAAGTCGTATCTGCAGAGATTGCGTTGTAGATCTTAGTAAAAGAAGAAAGAGGGCCCTGAAAAAAATTATAAAGCCGAGTCTTAAATCCTTCTGGGCCTGGGCTTTTGTTGGGTTTGAGTGCGGAGACGACACTTAACAGTTCCTCCTCAGAAAATGTCCGTTCCAGATCGGTTACTACAGCTGGAGAAAGGGTAGGAAGAGCCGTGTTAGAGATATCTGAGATTATGGATAGGAAAACATCCGAGAGACATCGAGGGGAGTAGTAGGCAAATTGTACAAACGCTCATAAAAGGTTTGAAAGAGGCCGGCTATCTCTTAAGGGTGATGAGTGAGTCGGCCGCCATGGCTTTTCAGTTTTGCTATAGAGATAGATCTGTGTTTAGCATGAAGAGCCCTTGCTAGCAGTCTGCCAGGCTTGTCTCCCTCTGTGTAGAATAATTTGCGAGATTGATCCTTAATGGAAAGGGTTTTGAAATGGAGGAGTTGTAACAACTGATGTCTAGCATCTGATCAGTCCAGCATGATGCGTGGGGACCTAGAGCGCTTATGAGAGGATTCTAAAAGGGCAATCCATTTCAACAACCCCTGTATTTGAAAAGAGTGAGACCTTTTAAGTCTGATACCATGTTTGATGAAGACCCCTCTAAGTACACATTTTAAGGCTTCCCACTTGATAGGTAAGGGAGTTTTGTCATGCTGGTGATCAGGGACAACGTGAGCTATGGTCTCGGTAATCTCAGCAGCACATACAGTTTCTCGGAGTAGGGAGTTATTTAATTTTCAAATCCATTCTTGGTAAACAATGTCAGGTAGGAACAGGGATAAATAGATGGGTGCATGGTCCAACCATAAAATATTACCTATTTTACATTGCGGTTGGAACGTCAACGCAAACTGACTGATCAAAATAAAAGCGCTAGTAGGAGTCATGTGCTGCCAAGTAAAAAGTATAGTCCCTATCCGTAGGGCAGAGAATCCTCCATACATCCACCAGATTATATTGTAGTAGGATTTTTCTCAGTCTAGTAAATTGGAGATGCGAGACCGAACTATGTCCCGCAGTGGAGTCTAGTTGATTGTCAAGAACGCAATTAAAGTCTCCGACCAATACGACAACTCCCTCAGAAAAACCCATAAGGATATGGAGATAATTAAGAGATTGAGTGATTTGGTCCTGATTGGGGATATACATGTTTGCTAGAGTGTAGGTTTTGCCGTATAATTTGATTTTGAGGAACAGGTACCGACCCTGAGGGTCTGAGCGCGTGTCTATGAGTTGATAAGGAAGGGATTTGTGAAAGGCAATGGAGACACCTCTTGATTTAGACTGAGCATATGTACTGTGATGCCAAGAAGGGAAATATTTGTTGCGTAATACAGGTATGTGGTCTGAGCGGAAATTAGTCTCTTGGAGAAAGAGTATTTTGACCTTCAATTTATGAAATCCATAGAGGACTTGTGATCTCTTGGACAGGTCACTGAGGCCTCTGGCATTGAAGGAACACATCTGAAGTGACGCCATTATGGGACTGTCCCGAAATCAGTAGGTTACAGTGCTTGGGCCCCTAAAAAAAAGATTAAAAAAGGGGGGGGGGGATAGGAGGTGGAAAATGAAAAAGAAGAATAAAGGGAGTGATAAGGAATCAGATACAGACAAATAAAGGAAGGGAAGGAGAGGGAGGGGGGAGAAGAGGGGGGGGGGGGGATAAAACTCAGAACGAAGCTCTAAAGCAGGAGAAGAAAATGGGTTGGCTAAATGTAGCCTACAGAGATCTGTCTAGATCAATATTAGTGAGCTAGACAGAATCCCTGTAACCTAAAATGGGGGGAAAGTAAGCTAGTACATATACGGGTGAGCAGCAGGTACCGCAATGTAACATAATGTGAGTAACCAAAAACTATCGAAAGAACTGTGCACTGGTTGTAGACAAACTTGTGAAGCACTTTAAAGTACCAATATAGAAAGATATTAACATATAAACACTAGCCCATAATAAAAGGCTAAAATAGGGGAAGGCCACATGGAAGACCCAGGGTTGATAACATTAGGCAGACGTAATCCTCTGCCAAACGGAAAACTATTGCAATTAAAATTAAAACCCAGGGTGTAAGGGGTAATAAGGTAGTTGCCATTGAGAGGAAGCAAGTTTTGCCCAGGTCCATATGGAACTCATCACCCCGAATAGAGAAACATATTCAAGATCAAAGTGCATCTGGAATGTCCAGGAACAGGGATAGGGAGGGGGAAGGAAGGAAAACTGGGACACAAAAAAAAGGGGGGAGGGGAGAGACAAGCAGGGGTACTAGTAGACAACTCCATATACACATAAGATCAAGGCATAAAGCAGAACCATGCCCTTCAGTAAGCTGAAACAGCAAGGTTAAGGTAGCTTGGTGCCCTAAAGCGTAGGCCCTAACAATCACAGGTCATGGGTGAGGATCAAGCCTGACATCAGTGTGCTCTGGAGAAAGAACCATCGGAGGATGGGAGAGACTGTTTCTTGAGGATGACATGCGACGTCTCAGTTGAGGTCTGAGATTTGGTGGTAGGTCGATCGACAACCAGTTCAGGATATCAAAAGGTAGGCACATCCAGAAAGGCAAACAGGTCCGGCAACTGTTCTGGGTCATGGAGGAAAAAACTGTCACCATGGAGATGAATGAGGAGGCTGAAGGGGTAGCCCAAACATACGAACCACCACACGCACGGATTTTCTCCAGCAGGGGCCGTATTTGGCGTCGCATAAAGAGGGTCCATTAGTACAAGTCGGGGAGAAGGTGCACAGTAGCCATGTTGAACTGGAAAGGGCTTCTGTTCCAAGCCCTACGCATGATCCCTTCTTTGAGGTTACATATTTAGACAGGTTGAAAAAAGGCACAAGTCCATCCAGTTCAACCATAAAAAAATAAATTAAAAAAATATATATATCGTACAATCCCATATACCCAATTCTATACCTACAGTTAATCCAGAGGAAGGCAAAAAACCCCAGCAGAGCATGATCCAATTTGCTACAGCAGGGGAAAAAATTCCTTCCTGATCCCCCGAGAGGCAATCGGATTTACCCTGGATCAACTTTACCTATAAATCTTAGTACTCAGCTATATTATGTACATTTAGGAAAGTATCCAGGCCTTTCTTAAAGCAATCTACTGATCTGGCCAGAACCACCTCTGCAGGGAGTCTGTTCCACATTTTCACAGCTCTTACTGTGAAGAAACCTTTCCGTATTTGGAGATGAAATCTTTTTTCCTCTAGACGTAAAGAGTGCCCCCTTGTCTTTTGTGTTGACCGTAAAGTGAATAACTCAACACCAAGTTCACTATATGGACCCATTATATATTTGTACATGTTGATCATATCCCCCCTTATTCTCCTCTTCACAAGAGTGAATAAATTCAGTTCCTCTAATCTTTCCTCATAGCTGAGCTCCTCCATGCCTCTTATCAGTTTGGTTGCCCTTCTCTGCACTTTCTCCAGTTCCCCGATATCCTTTTTGAGAACTGGTGCCCAAAACTGAACTGCATATTCCCGATGAGGTCCTACTAATGATTTGAACAGGGGCAAAATGATATCTCTCTCTCTGGAGTCCATACCTCTCTTAATACAAGAAAGGACTTTGCTCGCTTTGGAAGCCGCAGCTTGGCATTGCATGCCATTATTGAGCTTATGATCTACCAAAACCCCCAGGTTATAAAAATGCACACGGCAGAGAACATCCCTGGGTTGAGAGTGTTCACCTTGGCCTGGTATGTTAACCCTTTGAACTCTGTCCAGTTCAATGGGGTAAAAAGCAGGTTTCCTCATTAGATCATTGAAAAAAAGTGACGGTGGCTCTTAAATCAGCAGTCCCTACCTCCTTAGGGATACCGCAGAGTTTGATATTATTTCTCCTGTGGTGGTTTTCAAGGTCATCGTGTTGGAGGCAAATGTGGGATAATTTTTGTTGGTAAATGTTATCTCCAAGGACGTGATGCGTTGCTGGACAAATACCTGTTCCGAGGATATGGTGGCAACCTTGGATTCCAGGACAGATACAGACTGTTTCACCTTGTGGATATCACCATGGAGAGATGTTTTTAGCAGGGTAGCAATTGTTTCCATATCCCTTTTAGTAGGGAGGGAGAGCAAGATGGCTGACATCTCTGTGGGAGACAGGGCTCTTGTGAGGTGGAGGCAGCTGTGGGGGCAAGTGAGTGCTGGCTTGCTATTGTAGGACTGGGAGAACAATCCTCTCTGAACACCGCAGGGAGTTCAGAGAAGGTGGAGGGTGGAAGTGAAGAGGGCAGCGGAGGCTCAGAGATGAGCGGTTGTCCTACCATGCAGTTGGCGCTGGAGGAGGTAGGAGCAGAGCCGTCCCTTGTGGAGTCTGTAGGCGTCATGATGTTGCCCCGAGATGCCGATCTCATACAGGGGGCACCGGGTATCAGGAAGCGCTGTATGGTGGTGGATTTTGATCCTCGGGTTATTCTGCGTGAAGTGCCACGCCTAGGCATTCAGGTTGTGCAAGGTGAAGATGATACAAAGTCTCGGATAGCAGCAGCGGCCTCGGAGCTCAGTATCCCTGCGTCTTCACGCCGCCATGTCCAGCCACGCCCCCTCGATCTACTTTTAGATCTTGGTCTAAACTGTTCAATCTATTTTTAGATCCTGGATCTATTTTTCGATCCTGGTCTAACTTGTTCGATCTATTTTTAGATCCTGGTCTCAACTGTTTTATCTATTTTTAGATTCTGGATCTATTTTTAGATCCTGATCTCAACTATTTGATTTATTTTTAGATCCTGGATCTTCAGATTTTGGTTTCAACAGCTTGATCTACTTTTAGATCTTGGTCGCAACTGTTCGATCTATTTTTATTTTTTTTCAATAACAATTGTATTTAGAAATTTTTAAACAGATAAACATGTAAGACATTACATATGTACTTCAAGCAATAAGGTTGCAACCTTCCCATTCAACAAAATCAGGATCACTATCTTTCCAACCATGTGTTATCATACAGAGAAGTGACAGTGTGTTCCGAGCTTATACTTTTTAGAACTAAGTAAGTGCATGGAATGGAATACCCGTTAAGTGCAATAACGTACAATTATACAAGTAAGAGTCACGAGGGAACTAATGAGAGAAGAAAAAGAAAAAGAGAAGGGGGGGAAATAGAAAAAAAAGAAAAAAGGGGTGAGAAGTCATCAGTCTGGTGCAGTTACCTGTTCAGGGTGGGTCCTCCCGGCGGTGCCACAGCTCCCAGACCTAATTGTGGGCCTCCAGTCTGTCTTGCATTCTAGCCGTCATCTTCTTCATCAGTTCCACATCTTTAATCCTGGCATATAAAGCCTCGGGAGGGGGAGGGGAGCTGCGTTTCCAGTGTAAAGCCACCAGACAACGCGCCGCTGTGAGAACATGTCGGGTCAGTTTCTTGTAGGGAGGAGGAATTTTCAGTGGGGATATTCCTAGTAGGCAGAATTTCGGGGTAAGGGGAATCGGCCTATCGAGAAGCCAAACCAGCAACTGCTGGACCGAGTTCCAAAAAGGAGCGATCAGTGGGCAGCTCCAGAAAATATGGAGGAGGGTTCCCTTAGCCCTCTGGCAACGCCAGCAGCGGTTGGAGCTAGTAGGATATATGGCATGGAGGACATCAGGGGTCATATACAAAAAATAAAGTATTTTGTACGTGTTCTCCTTGTAAAGTGTGCAAAGAGAGCTTTTCGCAGCCTGAAACCAGATCACCTGCCATTGCTCCATGGAGATCTCCTCACCAAGGGCCTTTTCCCATTCAACCATATAGGCGTATTTGCCCATAGAATCCACGGGCCTTGCGTTCAGTATTTTATACATATCGGAGATTAAGCCCTTCTGTGCGGAGTCTGCCAATATCAGCCTTTCAAAAGGTGTTGGGGGAGAAAATTGCAGGTTTGGTGCGATAGTCAAGGCGTAATGGCGTATCTGGAGATATCCATAGAACTCCTGGCATGGCAGATCATACTTGGCCTGCAGCTCAGCAAAACAGCGCAGTTTGCGGGTCAGGGGGTCCACCAGGTTCCCAAAGTGGAAAAGATTTTGCGTAGTCCATGGCGAGGACATTCGGTGGGTAAGGCTATCTGGCACCTTGGGATTGCAAGCAAAGGAGGTCAGGAGGGAGCTGTCAGAGGTCAACTTATGCTGGCGCATCAGTTTGCGCCACGTCGGCCGGAGATGGGTCATAGGGCCCAACATGCGTTCGGGGTCTACCTCTGCGTTTTCACTCCACAGCAAGTTGTTTGGGTGTACCGGGGAGAGCCATAGATTTTCTATTTCCATCCATTTATTATATGAGCGCAAAGTAAACCAGGAGGCTATGGCCTTCAGCTGGGCTGCCTGATAATATTTAACGAGGTCGGGATAGGCCAGGCCCCCATCCGAACGCGCCACCAGTAGGGATGAGCTTCGTGTTCGAGTCGAACATACGTTCGACTCGAACATCGGCTGTTCGATCGTTCGACGAAGATCGAACGATTTGGGCCGTTCGCGCCAAATTCGAGTGACGCGAACGGCCCACAATGCACTACGCCATCGCAGTGTCATCCAGGCGCTGTGATTGGCCAAGCATGCACTGTGACCCCGCATGCTTGGCCAATCACAGCGCCGGCAGCGAGGAGAGCAATGATTGGCCACAGGCAGGATGCCTGTGGCCAATTATTGCTGAGGGTGTTTAGTACACGCCCCACACTATAAAAGGCCGCCAGCACGGCGGCCTAGTGTAGTGTGTTCCGGAGCAGGGATAGAGCAGCATAGGCAGGGACAGTGACTTTTATTTCTTTCTTGCTTAACCTGGATTCCTTTAGTTTAGGGAAAGAGAAGGATAGGTAGGGAGAGTGTCAGTGTGTTTTGTGCTTGTGCTATAGTGTGCTTAAAAAAAACATTTTTTCTAGGGACAGAAAACTGTAGGTAGGGAGAGTGTCAGTTTCTTTCACTGTGCAAGTCCTTGTTTCTAGGGACCTGGAAGGACAGTGAGTGAATTCTCCTTGTGCTATATTGTGCTTAAAAAAAACATTTTTTCTAGGGACAGAAAACTGTAGGTAGGGAGAGTGTCAGTTTCTTTCACTGTGCAAGTCCTTGTTTCTAGGGACCTGGAAGGACAGTGAGTGAATTCTCCTTGTGCTATATTGTGCTTAAAAAAAACATTTTTTCTAGGGACAGAAAACTGTAGGTAGGGAGAGTGTCAGTTTCTTTCACTGTGCAAGTCCTTGTTTCCAGGGACCTGGAAGGACAGTGAGTGAATTCTCCTTGTGCTATATTGTGCTTAAAAAAATCATTTTTTCTAGGGACAGAAAACTGTAGGTAGGGAGAGTGTCAGTTTCTTTCACTGTGCAAGTCCTTGTTTCCAGGGACCTGGAAGGACAGTGAGTGAATTCTCCTTGTGCTATATTGTGCTTAAAAAAAACATTTTTTCTAGGGACAGAAAACTGTAGGTAGGGAGAGTGTCAGTTTCTTTCACTGTGCAAGTCCTTGTTTCCAGGGACCTGGAAGGACAGTGAGTGAATGCTCCTTGTGCTATAGTGTGCTTAAAAAAAACATTTTTTCTAGGGACAGAAAACTCTAGGTAGGGAGAGTGTCAGTTTCTTTCACTGTGCAAGTCCTTGTTTCCAGGGACCTGGAAGGACAGTGAGTGAATTCTCCTTGTGCTATAGTGTGCTTAAAAAAAACATTTTTTCTAGGGACAGAAAACTGTAGGTAGGGAGAGTGTCAGTTTCTTTCACTGTGCAAGTCCTTGTTTCTAGGGACTGGGAAGGACAGTGAGTGAATTCTCCTTGTGCTATATTGTGCTTAAAAAAAACATTTTTTCTAGGGACAGAAAACTGTAGGTAGGGAGAGTGTCAGTTTCTTTCACTGTGCAAGTCCTTGTTTCCAGGGACCTGGAAGGACAGTGAGTGAATTCTCCTTGTGCTATATTGTGCTTAAAAAAAACATTTTTTCTAGGGACAGAAAACTGTAGGTAGGGAGAGTGTCAGTTTCTTTCACTGTGCAAGTCCTTGTTTCTAGGGACCTGGAAGGACAGTGAGTGAATTCTCCTTGTGCTATATTGTGCTTAAAAAAAACATTTTTTCTAGGGACAGAAAACTGTAGGTAGGGAGAGTGTCAGTTTCTTTCACTGTGCAAGTCCTTGTTTCCAGGGACCTGGAAGGACAGTGAGTGAATTCTCCTTGTGCTATATTGTGCTTAAAAAAAACATTTTTTCTAGGGACAGAAAACTGTAGGTAGGGAGAGTGTCAGTTTCTTTCACTGTGCAAGTCCTTGTTTCTAGGGACCTGGAAGGACAGTGAGTGAATTCTCCTTGTGCTATATTGTGCTTAAAAAAAACATTTTTTCTAGGGACAGAAAACTGTAGGTAGGGAGAGTGTCAGTTTCTTTCACTGTGCAAGTCCTTGTTTCCAGGGACCTGGAAGGACAGTGAGTGAATGCTCCTTGTGCTATAGTGTGCTTAAAAAAAACATTTTTTCTAGGGACAGAAAACTGTAGGTAGGGAGAGTGTCAGTTTCTTTCACTGTGCAAGTCCTTGTTTCTAGGGACTGGGAAGGACAGTGAGTGAATTCTCCTTGTGCTATAGTGTGCTTAAAAAAAACATTTCTTCTAGGGACAGAAAACTGTAGGTAGGGAGAGTGTCAGTTTCTTTCACTGTGCAAGTCCTTGTTTCTAGGGACTGGGAAGGACAGTGAGTGAATTCTCCTTGTGCTATAGTGTGCTTAAAAAAAACATTTTTTCTAGGGACAGAAAACTGTAGGTAGGGAGAGTGTCAGTTTCTTTCACTGTGCAAGTCCTTGTTTCCAGGGACCTGGAAGGACAGTGAGTGAATTCTCCTTGTGCTATATTGTGCTTAAAAAAAACATTTTTTCTAGGGACAGAAAACTGTAGGTAGGGAGAGTGTCAGTTTCTTTCACTGTGCAAGTCCTTGTTTCCAGGGACTTGGAAGGACAGTGAGTGAATTCTCCTTGTGCTATATTGTGCTTAAAAAAAACATTTTTTCTAGGGACAGAAAACTGTAGGTAGGGAGAGTGTCAGTTTCTTTCACTGTGCAAGTCCTTGTTTCTAGGGACCTGGAAGGACAGTGAGTGAATTCTCCTTGTGCTATATTGTGCTTAAAAAAAACATTTTTTCTAGGGACAGAAAACTGTAGGTAGGGAGAGTGTCAGTTTCTTTCACTGTGCAAGTCCTTGTTTCCAGGGACCTGGAAGGACAGTGAGTGAATGCTCCTTGTGCTATAGTGTGCTTAAAAAAACATTTTTTCTAGGGACAGAAAACTCTAGGTAGGGAGAGTGTCAGTTTCTTTCACTGTGCAAGTCCTTGTTTCCAGGGACCTGGAAGGACAGTGAGTGAATTCTCCTTGTGCTATAGTGTGCTTAAAAAAAACATTTTTTCTAGGGACAGAAAACTGTAGGTAGGGAGAGTGTCAGTTTCTTTCACTGTGCAAGTCCTTGTTTCCAGGGACCTGGAAGGACAGTGAGTGAATTCTCCTTGTGCTATATTGTGCTTAAAAAAAACATTTTTTCTAGGGACAGAAAACTGTAGGTAGGGAGAGTGTCAGTTTCTTTCACTGTGCAAGTCCTTGTTTCTAGGGACCTGGAAGGACAGTGAGTGAATTCTCCTTGTGCTATATTGTGCTTAAAAAAAAACATTTTTTCTAGGGACAGAAAACTGTAGGTAGGGAGAGTGTCAGTTTCTTTCACTGTGCAAGTCCTTGTTTCTAGGGACCTGGAAGGACAGTGAGTGAATTCTCCTTGTGCTATATTGTGCTTAAAAAAAACATTTTTTCTAGGGACAGAAAACTGTAGGTAGGGAGAGTGTCAGTTTCTTTCATTGTGCAAGTCCTTGTTTCAAGGGACAGAGAAGGACACCTGAAGGTAGCCCTTATTGCTTTTTTCCCATCTCCCTGCAGGCCATCTATTAGAATGTCTGGAAGGCAAACAAGGAGAGGCAGACAGTCAGGAGGCAATAAAAGAGGGCAAGCAGGCTCTGTGTCTGGGGGCAACAGTGCTGGTCGTGGACGCGGTGCATTGTCATCAGCACATGGCCATGGGACACGCTTGTCCTTCTTTTCCGCAGCTGGACATGTTGAGCCACATCATGCCGAAGACTTGGTAGAGTGGATGACCAAGCCCTCCTCCTCCTCCTCCTCCTCATCCTCTCTCACCCAGGCTCAGGGTACTGGCAAAGCAGCTGCCAAAGCGTCCTCTTCCCTGGTATCAATGTCAGACTCATCATCAGTCACTCCTTCCCTAGACCCACCATGCCCTCCTCCTGAGGAGTCCCCCGAACTGTTTGAGCACAGTGTTGGGTACATGCTCCAGGAGGATGCCCAGCGTTTCGAAGGGTCTGATGATGAAACCCAGCTACAGGAAGGCAGTAGGGTGAGAGCAGACAGAGGGGATGCTCAAGAAGGACACCAATCTGGCAGTCATGTTCCAGCAGCTGCAGCATACTGCCAGATTGGCTCCAGTGATGAGGAGGGAGGGGATGATGAGGTCACTGACTCCACGTGGGTGCCTAATAGGAGAGAGGAGGAGGAGGATGAGGAGGAGGCACATCTCCAACGAGACAGGATGCCCTTTGGTGGCCAGCGTACGGGCAGTACACCGACGGAATCACACCGCAGAGCTCCGCCTGTGCAGGGCGCTGCCTCTGCCCGTCATTCAAAAAGTTCCTTGGTGTGGGCCTTTTTTGAGGCTAGTGCATCAGATCGCACAGCTGCTGTTTGCAACATATGTCTCAAGCGTATATCGCGTGGCCAAAACATCAGCCGCTTGGGTACCACATGCCTGACCAGACATATGTTGACCTGCCATGCAGCTCGTTGGCAAGCCTACCTCAAAGACCCACACCAAAGAACAAAGCGGACCTCTCCTTGCACCGCATCAGCTGGGATCTCCAACCCCACTATAACTTCAGTCCTCTCTGAAACATGCACTGAGAGGAATGAAGGTGTAGAATTAGGTGTGTCACAGCCAAGTACTTGCGGCCACTCTGCTAGCAGTACACCGACGTCCGATTCTAGCAGGCAAATTTCCCTGCCCCAGCTGCTGGACCGTCGAAAGAAGTTCACTCCCAGCCATCCACATGCCCAGCGGTTGAATGCTAGCTTGGCTAAATTGCTAGCGCTTCAACTGCTGCCTTTTCAGTTGGTAGACTCGGCCCCCTTCCGTGAGTTTGTGCAATGTGCGGTTCCTCAGTGGCAGGTTCCCAAACGCCACTTTTTCTCACGGAAGGCTATTCCGGCTCTCTACCGGCATGTGGAAGGCAATGTCTTGGCCTCGCTGGACAGGGCGGTCAGCGGTAAGGTGCATATTACCGCTGACTCATGGTCCAGCAGGCATGGACAGGGACGTTACCTTTCTTTCACGGCCCATTGGGTCACTCTTTTGGCAGCTGGGAAGGATGCAGGACAAGGTGCAGTAGTGTTGGAGGTTGTCCCACCGCCACGCCTCCAAAATGCTACTACTGGTTGTGACACACCTCTCTCCTCCACCCCCTCCTCTTCTTCTTCCTCCATGGCCTCTTCCTGTGGTTTGTCCTATGAACCAGCGGTGCTCCGTAGCCGTTCACGGGGCTACGCAAGTACGCAGGCAAAAAGATGCCATGCCGTGCTTGCGCTGGTGTGTTTGGGGGACAGAAGCCACACTGGGGCAGAGGTCCTGTCTGCTCTGCAGGGCCAGGCCGAGAGGTGGTTGACGCCACGCCAGCTTAAGCCAGGAATGGTGGTTTGCGACAATGGCACCAACCTCCTCTCCGCCCTCCGACAGGGACAACTGACCCATGTGCCCTGTGTGGCTCACGTCCTTAACCTGGTGGTGCAGCGGTTCTTGGGCAGGTACCCGGGCTTACAGGATGTCCTGAGGCAGGCCAGGAAAGTCTGTGTGCATTTCCGCAGATCTTATAATGCCAGTGCTCGCCTGGCTGAGCTGCAAAAGGAGTTGAACCTGCCCAAGAACCGCCTTATATGTGACATGCCCACCAGGTGGAACTCAACGTTGGCCATGCTGCAGCGGCTGCACACGCAGCAGAGGGCCATCAATGAGTACCTGTGCGACTACGGCACCAGGACAGGGTCAGGGGAGCTTGGTTTTTTTTCTCCACGCCAGTGGGGCATGATCAGGGATGCATGCACTGTCCTGGCACCATTTGAGGAGGCCACGAGGATGGTGAGCAGTGACAGTGCATGCATCAGTGACACTGTACCTCTTGTCCACCTGTTGGAGCACACGCTGCGTGGAATAATGGACAGGGCACTTGAGGCAGAACAGAGGCAGGAAGAGGAGGACTTCCTTGCCTCTCAAGGCCCCCTTTACCCAGACAGTGTTCCTTCTGTCCCACCCATCGCACAGGAAGAGGAAGAGGAGGAGGAGGAGGAGGAGGAGGAGGAGGAGGATTGTGTCAGCATGGAGGTGGAGGCTGGCACTCAGCATCATCAGCAGCAGTCTTTTAGGGATGATTTACAGTCCCAAGAAACCAGTGGACTTGTACGTGGCTGGGAGGAGGTGACTGCGGATCATGTCGTCCTTAGTGACCCAGAGGACTCCGGAGCGAATGCCTCAGCAAACCTACGCTGCATGGCCTCCCTGATCCTGCAAAGTCTGCGGAAGGATCCTCGTATTCTTCGGATCAAGGAGAGGGACCATTACTGGCTGGCCACTCTCCTTGATCCACGGTACAAGGGTAAGGTTGCGGACCTTATGTTACCGTCGCAGAGGGAGCAGAGGATGAGACAACTCCGGGAGGCCTTGCAGAAAGGTCTGTGCAACGCGTTCCCAGAGACTGGGAGGTTACAAACTCCTGGTCCAGGACAACGAGTTGCTGAGGCTTCGGCCAGTCAAAGAAGGAGCGGTGGGGAAGGTGGCCGTCTGACCGATGCGTTCAGACAATTCTTTAGTCCGCAGCCCCAAAGTATGATTGGTTCCAGCAACCATCGCCAGCGTCTGATAAACATGGTGCAGGAATATCTAGGGGCAAGGTCAGACTTGGACACCTTCCCCACCGAAAATCCTCTGGCTTACTGGGTCTTGAGGATGGATCACTGGCCAGAGCTTGCACAGTATGCAATTGAGCTACTGGCCTGTCCTGCATCCAGCGTTCTTTCGGAACGCACATTCAGTGCTGCTGGAGGATTTGTCACGGATCACAGGGTGCGCCTGTCCACCGACTCGGTTGATCGACTGACTTTCATCAAGATGAACCAGTCTTGGATCACCACCAGCTACCACACACCTGATGCTGATATAACAGACTAATTGATTTTAACATGTCACGTCCCTTCAAGACTGATGCTGAGTGCCTGTGCTGTTATGTTGACTGGCTATCCTCCTCCTCCGAGTCCTCAATGATACGATTGATGATGATAGCTTGGAAGATCATTTTTGTTTATGAGTGCCGCCACCAGTGGCTAAGGCCCAATTTTTCAGCCCCTGTTTTACAGGGGCGTGTACTTACAATTTTTTTAGCAATAATTTGCCATAGGGCTCATTGCTGTGCTCCAAGTACAGTATCTGTGAGGGGTTGTAGTGTTGTGCCACCAGTGCCTAAGGCCCAATTTTTCAGCCCCTGTTTAACAGGGGTGTGTCATTACAATTTTTGAAGCAATACTTTGCAACAGGGCTCATTGCTGTGCTCCAAGTACAGTATCTGTGAGGGGTTGTAGTGTTGTGCCACCAGTGCCTAAGGCCCAATTTTTCAGCCCCTGTTCAACAGGGGCATGCAATTACAATTCTTGATGTAATAATTCACAGCAGGGCCCATTCCTGCACCCACCAAGAGTAAGTCTGAGGGCTTACAGTGTTGTGGCAACGCCACCACCACCACCACCACGAAAGGCCCAATTTTTCAGCCACTGTTCAAAAGGGGCATGTAATTACAATTCTTGATCTAATAATTCACAGCAGGGCCCATTCCTGCACCCACCAAGAGTAACTCTGAGGGCTTACAGTGTTGTGGCAACACCACCACCACCACCACCACCACCACGAAAAGCCCAATTTTTCAGCCCCTGTTCAACAGGGGCATGCAATTACAATTCTTGATCTAATAATTCACAGCAGGGCCCATTGCTGCACCCACCAAGAGTAACTGTCAGGGCTTACAGTGTTGTGGCACCAGCACCACCATCAAAGCCCCAATTTTTACTACCACTGTTCAACAATTATATGTAATTAAAATTCCTGATATAATAGTTGACAGCAGGGCGTTCCAGCACCAACCAAGAGTAACTGTGAGTGCTTACAGTGTTGTGCCAACACCAACAACTAAGGGGCCTATTTCTGCAGAGTATATACGGCAGGTCCCTACTTTCAAACATCCAACTTACAAACGACTCCTACTTGCAAACGAAAGAAGACAACAGGAAGTGAGAGGAAATCTACCCCTAGGAAGGAAAATTCTCTCCTGTAAGAATAAATATGGGAGAAAGGTGTCTCCTCTGTACTGATGCTTTATCAGCAATCCTTGTTTCAAGAAAAACACCACATTTCAAAAACAGTTGTCATTGGGACGGAAAGTGAGGTGAAATGTTCTGAACAGGGGCACAGACAGCAAAACAAATGTTACAGGGGTGATAACCCTTACCTATGTTTCCCAAAAAGTTTAAAAATAGATTTTTGGGCTGGAGCTACAGTTCAACAATGTACCTGTTCAAAATTACAAACACATTCTACATAAGAACAAACCTACAGTCCCTGTCTTGTATGCGCCGCCTGTATACGGCTGTTCAGAGTATATAGGGCCTTTTTTATTTTATGTGCGGGGTTCCCCTTAATATCCATACAAGACCCAAAGGAGCTGGTAATGGGCTGGGGTAGGGGGGGGGGTCATGGGGTAGCTATGCCATTTTTCTTAAAGATTTTCATCCATATTACCGGGACCAGACATTACATTAAAGCCGCAAGAAGTTTTAAATGGCTTTTTTTTCCTTTAGAAGTGTCATTTTGTGCAGGGACAGTTCTAAACACGGGAAACACGTGGCACTTCACAGGCATACTTTAGACACCCCCCAGGTACGATATTTAAAGGAATATTTGACTTTTTTTTTTCACTTTATGCATCATTAAAATGACTGCTCCCGAAAAACGACCGTTTTTAAAACTTCTTTTTGCATTGATACATGTCCCCTGGTGCACAACCCGGGTTCCCAAACCCTTTTTAGGACAATAACATGCATAATAGTTGTTATAATTAGCACTTTAGAATTCGAACGTTCGCATCCATTGTATTTAATAGGGTTCTAATGTTCGTACGAACTTTCGGTCCGTTCGCGGGTTCTGGTGCGAACCGAACCCGGGGGTGTTCGGCTCATCACTAGCCACCAGTAGTACCGAGCGAGGGATCCTATGCCGTTTGTAGTTCCAGGTATACTGGAGCAGGTCAGTCTGGAGTTTTCTCGGGTGGGCATAGGGCACCGGAATGGGCAGGGTTTGGAAGAGGTACAGTATTTTTGGGAGAATCTTCATCTTTACTGACGCCACCCTCCCCAATAGGAAGATGTGGTATTTCTTCCACTGCAGGAGAAGGGTCCTGATAGAGCTGAAAAGGGGGGAGAAATTTTTCCGGTAAAGGGTGATATATGTTGGGGTGATATGGATACCCAAATACTTCAGGGAGGAGGTTTTCCAGCTATATGGAAAGTTGGCCTGTAGGTGAACTACCTCCCTGTCGGGAATATTTACCCGGGATGGCTTTTGATTTGGACGCGTTTATTTTGTAGCCCGATAAAGCCCCATATCGGTCAAGTCCTGCATGTAGGTTCGGGAAGGAGGTCCTAGGTTGGATCAGCGTGAGGATTATGTCGTCAGCGAATAGTGAGATTTTAAACTCCCGATCTCTAACTAATATGCCCCTAATGTCCGGGTTCCTGCAAATAGTGGCAGCTAGGGGTTTGATGCAAAGCGGGAAAAGCAGGGGGGACAGTGGGCATCCCTGCCTAGTGCCATTAGTCACCGGGAACGCGGAGGAAAGAGCAAAGGGGTCTTGACTTGAGAGGAGGGACCGGAATATAGGTGTAGAATAGCTCGCAGGAAAGGTCCCCTGATCCCCACGTAGCGTAATGTGGTGAACAGCAAGGGCCATCCCAGGAGATCGAAGACCTTCTCGGCATCCAAGCTAAGTAGCAGGGATTGCCGGCCCTCCCTGTTCTCCACCTCCACCAGGTCAATTATTTTCCTAGTGTTGTCCCCCGCTTGGCAGAGCGGGACAAAGCCCACCTGCTCTTTATGAATAAGGGAGGGGAGGACAGAGTTTAGACAGATGGAGAGTAATTTAGTGAAAATCTTCAAGTCCGAGTTCAGGAGGGGGATTGGCCTGTAGTTGGCACAGAGGGAGGGGTCCTTATCTGGCTTAGGAATCACCGTAATAAAGGAGCGGTGCATATCCCCAGGGACAGGGGTGTCATGAAGGAAGGCATTAAACAATTTACACATGTGAGAGAGTAAGAGGGGGAGAAATGCTTTGTAGTATTCATAAGGGAAAACATCTGGTCCCATGGCTTTATGTGAGGGGAGGGATTTAATGGTCTGCTCTAACTCTTCTACTGTGATAGGTGCGTTTAGTGGGACCAAGTCTGAGGGTTGGAGTTGGGAAACTCTGCTCTGCTCTAAGTAATGACTCATGCGCTGGGTGAGGTCAGGAGAGGGAGGGTTACTGGGGATGTCAGGGTTATTGTAGAGATTCATGTAAAAGTCTGCAAAGGAATGGGCTATCTCTCTAGGATGGGACACCAGGCACCCCGAACCGTTCCTAATCTGGTGCGGCGTCGTGGCTTGGGCGCTGTCCCGCAACTTCCTTGCAAGGAGGGAATGGGCCTTGTTACACTTGTCATAGTACAGTTGTCTAAGTCTGAGTAGGGCTTTCTCCACTTTTCCCAGCGCTAAATCACCAAGAGTCGCTCTTAGGGTGGATATCTTTTTAAGGAGTGACAAGGTAGGGGAACTCTGCAATCAGCTCTCCAGGACCTTTAGTTCCCTTTCCGTTTGCTATTTCACAGCTTGTGCATTTTTTTTATGGCCGATGACAGAGCTAGACATTTAGCCCTCAGCACTGTCTTATGGGCTGCCCACAGTGTGGAAGGGGTCATATCCGAGGTGTTGTTTTCCTCAAAGTAGTACTTTAAGGTGGACTCCAGTTTGGACTTCAAGGGGAGAAACGTGTTCAGATGCCAATTATAGGGTCTGCTGATGGGGGAGCCAAGATCTAAAGTCAGTAGGACTGGGGCATGGTCAGACCAGGAAATCGGCTGAATCTGCGCTGCGTGAGTCAGTCGCAGAGCTGGGTTATTGACAAAGAAGAAATCTATGCGGGAATTTGTACGGTGGGGGGCTGAGTAGAAGGTGTACTGTCGGTCGCCAGGGTGGAGAACCCGCCAGGCATCAAAAAGAGCATAACGTCTGGAGAGCTGGCGGAATAGTCTTGAGTCTCTGAGCACTCAGGCTGGGGATGCCCTGAGGTTCACCACGTGGTGATCCGAGGTGGCTGATTGGGTTAAGTTAAAGTCCCCCCCCCCCGATCGTTCGATGTATTTTTAGATCCTGGTCTCAACTGTACAATCTTTTTTTAGATTATGGATCTATTTTTAGATCCTGGTCTCAACTGTTTTATCTATTTTTAAATTCTGGATCTATTTTTAAATCCTGGTCTCAACTAGAGTTGGGCCGAACACCCTCCGTTCAGATCGCCCCAGAACTCTCGAACAATGCAAAAGTTCGGACCCAAACCGCAAACCCTATTAAAGTCTATGGGACCCAAACTTGAAAAATCAAAAGTACCCATTTTAAAGGCTTATATGCAAGTCATTGGCCATAAAAAGGCTATGGGGGCCCGGGTACTGCCATTGAGGACATGTATCAATGCAAATTATTATTTTTTAAAGATCGTTTTTAAATTAGCATCGATTTTAATGATGCTTAAAGTGAAACAATGGAACCGTCCTAAACCGGCGCTGCACCAATTTCAAAAAGTAGTTTCTGTACTACTTTTTGCGATTTCGACAGAAACCTGCACAGATGTCTCTGTAATCGCGGCCGAAATAGGGACTGACAAGCGGGAGTGAAATCGTGCGAGTTCAGCTGAACTCGCACGACTTTATTCCCGCAGCCCAGTGTGAACCTGGGCTAAAATTGATTTTCCCTGCAAGCTTTCTTTATTTTGTAAACAAAGACTTGGAGAGCCAATCTGTATGATAAGGCCACAGTTTAGTCCACTCAGAACAAGATTAGAGACTTTTTGAATAAATTCTGGTGTCTCTTTGGCAGACTTTGGATTGGATTGGACAGTGAGCAAGCCTTGTGTGCAGAAGCCAAATTATAGTACATTCAGGCCAAGAATGCATTTTTTTTTTTAAGTTTGGTGTCTCTTTTGCAGACTTTGGATAGAAATAACATGTGCGGAAAAATTTGGCTTTGGGTGTTGGTGGTGCCTTCACACTGTAACCCTATAGAGGTACTCTTGAAAAAAAAAAAACTTTTTTTTTAACAAAACATACAGAAACAATGCCCAACAATAAAGATGAGTTTCAAAATAAGTTTACAAAACTAATTAGGAAATTGCTTTTTTCACTCCTCTCGTCATCTTCTTCCTCTTCTTCTACTCCTCGTATATACAATACATTATTACACCTTGTTAGAACTTCTCTAAGATGTCCAGACAATGCCACATCAATATACTCTTCTGTATTGGCAAGCTGCATGTTCATGTAGCCATCCACAGAGACCAGGTATCCCTTGTAAACCATACCCAACTTCAGTTTCACCATTACTGGCTTACTAGTAAGGTCATTAAGGAATGGTATGGGATACCAATTTAAAAAAAGGGGGCAGGCACGAGAAAAAAAAAACACAGCAATCAAAAAAAAAAAAAAAGGGGGGGTATATAGCACTAAATGTTAAACACTGCACTACACTAACACTACACTGAAACTATACTGACACACTATACTGACACACTACACTATACTCACACTACACTATGCTCACACTGCACTGACACACTACACTGACACTACTACACTATACTCAAACTGTACTCTGACCCTGATTTTTTGTAATGGTTGTTTAACCACAAAGGGGTTAATATGGATTCTACTACTGTTCCGAATTGTAAAGGTTAGATAACATTGCATGCATGCTGAAATGAAAACTCTGACACATCCGTGCAGATCCGTTACTTCCGTATCTAATGATTTATTCCAGGCAGTACTAAACTTTTTACACACAGCATGATACGTCACTATTATGTTAATGTGACACTAATAAGCGCATCTGATTGGCTGCAATACAGAAAGAGTACAGAAACGTGATGATTCAGCTGGGCTGTCCTCTGGTCCTATCTTCATATCCGCATTCCAAAGATGTGTGGGAGAAGGGGGTATCCGCCATTTTCTGTCTTCTCCAGTCTTTTCAGTGGGAGGAGGTGTTATTAGAAGTTGATTTGAGTAAGGAAGAATTACAGCAGTGGTGTACATGAAAAAGCAATATAGACTTTATAGTATAGTGAAGATGCATAGAGAATAGACATTTTCTAGTTTAACATTTTGCTCATCACATTCCTTCACAACCCCACAACCCGGAAGTGACGACATCTGCTGCTGTGTTCCAGGAACACTGTCTCCCGTCCCCGCCTGCCGTGAGTGCTGGGTTCCATCACCGCTGCCGACACCTGAGAGGACATCTAGAGACTCCGTCCCCCAACACCAGGACAAGCAGCCCCAGGGATGAGCGGATGACCTTATTCACAGATAAGCCCCCTAATCTTGCTCGTTTGTGAGTGCATCTTTTGCATTTGTGTTATTTTAAATAAAACCAGTTTCACTGCTACGTTTAGAAGGCGCTGCTTTTTTCCTTCCTACAATAACACACTAACTTGCTAGTAGCAAACAGAGCCCTGCTCTATCTATCTCCACTCCAACAACACACTGCAAAAGGTTCCTGTGGGAAGGAACCTTTTATAGTGTCGGGTGGGACTGTGAGCACTAAGCCATGATTGGGAAAGTCATCATGATGTTATCAAATCATGGCTCTCACTGTGCTCTGCGCCCTGACTGGGTAAAGCTTTGCACCTGACCAGCAGTCAGGTGCATTGCTTCATCCAATTAGGGCCCTAGAATGCACTGTGCGGCCAACGACCGGGATGTGAGGACGTGAGTCGCCTGAGCTCCGTCCACGCCGCACACATCCTTACTAGATCCTGGTAACCCGATCGATCTCCGGGGGTCCCATCTGCATTTTCAGACTCTCAGGACCCCGGAGCACACCTGGGGATGGTCAAATACGGCCATGCAATGGAAGAAGCACCGGGATTCACTCCGCCGATGCTGCCATCTCAGCAGCAGCAAAATGGCGACAATCTGCCTCAGATACAGCACGGTCAGCCCTCTTTTTCCTCCTCCGTGCGGCAGCCTCCAGGAAAGGGTGAGTCACAACACATCCCACTTCTAGCCTTGCTAACCCCTCCTATTCTCCCCTCCTGAGGACACTGATGGTGATTCTGCTGAAACTACACATCCTGATACAGGCCACACAGAACCCACTGTGGCACAGATCATGGGGGCTATACAGCACAGCCATGCTTCACTCACCACACAAATGGACTCTATAAAAACTGACTTGTCCTTCCTGAAACATAATGTACACACCCTCCGTCACAGAGTGACAAATGCTGAACAACGCATAGGTCCCTTACAGGGCTCTGTTAGGGATCTGCGTCAGGCCCAAGACTATACTGCTGACAAGCTGACAGACACGGAGGACTGCCTGAGGCGTAATAATCTGCGCTTTCTGGGGTTCCCAGAACGTTCAGAGGGCAGGGCTCCTAAGGCTTTAATGGAGCGATGGCTGACAACCAGCCATTGAACGAACGCATAGAGTCCCTCTGCGCCCCTGCTACATGCCATGCTCATCAAACTACTACACTTCCAGGAAAGGGAAGCAGTTCTCAGGGCAGCCCGAGAAAAAGGCCAGGTATCCTTTAATGGTAATGGAATCACTATTTTTTCTGACTTCTCGGTAGCTACACAAAAACAGAGGGCTACCTTTCTGGCCATCAAACGGAGACTGAGAGATCTACATTTACCCTATGGCATGTTGTATCCTGCACGATTGTGGATCATTAACCAGGGCAATACCTATCCTATGATACATCTATCTACCCCTTGTTTGCAACCCCCCACTTAGTTGATGTTAACAGGGGGAGGGAGAAGGTCAGGATGCCACAGTCCTTACAGTCCTTTCATTATCTCCTACCCACCAGACGCTGGGGACAATATCTAACCCTATGATGCAGGCCACATAGACACCGCTTATCCTGGATGACTGTTATCACCATGCTCCTGTTTTCTCTTTGATCTTTTTCTCCTGATAATTTTGACAATGTTTTTTCTAGACTGGATTCTTACACATATTTGTTCTGTGCGGATACAGATGGAAGCCCATTACTTCAGACTTTTCTCCACTTCTCAGGGTTTGTTGGTTGAGGGACTATATCATGGCCCCCTCTGTTTTGCAGTATTGGTTTTGGGAACAAAGCTCTAATGTGTTTGGGAGACGGGAGGGTTGGGTGGTTTTGAATGTTCTGGGACTTTCTTTTTTTGTTCTTTTCTTATCCACTAGTCCTTGTTCATCTGTTCATTGGTCTGGTCGACCTTCCTGGTATACAGTTGATATCTGTAGAGGGCACACTGCTCTCTCACATGTATAAATTGTCCATGTTCCCTTATACTTCTTAGGGCGCACTGAGATCCATGACATGGTTGATTCTGGTGTGCTGTCAGAACTGGGCTTCAATAATTATGCTTCATGCTTACTCATGACTAGACTACGCTTAATTTCATGGAATGTTCGAGGGCCTAACTCCAAAGTGAAACGATCACTAATGTTTGAATATCTGGCGCGACATAATCCGCATGTGATCCTTTTCCAGGAAACCCATCTACAGGGTTCCAGGGTTATGGCCCTTAAAAAAGCAAAAATTGCACATCTCACTCAATGCACATACTCTACGTATGCCAAATTGGCGCCTATGACTATCAAACACATCAAACTAGACCCGAGTGGTTGCTTCGTAATTCTTGTGCTTGAACTACTTGGTAAAACCTACACGGTGACTAGCCTATATGTTCCACCACCTTTCACTAAACAATTCTTTGAGCGAGGGATGGGCTCAATATTGGCAATTGCTAAGGGCCCTTTATTGATAGCTGGTGATTTTAATACAGTACTTGATAACTCCATTGAAAGGTTCCGCTGTTCTACATTACCCCCCACACCCTTAGGTTCCTTTCTGACCCAATTCGACCTAGTGGTGGTCTGGAGATGGAAGCATGCGGGTGGGAGGGAGTACTCATGCCAGTCTGAATCGCATGGTACACTGTCTCGTATTGATCTCTGTCTGGTCTCGTCAGATTTGCTCACTTTGGTGATTGAGGTTAAATACCTCCCTAGGGCGGTGTCCGATCATTCCCCCTTTGATGTTGGACCTCGCCCTGGGCACCTCCTCCTCTTACCGGGTATTCAGATTAAGCCCATTATGCCTGGTTGACCAGGCTGTTGTGGACCAGAGTATGGATGAAATGAAATCCTATTGGATAACCAACAGGCAGAGTGCCTCTATCCCGGTGGTATGGGATGCCTTTATTGCTGCAGCTATTGAGCAGGCCCGTAAGGCATCTCAGTCCACATTGATGGTTGCGGAAGGGGGTCTTAGGGATGCCTACTCTGCATCCTCTACCCCTGAGATGCACACTGTATTGCGGCACAAAGCCAGAGAATTTGATTTGGTACTCTTGGAACGCACCCAGAAAAAGTTATTGTATCAGAATTCAGAACCAACAACTCTGAGTTTGGCGACAAAAACCGTCGCCTGCTGGCCTATCTCTTCAGACCTGACTATCAGCCATGCAGCATCCCGAGAATGATGAACTCAGTGGGAGTAGTGGTAGAACAAAAAAAAGAGATACTGGAAGCATTTGTTACATTCTACTCTTCATTGTACCCTACTAAAGCTCACTACACTATTGTGGAACTATATGACTATCTGCCTGATATCTCACTGCCAAGATTACAGTATCATCAGGCCTTACTGCTTGATGCTCCTTTAACAACTGAGGATATCAGGGAGGCCATACAGTCCTTTGCCAGAAATAAATCGCCAGGATTGGACGGATTCCTCTTTGAGTGGTACACATAGGTGTGCGCAGCCTATTGCATTAGGGTGTGCACCCCAAACCTCCAACACATATGCATTTGACATATTTACTGACCTCTTCCCCTCTCTCCATTCTGAAACAATGGGGGGAAGGGGGAGCAAGGGAGCATATGGGGGACCTGGGCAACAGAAGGAAATGGAACAGGGAAAGGAGGGGTGCCATATATTAGTACCGATCCCCTATATTTTCCTCCTGTCCCAGCTGAATGTTGATAAAAGGGAGAGGAGGAGAAGCCTACTTTTGACTGCTGCAGGAGGAAAATACAGATCAGTTCCACTAAATTCCACCCCCACCACCTCTTCTGTCCAGATTCTGAGGGTCGGCAAGGAATGATTGTGGTTTGCTTATAATCCTGCCCACCATTGACAGGTTTCCAATCTCAGGATTAGGGTGTGCCCAGGCACACCTGGCACACCCCTTGTGCACGCCTATGGTGGTACATGCATTTTAGGGATTTACTGATCCCACACTTGCTTAGGGTATATGACTTTGCCATGAAGACGGGACAGTTACCGCCCTCTATGTCAGAGGCCCTAATTGTCCTCATTCCTAAACCCCATAGGGATCACCTACACTGTAAATCATAATGTAGAGAACAGGGAAAAATGCTTGGACAGCCGCACTCCAAAAATGGTGGTTTATTATAACAAAAATGTAAAAAACATATCACAGCATGGAAAGCAGCATACAGGAGCTGACGCGTTTCGCACTGTGACTCAGTGCTTAATCATAGCTACACTGTAAATCATATCGGCCGATCTCGCTCATTAACTCAGATGTAAAGATTCTGGCCAAGGTGCTCGCCCGGCGATGGAATACAGTCATTACTAATGTTATTGGAGCAGACCAGACTGGGTTCATCCCCGGGGCGATCAACCTCTATCAACTTGCACAGACTTTTTACCAATATGCAAGCCACTCATGACAACGTGGGATCTCGGGCCCTCTTGGCCTTAGATGCTCACAAGGCCTTTGACTCGGTTGACTGGCCATATCATCTAGAAGTCCTGGCAAACTTTGGATTTGGCAACACCTTTATCAGATGGGTGCAACTGCTGTATCTGAGGCCTACTGCCAGATTAAGAGTAAACGCATCTGTGTCCAATTCCTTTCTGATAAAGAGAAGCACCAGACAGGGATGTCCCCTGTCGCCGCTGCTGTTCGCATTGGGGATAGAGCCTCTGGCTGCACTGATAAGGTCTAGCAGGGAGGTTGTGGGACTGGCGATTGGGGGTCTGGAATAAAAGGTATTCCTTTATGCTGATCTATTTGTCGAACCCTCAGTCGTCTCTCCCGGCCCTGCTGGATATTTTCCGTAGGTTTGGTCACTTTTCTGGGTTCCAGGTCAACTGGGACAAATCTCTCTTATTTATGATAGACCAGGCAACATCAATATTATTACTTCCTTCACTCCCACTACAGATAGTCAGCTCTTCACCATATCTAGGGGTTTTGATACACACCCAATCTTCTCTTATATTAAGATTAACTTGGATCCTCTTATCAGTAGACTGAGAAACACACTTAAGACATGGAACAATCTTCCTCTGACATTACTAGGTAGGATAAACATTTTTAAAAATATTTTTCTACCGCGCTTCTTGTATATTCTGAGTAACTCACGTTATACTGTATGTTACAAAAGCCAAATTCAATCCTTACCACCTTTATCTGGAGGGGAGGAGCAGTTTGGATTGCTAGGAACACCCTACAACTACCGGTTGTGGAGGGAGGTTTGGCTCTACCCTGTTCTTCAGACTTATTATATTGCCTCGCAGTTGGCACATGTGCATTGGTGGTTTTACCCTGAAGCCAACAATGCAGCCACTGCTCTGGAGGCAGCCATCCTTACTGTGACGGGTCACTTTGGGCACAGGGTGAGCAAGAAAATAATGGACATTAAGAATATGCCTTGGATTGCTTTAAAATGGGACAGTGATATTTTTCCACAATATTCCCCAGGATATCTGTAAAGAACTATTTACTGTTTGATTATGAACTCAACAGGTTACCTGAAAAGTGACTCCTTCATGATGTTGGGACACATACTGTTAGATGCTAATGTCACCACATCCAGCCCCCACCTGTGTCTGCTAAGATGTCAGATGTGTATTGGGAGACAGTGAGGCTAGCCTAAAGGTCATGTGTCTGAGTCATCACTGTAGTTTATGTAAATTAGGTCTGGTCAAAGGTGTATTGTCTGAGGAGAATGTAAGAACCTCCTCTCTGTGTGTATAAAACAGGGAGTTTGTCATTAAAGATTGTCAGTCCAGTTGGAAACTTCATACAGAGTGTTTGTCTCGTATGTTTGGAAGGATTAATCCTATGGGAAGCGGTCGCCTGACTGTGGAGGATCGGCAGTGGATGTGTGTCCAGAGAGGGAATATCCTAAACGGCGTTAACCCCTTTCATACTTGGGGTGCCGTTACATTGGTTGGCAGCGGTGGGATTTTCCCTCCAATTACTGGGACACTCCAAACCACCACAGTGAATGACCAGCTATGCAGCCTGCAGGAAAGCCACGCTGAAAGACTTACTTGAGAGCCGTGGAGGGACCGGTGGGACAAAGAACAAGGCCACCTTGATCAGGGAGCTAGCCGAGATGGATCAGAGGGATGGTGATGCAGGACCCTGGTCAGTTGAAGACTTGTTTCAGCAACGAGTTCGACAGAGGTTGGCATTATATGGTGCTAACCCATCAGAGACCGCCATACAGGAAGCCATTAAAGACATCCAGCTGCAGGATGAGCGACAAGAGAAAGAACTAGAGCGACAAGAGAGAGAACTGGAGCGACAAGAGAGAGAACTAGAGCGGCAACATGAGCGGAGAATGGTGGAAATACGGCAATCGGAGACAACGCCTAAAGATGCAGCGTCTGTCCGTAAGTTGCCCTTTCGGGCGTTTAAACTATTTAAGGAAGGAGAGGAGGAAATTGAAGCGTTCCTGCAGGACTTTGAGAGACTATGCCAGATATATGAAGTACTGCCCCAAGATTGGGTCGCCTTACTGGCAAGTAATTTAACTGGCAGAGCGGCGGATGCGTATCGGGCCCTAGAGGATGAGGACGCTAAAGACTATGACCGGGTAAAAGAAGCTCTGCTAGCCCGATTTGCCATTACACCCGAAGCCAGCCGGATTAAGTTTCGAGAATCCCGGAAACAAACCCACATAACATACGTGGAGTGGGCACATCGTCTGCAGCGAAACCTTAAGGGCTGGTTTCAGGGAAGCAGCGCTCATACCATAGAGGACATCACCCAGCTAGTACTCTTAGAACAGTTCTTTAACCACACCCCTCCGGTATTACGGGATTGGGTGCGAGATTAGCGACCATGGACTGTACAGCAAGTGGCTACTTTGGCCGATGAATATCTGGACTCTCGAAGGTCAGGCGGAAGCAAGCGCTATCCACTATCTCGGCCCAGTTTACCAGCCTCTAACACAACTTCAGCACCACCTCCAGCGGCCACTTATTCTCAGCAGCCCAGGTTCAACTCCCAGGACTACTCACAACCCATCAGGTGTTTCGGATGTAAACAGCTAGGGCACAAAAAGCCAGACTGTCCGTTGAATCCAGCCATCCAGTCCCAGTCATGGAGACAGCCAGCAAGGGGGAGCCCCCGCACATCCATGCCTGTGGCCCACTGCGTTGAGGAGGAAGAACATTGGGGCGTCCTGCACGAGGCTGATCCAATACAAGCAGCTAACCGGGACAACAGGCAACAACACAGGCAGACTTTCCGGGTTAATGGAACGGTAGCCAATGGCCTACGTGATAGTGGCGCTACCATGACCCTACTGCAGAAGAACCTCATCCCAGAGAGCCAACACACCGGAGACACTGTAGCTGTAAGAGTAGCGGGAGGTACCATCTTCCGGCTACCCGTTGCCCGTGTTCACCTGGATTGGGGGGTTGGTTCGGGACACGTGAATGTGGGGGTGATGAAGGATTTACCAGCGGATTTACTACTGGGGAATGATTTGGCCCCCCTCGTTTCTGCTTACGCCGCGATGGGCCCCGCTGAAGCCAACCCAGTGACTACCTGTGCCCAGACCCATGCTGCTGGAACCGGCCCGCTTACGGCTGAGAACTGGGTAAGACTATCTTCCCCGACATGTACCTTAGATCAGGGAAAATATCACAGTCTAGAATTGGAATGTGACAAGTTGGCCAGGGAGAAATCGGAGATGCAACGACACTACGTCATGTATTATGAGATGTCCCATGGCTTGAACATTGAAATGCACAAACATGCTGAAATTGTCAAAAGGTTAAATGGGATTTGCGCCCAGGTTTTGCCTTACCTCTCCCAAGAGCATCAGCAACAAGTTTTGGGAGCCATTGAGAGAGCAAAGCAAGTGACTGTTCCAGAACTGAATTCCATTATTCGCCCTGCAACCTTACAACGTCACCATCAGCTACTGACCTGGTAAGCAAAACGGCCATGCTGATGGGTTGTCCAGGCATTAGAGGAATGGAACTATGGACTAACTTCGGAATCAACCCGTCTGGGGTCTCCTCCTGTGTTAGTCTTCTGCCGAAAGGGGAGATGTGTGACAGGGGTCACTTTGGGCACAGGGTGAGCAAGAAAATAATGGACATTAAGAATATGTCTTGGATTGCTTTAAAATGGGACAGTGATATTTTTCCACAATATTCCCCAGGATATCTGTAAAGAACTATTTACTGTTTGATTATGAACTCAACAGGTTAACTGAAAAGTGACTCCTTCATGATGTTGGGACACATACTGTTAGATGCTAATGTCACCACATCCAGCCCCCACCTGTGTCTGCTAAGATGTCAGATGTGTATTGGGAGACAGTGAGGCTAGCCTAAAGGTCATGTGTCTGAGTCATCACTGTAGTTAATTAGCTCATGTAAATTAGGTCTGGTCAAAGGTGTATTGTCTGAGGAGAATGTAAGAACATCCTCTCTGTGTGTATAAAATGGGGAGTTTGTCATTAAAGATTGTCAGTCCAGTTGGAAACTTCAAACAGAGTGTTTGTCTCGTATGTTTGGAAGGATTAGTCCTATGGGAAGCGGTCGCCTGACTGTGGAGGATCGGCTGTGGATGTGTGTCCAGAGAGGGAATATCCTAAACGGCGTTAACCCCTTTCATACTTGGGGTGCCGTTACACTTACCTCCTATGAGTCCCTCCAGAACCTGATACATCGAATGTCACTTAGGGGGAGAGAGGGTACGAATGTCCTGGCAATAACTCTACAGATTTTTAGGCTCTCTAAGCTGTTACCATCCAACACGCACAATACATACTCACCAAATACCCATGTCTACAAGAATTCTTCCGTAGAACTGATGGAGGATTCTGGTCTAAACGGGGGGGGGGTGAAAACAGTTATGTACTTATTTTCAGATAACATGTTCCGCTCTTTTGCGGAATTTCGTAGACTACGGTCTCCCCCACACGGCCTACTTCTTATACTTGCAGATACGCCACACGGCTGCAACGCAGTTCAGTCTTCGTAATATAGTTATTCAACTTTCTCAGCTAGAACGACTACTGACTGATTCTTCTCATACCAAACTTGTTTCTACATACTACAGGTCCCTCTTACACTCCACAACTAATAGGCTTAGCAGCACTGCAAATAGATGGCGTGCTGACATACCTGAGCTGACGGAGGATATCTGGCAGGAAGTTCTCCCCCTACAGGTTCCCTGTGTCAGCTCCGCCCATGGCAAGGTGATTCAGACTAAATGTTTATACAGGTCCTACTTTACACCGTGTTTACTATATAAACTACATAGATTGCCCTCTGCACTGTGCTCTCGATGCGACATGTCTGATGGTTAATTTTTTCATTTAATGTGGGAGTGTACTCTGATTAGGAAGTTCTGGTCGGAGTTCACGGCCTTTATCAGCTCCATAGCTCAGATACCTAATATTTGCAATCCCTTGTGATGCTTATTGGGTTATATTGATGATGAAGAACTATCTAAAAATTTACAAACCTTTATACGTATAGTACTGTTCTATGCAAAAAAATCAATAACCATACACTTGAAATCTCAATCTTCACCCACTATAGCTTTTTGGCTCACCATTATCATTCATGCCTTACCATTGTATAAGTAGACATGTGAAGCCAGAGGATGCCCCAAAAAAGTCTCAAAGATTTGGGACTCTTGGGTCAGTTCCGATCAGTGCCGGCCCAAGACATTGTGCTGCCTGGTACCAAGAATGAAATGCTGCCCCCCCCCCCCCCCAAATAAAATAAAAAATCACGCACACCGAAATGCCCCCACATCCATTATTTGATATGATAAATAAAGAGGAACTGTCATGGCTCTATACATGTAAAGGAGTATATAGAGGACCTGTCATGGCTCTATAAAATGGACCTGTTATGGCTCTATTCATGTATAGGAGTATAAAGAGGACCATCATGGCATTATGCGTGTATATAGAAGTATAATGAGGACCTGTCATGGCACTATACATGTATGTAGGAGTATAAAAAGGACCTGTCATGGCTCTATACATGTATGTAGGAGTATAAAGAGGACCTGTCATGGCTCTATACATCTATGTAGAAGTATAAAGAGGACCTGTCATGGCTCTATACATGTATGTAGGAGTATAAAGAGGACCTGTCATGGCTCTATACATCTATGTAGAAGTATAAAGAGGACCTGTCATGGCTCTATACATGTATGTAGGAGTATAAAGAGGACCTGTCATGGCTCTATACATGTATGTAGGAGTATAAAGAGGACCTGTCATGGCTCTATACATCTATGTAGAAGTATAAAGAGGACCTGTCATGGCTCTATACATGTATGTAGGAGTATAAAGAGGACCTGTCATGGCTCTATACATGTATGTAGGAGTATAAAAAGGACCTGTCATGGCTCTATACATGTATATAGGAGTATAAAAGGACCTGTGCCTGGCCGGCGGCCGCAATGTCAGCCGTCCACCCACGATCGGTCCACAGAGAGCCAGAACGGGGAACTGTCAATGTAAATAGACAGATCCCCATTCTGACAGGGGAGGAGAGACAGATCTGCTGTTCCTAGTGATTAGGAACAGAGATTTCTCTCCTCCTCCAGTCATTCCCATCCCCCCCCACTGTTAGAAACACCTCCCAGGAAACACATTTAACCCCTTCCCTAACAGTGACATTTACACAGTAATCAGTGCATTTTTATAGCACAGATCGCTGTATAGATGTCAATGGTCCCAAAAATGTGTCAAAAGTGTCCGACCTGTCCACCGCAATGTCGCAGTCTCGCAAAAAAAAAATCTCAGATCACTACCATTACTAGTAAAAAAATAATAATAATAAAAATGCTTCAAGTGCATTATTTCTATTATTACATTGTTATATAAAATAAAATAGTTCAACTCACCATTATTGCAGAATCAGTGGGAGCCCCGAGCGTGTCACTTGCCAACGTCACCTGCCTTCAGATGCACATTGTCACCTGCCACACATTGCGGATTGTCACTTGCCACGATGTCACCTGCTACACGTAGCTGATTGTCACTTGCCACGTCACCTGCCACATGTAGCAGATTGTCACGTGCCACCTGTCACACATTGCGGATTGCCACTTGCCATGATGTCACCTGCCACACGTTGCAGATTGTCACTTGCCACGTCACCTACCACACGTAGGGGATTGTCACTTGCCACAACGCCACCTGCCACACATTGCGGATTTTCACTTGCCACGACGTCACATGCCACATGTTGCAGATTGTCACTTGCCACGTCACCTGCTACACGTAGCGGATTGTCACTTGCCACGTCACCTGCCACACATTGCGGATTGTCACTTGCCACAATGTCACCTGCCACACATAGCGGATTGTCACTTGCCACGTCATCTGCCACACATTGCAGATTGTCACTTGCCATGACGTCACCTGCCACACATAACGGATTGCCACTTGCTGTGTCCCAGAGTAAAGGAGGGCAGCAGAGAGATAATGTAATCTCTCTGCTGCCCACACAGTGGGGGCCGAACTGCAGCGATGCAGGGCGGGCAGTGAGAGATGATGTCATCTCTCTGCTCCCCCGCCCGCTGATTGGCCAGCAAGCCCGCTCACCTGCTGACTGTCACGCCCGCTGACTGTTCCCCTGTTCTGCCCGCACGCTCCTTTTACCTGGGCCCGACGCCCAGGTGAATTGAGCGTGCGGGCAGAACAGGTGGAGCGGAGCAGGCTGGCTGGCAGGCGGGCGTCAATTTGCCTCACAGTGAAGCGCGGAGCGGGCGGAACGAGTTGGCGACAATTTGCCTCACAGTGCAGCGGGGAGTGAAGCGGGCAGAACGGGCTGGCGGGCGGAACGGGCTGGCCAGTGGCAATTTGCCTCACAGTGCAGGCAGGGCCGGTGCTAGGCAATTTGGCGCCCTAGGCAAGACCAGCTATGTGCGCCCCCCCCCCCCCCAAAAAAAAATGTCCCTGCGTCCATCATATGTGATGTGCACCAGTAAATTAAGGGGGTGGGGTGGTAGGAAGCTGGCAGGGGGGGATGAAGATTACAGGGGGTGGTAGGAATATGACAGGGGTGGGTGGGTGGTAGGAAGCTGACAGGGAGGATGAAGATTACAGGGGGTGGTAGGAAGATGACAGGGAGGATGGAGATGACAGGGGTGGGTGGTAGGAAGCTTACAGGGAGGATGGAGATGACAGGGGTGGGTGGTAGGAAGCTGACAGGGGGGATGGAGATGACAGGGGTGGGTGGTAGGAAGCTGACAGGGAGGATGGAGATGACAGGGAATATGGAGATGACAGGGGTGGGTGGTAGGAAGCTGACAGGGAGGATGGAGATGACAGGGAATATGGAGATGACAGGGGTGGGTGGTAGGAAGCTGACAGGGAGGATGGAGATGACAGGGGTGGGTGGTAGGAAGCTGACAGGGAGGATGGAGATGACAGGGGTGGGTGGTAGGAAGCTGACAGGGAGGATGGAGATGACAGGGGTGGGTGGTAGGAAGCTGATAGGGAGGATGAAGACGACAGGGGTGGGTGGTAGGAAGCTGACAGGGAGGATGGAGATGACAGGAGTGGGTGGTAGGAAGCTGACAGGGAGGATGGAGATGACAGGGGTGGGTGGTAGGAAGCTGATAGGGAGGATGAAGACGACAGGGGTGGGTGGTAGGAAGCTGACAGGGAGGATGGAGATGACAGGAGTGGGTGGTAGGAAGCTGACAGGGAGGATGAAGATGACAGGGGTGGGTGGTAGGAAGCTGACAGGGAGGATGGAGATGACAGGAGTGGGTGGTAGGAAGCTGACAGGGAGGATGGAGATGACAGGGGTGGGTGGTAGGAAGCTGATAGGGAGGATGAAGACGACAGGGGCGGGTGGTAGGAAGCTGACAGGGAGGATGGAGATGACAGGAGTGGGTGGTAGGAAGCTGACAGGGAGGATGAAGATGACAGGGGTGGGTGGTAGGAAGCTGACAGGGAGGATGGAGATGACAGGAGTGGGTGGTAGGAAGCTGACAGGGAGGATGGAGATGACAGGAGTGGGTGGTAGGAAGCTGACAGGGAGGATGGAGATGACAGGGGTGGGTGGTAGGAAGCTGATAGGGAGGATGAAGACGACAGGGGTGGGTGGTAGGAAGCTGACAGGGAGGATGGAGATGACAGGGGCGGGTGGTAGGAAGCTGACAAAGAGGATAGAGATGACAGGAGTGGGTGGTAGGAAGCTGACAGGGAGGATGGAGATGACAGGAGTGGGTGGTAGGAAGCTGACAGGGAGGATGAAGATGACAGGGGTGGGTGGTAGGAAGCTGACAGGGAGGATAGAGATGACAGGGGTGGGTGGTAGGAAGCTGACAGGGAGGATGAAGATGACAGGGGTGGGTGGTAGGAAGATGACAGGGAGGATGGAGATGACAGGGAATATGGAGATGACAGGGAATATGGAGATGACAGGGGTGGGTGGTAGGAAGCTGATAGGGAGGATGAAGACGACAGGGGTGGGTGGTAGGAAGCTGACAGGGAGGATGGAGATGACAGGGGCGGGTGGTAGGAAGCTGACAAAGAGGATGGAGATGACAGGGGTGGGTGGTAGGAAGCTGACAGGGAGGATGGAGATGACAGGAGTGGGTGGTAGGAAGCTGACAGGGAGGATGAAGATGACAGGGGTGGGTGGTAGGAAGCTGACAGGGAGGATGGAGATGACAGGAGTGGGTGGTAGGAAGCTGACAGGGAGGATGGAGATGACAGGAGTGGGTGGTAGGAAGCTGACAGGGAGGATGGAGATGACAGGGGTGGGTGGTAGGAAGCTGATAGGGAGGATGAAGACGACAGGGGTGGGTGGTAGGAAGCTGACAGGGAGGATGGAGATGACAGGGGCGGGTGGTAGGAAGCTGACAAAGAGGATAGAGATGACAGGGGTGGGTGGTAGGAAGCTGACAGGGAGGATGGAGATGACAGGAGTGGGTGGTAGGAAGCTGACAGGGAGGATGAAGATGACAGGGGTGGGTGGTAGGAAGCTGACAGGGAGGATAGAGATGACAGGGGTGGGTGGTAGGAAGCTGACAGGGAGGATGAAGATGACAGGGGTGGGTGGTAGGAAGCTGACAAAGAGGATAGAGATGACAGGGGTGGGTGGTAGGAAGCTGACAGGGAGGATGGAGATGACAGGAGTGGGTGGTAGGAAGCTGACAGGGAGGATGAAGATGACAGGGGTGGGTGGTAGGAAGCTGACAGGGAGGATGGAGATGACAGGAGTGGGTGGTAGGAAGCTGACAGGGAGGATGGAGATGACAGGAGTGGGTGGTAGGAAGCTGACAGGGAGGATGGAGATGACAGGGGTGGGTGGTAGGAAGCTGATAGGGAGGATGAAGACGACAGGGGTGGGTGGTAGGAAGCTGACAGGGAGGATGGAGATGACAGGGGCGGGTGGTAGGAAGCTGACAAAGAGGATAGAGATGACAGGGGTGGGTGGTAGGAAGCTGACAGGGAGGATGGAGATGACAGGAGTGGGTGGTAGGAAGCTGACAGGGAGGATGGAGATGACAGGGGCGGGTGGTAGGAAGCTGATAGGGAGGATGAAGACGACAGGGGTGGGTGGTAGGAAGCTGACAGGGAGGATGGAGATGACAGGGGCGGGTGGTAGGAAGCTGACAAAGAGGATAGAGATGACAGGGGTGGGTGGTAGGAAGCTGACAGGGAGGATGGAGATGACAGGAGTGGGTGGTAGGAAGCTGACAGGGAGGATGAAGATGACAGGGGTGGGTGGTAGGAAGCTGACAGGGAGGATAGAGATGACAGGGGTGGGTGGTAGGAAGCTGACAGGGAGGATGAAGATGACAGGGGTGGGTGGTAGGAAGATGACAGGGAGGATGGAGATGACAGGGAATATGGAGATGACAGGGGTGGGTGGTAGGAAGATGACAGGGAGGATGGAGATGACAGGGGGTGATAAAATGTAAGACAGGCCTCAGAGGTAGGGTGGTGGGATCATGCCAGGAACAGGGGGATGACGAGGAGCATGATGATGACAGGAGACAGTAGATGGCATCATAGCATTAGGGCTGTGTGTGAGGTCATCACGGGCGGCTGGTAGCAGGGATGTTCGGGCTCCCTCGTTCAGGGAGTGACGTCACTGGATGCTGTCAGTGTCGGGCAGCGGACCGTCATTCACAGTACCTACGTCTTCCACACTACGGCCGTCCATCCTGGAGAGGAATTCAAGGAGCTGCTCAGCAGCGGCGGCGGCGGCAGCCATTATCCGCGCTCTGCACATGGTACTTGGTAGGAGATTCGCAGAGCGCGGGAGAAGGGGAGGAGCCGGGGGAGGGGAGCACATTGATCCACCTACTGACCCAACAACTGTTGGATGATCGAGGCTGCGTCAAGCTCCCAGTGCCTCTTCCTCCACAGGACTGCGCGGCGGCAAGGACTACTACTGTCACACATTGAGATAGGGAACCAGTGGCCATGGCTGCGCCCTAGGCGGCTGCCTAGTGGTACCGCCAGCCCTGAGTGCAGGGGGAGTGGAGTGGGCGGAACTGGATAGTGGCAACTTGCCGCTCCCCTGAATGTGCCGCCTGGTACAATGGTACCACCGGGTCCCATGGTAGGGCCGGCCCTGGTTCCGATAGTACCATACCACCTGCTCCTTGATATACAGCCTAATGTCCCATACACACGATCGTTTTTCATGCCATTTTTTTTCATGTTTCCTCTCAAGCCTGTCTTGCGTACACACGATCATTAAAAAAAACGTTCAAGCAAAGCGCAGTGACGTACAACACGTACGACGGCACTATAAAGGGGAAGTTCCGTTCGGATGGCGCCACCCTTCATGTTAGTAAAGTTTGTTGAGCGACGATTCGCGCTTTTCAGCCTCGTGCTTTTCAGTCCGTTACAGCGTGACGAATGTGCTATCTCCATCACAAACGCTAGTTTTACCAGAACAAGCGCTCCCGTCTCATACTTGATTCTGAGCATGCGCGTTTTTTTTCACGTCGTTAAAGCATACACACTATCGTTTTTCACGTCGTTAAAAAAAACTACATGAAAAACTACTTGAAAAAATAGAGCATGTTCGAAATTTTTAATGGCCTGTGAGGGGGTTAGCTCGGCGGCGGGTGTGTGTGACCCCCGAGATGGGCTCCCCACACACAAACAGGCCCAGCAAACGGAGGTTGTGGTTTTCAAAATCAAAAAGGTGCGGTTTATTTTCTATTTACAGTGACAAAACACAGCAAAGCAAAAGAAACATAAACAAAATAAATCCTGGTCAACTTGACCTCTGACTAAACATACAGGTTTCCTAACTAACAACTGGGATCAGCCTAGTGCTGTCCTAGTCCCTAAGTCCCTGGTTTTAAATGTCCAAGCAAATAGCCACACAGGCTTTGTCTCACCGCACAGGGGTTCACTCTCCCTAGACAGTCCACACAGGTCTGGTTCCAGGCATGAGCTAACCCCTAATGAAGCTGGGAGTTCTTATAGAGGCCTAAATGAGCTGACAAGCTTCAGCTGGTCTCATCAACTCCCTGTCTGCACGACGCCCCACACTCTCCCTAGAGGTATGAGTCATCCATGAGCCCACTAGCCTCAGCTGGGCTTATACAACTCTCCACCTAGTTGTATAAGTCGGCGTAAAGCCTGAATCTGGGCGAAATATATCTACCCCCCTGGATGCAACCAGGTGACTTTACCTTCCTGCTGTCACATACCCCCCCCCTCTTGTTTTAACCTCGGGGTTGGAACACCAGCAATCAGGCATTCATGTACTCGAGACAAAGCATCCACATTCCCCATTTGAACGCCAGGGCGATGCTTTACTGTGAAGTTGAATTCCTGGAGGGCCAGGAACCACCTATTCACTCTTCTATTTGTTTCCTTGTTTTGAGCCATCCACTTTAACGGAGCGTGATCCGTATCCATGTCAAAGTGCCTACCTAGCAGGTAGTACCGAAGGGAATCTAGAGCCCACTTCACCGTTAAACACTCCTTTTCAACGGTGGCGTAATTTACCTCATGGGACTTCAACTTCCTGCTGAGGTAAATGACTGGGTGCTCTTCCCCGTTCCAGACCTGGGACAATACTGCTCCTAACCCCACATCTGACGCATCACTTTGTACGACAAAGTCTTTAGAGAAGTCGGGTGAGTACAACACTGGCTGGCTACATAAGGCTTGTTTCAAGAATTGGAATGCTGCCTCAGCCTCGGGGGTCCATTTAATCATGACCGACCCTTTCCCCTTCGTCAGGTTGGTTAGGGGCACAGCCTTAGAAGCAAAGTGGGGAATGAATCGCCGATAATACCCAGCGATTCCCAGAAAGGCTCGTACCTGCTTCTTGCTGTTGGGACGTGGCCAACTCTGGATGGCCTCGACTTTGTTGAGTTGGGGTTTTATTACTCCCCTCCCAATGGTGTACCCAAGATATTTGGCCTCCTCCTGCCCAATGGTACACTTCTTGGGGTTAGCCGTAAACCCCGCTTCCCGAACAGAGTCCAGGACTGCTTGCACTTTTGGCAGATGTGAGGCCCAATCTGTGCTATGGACAATTATGTCATCCAGGTAAGCCGCAGCATACTTCCGATGGGGCCTCAGCATCTGGTCCATTTTCCGCTGGAATGTGGCCGGCGCATTCTGTAACCCGAACGGCATTCTTTTATATTGGAACGCCCCGTCTGGGGTTACAAATGCGGTTTTCTCTTTGGCCGACTTGGCCAGGGGGATTTGCCAATACCCTTTTGTGAGGTCAAGAGTCGTCATGTATCGGGCTGTTCCCAGCCGGTCGATCAACTCATCTATACGTGGCATGGGGTAGGTGTCAAATTTTGTAACTTTGTTCAACTGACGAAAATCGTTACAAAATCGCCAGCTCCCATCCGGTTTAGGCACCAACACAATGGGACTAGACCAATCACTTTGGGACTCCTCTATCACCCCTAAGTTCAGCATTTTCTGTACTTCCTCCCGTATTGCCTCCCGTCGGGCCTCTGGGATCCGATAGGGTTTTAACTTCACCCTTTCACCGGGCGGGGTAATGATGTCATGCTCTACCCCAGATGTTTGTCCCGGCAGCTCAGAGAATACCTCCTTGTTGCGAAGCAAAAACTCCTTAACCTCCTGTTGTTGGGGTTGTGACAAGGTGGCTGCTATTCCAACCTCAGGAATCACGCAACCAGTTTGAGCTGGTGACCAAGTGTCTGCGACTAGGGACTCTCTATCCCTCCAGGCTTTCAACAGATTAACGTGATAGATCTGTTCGGGCTTTCGCCTTCCTGGTTGTCTGACCTTGTAATTCACTTCGCTCACTTTTTCCATTATCTCGTAGGGGCCTTGCCATTTGGCAAGGAATTTACTTTCAACCGTAGGGACAAGTACCAGTATCCTATCCCCCGGGGAAAAGGTACGGGTCTTGGCTCCACGGTTGTACACTCTCTGCTGTGCTAACTGCGCTTGGGCCAAATGTTCCTTCACGATGGGCATTACCTGTGCAATTCGGTCTTGCATCAGGGCGACATGCTCAATCACACTCCTGTGGGGAGAACTCTCACTTTTCCAAGTTTCCTTGGCAATATCCAACAGCCCTCTTGGGTGTCTCCCATACAGTAACTCAAAGGGGGAGAATCCCGTAGAGGATTGGGGCACCTCCCTAATAGCAAACATCAGATAAGGAAGTAGACAGTCCCAATCCTTTCCATCTCTATCCACCACTTTCTTCAACATTTGTTTTAGGGTTTTGTTGAACCTTTCAACCAGCCCATCGGTTTGGGGGTGATACACAGATGTACGTAATTGCGTCACTTTGAACAATTTACACAGCTCCTTCATAACCCGGGACATAAAGGGTGTACCTTGGTCCGTAAGCAGTTCTTTACAAATACCCACCCGGCTAAACACAAGAGATAGCTCTTTGGCTATGGTTTTGGCCGAGGTATTTCGGAGAGGGATCGCTTCTGGATAACGGGTGGCATAGTCCATTATAACTAATATGTACTGGTGCCCCCTAGCGGACTTGATTATAGGACCTACCAAATCCATGGCGATCCTCTCAAACGGGACCTCAATGATGGGTAGAGGGACCAGCGGGCTACGGAAATGTGGCATCGGGGCCGACCTCTGACACACAGGGCAGGAGGAACAATAATTTTCTATGTCCTTCATCACCCCCGGCCAATAGAATCTCTGTAATACCCTCTCTCGGGTTTTCTCTGTCCCCAGATGACCTCCAAGAATGTGCCCATGGGCCAACTCCAACACCAACTTCCTGTAAGGTTTGGGCACCACAAGCTGCTCAACGGTTTCTTCTGCCCTTTTTGCCACCCGATACAGTAGGTCCTTCTCTACGCTGAAGTATGGGTAAGTGCAGGTATTATCTGGGTTCACTAACTCGCCATCTATTTTCACTACGTTTTCCCGTGCCTTTATTAGGGCGGGGTCTTTCAACTGTTCTGTGGCAAAGTTTTCCCTGTGAACCTCAAGATCAGAAAACTCCACAGACGGTAGGTTTTCGTCTGAGGAGGTGGGCTCCTCTCCAGTTTCTTGAGTCTCCCCTGCCAATACTGATAAGGGAAATTCCGGAGAGTCCTCACCACTCTCAGGGGAGTTCTGGCTATCACATTCCTGGTACATAGGGGCACCAGTGGGGGGCTCAGGATCATCCCACAGTTCCCAGAACTTCGGAAAATCCCTTCCCACAATGGCGTCATGCGGTAACTGAGATACTAAGCCCACTGGATGAGAGAGGGTACCTTTGGGGGTCTCGAAACACACTGTAGTCACTGGATACTCTCGGGTGTCCCCATGCACACAAATAACAGCTACCTTGCTATTCCCAGAGACCTCTGTTTTAACTAACTCAGCCTTTATCAGGGTCACAAGGCTACCTGAATCCAACAATACCACAACATTTCTACCATTAACACACATTTTGCATAAATGTTTCTCAGTTCCTCGAATGGCAGTGCATGCGACTGTCGCACACAGCGACTGACGTCTGCCCGTCAGAAAGTCACACTGCATGGGTTCCTCCACAACCGGGCAATTGGCTGCAATATGTCCCGCTTGCCGGCAGCGGTAGCAAACGATCCTTCTTGCGGCCTCTTGAGCCGCTGATTTCCCAGGCTGTTCTCGCCAAACTTGGGGTAGAGCTCCCACCCTCTCACTCTCTCCACCCTCACCCCTTGGAATCCTCTTATCCGCCCCTGGGGATGGTCTGGTCTTAGGGTGGAAAGTCCGAGTGTCTCTGGAAGAGGCCGTCAGGTTCTCTGTAGCCAAGTATTTCTCCACACGATCCACAAGACCATCGGCCGTCTCTGGGTCTCCATGGCTTACCCACTTTTGGATGGCAGTAGGAAGAGCTCTCAAAAACCGATCCATTACAACACGTTCCACAATCTTTGGTGCGGACAAAGTCTCTGGCTGTAGCCACTTTCTGCTCAGGTGAATGAGATCATACATTTGAGACCTGGGGGGTTTTCCAAGCTGGAAAGTCCAGTTATGCACACGCTGAGCCCGGACAGCCTGGGTGACACCCAGCCTTGCCAATATTTCAGCTTTTAGCATCACATAGTCTTTTGCTTGGTTAGGCTCTAGGTCATAGTAAGCTTTCTGCGATTCACCAGTTAACAGAGGAGCCACCAGTCCAGCCCACTGCTCCTCAGGCCACTTTTCTCTTTCAGCGGTCCTTTCAAATGTGGTCAAAAATACCTCTGGATCATCCTCTCCAGTCATTTTTGTCAATAAACGACTCACCCCAAAGGACGCGGTATTAGTGGGACGGCTTTCCTCACTGGTCTGCGGACGTTGCTGCATTACTGCTTCCATCTGTTGTTGTAGTCTCTGCTCTTGCTTCTGCAACAGGTCTATGAAGCGGGCCTCAGATTGCTGCTGGGCTTGTTGCTGAGCCTCCAGACTCTGTTGCAAAGTTGCGTTTGTCTGCTGCTGGGCTGCAAGGCTCTGTTGATGAGCTTGCTGCTGGGCTGCAAAGTTCTTTTGCAAACCTGCATTTGTCTGCTGTTGATTGGCATTTGCTAGAGCCAGCTGCTTCAGTATCTCCTCCATGCTGGCTTAAAAAAAAAAACTGCCACTGGTTCTCCACCAACTGTGAGGGGGTTAGCTCGGCGGCGGGTGTGTGTGACCCCCGAGATGGGCTCCCCACACAAAAACAGGCCCAGCAAATGGAGGTTGTGGTTTTCAAAATCAAAAAGGTGCGGTTTATTTTCTATTTACAGTGACAAAACACAGCAAAGCAAAAGAAACATAAACAAAATAAATCCTGGTCAACTTGACCTCTGACTAAACATACAGGTTTCCTAACTAACAACTGGGATCAGCCTAGTGCTGTCCTAGTCCCTAAGTCCCTGGTTTTAAATGTCCAAGCAAATAGCCACTGTCATGGATATGCATTAATGTCTGTCTGCCATCTTACCTTCCTCCTCATGTGTTCATCTAGAGACCAGACCTCCTTCACCTGGCTTCCTTTATAATCTCCTCCCAGCCTGACTCCACCCCAGGCTCTATCACTGAACACTATATTAACCTGTGCACTGCAAGCCTGCTTTGCTGATCAACGTGTTTGTTAGGCATTGTGTGTTTGGGTTCCTGCCTGCCGTGTGCTACGTCTGTCTCTCTGTTACGTTATTGGCTTGTCCCCGACCATCCCTGTCTGCTCGTGACCCTTGACCTTCGGCTCGTTCTTCGTTATCCTTGTCTGCTTGTGGCCCCTGACCTTCGGCTTGTTATTCGGTTCTCTCTATCGTGTGCTGCTGCTTCCCCTTATCCTACGGGGCGTGAGCTAGGAAACTCCAGGGGCCGCGACCTGGTCCCAGCCTGCAGCGTAACATCCTCACCACTAGAGGCCCTGGAGAAGACCAGCTGGGTCTTAGACTCCGCGCCCTGGGGAATCTTGGCTCTCGCTTCCGTTGGGATCCCGGTTGTGCTCCTCTGGTCCCGCTTTCCACAACCACCCAGTTTCCTATCCACAGAAGCCAGCCATAGGGTTCACTACCTCGCGGTGCACTCCTGTCCCCCTACGGTGTGCATCTGTCACCTGGCCACAGGTGACCCTGACAGTTTGATCAGCCATGAACCCGGCTGACATCCCGCTTCCCGCGGATGATCCATTGCAGGGCATAGTTCGCAGACTTGAGACCCAGGAATCAAATCAGACCCAGGTGATGCGATTCCTCCAGGATCTGGCTTCTCGATTCGAGCAGCTTCAGGTCTCCTTGGGAACCCCGAATCCGCAACCCCAAGTACAACCAGCGGCTGTACCTATCGCACCAGTCGCAGCCTCACACTCACTAAGATTGCCAGCTCCGTTCCGTTTCTCTGGGGACTCCAAGGCCTGCAGGGGGTTTCTCAGCCAATGCACTATTCATTTTGAGCTTCAGCCTCAAAGCTTCCTATCTGACCGGGCTAAGGTAGCCTATATCATTTCCCTCCTCTCCGGTGAAGCTTTGGCCTGGGCTGCCCCCCTGTGGGAGAGGAACGATCCGGTGGTTTCCAGTCTGTCCGAATTCTTGAAGCTCTTTCGTAATATCTTCGAAGAGCCGGCTCGGGCTTCTTCAGCGGCTAGTGCTGTCTTACGTCTTCGCCAAGAATCTAGTTCAGTGGGGCAATATGCTCTTCAGTTCCGTATCCACACAGCTGAATTGAGCTGGAATAATGAGGCCCTGGTCGCTACCTTTTTACATGGCCTCTCTGACCGAGTGAAAGACGAATTAGCGGGAAGAGCCATTCCCGTCGGTCTGGACGATGTAATTTCATTATGCAACCAGATCGACATTCGTTTTCAAGAGAGGTCCTTAGAAAAAAGACGCCAGCACTCTCTGGGTCCTAGCCAGTCTGAGCTCCCCTCCCTTCATTCCGTGGAGCATCCTCTACCTGCTGAAGAACCTATGCAGCTGGGCCGGACCAGACTAACCCCCGAAGAACGTGCTAGGCGCAGAACTCTGGGCTTGTGCCTCTATTGTGGGGGCAAGGGTCATTTTCGTGACTCCTGCTCGCTTCGTCCGGGAAACGCTCGGGTCTAATACATTTGGAAGGTGGAGTATTGGACCCAGAAACATCACCTTCTCGCCTGCTCTTGCCGGTGTCCCTTCATGTAGGCACTTCTCCTCAGTCAACCCTTGCATACCTGGATTCCGGGGCTGCCGGCAATTTCATGGATTGGAGAACTGCTTCTTCTATGAAGCTTACCCTTTCACCTCTCACTACCCCATTGGTAGTCTCGGCAATTGATGGCACTGTTCTCCCAGGGGGCCCTATTCGCTTCCAGACGCTACCCATTAGGATGTCGGTAGGGATTCTCCACCAGGAGTGGATATCCTTTCTTATTCTACCCAAGGCCTCTACCCCAGTTGTATTGGGCCTCCCTTGGCTACAGCTCCACTCTCCACATGTGGACTGGGTCTCTGGGCAGATCCTGGCCTGGGGTTCCTCATGTTTCTCGTCGTGTCTTCTCAAGGTGACCCCCAAGGAGAGTCTTCCGGTTGCTGCCACTTCTGTTTCTTCTGATCTTCCCGCCGCATACAGCGATTACCGGGATGTGTTCTGTAAAAAATCGGCTGAGGTGCTTCCTCCCCACAGGTCTTTTGACTGTGCTATTGATCTTGTCCCCGGAGCAACTCTACCCAGGGGTCGTACCTACCCTCTGTCCATCCCAGAGACCCAGGCCATGTCGGAGTATGTAGCAGAGAATCTGGAGAGAGGGTTCATCCGGAAATCCTCATCGCCTGCAGGGGCAGGGTTCTTTTTTGTTGCCAAAAAGGATGGTACCTTAAGACCCTGCATCGATTATCGGGGTTTAAATGCGGTTACTATTAAAAATCGATACCCCTTACCCTTAATATCTGAGCTATTCGATAGGTTGAAGGGTGCCTCCATTTTCACCAAGTTGGATCTCAGAGGCGCGTACAATCTCATTCGAATACGGGAGGGTGACGAATGGAAGACTGCATTTAACACTAGAGACGGGCATTACGAATATCTGGTGATGCCTTTTGGTCTGTGTAATGCTCCAGCCGTGTTTCAAAACTTTGTCAATGAAATCTTCAGAGATCTGCTGTACCAGTTTGTTGTCATCTATCTGGATGACATTCTGATCTTTTCTGAAAATCTGCTCGTCCACAGAAACCATGTCCGCACTGTACTTCAACGTCTTAGAGAGAACAATCTCTATGCCAAGCTGGAGAAATGTTCCTTTGAATGTTCTGAGGTCCTGTTTTTGGGGTGCTTTGTCTCATGTTCGGGGCTTCGTATGGACCCTGGGAAGGTCTTGGCTATCACCAACTGGCCTCTTCCTGCTAGCCTCAAGGCCACACAGCGCTTTCTTGGCTTCACTAATTATTATAGGCAGTTCATAAGGAATTACTCTTCCATTGCCGCGCCTATTATCGCTTTGACCAAGAAGGGTGTGAATGCCAGAGACTGGCCTCCCGAAGCTGTCTCTGCATTTCACAACCTGAAACAGGCCTTTGTTTCTGGCCCCCTCTTGAGGAGACCAAATCCTGGGAATGCATTTTTTATTGAAGTGGACGCTTCCTCAATGGGGGTGGGAGCTGTGCTTCTTCAAATCTTTGAGAAGAGACGCCAACCATGTGCGTTCTTCTCCAAAAAATTTTCTCAGGCAGAGAGGAATTATGCCATCGGTGATCGGGAACTTCTCGCAATTAAATTGGCGTTAGAGGAGTGGCGTCATCTCTTGGAGGGTTCCCCTCACTCCATAACGATCTTTACCGATCACAAGAATTTACAGTATCTACAGAATGCTAAACGTCTGAATCCTAGACAGGCCAGGTGGAGTCTCTTCTTTGCCCGTTTTAATTTCACGATTACCTACAAACCTGGTTCCTGCAACGGTCGGGCTGATGCGCTCTCTAGGTCATTTGACACTTTGGACGAGGAGTCCGCCCCTGAACCTGAGCCGATCATTCCCACCTCATGCATTGTTGCCCACTCTACCACCCTGAAGTCTAAAATTCCGCCTGGTAAGACCTTTGTCCCCACTGAGCTAAGAGCTAAGATCCTTCGTTGGGGACATGATTCCAAGGTGGCAGGGCATTCTGGATTCCTCCGATCCTTCCTACTCATCAGTCGTCACTACTGGTGGCCTAATCTCCGCTCAGACGTCAAAGACTACGTTAAAGCTTGTCATGTCTGTGCTCAGTCCAAATCCTCCACACAAGCTCCTGCTGGTCTCCTCATGCCCTTGCCTATTCCTAAGGAACCCTGGGCCCATATTGCCATGGATTTTATCACCGATCTCCCACTGTCTGAGAATAATACAGTCATTTGGGTGGTAATCGATCGATTCTCCAAGATGGCTCATTTTGTTCCTCTTCCTGGTCTTCCTTCTGCCCCTGCCTTGGTTCCCATTTTCATTCGAGAAATTCTCCGCCTACATGGGGTCCCTTCTCATATTGTTTCCGACAGGGGAGTCCAATTCACGTCTCGTTTTTGGAGAGCCTTTTGCAAATCCCTCAATATTGTCTTGGATTTTTCTTCTTCTTACCATCCCCAATCCAATGGACAGACTGAGAGGGTTAATCAGGAGTTAGAGGTCTTTCTTCGCACCTTTGTGTCTTCTCACCATGACGATTGGTCCTCTCTACTCCCGTGGGCAGAATTCTCCCATAACAATCATGTGAATACCAGTTCGCAGAAGACACCCTTTTTCACAGTTTATGGAAAACACCCTCAACTTCCTCTTCCTATGATCTGTTCTCCAGACATTCCAGCTTTGGCTTCGGTTCAGGAGTCTCTCAATTCCGTTTGGGGTCACGTTCATGATTCCCTCCGGGCAGCTGCTGAAAAATTCAAAGGCTTTGCCGACCGCCGCAGGCGTAAACCGCCTTCTCTTCAGCCAGGGGACAAAGTCTGGCTCTCTACCAGGAACATCAAGCTCCGAGTTCCTTCTCTGAAGTTTGCTCCACGATTCATCGGTCCATACACGGTAACTGCTAAACTGAATCCGGTTTGTTTCAAACTCCAGATTCCTAAGAGCCTTAAAATCACTAACTCCTTTCATGTTGCTCTTCTAAAGCCTTTAGTCCTCAATAAATTCTCTCGTCCTCTTCCTACCGTGGCGCCTGTCTCTGAGGATAATCAGGAGTACGAGATCAGTCAAATTCTGGACTCCCGACTCTGTAAAGGCGTTCTTCAGTACCTCGTTCATTGGAAAGGGTTTGGTCCTGAGGAGAGGTCTTGGATCACTGCATCTGAGGTCTTTGCACCTCGTCTGTTAAAGGAGTTTCATCTGAAGTTTCCCTCTAAACCTGGGCCCAGGCGGGGAAGGGGGAGGCCTCGTAAGAGGGAGGGTACTGTCATGGATATGCATTAATGTCTGTCTGCCATCTTACCTTCCTCCTCATGTGTTCATCTAGAGACCAGACCTCCTTCACCTGGCTTCCTTTATAATCTCCTCCCAGCCTGACTCCACCCCAGGCCCTATCACTGAACACTATATTAACCTGTGCACTGCAAGCCTGCTTTGCTGATCAACGTGTTTGTTAGGCATTGTGTGTTTGGGTTCCTGCCTGCCGTGTGCTACGTCTGTCTCTCTGTTACGTTATTGGCTTGTCCCCGACCATCCCTGTCTGCTCGTGACCCTTGACCTTCGGCTCGTTCTTCGTTATCCTTGTCTGCTTGTGGCCCCTGACCTTCGGCTTGTTATTCGGTTCTCTCTATCGTGTGCTGCTGCTTCCCCTTATCCTACGGGGCGTGAGCTAGGAAACTCCAGGGGCCGCGACCTGGTCCCAGCCTGCAGCGTAACATCCTCACCACTAGAGGCCCTGGAGAAGACCAGCTGGGTCTTAGACTCCGCGCCCTGGGGAATCTTGGCTCTCGCTTCCGTTGGGATCCCGGTTGTGCTCCTCTGGTCCCGCTTTCCACAACCACCCAGTTTCCTATCCACAGAAGCCAGCCATAGGGTTCACTACCTCGCGGTGCACTCCTGTCCCCCTACGGTGTGCATCTGTCACCTGGCCACAGGTGACCCTGACAGCCACACAGGCTTTGTCTCACCGCACAGGGGTTCACTCTCCCTAGACAGTCCACACAGGTCTGGTTCCAGGCATGAGCTAACCCCTAATGAAGCTGGGAGTTCTTATAGAGGCCTAAATGAGCTGACAAGCTTCAGCTGGTCTCATCAACTCCCTGTCTGCACGACGCCCCACACTCTCCCTAGAGGTATGAGTCATCCATGAGCCCACTAGCCTCAGCTGGGCTTATACAACTCTCCACCTAGTTGTATAAGTCGGCGTAAAGCCTGAATCTGGGCGAAATATATCTACCCCCCTGGATGCAACCAGGTGACTTTACCTTCCTGCTGTCACAGGCCGTTTTTCACGTCGTTAAAAATGCTCTGGAGCATACACACGATCGGTTTTAATGGGCATTTTAAAAAATGGCATTTTTAACGGCATGAAAAACGATTGTGTGTATGGGGCATGAGGCTATAACTCTAAATTAATTTGCATAGAGGTACGTCCCCGAACTCCGAATGGTTTCAATTCTGAGGAATAGAACTATGACTTGTGTCGCTCTGTATCTACTGACTGTATGCCAGATACATTTATTCTATTAAGTATTGAGCGCTGTTCTCTCCAAATGCATATTTGTGTGTTTATTGTTTGTTGTGTATTGCAAATAAAAAAAATGTACCCTTTAACAAAAAAAAAAGAATGCACTGTGCCGCGCACAGTGCATCGTACACAGTGCATCATGGGCAGACGAACATCCCTCTTAGCACACCGCAAATTCCGGTTTTCCCCAAACGCACGAACAGTCGATGTTCGGGCAAAACATTTGCTTGGATCGAACTGTTCGCCCAACTCTAGTCTCAACTATTTGATTTATTTTTAGATCCTGGGTATATTTTTAGGACATGGTCTCAACAGTTCAACCTATTTTTAGATTCTGGTCTCAACAGTTTGATATATTTTTAGATCCTGGTCTCAACTATTCAACCTATTTGTAGATCCTGGATCTATTTTTAGAACCTGGTCTCAACAATTCAATCTATTTTTAGATCCTAGCTATAGTTTTAGATTCTGGTTTCAACTATTCAATCTCTTTTTAGATCCTGGATCTAATTTTAGGTCCTGGTCTCAACTGTTCAATCTATTTTCAGATCATGGATCTATTTTTAGATCCTGGTCTCAACTGTTCAATCTATTTTTTGATTATGGATGTATTTTTGGATCCTGGTCCCAACTACTTGATCTATTTTTTGATCCTGGATCTATTTTTAGATCTTGGTCTCAAGTATTTAATCTCTTTTTAGATCTTGGAATGGGGCGGATCCTGGGGGGGGGGGCAAAATCGGGCAATTATCCCCCCAAAATATAATATTACTGACTCAGCAACATGCCAGCAGCGATGAGAGAGAGACCGCACCGCCGCGCCACTGGCCTGGCCTCTACTACCTGCCGCACTGGTTGCTATCGCCTGGCGTCTAGCAACCAGTGAGACTGAGTGACATAACGTCTGAGCCGAGGAGGAGAACAAGGCCCCAGCATTTAGAGCAGAGCCTTCTTCATCCTCCGCCATGCCCACGCCTGGTGGGAATGTTCCACCCACCTCCACTCTCCATCTTCTCCAGGCTCCAGCGTGGCGTGAAGAGAGAATGAAGCACACCTGCTCCCAATCCACATGGAGACCTTGTAACCCTAACGAGTCACATGACACCGGGGAGGAAAAATGGCTAATTGTGTCCAATTTGGACATTTTTACTTAGGGATGTACTCACTTTTGTTGCCAGTGGTTTAGACATTAATGGCTGTGTGTGAAGTTATTTTGAGGGGACAGCAAATTTATACTGTTATACAAGCTGTACACTACTTTACATTGTAGCAAAGTGTCATTTCTGATTGATTTTTTTTTCAAACTGACAGCGCACTTTTAGTTAACTTTTATATTTTTTCCTATTTTACAGTATTCAGGGAATTTCTAAGTGCAGCAGTCTGTTACCAACTATTTTAGAGGAAGGTTGTTCTCTTATATACTTTCTCTTACATATAATGTGTACAGCACTGTCCGGTGTTCTCCCGAAAACTCCAACTCGCCAAAATCTCCAACCACGTCACTTCCGGTGACTCTCCAGCAGGAATAATTGGAGATTTAGACAAGTTAGCTGTTTTCACAGAACTTTGGAAGCATGTACACAATGGTACACGACGAGTTGCCTGTTTTGACAGAACATTGGCTAAGGAGGAAAAAAGTTGTCGCCACATTGGAGGCGGCCATGTTGATGGTTACTAATGGGCAGACTAACAATATCCACTCATTATATTTTGTATCAGAGTGTATACACTGCCAGTGTTCTGTGAAAACAGCCAACTCGTCCAAATCTCCAATTACTAATGCTGGAGAGTCACCGGAAGTGACGTGGCTTAACTACTTATGGACTTTATACTACATACTGTCATTATACGGTGGCTGTTTGACGTTGAATACCGGGGTTATGGCAGCAGATACCTGCCATAACCCTGGTATCTTTATAAACAGCGGGCGGTCCGCTATCAGATAAAAGTGTTCTCTGAGGCGGATTCACCGCAAGATCACTTTTATCGGCGGCGGGAGAGATCTCTGCCGCTTACTGGAGCCGTCGGTAGCGGCCGAGACCATCTGGTCCTTTCCCCTCTGAGGCATGGAGTCGAGTGAGGGAAAGATGGCCCTCACTCGGCTCTATACCATTGGATGACAGAAGCCACGTCAAACGTCACTTCCGCCCAATGGTCTTAAAGGGAAAAACCTTTTTACTAAAAAAAAATGACTTTTTTTATTGCTTTTAAGTGTAAATGTGAGATCTGAGATCTTTTTGACCCCATATCTCACATTAAAGAGGGCCTGTTATGCTTTTTTACTATTACAAGAGATGTTTACATTCCTTGTAATAGGACTAAAAGTGACCCAATTTTTTTTTCAAAAGACAGTGTAAAAAAAAAAAAAAAAGGAAAAAAAACCCGAAGTGAACACATACGTAAGTCGCGTCCGCATGTGGAACGGTGTTCAAACCACACATGTGAGGTATTGCCACGATTGTTAGAGTGAGAGCAATAATTCTCGCCCAAGATCTCCTCTGTAACTCAAAACTGGTAGCCTGTAGACATTTTTAAACGTCGCCTATGGAGATTTTTAAGGGTCAAAGTTTGTCGCCATTCCACGAGCGGGCGCAATTTTGAAGCATGACATGTTGGGTATCAATTTACTCGGCAAAAGATCATCTTTCACAATATAGAAAAGATTGGGCCAACGTTAATGTTGTCTTATTTTTTAATTCAAAAAGGTGTATTTTTTTCCAAAAAATTGTGCTTATAAGACCGATGCGCAAATACGGTGTGACAAAGTATTGCAACGACCGCCATCTTATTTTCTAGGGTGTCTGAAAAAAAATATATATAATGTTTGGGGGTTCTACGTAATTTTCTACCAAAAAAAATGATTTTAACTAAAATAGGCCCGGTCATTTCGTGGTTAAAGATTTTGGCGAGTTAGAATTTTCGTTAGAACACCGGCTGCAATGAGATTTTTGCAAGGAACCTAGATGACCTGTATTAATATCCGCCATCAGCCTGGAAAATCTGTGCTGGCATTCTCAACGCGTTTCGCGAGCTCACGAAACACGTTGAGAATGCCAGCACAGATTTTCCAGGCTGACGCCAGATATTAATACAGGCCATCTAGGTTCTATGCAAAAATCTCAATAATTGAACTGTGGTCTTTAGAATGTATTTCTACCATTGTTAAAAGTGTATGACTAATACATTTTTGTATATTTTATTTGTGTCTGAGGCGTGACCCAAAAAGTCCCGTAGGCTTAAGATAAGCTGTTGTTCAATGCCTTTCTTTTGTCCCTCATTTTGGTCTGATTTATATGGTTGTATATAAAACGCACCATAGGCGTGCGCACAGGGTGTGCCTGGTGTGCTTGGTGTGCCCAGGCACACCCTAATCACCCTGTGCAGCACAGATTCCCCCTATTGCCCTGGTTCCCCCTATTGCCCTGGTTCCCCACTCCTTCCCTCTGCAGCACTTCCGGCTTCCCTCCCCTCCTGCCGGCTGTTGCTGCAGAGATTTTTTAGGATGAGTGAGGGAAGGGGCCGGTAAATATGTATTTATCAGCCCCTTCACTTTCTGAATGAACATGGTGAGTGATCTGTAATGTGTGTTTGAGCTTTGGGGTGCACACCCTAATGCAATAGGCTGCGCACACCTATGAAATGCACTATTTATCTTTCAAAAAGTGTTAAACCTTTCATCCAATTTCTAAATTGCTGCATTTGTATATTTCAAAAGCCAATATAAAGGAATAGTAGAAGTAAAAAAACGTTTTTTTGTATAATTCTCCTTTAACCACTTGCTTCCCGCAGGACGACTATAAACGTCCTGTTTTTGAAGAGGAATACCGTTGTTATGGTAGCAGCTAGCTACCATAACCCCAGTATCCTCTTCAAGAGCTGGCGATTCTCTTTCAGAAAAAGTGGTCTCTGCGGCGGATTCACCGCGAGATCACTTATCGGCGGCGGGAGAGGGCCCCCCTCCCGCCGCGCTCCGGTGGCCTCCGCCGCTTACCGTGGCCGTCAGTAAGGGCGGAGGCGATCCGGACCTGTCTCTGGCCTCACATGGAGACGAGTGAGGGGAAGATGGCCCCCACCCGTCTCCAAGTCATTGCAGGGCGGAAGCAACGTCAAAACGTCACTTCTGCCCATAGCTCTTAAAGGGACATTTTTTATTTTTTTTCAAATGACAAAATGTATTTATTTATTTTTTTATTGCATTTTAGTGTAAATACGAGATACATATTTAAGAGGACCTGTCATGCTTTTTTCTATTACAAGGGATGTTTACATTTTTTTAAACGAGCCCTGTCCCGCCGAGCTCGCGTGCAGAAGCGAACGCATACGTGAGTAGCGCCCGCATATGAAAACGGTGTTCAAATCACACATGTGAGGTATCGCCGCGATTGGTAGAGCGAGAGCAATGATTCTAGCACTAGACCTCCTCTGTAACTCAAAACATGCAACCTGTAGAATTTTTTAAACGTCGCCTATGGAGATTTTAAAGGGCAAAAGTTTGTCGCCATTACACGAGCGGGCGCAATTTTGAAGCGTGACATGTTGGGTATCAATTTACTCGGTGTAACATTATCTTTCACAATATAAAAAAAAAAATGGGCTAACTTTACTGTTGTCTTATTTTTTAATTCAAAAAAAGTGTATATTTTCCCAAAAAAGTGCGCTTCTAAGACCGCTGCGCAAATACGGTGTGACAGAAAGTATTGCAACAACCGCAATTTTATTCTTTAGGGTGTTAGAAAAAAAAATATATATATATATATATATATATATATATATATATATATATATAATGTTTGGGGGTTCTAAGTAATTTTCTAGTAAAAAAAAAAAAGTTTTAACTTGTAAACACCAAATCTCAGAAATAGGCTCGGTAATGGAGTGGTTAAGGGGGGTGTGTCCTATGCCTACATACTTTGCTAATAGTTGCCCCTCATTCCCATTTTACAAAGTTGGGACTGGGTGTGCATTGATAACATGTTTCCTTGGGTTTTCTATGACAAATATAAATAAGAATTCCCATTGGGAGAGCTTTGTATAGCCCCGCCCACTCTCAGCACAGAGACGCCACACGCACATTGGAGCCGTAAAGCAACGTCCCGGAACAGGCTGGTGTCGTAAATCGCAGGCAGTGAATGGCCGCAGAGAGGCGGAAGTGAAAACACGTGTGTAGTTCGGAGCGGCCATGGCTTTGTACCAGACGGCGGCGGGTATCCTGGACAGGCTGGGGCGGAAGGAAGGAGCTGTGAAGAGCTTAGTGTATGACAGCGGCTATAAGGTGCCCCTTCTCACCCTCCGTCATTGTATACACACCCACCGCACACGGCACCGATGATTAACCCCTTGTTTTCCTTGTCACCCAGAATGTCCGGCAGCTGTACGCTCTTCTGTGTGAGACTCTGCGCTTCTCTTCTGTGCTGGATGACGTCATCGCCAGCTCACAGCTGCGAGGGAACAAGAAACTGCCCCTCAACCTGGCCAAAGTGAGTAGGATGGCGCCCCCTGCAGGCTGGGCTGTCATCAGTAGAAGTATGATCTACAATGGGGGGAAAGTCAGTAAAGTGATGATAATAATTGTGTGGCCCAGTGATGGCCCATCCATAGGGGGCGCCGCCCCTCATCTGTGCGTCTGGCCCCCTTATCTACATGCAGGTAAGGATGAGCTCCGGCGTGTTCGCATTGAACACGTGCAGAGCCGGCCAGGAAGTCGGCACCGCGCTGCGCTAATCACAGCCAGGGAGACATTTCCCGATCTCTGCAGCCGAGCATCGGGAAATGTCTCCCTGCCTGTCATTAGCGACTTCCTGGCGGGCTCTGCATGTGTTCAATGCGAACACGCTGGAGCTCATCCCTACATGCAGGATGCATGAAATCCAATGGGAATCTAATAGGCTAGAAAAATGGGTGGGCTCACTTGTGTGACAATAGCGAATGAATATTCGCTATTGTCAAGCGGATTCTCCTCCCGGCCAATCCAGAAGCGGGTCATGAGACCGATTGTCCGAAAGGCGAAGCGATCCGATTGGCCGCGTAGGAGGAGGGAGGAGACGCACGGCGTGATGCAGAGGAAGCCCGGAGCCGCCGCGACCTAGATGGGGTAAGGGTGGGGTCGTGACCCGACCCTAGAGTTTCCACCCCATCCCTTTAAAACCGAACACATATGAATTACACAGGTTCTGAGACTAATTTAAAGGAGAAGTCCAGCCTGAGCTTTTTAGGCTGGGCTTCTCTGGGTCACAGGAGTGCAATTCATTTTGCACTCCTGTGGCCCGTTTTCAGCGGAGAGCGGTCTGAAGTCCGCCCTCCGCTGACGTCACTGCCATCAGTCGGGGCAGCACGTCATCACGACTTCCCAAGTCGGGATCCGCCTGCTGCCCTGATTGATGGCAGTCTCAGCGAGCCGCTGAGACGGCCACTCTCCGCCCCTCCACAGCTCAGCGCTCCAATGAGCGTGGAGAAGCAGGGAGTAAAGACGCTGACTGTCAGTCAGCGGCTTTCCTTTCGGGGATCTGTGAGAACCGAGCAATTGGCGGTGTTCGGTGGCTCGGTTCTCAGTGCAGAGACGGCGGTGGACAGATGGAGCATCGCTCTGAGGTAAGTATGAATCAAAAAAAAAAAAAAGAAAACCCATACTTCTCGTTTAATGCAGATAAGGCACCAAGTGAACCTGTGTAATGTGTGTTCGGTTTTAAAGGGATGAGGTGGCAACGCTACCTGACCCAACTGACTGGGGGGGGGGGGGTTGGCTGTGGGTGCATTGTTTGCCGCCCTCCCCTAAAAAATATACCGCCTGCTGGTGTGGCCCCTTTTAACCCTCTCTTGGCTTCCATTTTGAAGTAGCTTTGAACACCTGAGGGATGGGAAGTATTGACAACCATGTGAACATTGCGTTGACAAATTGGGCTTTGTGCTGGGAGAACGCAGTGAGCTGCAGCATTGTTTTTTGGGGCAGGGTTAAAATGGCATGTGCCAAGTTCAAGAAAGCTGTGCACCAGATTCAGGCACTTCTTACTACAACCACTTTTGAAATTTAGCTGCAAGTAATTGTACAGTTGAAAGAACAGCGTGACCAAAGCTTTTCGGGCTATACTTCTCCTCTGGATCACAGGACTGCACTTACTTTTGCCCTTCTGTGACCCCAGAGTCAGTTGATAACAGCCTATTGCCCGCTGTCAATTGATGTCACAGAGCCGCTTTAGGCTCTGAAAAGACCCTGTCAAAATTGTTGAGATCCAGGCAGCTGGCACTGCCTCTCAGCACACGGCTAAGAGCTGGAGCCAGCTGCATCCCCTCTCCTCTGCCCAGCGCTCCAGTGAGCGCTCGAAGAACAGAGCGGTGACTATCGGTCAGTGCTGTCTATTCCATGCAGACCGAGAACTGAGCCATCGGTGGACATGGTATTGTTTAGTTCTCAGACTTGGAGGCGACAAGGGACAGCTGCAGCATGGCGGTGAGTATGGATTTTTAAATTTTATTTTCAAAGTCCCCACTTCTCCTTTTAAAGTGTAAATGCTTACCAAATGATCGGTTAGCTCACCACGTGTCCTTCTGTCTCAGGTTCTAGTGTATGATTTGCTGTTTGGCAAAGGTTTGCAATGTGGAGGTCGCTGGAAGGCTACCATTCTCGCTCACCGGGCCCGGTTACAAGCTGAACTCGCAAAGTTAAAAGTCAAGAAGAAGGTCAGCAGCAATCAAGACTTGTTGACATCTATGGGTGGCGTAGTTGATGGTATGTTAGAATCGGTCACCCCCCTTTTTTTTTTCTTTTTTTTTTTTTAGGGCTTTAAGTCGGAATTCTGCAATGTACATACTGAGGAAAGCAATGCAAGTTTTAATATATAATTAAATCAGAACTAAAGACAAAAAGACTCCCCTTAAGCTCTGTACACACGGGCAAAATGGTGGGCAGCATTGACTGGTTCAAAAGAAACCGGCCCACACTCGGCCCTTGTGTACTGCAGCCGTTCCGACAGAACCTGGCCGTTCACCTAGCGTCTGTCAAAGGGGCATGACTTAAAAAGGTCTGCCAGTCAGCGCTGACCGTAGTGTTCTGGCGGGGGGGGGATGTCCGTCCCCCTGTCAGAATGCAATAGAGCAGCAGGGGAGATTGTTGTACTAACATTGGATTGTTAGTACAGTGGCTCTGACCTAACCTGTCAGTTTGTTTTCGTTCAGCACGCTGGGTTGAATGAACAAAAAAACTAGTAGTGTGTACTAGGCTTTAGTTCCAAAATGACGTTGCTCCTACGCATGCAAGGAGTGTGGTCATCTTGGTAAAGAGATCTATAATTTTTTAATTTATTTTTTTAGCACCAGCTTAATCAGTTGCCGACCACCCGCCACAGATGTACTGCGGCAAGGTGGCTCGCCTGCGCAAATTGCCGTACCGGTACGGAGATCCGTGCATTAGCTTTCATGGGCGCACGCAATCCAATTGGCCAGCGGGGGAGCCAATCAGCGGGTCCGGCGTACTGTATGTCCCCCGGCCGCCTGCGATCATTCCCCGCAGAGACAGAATGGGGATCTGCCGAAGTAGACAAGGCAGATCTCCATTCTGTCAGGGGATGACACTGAGATCTGTCTTCCTGCTAAGCAGGAAGATGGATCTTTGTGTTTCCCCAGTTACACAGTTCTCCCCCATACAGTTAGAAAACACAAACTGGGAACACATTTAACCCCTTGATTGCCCCTGATGTTAACCCCTTCCTTGCCAGTGTTATTTAGTACAATGTCGGTGCATATTTTTAGCACTGATCACTGTAATATCACTGGTTCCCAAAAAAGTGTCAAATGTCAGTTAGGTATCCGATCTGTCCACAAATGCCATAAAATCTATCCCCTTTTTTGTTGATGCTATAACTTTTGCGCAAACCAATCAATATACGCTTATTGGGATTTTTTTTATCAAAAATTATGTAGAAGAATACATATTGGCCTAAACTGATGAATATTTTTTTATATATATATATATATATATATATATATATATATATATATATATATATTGGATATGTATAATAGCAGAATTTTTATTTTTATTTTTATTTTTTTTCAAAATTGGCGGCCTTTTTCTTTGTTTATAGCGCAAAAAATAAACCGCAGAGGGCATCAAATACCACCAAAAGAAAGCTCTATTTGTGGGGGGGAGTACGTCAATTTTGTTTGGGTACAACATCGCACGACCGCACAATTGTCAGTTAAAGTAACGCATTGCTGTATCGCAAAACATGGCCTGGTCATTAAGGGGGTAAATCTTTCCGGGGCTGAAGTGGTTCAGAAGTATTACTTTTTGCTTCTCATCTTTGCCATCTTCTCTACCTTTTTAGGACCAGCCTTGCCGCGATATGTACGTGTGAACACACTGAAGACCTCCATGAATGACATCATCTCTTATTTCAAACGCCAGGGATATACTTACCTGGGAAAGGCACGAAGGTGAGTTCTCGGGTAGCATTGATGTTGGTTTTTTGTTTGGGAAATAATTCATAATCGCAACCCCAATTCCAGAAAAGTTGGGACGCTGTGTAAAATCTACATAAAAACAGAATGCAGTGATTTGCAAATCCTCATAAATCCTAATTTTATAAACATATCAAATGTTTAAACTGAGAAAATTTACCATTTTAAGAAAAAAGTAAGTTCTCCCCCTCTTCTCTGAGAGGAGAGCTGTGACTGTCAGTCAGCGGCTCTCTGCTCTATCCTCCAGCGCTCACTGGAGAGCTGGGCTGTGGAGGGGGCAGGTCGCTGAAAGGCTGAGTCAGGCTTCTTGGATGGATACCAACCATATGGTCGGGATCTTTTCAGAGCCTGGACCGACTCTATTATGTCAGCCGACAGTGGGCTGAAGCCCGCTATCAACTAAAAACAGACAGGAGTGCAGAACGGACTGGGCTCCTGTGATCCATAAAAGTAAGGCCAAAATAACTTTGGCTATACTTCTTTAACAACACTTTGTAAACATCTTGGAACTGTGAAGACCAGTTGCTGGTGTTTTGGGAGAGCAATGTTGTCCCATTCTTGCCTCATATAGGATTCAAACTACTCAACAGTCCTGTGTCTTCTTTGTCATATTTTTCACTTCAAGGTGCACCAAACTTTTTTCACCTGTGGTGAAAGGTCTGGACCGCAGGCAGGCCAGTAAAGCACACAGACTCTTCTACTAAAAAGCCATGCTGTTGTCATAGATGCAGTATGCGGTTTCGCATTGTTCTGCTGAAATATGCAAGGCCTTCCCTGAAAGACAGCATCTGGGAGATCTATCTTTCAGCATTGATGATGCCTTTGCAGATGTGCAAGCTGCCCATTCCATACGTACTAATGCACCCTCATGCCATCAGAGATGCAGGCTTTTGAGCACTAATAACAAGATATTTCTAATAGGTACTATCTGTGCTCAGTGTAAAAAGAATAATTAATAATCAATAGTGCTGACAGATGCACTCATAATATTGCATATAATATAAAATTACAAATAAAGAGAGAAATGTTGCGCTGTCATCATATAAGTGCTTATATAAACTCATAAATGCATGACCTCCAATGATTAATAATAGAGTGCGTATAGTGCCTCAGGCCAGTAAATAAGGTAAATTCATCCAATTCGTGATGTATATTCATATTAGTAGATTATTATAAAAGACCTCTACTTCTAAAACTGGTTAAACAGGCATTCAGTACAGAATGGCATATAGTGCCCCGTCAAGAGAAACTCCTGTTACACCAGCAACGACGCCTCTTGTAACGAAACGTACAACAGGCGGAGGAAGTAGTGGTGACGTCAGGATGCCCGCTGGGGCGCTGGACTTTTTAAACCAGTCTTGTAAGTAGATGTCTTTTATAATAAATTACTCCTATGACCTGATGATGGTGAAGGGACCTGGAGAGCACATCCAAGTGATGGAATATCTTGTGGGCCTTCCTGCTGGGAGGATCTCTCCATACCTGTAGTTGAGGCGTGTGCTCACTAAAGCGAGGTCAGACCCTAATAAGGCTTACTTTCTGGTAAGAGGCAAAATTATTCATCTTGGAGTGGAGCATGATTGGATAATCGCCTACAGTACTAGCACATCAGGATGTGCACATGTTGAACGCTATTTTTCAATTAATGACGACTATATTTTGGACTTTTATCACTTTTTGAATTTTTTTCTGTGTTTTGCACTTTGCCTTGCATAATAGCGCATATTTTTTTATGAATGTGGATTACACTAATTGAATGAGTTAGGCACTGAGGCACTATACGCACTTTATTATTCGCTTGATGTCATGCATTTATGAGTTTATATAATCACTTATTTGATGACAGCCCAACATTTCTTGCTAATAAGTTTTCCCGGGGGGGTGTCAACTTCCGGTATGTGAGCAGTGTTTCTTCTGAGCTCCGGACCGCGTTAAAATCCTACACTATCCTGTGTTGCCACACACTGCATTTTCTCTGAGAAAAGTACCTAGACGGGTAGGGGAACACCCATAGAGCACGAAAATGGTCAAATACGGCCCGAGCTTGGACCCGTCGCCCGCCGAGAGACTCGCTCGTTTTGCTCACGAGGCAGGCCAAGTTGGCGCCCGACACATGGAGGAGAGGCCGCGGGCAGCTTCCCCGGATAATCAACACTGGGCTGGGGGAGAGGCGGAATGGATGGATGCTACAGACCCCCTGGCAATCCTGGTTCCGCCCTCGGATGAAGAGGCTTCGGACTCTGGTTCTCAGGTAGGAGAGCCGTCACTGTCACAAATAATGGCGACCATTTAAAGCTGCCATGCGTCCCTGTCGACCCAAATTGAAACCATAAGGGTGGACTTTGCCCTGCTAAAGGACGATGTACGCAAGGTTAGGGAGCGGGTTACCACTGCTGAACAGCGGATCAGTGTGGTGGAAGATGATTTAACCCCGCTCATGGTAACGGTCTGGGAGGTGGCGGCGGACCACAAGTCCCAGCAATCCAAACTCGGGGGACATTGAGGACAGACTCCGCAGAAACAACTTGCATTTCCTGGGATTCCCGGAGGGCACAGAGGGGAAACAGCCAGAAGACTTCCTCTTGTCTTGGCTCAAAACTACGTTTTGGAGCAGAATCCTTCTCCCATTTGTTTGCTATTGAATGGGCGCATCGTGTGCCACTGAAGGCCCTGCCACCAGGGAGGTTTCCCAGACCCCATGCTGGCCCGCTTCTTGTATTTCCGAGATAAGGAAACTATCCTTCGCATAGCTCGCAATATGCAGGAATTATTGTACAATAATAATCGCATAACGATTTTCCGGATTTCTCGGCCGCCACACAGAAGCAGAGAGCGGCGTTCTAGAGTGTGAAGCAACGCCTGAGGGAACTTGGCTGCCTTACAGCATGCTTTACCCAGCAAAGCTTAGAGTGGTCCATAAAGGTCAGGTGCAAATCTTCACTTCCCCCAAAGAAGATAACAGATGGTTGGAGTCACTAGGCAGTGCTTAAAAGAAGACGCAATATGTGGTTGCCCACTTTACTGGTTCAAGACACAGGATTTTTGAAGTTTAGGTACTGTATCCTGAAGAGGGTAAAGATTCCTGACTGCATGTGTTGCACTGTGATGTGGCAGCATTGACTACAGGCATACCCCACTTTTAAGTACACAATGGGACCAGAGCATGTATGTAAAACGAAAATGTACTTAAAGTGAAACAATACCCTTTTTCACTTCTAGGGTGTAGTGGGGGGTCAGGAGCTGTAGTGGGGGTGTCAGGGGCACACTGGAACAGGGCGGGCTATGCTCTCGGAACTTCAGCTCCTTCTACTGCGGCTGCAAAATGTCTGTACAGTACTTGTGAGGCACTTTACATACACTCGCAGGTATGTCCTTACTCGCGAGTGTATGTAAAGTGAGTGTACTTAAAGCGGGGTATGCCTGTACTCCTTTTGCATTCAGCGGTTTTCGGTTTGCTCCGTAGCTCACTAAGCTATCACCCTCCCCTTGCTATCCGGCTGGATAAGGAAGGTCTCCCCCGTTAGGGTGAAGCTACTGTTTTGGTTGGGGGAAGAAGCCTGTAGAATGTTGGGGACTGCGGGCAGGGTGGGGGGTTTGTGTTCAAATGTTCTGGATTACCATTTCTAAGCTTGGGGACATTGTTTTTCCTGAATTTCGTTTTTTTCCTTTTTGATTGTGTTTTCAAGATGCTGCTAATCCACTTTTTCCATTTGCCAATACCTATGTTGTGGTCAATTTGATGGTTAATGTATACTACCTACTAACAGGGATGTTATGTGTATTGATGTCTGTCCTTCTAGGGAACCTTACATTATGGGACCTGCCATAGCAGGACAATAGCATAATCACATCTCTGTATGACACCAGGGCTTAACACTCTTAAACTTTTATCCTGGAATGTAAGAGGCCTTAACTCCAAAGTTAAGAGGGCATTGATCTTGAATTATATCCAGAAGCATAAACCCCAAATTATTTTCCTACAGGAAACACATCTGGTGGGCTCCAGAGTCATGGCCTTAGAAAAGGTGTTTGTAAAATACGCATTTCATTCCACTTATTCTAATTATGCCAGAGGAGTATCTATCCTGATAACTAAATCCCTACTTGGTACTCTGGAGGAAGTAGTAACTGACCCATTTGGCAGATATGTTATTGTTATTCTCACCATAGATAATACCCCCCATACATTTGTGGCGATTTATATACCGCCGCCGTTTGCCATTATTGTGTCCCATAATGCAATTGTAAAGGTGCTCCAGGTGGCAAGGGGCCCTATTATTATGGTGGGTGATGTAAATGCTGTACTTTCACCAGATATAGATAGATTTCAAACGGTCTCTAAATGTACCCCCCCATTGGCTATGTGTGCGGATCAATATGGTCTGGTGGAGGTGTGGCATTGGAAACACGCTAATGCTAGACAGTTCATGTTTTTCATCTACATATTACACCCTATCTAGATTGGATATGTGTTTTGTAACGGGGGAGGTGCTGTCAAGGGTGATTGATGTACAATATCTTCCTTGGGCTATTTCGGATCACTCCCAACTGTTGCTCTCTGTCAATGGGACGGTCCCAGAGTTGCAAGCTGTGGAGGCTGAGCCCACTATGGCTGGAGGAGGAGTGTTTTGAGAGGGCAACAGCCACGGAAATAAATAATTTTTGGTCAGAGAATATGGGGGAGGTTCCCCTTGGGACCACCTGGGATGCCTTTAAAGCTACCCTCCGGGGTTCCGTTTCAGGGTTAATAAAACAATTGAACTGACAGGGAATGGAAGGTCAAAGAATGCAAACAAGTTACTACAGAGGCGAAAATGGAATATATAGCTAATCCTACTCCTAATCCTGGATCTATGTGTTTACACACACAGATCCACGGTCCTGCTCGGTTACTGGGCAATTGCGGGTGCCCGGCAGCCGCCGGCACACGCATCGGGTCCCCGGTGACGCGGCGGGCGCAAGCGCCCCCTAGTGGATTTTAAAGGCGCGACATCCTATGACGTTCGCCCAGAATAAGTGTCTTCCTGCCGCCGTCATTTGACGGCGGCCGGTTGACAACTGGTTAATGTAGATGTCAAATTTTTAGCCAAAGTCCTAGCTCAGCGTCTGAACGGGGTGATAGGGTCTATTATCCACCCTGATCAGACGGGCTTCATTCAAATGAGATCCACGGCCATAAACCTGAGAAGACTCTTTACCGTGTTGCAGACGACAGGCCCTGTCCCTGACACTCGAGTTGTAGTTTCACTGGATACTCACAAGGCCTTTGATTCTATAGAATGGCCCTACTTATGAGCAGTCCTTGAACAATTCGGCTTCGGCTCTAAATTCATAGCTTGGGTGAAATTACTATATGCTAAACCCCTGGCACGGCTGAGGGTAAACAACACTGTAACAGAGGCCTTCGAAATGGCTTGAGGCACTCGGCAGGGGTGTCCTTTGTCACCCCTGTTTGCTCTGGCTATAGAGCCATTGGCGGTCCAGTTGAGGGAGGATGTAGAGTTAAAGGGCTGTTGGATAAACACTAAGGAAGAGAAGACCTCTTTTATATGCCGATGATATGCTTTTATACCTGGCGGAGGCCGAGGGTTCTCTGACAAGGGCGTTAATTAGAATTACAAGTTTCGGTAGGTACTCAGGTTTTAAAGTCAATTGGGATAAGTCCTTGATTTTTCCTGTCAGCCCTGAATGTCCCGAGTCTGTCGGAAGAAGTCCCATTAAAAATTGTTTCCCGGTTTCGATACCTGGGGGTTGAGGTCCAGCTGCCAGCGAAGGTATATATCAAAAACAACTTGCGTCCTCTAATGGTGTGCCTGAGGGATAACTTGCAAACCTGGTCTAAGCTGCCCCTCAACCTCCTGGGTCGAATCAATATATTTAAAGCGGAGGTGCAGGAGAAAAAAAACTACTAACAGTGTAGCTGCTGACTTTTAATAAGGACACTTGCCTGTCCTACTCGCCCGCTATGTCGGTCCCGCCACGGCGATCGATCGCTGCTGGCAGGTCCCGGCTCCTCCATCCTGAGTAAGGGAAACAGGCAGTGAAGCCTTAAGGCTTCACTGCCCGTTTCCTACTGCGCATGCGCCACTCGCACGGCGCTTTGTGAATGGGCGGCTTGCCTCCTGGGATACACACAGTTCCCAGAAGGCAGCGCGCCCCATTTACAAGAAGAGGAAGCGGAAGGAGACCCACCACGGACGAGAAGAGGAACATTAGAGGCAGATTAGGGGACTTCCGCATAGCAACAGGCATTTAGGGTGAGTATAAATTTTTTTTTTCTTTTTTTTTTTTTAATGATTTTTGTTTCATAAAGATTTTATTCAAAAACAGCGTAATTACACATTACAGCAATAACAACCATAATAGGGGAAAAAAAAAAAGGGGGGGGGGGTAAGCCTGGAGATCCAGAGGGTCTGGCTCCATGTACAAATACATGTTATGTAGTTGTGGCAATGCCCATGTACAAAGTTCAGTTATATAAAATAACAACATCATCTCAGATAATAACAAGAATATATCTCAAGTCCTCTGTGAGGGATCGTGTTAATGAAAGTGCATTCAGATGCTACCAGAACCTTTAATAAGAGTGGCAAGTCATGGCCATTACCACAGCAGACCAGAACCTATGGTTCGATTTCTACCTTACTCTCTAAGGATCTACATATTTTAGAGAACATGAGTGGGGGGGTCCATTAGGACAACCCCCGACCCCCTCATACCCTCCTTTATTCAAAATCAAATAAGAGGAAAAGCGAAGGGAGGAGACAAAAGGAGGAAGATCTAGGGGAGAAAGGTAAAGAAGGGATAAAAAAAAAAGGGGGGGTGCGGGAGGAGGGGTCCGGGGAGGGGGGTGAGTATGAGGAAGAGAGTGTTTGGACGTGAATGCTTGAAGAGGGGGTGGGGTAACCACCAACTACCCTCTCCGTCTATTTCTGTTTGGCAATAAGAAAATACTGACAAGATTATACCTCAGTTGTCGAACAAGTAGCACTCTGTATAGAAGTCCCAATCAGCTATTAGTCTATAAGAGATTTTGAAATTCAGCAGAATTCCGAAATGTAAACCAGTCGTCCCAGATAGTGGCAAAGTTGGAAATCCTATCCTGCACAGTGTATATCAGCTCTTCCATCGCTGCGATGTGCCCTATGCGTGTCACCCATTCTTTCATAGATGGTGGCACTGTGGCCCTCCAGTGGACGGGTACACATAGTCTGGCCGCGTTTATCATATGGATCGCCACAGAATTGCGATACCATTTCTTAGATATTGTGGACAGATGGAGAAGATACTGTGCTGCCGAAAACTCCAGTGGTAGCAAGGAGACCGCAGTCGTCACATCATGTACCCTCTGCCAGTATGGTTGGATCAGCGAGCATTCCCACCAAATGTGGAGGAAGGTACCCAAGTCCTGCCCACATCTCCAGCACCGATTTGACACATTCGGAAAGAATTTGTGGATCAGATCCGGTGTCCTATACCACCGCGTTCTAATCTTGTACCCATTTTCCTGGGTGTTTACATTCAGCGAACCTTTATGGATATACCAATGAACCCGCTCCCAGCTCTTCTTCTCAATCGGTGTTTCAAGTCGGGCCTCCCAAAAGGTCCGTTCCGCCTGCATGGAAGCAAAGGGTTCTTTGAACATTGATGCGTAAAGCATCGAGATCACATGTCTCTGAGGAGACGTGCTAGAGCACAACGACTCAAACACTGTAGATGGTTTCGTAAAGCATCCTCTGGTCCTCGGGCTGTCCAGAAAGTGCTTTATCTGGAGGTAAGCAAAGAGAGGGAAGGCTTTAGTCAGGGATAGTGACGCTAGTTCTCTCAGGTTAAGAAACCTATCCCCAGAGAAAAAGTGTTTGGCTAGCATATCTACGTGTGGCCATTCTTTTGTCAGGTAGGAACTGTCTAGCCCCGGCATAAAGTCTGGATTTCCTCTAAGGGGAGTTAACTTACTCTCTGTAGCCGACACTGCATACGTTCTACACGCTTGTGTAAACGCAGAAAGAGTTGCCCCTACCAGAGGGTGAGATTGAACGTTAGGCGTCCAATGTTTGCTGGAAAACCAGGGGACTGTCCCAAGTTCAGTTCCCGTAATCAAATTTTCCAGGAGTACCCACCCTTTACGGCGTGCATGAACCCTCCAGTCCACTATCTGTGTCAGCTGCGTAGCCCAGTAGTACCTCTGTATATCCGGGAGACCAATGCCCCCCTCCAATTTCGGGAGTACCAATTTCGCCCAACTAATTCTCGGTGCCTTGGTTCCCCACAGAAACTTTCTACATAGTCTCTTATACGTCGCAAAGAAGGAGGGTGGTAAGGCAATCTGAATTGTCTGTAATTTATATAGCATTCGAGGAAGCACTGTCATTTTCAATATGGAGGCACACCCGAACCAGGAAATCGTGGGGACATCCCACCGACGCATGTCTTGCTGTATAGCGTTTAGTTCTGCTAGGAAGTTCTTACTGTAAAGATCTGTGAGTTTACCCGGAAGCCGAATACCCAGGTAGGTAATATCATCGGCTTTCCATCGAAAGGGGAAATTCTCCTGGCAAAGGCCAACCAGCGATGAGGGCAGCGAGATATTCAGAGCAAATGATTTGGAGTAATTGATTTTCAAGTGTGAGATAATTCGGAATTGTTCAAGAACATGCAGCAAATTAGGCAGGGAAGTCAAGGGGGAGGAGAGAAAGAGCAAAATATCATCGGCAAAAGCTGCGAGTTTATATTCCTATTTCAATACCCTTTATGTTAGTATTCGCCCGAATGCAGCGAAGAAGAGGTTCCAGCGTGAGAATATACAGTATAGGAGAAAGGGGACAACCCTGTCTCGTGCCATTGTGGATGGAGAAGGCCTCCGACAAGTGACCATTGACTCGCACTCTCGCCTGTGGATTTGTATACAAAGCTCCGATATAATCCCTCATTCTGGTTCCTAGACCTAAAGTGTCTAACACGGAGTCCATGTAGTCCCAGGCCACTCGGTCGAAGGCCTTCTCTGCATCCATTGATAGAAAAAACCCTTCGTGTTTGGAAGAAGTGAGCCAATGATGCAGGTTGAGGGCCTTGATGGTGTTGTCCCTGGCTTCTCTGCCGGGGACAAAGCCCACCTGGTCTAGACCCACCCATGTTGGAACGTGATGAGCCAACCGATTCGCAAGAATTTTGGAAAAGATTTTCACATCCACATTTAGGAGCGAGATCGGCCTATAATTCGCTACATCTGCCGGATCCTTATCCTCCTTGTGTATTACTGAAATATAGGCTTCCAACAGGGTACTAGAGTTGCATGTGGCATCTGCTAGGGAGTTAAAGGCTCGGAGGAAACCTGGCGCTAGAAGATCCGTGAAACATTTGTAATATTGTGCTGTGAATCCATCAGGTCCCGGGCTTTTGTCGGGTTTTGTGGTTTTTAAGGCTTCTACCCATTCTTTAAACGACAACGGGGTATCCAGGGATTGTCTATCTTACAGGGATAGTGCCTGTGGGCAATAACTATGCAGAAAGTCCCTTATCAAGTCTTTCCGCGTGTCCGCTGAGACATTACTTTCCTCATTTGCCTTAATATTATATCGTTTGCTATAAAAGGTTTGAAACTGTCGAGCAATATCCCCATTTTTAGTATGGATCCCTCCATGCTTGTCCCTCACATGATGGATTGTGGAGGCGAGCACGCGTTTCTGTGTAAATCTCGCTAGTAACCTCCCGGGTTTATTCCCTTGCTCATAGAACAGCTTCTGCGACAGCATGTGTCGCTTTCGGGCTCTTCTGTATAATTCCTCGCGTAAGAGTACTCTCGTATCTGCCAGCTCGGTCGCTACTCCAAGTGCCCGTGCACCTTTTGTGTTGCGCTTCCAGTCTGGAGATCTTTTCTGCTAGGGTCCGAATAAGAGCTATGTGCTCCCTCTTTCTCTTAGCTGCCATGGAGAGCAAGTGTCCCCTCACCACACACTTATGTGCCTCCCATTGAGTCATGGGGGACACATCTGGTGTGTTGTTATGCTGAAAGTATTCACTAATGGCCGGTTTAAGAGTGACTATGTCCGCAAGATCTGTGAGAAGGGAAGCATCCAACCTCCAAATCTTAGTGGACGTCTCCCTCTGCGGGAATCGCAGGGTCAGGGTAACCGGGTGGTGGTCTGATAAGACCATATTTTCAATCGTCGCCTCATGTAGATAAGACAGATCTCTCTGGGAAATGAAGATGTAATCCAGCCTTGTGTAGCGCTGGTGTGGGGATGAGAAAAAGTTATAGTCTCTTCCCCGAGGGTTTAAGGTACGCCATGTATCGTGTAGAGCCAGAGATGCTAGCCCCAATTTCGCTTGCCTTAAGGCAGAGAAGGGAAGGGATGAGGTACCCGTGGATGTGTCAAGAATCGGGTCCATGGCCATGTTAAAGTCTCCACCCAAAATAAGGAGACCGGACTGAAAAGATGTGAGTTTCAGTAGCGTATCTTTCAAGAAAGGGACTTGCTTGGAGTTTGGGCAATATATATTTGCGAGTGTAACTGGTCTGTCCTTCCAGCGCCCTTTCAGAAAGATAAATCTACCTTCTGCGTCTACTACCTGGTCCGTTAGATGAAATGCGAGCGACTTTGCGAGCAGAATCGCTACCCCTTTTGTCTTGGAGCCAGCACAGGTCGCATGATAAGCATCTGGGTATGTTTTGTTAGTGAGACGTTGGATGGCACTCGATTTAAAGTGAGTTTCCTGGAAAAATATGATTTGAGCCCTGTGTCTGTGGGCTTCTGCCATAAGGCTACTACGCTTTTCAGGAACATTGAGGCCTTTGGCATTGACAGAAAAAATCTTGAGCGACAGAGGAGCTGAAGACTGCATAAAAGAGGCCATATGGGCGAACCAGGTATGGTGTCACCCACTGCTACCAACTACAGACGGAGAGAGTAACCGGGAGAGGGAAGGGGGAAGAAAGAGAAAGGGGGGGCGGGGGGAAAAAAAGAAAAGACAAAGTAAGTACAATGTTTGTCTTTAAACCGTATTAATGGTATCCGGAGTCAAACCGGAACGTCTTCCCCAGTAGAGAAGGCGCCCCCAGTAAGGGGTTGTGAACAAAATACCGGAGGTAGTCAAAGTCCCACTGAACTACCTATAGAGAATAGTGGGCAAACTGATGATAGGATAAACTTATGCTATGCCGGCAAGTACAGGAGGGGAGCCCGCCTCTCTTGAGGTAGGGACAAAAACTCCCCTCGGGTAAAGGGTAGGGTAAGGGGCTACATCGCCAAAGCCTGTGCATGAAAAGATGACGGGTCTTCCACGACAGCACCCCTCACTCTCAGAGCCATTTCCCAGAAATACAGTCTGGGAATAACCTAAGTGTCATAATGCTTCGTCTCCTCATATTTCCATTAACTTTAACAGATATTTTGACCTACCACAGTGGCCTTAACACCTCCGGACACCCAATCTAGTCGGGTGTCCCAGGTGCGGGGCCCCTACGGTCTACTCCCCACTCGAATAGACCCCCTAAAGAGGCAATCAGGGCCCAGGAGCACCAGAGATCAGCTATAGTGCAAAATGTTGGTAAACAATAATAACTTTAAAAGGTACAAATAAAAGGGAAGAGCACTGTGTGAAAATCCTTATACCTCCACGTTAACCTGGAGAGGGCTATTCTAAAGAAAGGATCCCCATTCCCCAGATCTGCAATCAAACTTCAGTAGAGGGAGTCTCAGTCCCTGAATCCCAGTGTGATTGACCACGCGTCCATTGGCCATAAGGTAGTGTGCTGGCATGGTTATCAGAGGGCGTATCTCCCAAGGCCCCCCCGGCTCCGCCCAAGTCAGATACTCGGAACCGCGCCCTGAGGGCCTCGGGAGGCACAGCCCAGTAACATCAGGAGACCAAGCATGGCGTACAGCAGTCATGAACCATTCCTCACCCACATCTCTATCAACATTGAGCTTAGAATCAAAAGGCACAGTCGCACTAAGGTTGCATGGTCGCATCAAAACAAAACAAAAACCAAAGAAAAAAAAGGGGGGGGGCGGAAGGGACATGGTAGGGGGAGTGGAGAGGGGGGGGGGAAGGAAGGGAAGGGGAGTGCAGGTGGGGAGGGTAAAGGATGAGGGGCAAGGGGAACTCTGAAGGGAGGGGGATGGAAACATCACATATATCATCTATCATAGATCAAAGAACCTGTTATAACAGTAAAAGCATTTAAGATCTGTATCTCACGTGGTCACATTAGTGACAGGTACGTAAAGTCTAACCAAATTTGTGACATCCGATCGGCATACCAGAACCATAAAGTCTAACGGTATAAGATCCAAGCTGTGACCCCCCCCAGGAGCAAGTGCCTAGCCCACGAAGATAGTCATACGTAACAGCAGGAAGAGAGTGTGAGTCTGGGAGGTAAAAGCTCACCTCCCCTCTTAGTGCTCCAAGGCCTGGGGTTGTGGAAGTCAGATCTGTCAGTGTAATCATAGTCTGGTATTGCCATCATGTAGTCCCAAGCGTGGGACAAGCTTGCAATGCAACCACCGGGGATAGTGTCATATAGCACAGACTGACGCCCATGCCACTACTGGGGTCTAGTCAGGGCAAAGGGAGTATAGAACCTGCTATAGATCAGGGTAAGATTGACCATGCACACCATAGGGACCAGTCGTGTGCGCATGGAAGTATGGGAGCGTGAGTGTGGTGAAGAGATAGGGATCAGCTTACCGGGCCATGCTTAGTGTTATCAAATATGCTCCGTCCGTCGTCGAACAGATGACGGTGAAGCCCTCGGGCTCTCTTCTGTCTCCATGTCTCCTCGAAGTCTCGGTGGGGTGACATCAGAAGGTCTGCGACGTCTTTGCTGATTCCTCCGAGATCGTGGGGTGTCATCCGACTGGGTGGGGATCCAGGGATCAGGTTGGAAGAATGCACCATACCAATCAGGAACGTCGACCGCAGGGATGCCAAGGGTGTCGCAGAACTGCTGCAGGTCTGTCGGAATCCTCAGCGAAGCCGTTCGGTTACCAGCTGTTGCTTGGAGACAAAAGGGGAACTTCCAGCGGTAAAGGATACGTCTGTCTCTCAATACTTGTAGAAGCGGCCGTAAGTCTCGCCTGTGCTGTAAAGTAATGGCCGACAGGTCCTGGAATAGTTGTATGCGCGCCCCCTCATATTCCAGATTAGCGTGATTGCGTGCTAGCCGCAGTATCTCTTCCTTCTGCAGGAAATTAACTAGGCAGCAAACGGTGTCTCTAGGTGGGTCTGTTTCTCTGCCCCTGGGCCGCAGCGCTCTGTGGCATCTCTCCATCTCCACTGGGGCATCTGGCGGTCTGCCAAGTAGCGTATTAAAGATTGCCCAGACAGCCTGTTGTAGTTGGGGTCCCTCCACCAACTCCGGTATCCCCCTCACACGTAGATCGCGCCTGCGCCCCCTATTTTCCAGGTCTTCCATGTGCCTGTGCATGGGAGGTGGAGGCCCTCTGTACTTGTTGGATGGCTGCCCCATGTGTCCTGGCGGCCGACTCCACACGCTCCATCCGGGTGGCAACTGCTCTGATCTCTCCCTTCAAATCAGAGATTGCAGCAAACATGGCATTTTTTATATCCAGGGCAACCTGCTGCAGGTCCGCCATACACAGAGGGGGAGAGGGGTATCCTGCATTCACTCCCTGCGGGAGCAGCGGAGGAGGCCGTGGGCAGTGCTGTACTCGAGTCCGAGGCCTGGGATGCGGCCTGCATGTCCGCCGGCAATGTGTGGAACATCGCCGGGATAGTTTTGTTGGGCTGCATGGAGGAGTCCAGCTGTGACCGGGCAGTAGGCTGACTTCTCCCGGTCATCTGGAAGGCTTAAACCCGAGGGGTTTTGCTGATGGGATGCTTGTCTGCAGTTCTGGACAGCGGAGCTCTCCTTCTAAGCTGCCATCTCGCTCCGGTGCCAGGCCACGCCCCCTTTTTATGTTTTTTAATGTAAATGTTTTTTCAAGGTGGACCTCCGCTTTAAGAACTACCTGCCCAGATTTCTATGTGTTTATGGTATGCTCTGACCTACGTCCCCAAATATTTTTTTTTTTACGGAAATTAATACAGTGCCATCTTTCCTCTGGGCCACAAAACCACCAAGGATATCCTTAGACACTGTTCTTACCGGTCTAGAGTGGTGGACTGACTCTGCCAAACTTACAGTACTACTATTTGGCAGCACAACTAACACATATCCACTGGTGGGTTTTTCTCTAAGATGGAGGCGGTTTCGGTGGAGACTCGGGCAGCCCTGATGCACTCGTTTGAGGCACTCACTAATGTTGTATACAGGAATGACCCATACCCACCCCAAGGCGCAGATATCCTTTAAACTTTCATACAAGGTTTTTCACATGTGTAAAAAGCGAATGGGGGGCAGTCCTCTGACTTCTTCCCCACAATGCTCCATTGTGGTATAACTCAACTCCAGGAAATCTATAAAATCCCTGATGGGGCATGTTGGGCTTGGTATGGTCTCAAACATGTGTATCCATTGTTCAGGAACCAAACTTTTAGGACCTTCAGGGACATTCAATCTGAATATAAGTGCCCCAATACCTATTTTTAATCGCTATCTCCAGCTGCGCCATGCTATCGCAGCTCAATATGGCCTACAGGGAGTCCTGGAGAAACTATTACTTGAGGAAGACCATTCAAAACTAGTCTCAAGATATTACTTGTCCTTGATGACCTCTTCTTCTCCTAGCATGGAGAGGGTGGAGGCCCAGTGGAGAACTTGTATCCCTGCCCTCACTAAGAAATCTTGGGCTGCGGTCACCGCGTCGTTGTTGCCGTTGGTGATTTCGGCCAGGGATAAAATAATCCAGTTTAATTTCCTGCACCGAGTGTATTACACTCCGGCGCGGCTTTATAAGATGGGCAGGGTGGAATCACAAGAATGCAATAGATGCAGGGCAGAGGTAGGAGATTACTTTCACATGATATGGCTTTGTCCTTGGGTGTAGAGGTTCTGGTCGACCATCATGTCATTCATTGAGGAGAAACGAGCTCTCCCGAACATATGTACTCCGGCCAGATGCATACTAGGTGACTTTGGGGAGGAGGAGTTGTCAGATTCTAAAAAGACTCTCTTGAAAATATTCTTTCGTGCTAAAAAAAAGCATTCGCGTTGAAGTGGAAGGATGATAGGCCTCCGTCCCTCCACTGCTGGATTGACCTGATTAACAGAGCCCTACCAAAATATAAGCTGACTTACATTTCATGGGGTTGCCCAAAAAAATGTAACAAAATATGGGCTGGTTGGATTAAATCGGTGTCAGGGGATATAGAGGTGTGAGGCAGACTGGACAGGACCAGGACGGATCCCTGACTTCCTTAGTGGGAAATAATTCAATGATTTAAAGATGCACAAGTCTCCTTCTGCACAATAAGGATGATGAGTTTTTTGATTGGCTTCCAAACGTGGTTTACTTACATTACACTGTTAGTTTTTCTTTCTGGTTTTTGTTTATTAATTTTTTTCCCTTTTTTATTTTCTTTTCGATGTAAATTTTTCTTTGTTTACATTCATGTATATAGGGGTATTTCCCCGGAGATGTAGGAGGTTGGAACGATGCATAGATGATCAGTCAAAATACGTGTAATATGTGTACCATCAACATGTTGTTACTGCTTCTATATATGCAGGTTAAAGTGGTTGTAAACCCCCAAAAATTAAAATAAAAACCTGCAAGACAAAGGCATAATGAGCTAGTATGACTAGCATACTAGCTCATTATGAATTACTTATGTTCGATCGAAGCCGCCCTCGTCTTCCCCTCCAGCCGCAGACATCTCTCCCGAGGTTACTTCCGGGTATCGCCGCTCCGGCGCTGTGATTGGCCGGAGCGGCAATGCATGCGCTGTCAAAGCCGGCATTACCCATTCACAAAACCGGCATTCTCAGTGCGCCTGCGACGCATGTGTGCCGTAGACATCGGTGCATTCTTTTTGGCAAATATCTCCTAAGCCATGTAGGTTTAGGAGATATTGCAAACACCTACACTCCACACCAAGTCTTCTCACTCTTTGGAGTTGAGGTCCAACACTCCTTTAACACATAACATGGACTCCCTTGGCTATAGAACAGAAAAGGGGGTGTGGGTGCGAATATGCCCAGACACAAGTTCGATCCTCCACTCTCCTCCAAAGAGTGGGTTATGGTCTCCGCACGAGGGAAATTCACCTTCCGGATGGTCTCCGACAAGAGACTCGCCCGTCACCGGCAGTATGCTGCACCGGGTCTTCAGATGAGGAGCTCTTCCCGGTCCATTACGCCCACCTCGGATTCAGGCATCCATCTCCGGAGTACCTTTAGGATCCTTCCCTCGCGGAACTCAGTGTTGGGCACTGAGCTCCGGACCGCCGTCCGAGTACCTCACCCCAGGCTAAAGGTGCCAGAGGTGGAACACGATCTCCGGTGGTCCTCTAGGCCTAGTCCACCTAGAGGACGAGCACGAACTCCGTCCGCAGGCTAAAGGTGCCAGGGACCAACTCTCCCGTGACCAAGATGGCCGGCCCCTTTATCCCCTCTCCCAGCAAGCACGGCGGGTTCCCCGCCCCACCATACCGCTGCCAAGAGGACAAAAAGTAGGCTCGGCACACAGTAGTATCCGTCCGTCGGCCCATGGTGACAGCGCCACCCAGTGGACCGCCGGAGACGCACCACTGGTGTCACCGAAAAATTAAAAAATTACCCCGGGAAAGTAAGTACCCGCTACATCTATAATGTTTACTACGACTTTTAGTTGATTGTCATAAACCTGGAAAATTCTAACTTGCTCCTAGACAATTCCAACTTGCTTCACCTTCTCACCATTGGGAAGACCTGGGGAGCTTGAAGGGGCAGGGCCAAGTGCGACTTATACATGAGTTTTTTTCTGACTTGTACACATGGTTAAAAATGTTATTTGTAAATACTGTGACATTATATTTCAGTGGTATCTGTTGGTGTTTCATAATGTACATGTTTAAATTTTTTACATATTCTGTTGAATAATTGGGAAAAATTGCACTTTTTTTTTTTTTTTATTGTCATTGCTTTACATGTTCAAAACATTTGTAATTATTTTTGTTCAGTATAGAAGAAATTGCTCAATTTGCACAGAAGCCTGGCAAGAGATTTCTCCAAGATTCCCACATTCCTGATCTATTGGTTTTTTCTCCGAACACGGATTTCCATAAAGACTCATTATATACAGCCGGGCATCTCATACTGCAGGACAAGGTGAGAATAACCTCCTAGGACTTGTGTAATGTCTCTCACAAGACCAAGGTGTTGTCAGTGTGTCCTCATTTTACTTTATTTTTGTAGGCTAGTTGTCTCCCAGCATTGCTTCTGTCCCCTCCTGTTGGGGCCCATGTTATTGATGCCTGCGCTGCTCCCGGAAACAAGACAAGCCAGCTGGCTGCTATAATACAAAACAAGGGGTATGTGTGTCTGAGGAGAATGTGCATGGCGTATACTCCTTGAGTGATCTACTAATGTATATGCTGTTATTGACACGCCCAACATAATCCAGTTTGCAGCCATAAGAACGAAAAGTACAATTTGCTATGACTTGCCACAGTATGCATTATAGGAGGTCTTTATTAAGTGCTGTTTGCTTCATAACTGACCACTTAATGGAACGCCAAAATATGGCATGTGTAAGATACAGAATACCTACAAGCTGGTAGGGGGATGTTTTTACCGCAGCCCACACCCTGGCTGCTTCTGTGAATGAGGTCTTTACAACACAACCGTTTCTGTTAGTCCTAAGAGATCTGGGATCTCTTATCTTACAAGGGTGATCAAACAGGTGGTTGATCCACAATTTTACGGACCAACCTAAATGCTGATGCTGCAACTGGACAGTGTAATACACATGCTGCAGCAAATCTAACTCGGGTTGCAGAGCTTGACATGCGGCACTCTGTCAAACACATTGGTCAATAGGATTGAGCAGCAACCATGAGCCAGCCACTTGGCTCGTGGTTGGAGCCTAGTATTTCAATACAAAATCTCCCTTAGTATTTACAAGGGAGAAAAAAAGGCATTCAGGATCACGCACTAAATGCCTGCCAGGTCATAAAATCAGCAAACCTGAAGATCAAGGCGGTTGAAATTAATTATAAATATCATCAGCTTTGGGTCTGTCCTCCCAATGGGCTAATTCCAATGATGGCCTTTAAGGCCTCGTTCACACCATGGTGCAGAAACGTCAGATTTTATGCACGGGCACAAAAAAAACCTTGTTCTTTATGTGCCCTGTTCACACCACAACTCTGGTATTACATGCAGATTCTTTCTGCACAGGAATCTGAAACGTGTATGCAGTTTTCTGCACAGGGAAAAAAAACTGACATGACATCAACATTGGTGTAAATAGGGCACAAAACTGATGTCTCTGCAAGTGAAATCCTGCCCGGTTTTCCCATCGGTTCTTAACAGTTTTCATGCACGTATGGTGTGAACGAGCCCTTATTGTGGTGATGTATGTTTTTATTTATTTTTTCATTGAAGGTAATCCCTGTTTTTATATATATTTTGCATCATATGCTCAGTTTGAAGTGCCAGAATTGGTGATAGGTTTACTGGGTTGGAATAAATTGCAACTTGTAGAATTCAGGTTGTACATTTTATGTTGGTATTCCTTCAGCATCCTAAAACAGGTAAAATTGTCTGGTTATTTTTGGAGATTTACTATAGACACACTTTCTTTATAGTGGATTCTCTTTCCATACGGGCAAGCGGATACAATCTGACAGGAAAAGAGAATGAACTACCACAGCGCCGTGGTAGTTCATTGAAAACCAAAGGCTGCCGCACCTTGTAGTTTTCCATTAACAGAACACTGTGAATGAGTGACAGCTTGTGGGGGAAAGAAGATCCCCCTGCTAGCTGTCCGATTGCGGAATCGGGGTGGGGGGGGTACGGGGCCAGTCTGTTTGTTACATGTTACACCATGAATATGGATGCAACATGTTATGAAATGTGAACTTATACTTTAAATTAGTTCAGCGATAATTGGCCTTAAAGGGTAAGTTCACCTTTACAGAAAACTCTATATAAGGTGAACTTACACAAAATTCTGTTAAGTATAATAATTGGTTTGTGTGATCACGGACAAATGTACGCAGGTGATCAGACATGTGTGCAGATGATCATTGGGACATGTGATTTTACTGTTAAATATGTGGGGGACAGGTGTTTTTACTGTGTGGGGACATGTGTGTTTACATTGTGTGGGGACACTAGGCTGGTAATCAATGTGTAAAAAAAACCGGCTCATACACACTGATCACCGGCCCGCTGCAGAGATCTGCTCTCCTCTCCTCACTGACCACTTCTGTGTGAGGAGAGCCGATCGCCTAGCAACCGGCTCTCTATTTACATCACATGACGCCTGTGATTGGACACAGCCATAGTTTGATCAGGAGGGCCAATCACAGAGTCCTCCTGCCGATCGGAGATGCGCCGTGTCCAGGTGACATGAGCCCATCGGGATCGCAGACAGACTAGCAGTAATTTTTATGATCTTTCACAGCTTTAGGCACATAATTGGCTAGACCTATGGGTGCAAGGTACACTGCTATTTTGGGAGGCATGCAAACTGTACATTTTTCTCTTTTCGTCCATGGTCGGACACAGCTCCTTTTAAATCTTGACATGTGGGGTCTGTTCCTGTTCATAGGAGAGGACTAGGCAGAACATGTTAGTTATCTTAAAACATGTAACTTTAACAGTTGAACAGCCCCGCCCAGGGGGCGGTCCCTCCGTACATAACCCTCCACCCTGCAGTCAGCAGCCTCCAGTTTTTTTTTTTTGTTTTTTTTTTTCCTGCCTAGCAGAGGAGTAGGTGTCGGTTTGTGGCCAGGTCCAGGGATCCCTGGGCAGATGCGTTGGTGGGAATCCATGGGGTCAGTATCGGCTGATTTATGCCCCCCCCCCCCCCCAATGAAATTGCTTCCTCGTCTGCTCCGCAGAGTGGAGGCCGAGGGGATTCTGGTGCTTCGAATCGCCCCAGACTGGTCCCGGCGTCCCTGGTACGCCGACCTCGTGAGACTGGTAGCTGACGCTGCCAATGCGGGGGGACCTTCTGTCTCAAGGTCCTGTTCTTCATCCTGTTTAACAGTAGCCGGCATGGCTATTGAAAGCGTGGTACTAAGGGACGGTGGTCTGTCAGATTCTGTAATCTCCATGTTGAGGGCCCGGAAATCTTCTTCCTGGATGTCCTACCATCGCACTTGGAAGGCCTACATCTCTATGTGTGAAGAGATGGCCTGGCGCCCACGGGCATATTTGGTTTTCTGGGATCCTGCTGTTCTTACAACGCGGAGTGGATCTGAAACTTGCCTTAAGCACTATTAAGGGGCAGATTTCAGCCTTGGCTGTCTTCTTCCAACGATCCCTGGCGGCTCACTCACTGGTAAGTATGTTTGTGCAAGGGGTTGCAAACTGAGGCTGCTGACTGCAGGGTGGAGGGTTATGTACGGAGGGACCGCCCCCTGAGCGGGGCTGTTCAACTCTGTTAAAGTTGCATGTTTTAAGATAACTAACGTGTTCTGCCTAGTCCTCTCCTATGAACAGGAACAGACCCCACATGTCAAGATTTTAAGGAGCTGTGTCCGTCCATTGACGACAGAGAAAAGGATTTTACGGTGAGTACAAAAAAAATCCTATTTTTTTCCAGGTACTTGGTGCCCTGTTGGTAAACATTTCTAGATGTTCCCTGTCACTTTTTTTTTTTTTTTTTTTAATTTAGGGCAACAGCTTTTGAAATATTTGAGATGGTGCGTATGTACCACACTGTCATATTAGAGAAGATACAACCCTATTAATGTAACTACTGTCTGATTTTTAGAAAACTGTTTGCGTTTGACCTGGATACAAAGCGTTTAGCCACAATGAGCACGCTCCTACTACGGGCAGGGATCACGTGTCAAGAGCTGGCCAACCAAGACTTCCTTACTGTCAGTCCAGATGATCCAAAATATCAGAAAGTCAGTCACATTTTAGTGGACCCATCATGCAGTGGGTCAGGTAAGAAAATATCGACCACCCTGCAGTATTCTTTTTCAGATGCGCACTTTGGAAATGCGAACAGAGCCTGTCTCTTAACTAAAGTTGTTTGGTAATAGGGTGCACAACAGTATATGTGATCGCTGAATGTTTAAAAAAGAGTGTGAGAAAAATAGAGCTTCTGACATTGCTGTGTGTGGTGGATGAGGAGTTGTTGAATGACCGTGTAAGAAAAGCACATGGGGGGGGTGGGGGGGGGTCCTAATAGTCTATTCTGTATGACAGTGTTTTGGGTTGAAGCTATTGTTGAGGAGGGGGTTGATGTAGCAGCTGAAGCAGTTGGGATTAGCGCAAGGTTAAAATTTGTGGAGTGCTTTGTGACCCAACTCGAATGTTCAAGTAGTGCTGGGTAGTAGGTGTTAGGCCCCTTCCACATGGGGCAAACTCTGCCAGCTTGGGGAAGAATCTTCCTGTTGATCCCCGCTGAGCAGGCTTATGCAGTGTGGACACACACAGTCTGCTCATTTCTATGGACTATTTACACCCGACTGCCATCCGATCTGCTAGACGAATGGGGAACAGGTCTTCCTTCGTCTGTTTTTATTGGATGTCACATGTCCGTTTTTTACATCCGCCGCTCCATAGAGGATAATGGCGGGTCAGTCAGTTTTTTAGGTGGACCCCATCTGTATGCCCGTGTGAAAGGGGCCTTACAGTGGGAAGGACTAGACTCAACTTTTGAGTGAGCGTTTTAATTACGGGGAAACTGGAAATTTTATTTTAAAGAGTTACTGAACCCACAACCGTAAAATCAGTCTGTAAATGTAGTAAAGCATGCTTGTTATACTCACTGTGGAACCTACGGGGTTAATCCTCTGCATTGTATAAAAAGGCTGTTTGATCCTGTTTTCTCTAATTCTGCCCTTCTTTTACTGTCTCCAATCTATCTCCTGAGAAGACCGAGCCTTTGGTGTTACTCTGCACATGCTCAGTTTGATGTGTATTGCTAGATAGTGATTTTATTTTTTATTTTTTTCTTGGGAGGCTGCATGTGATCAGCAGAGGGCCAATCAGCACTGTTCAGACAGAGGGTCAGGGGTCCTGCAGCCTCATAGGACAGTCAGAGTACAATGAAAACTCCTCCTACAAGCTTTAACCAGAAACTGATAGAAGTCCCAAGACTGCTATAAAGAAAAAAGATTCCAGGCGCTGATAATAAACGATTCACCCAAATGTATTGTGAGCGCAGCTTAACCGTGCTGCTGTCTGATGGAATTGAATGCTGAAATACAATAGATAATGTGGGTTTAGACAGCGCTCAGAAGCTGGACTCAAGTATTGTATGGTGGCTGCAATAAACCACATGTGCTCTTAAGGAGTTGCTGGTACTTTAATGATAAAAAATAATAAAAACCGTACAATAGTTGCACGGTTATGTCAACGTTACCACATGGGCTGCGGAGCTAACTGGGGCACTGATGGGTTGAAAAGTCAGACCGGAAGGATCCAATGGTGGGATGCCAACCTGAAATGCCACAATGCTGGCTCAGTGTATGGTAGGCCGGGTCCGCCAGCAACCAAAGATGGTGTCACTGACGCTGGCAAAGTGAATGCTCCCACAACTGACTGTATTCAGGAGGAGACGCCGTGGTGAGCGGCAGTAGGAAGGAGTCACCGAGGTCCGAACCGGAAGAGACGTGTGCAAGGAAGCAGACGCGGCCATCGTGGAACGCAAACGCCCTGTTGCCGTGACTGCCGGTTTTGCACGCATGCGCTTTGTCAAGTCCTATTGTAGTATTTTTATCATTAAAATACCAGCAATTCTTTAAGAGCACATGTGTTTGTTTATTGCAGCCACCATCCAATACTTTGAGTCCAGCTTCTGAGCGTGGTCTAAACCCACACTATATACAGGACTGCTATATACTGCTGATGAGGAAAGGTATTGGCATGTTCTGTGGGAGACCAGATAGAGTGAATGCAGGGTCCTGGGTTAAGTAAATTTTACTATGACTTTTTTTTTTTTTTTTTTCCTCTCTTTACTGTACACATTTGTGTAAAAATGGTGAACATGTTCTAGCTGAAACCTAAAAAGGCTTCTCGGTTGTGTAGTGTTTTTTATTTTTTTATTTATTTTCTTACATGGAGCAATGCTTTTGTCCTATATGATTACAGAAAGGCAATGAACAGGTGTAGTTATCACTAACTAATGTTTCACTTTGTGTTTTATAGGCATGCCAGACCGTATGAGGATGCTCAGTGAGGAGGCAGGATCAGAGATGAGTGAGAGACTTCAAGCCTTGTCAGCGTTTCAGAGACGAGCTCTATCCCACGCTCTAAGCTTCTCCTCTGTGCAAACTGTAGTGTACTCTACCTGCTCTGTTCACCAGCAGGAGAATGAAGATGTGGTCAAAAACGTTCTAGAACAAAACACAGATTTTAGGTACATCGTAGGCCCTTGTGTAGGTACGAGGTAATCCTATACTTTTATGTACTTGATTTGTAAACTTTTTTTTGTTATACAGGCTGGTAAAGGCGCTTCCATCATGGCCAGTACGAGGACAGAACACATTTCCAGGTTCAGATAGTTGCCTTCGTGCCTCTTTTACAGAAACGCTCACCAATGGATTTTTTGTTGCGCTGTTTCAGCGCAAGGACGAAGGTAGCAGAAGGTAAAGACATTTATTAGGTTTCCCCTTTTGGGAGGCAGTGACTATATTGTACGCAAAGCAGTTTAAATAAAATGACTGGACCTCTCTTTTTTGGGGGGGTGGGAAACTAAGACCTAGGTAAAGAATATAGATTGCAACAGATTTTCAGTATGGTGTAGTGGGGAATCCTGGTAGGTACGGTAACTAAAATTAGTTTGGATGAGCTGGCATAGTAATGATTTACCTTAAATCCCTCGTAGGGTGGATCTGTGGGATTACATTAGTTTCCTCTTCACAAGGCATTTGGCAGAATCACGGGTGTAAATAGTCATTTGCAATGGGGCCTTTGTTATATGTGAATCTCAGAGTACTCGGCAAGATTTATTCTTGCATATCCATCAGCCAGATTCACTCCTCAGTTGGAGAATACCAGCTGGAGACTTTTGACCTACTTTGTTTCCCCGAAAATAAGCCCGGGTCTTATATTAATTTTGGCAACCAAAAACACACAAGGGCTTATTTTCGGGTAGGTCTTATCATGCCATGTGCTGTCTTCTCTCCCCCCTGCCTGTCAGAAATCCCCTGTGGAAATGTGTAAAATCCTAGAATCCACTCATACAGCACCACATTTCAAAATGTGTATGTCTGCAATCCAATTGTGCCACATACCTTCTTGTATTGCTGGGCGCATCTGTAACCCGCCAGAGCTCTCTTCCCCTCTTCGAGCAATGCAGAGGAAGGGGGGGGGGGGGAGATCCCCCGCTGACTGCTTGCAGAAGAGCAGAGCAGCGTGACATCAGCTGAGCGCCCCTTGGCGCTTCCATGGCCAGCCGGAGCCCTCTTCCCAGCTCCGAGCACTGCAAAGGGAGGGGGTCCCCGAGATCCTCCTCTGACAGCTGGGAGAAGAGGAGATCAGCTGCGAGCAGCAGAAGGTCAGCGCTATACCAAAGGTATTTAGCACCACTAGATCACAAGCACACACACACACAGTCTACACTATATAGCACTGTAATAGAGTGGACTCTAGTATTTCACCAGCACTTTAAACCAGGGTTTATTTCTCTTATCCATGGACTGACACGGCGTCACTTTACACGTGGGTTATGTCCCTGCTTGCAGGAGAAGACCTAGACAGAATGTGAGATGTTATACATACATTCTAAAAAGCCAGAACTAAACAGCCCCGCCCAGGGGGGCGGTCCCTTCGGACATAACCCTCCCACTGCAGTCAGCAGACCTCAGTTTTTTTCTGCCTAGCAGAAGGAGAAGACGTGGCTCTCTCAGGAGCCAGTCTCCTGACCTATTTTTATTCCTTTTGGAATTTTTATTTTATTTTTGAGATCTTCTATCAACTGTCGACTGGGCAACAGGTTGGGTACAAGATATCCTCGTAGTCTTCCCTGTCCGACCATTGAGCGTGCTGATCCTCGCCTTGTGTGCGTGAGACTCAGTTCACGACATGCCCCACGACTCCAGGGGTGGCCGGTGGGCTTTCATGCTCAGCGGTCCTCAAGATTGAACAGTCCTGCTGTATCATTCGCGGTGGACCGGGCCGACAGCTACTCAGTACCGCACTGTGATAGTTCTGTCAGAAACACACCAGTGGGTCCCTCAGGGGACAGGTAAGTAGTCTCTCCTGTCTGCAGGTGAGTACATGCTGTGTGTTTCTCTGTGTTGGGAATTTTCCCTGTCTCCCCCCGTGTTTTATTGTCACTCTGTCACCATTGCTGTGCTGTGTGGGGTGCCTGAGGGTCATACTGCCCTGGGGGGGCTCATGCTGGTCTGCATATCGCTGGGGCTGGTTTTTGAGTGTTTTGGGGGGGCTGGGCGCCGTTCGGCGCCATGTTTTGTGTTTGTGCATTACTTTACATTGGCGGCCATTTTGCCGTGGATCGCCTGAGCACATTGCAGTAGCCATTTTCTTGTAGCCGCGCGCTTTTCAAGCACTTGTTTGGCCTCTATCGCCGCTGGGAACGGCGCCAATCTCCTCACACTCTCTCCTCTCACGCTGAACAGCGCGGCGCAGAGAGACGAGGCAGCGGAACTGAGCGGTCCTGGTCAGGTTGGTGGGTCCCCTGGGCATTCCCCTACTCAGTCAACACAGCTTGTGGGTGGACTTTTTTTCTGAGGAGTCTCAGAGAGGGACAATATGGAGTCTGTGTCACCAGCTTCCCCTTGCATGCCAGAGGCGACAGGCAGTGCCCCAGCACCTGCGGTCCCCATGGACCAGTTGTCGGCAGTCCTGGAATCATTTCTTACCAGGATGGAAGCGGTGTGTGAGCGCAAGGGAGCAAAAAAGCGCCCTCTCCCCACTTTATCTCCACAAGGGGAGTACGCTGATTCAGATATGGGCCTAGCTAGTGCTGCTCAGGACCCTAGCTCTGAATATTTGGATGGTTTTGAACAGGACATTCCTTGTGAGGAAGACTCCAGTTCTGAGTCAGTAAATGACAGGGCGCTTGTTAGTGAACTCATTGATGCTGTGAGGGACACTCTCAAGCTGAATGCTGCGGCTATGGAACCTCAGGCAGAGGCAGTCTCCTCCTTTTTGGTTCTTTTAAGGCCAAGCCTTCTAAAAAGGTTTTTCCATATGTACCTTTTCTTTGACCAGCCATTGATCAGGTCTGGGAAAAGCCGCAGAAGACTTTTTTATGGTTCCGCGGCGTTTGTCTATCAGATACCCCTTTTGAAGACGCCCTACTTAAGAAGTGGGCTTCTCCCCCAGTGGTCGACCCTCCAGTCGCCCGTTTGAACAAGGCCACCACTCTCCCGATGGAGGGGACTCCTGCATTTAAGGACCCCACTGACAGGAGGTCAGAAGTGGTGAGCAGAGCCATGTTTGCCTTGTTGGGATCCGCCTTCGGGCCTGTTGTAGCGGCGACCCTTGTGTCTCAGACACTCTAGGAATGGGCAAAAATTTTGCACCAAACTGTACAGGAGTATAATCTTCCTCCGGACACTATTGCTCTGGCCCACCAGATGGTGCAGGGCCTGATTTATGTGTGCGACGCCACGTTGGACGCGGCCCCATTAATATCCAGGGCCTCTGTCTCGGCGGTGGTATTGCGTCGTCTTATCTGGTTGAAATGCTGGTCTGCTGACCTAGCCTCTAAGAAGCTCCTGACAGATCTACCTTTTAAGGGTGGTAGACTTTTTTCGGTGCTGCTCTGGATGACATCATCAAGGATGTCACGGGAGGTAAAAGCACTCTCCTTCCTCAGACTATCAAGGGTAAGGAGGTCCGCCGTAAGCCGGGTCCTTCCTTTCCTGCAAAAAGTTTTTTTTTCGTCAGTCTGAGTCCACGGGTAAGCCCTCCCAGACTGACAACAGTGCGGCGGGTGGACACAAGCGCCCCTGGGTGCGTAAGCTCAACAAGCCGGCTCCCAAGCCCGCCTCCGGGTGAAGTCTTGCCCCCGCCCGACTCTGGGGTGGGGGGACGACTTTGCAGGTTCACGGATCGGTGGACCTCCCGGATCTCCGACCGGTGGGTGTGCGAGGTGGTCACCTCCAGGATACAGAATAGAGTTCCGTTCCTAGCCCCCAGACAGATTCTTTCCCTCAAATCTCCCTCTCCTTCCTGCCCGTCGGGCAGCCCTATTGGGGGCTGTACAGGATTTGATCGGGTCCGGAGTAATTGTGCCGGTTCTGTCCCAGGAGAGGTTTTAGGGGTTCTACTCGAATCTGTTTGTTGTTCCAAAAAAGGACGGGGTTCGGCCAATCCTGGACCTCAAGGCCCTGAATGCCTTCGTGAAGGTGCAAAAATTCCACATGGAATCCATTCGCACGGTGATCGCTACACTCCATCAAGGGGATTTTCTGGCGTCCTTGGACATCAAGGACGCCTACTTGCATGTTCCGATCTGCGCGAGTCACCAGAAGTTTTTGCGATCAAAAGTCCACTATCAATTTGTGGCTCTTCCCTTCAGCCTAGCCTCGGCACCGAGGGTGTTCACCAAGGTGCTTGCTCCGGTTCTAGCTTTGCTGGGACAGCGAGGCATTGCTATCTGGACGATCTTCTAAGAGCAGACAGTGGCTCAGAATTAGAAGAAAGTGTGACTTTCGTCAGTCAGACCTCCAGGGACTTCGGGTGGCTCCTGAACATTCAGAAGTCGGTCCTGGTCCCGACTCAGCGTCTAGGGTATCTAGATCTGATTCTGGACTCCTTGGAGGCGAAGGTATTCCTACCCCTGGAGAAGCGGCTGACACTTCAGTCTGCAGTGCGGGTGCTGACGTCCCGAAAATGGTCGTCAATCCGTTTTTGCATGAGAGTCCTGGGACTCATGGTGGCCTCTTCCGAGGCCGTTCCTTATGCCCAATCGCACACCAGGGCATTACAGAAGGAGATCTTGTCCACTTGGGACAAATCCCCGTTGTCCTTGGATCTTCAGATCCAGGTGAGTCACCTGGTCAGGGCGTCCCTGGCGTGGTGGTTGAGGTCCCCGGCTCTTCGGTCCGGGAGGTCGTTTCTCCCCTTCCAATGGACGATGATCACGACGGACGCCAGCCTGACGGGCTGGGGGGGGGGGGAGTCTGGGGAGTCCTGTCGACCCAAGGGCTTTGGACTCCGGACGAAGCCCATTTACCGATCAATGTTCTGGAAATACGGGCAATCAGACTGTGTCTCTCCTCATGGTCGGAGAGATTACAGGGTCACTCCATCAGGATCCAGTCGGACAACGCCATGGCGGTGGCGTATGTCAACCATCAGGGGGGGACTCGGAGCTCAGCTGCGGCTTCCGAGGTCGCCCGCATCCTAAGGTGGGCCGAAAGAAGCGTGTCGGCCGTCTACATTCCGGGCGTAGACAATTGGCAGGCGGACTGTCTGAGTCGCCAGACGCTGGACCAGGGAGAGTGGTCCTTGCACCCGGAGGTTTTTCAACTCCTTTGCCGATGGTGGGGCACGCCGAATGTGGACCTGATGGCCTCTCGACTCAATCGCAAGGTGTCGGTTTGTGGCCAGATCCAGGGATCCTTGGGCGGATGCCTCAGATGCGTTGGTGGCCCCATGGGGTCATCACCTGATGTACGTTTATCCTCCACTGCAGTTGCTCCCTCGCCTGCTGCGCAGGGTGGCGACCGAGGGAATTCCGGTGATCCTCATTGCTCCGGATTGGCCTCGGCGGCACTTGTACACCGATCTGATACGTCTCGTCGCGGACGTTCCCTGGCGGTTGTCAATGAGGGAGGACCTTCTTTCCCAAGGTCCTATATTTCATCCTGCTTTACAGTCTCTGGCTTTAACGGCATGGCTATTGAAAGCCAGGTGCTGAGAGACCGGGGTCTCTCGGATTCGGTCATTTCGACCATGTTAAGGGCACGAAAGTCTTCATCCAGAAAGATCTATCACCGTACTTGGAAAGCTTACATCGCCATGTGCGAAGATCTGGACTGGCGTTCGCGGACGTATTCCGTCCCCAGAATCCTGCGTTTTCTGCAGCGGGACGTGACCCAAAAGCTTGCTTTAAGTACCATTAAGGGTCAGATTTCGACCTTGGCCGTCTTCTTTCAGCGACCGCTGGCGGGTCATTCTTTGGTTAGCACCTTTGTACAGGGAGTTCGCCATGTGCTTCCTCCTGTCAAGCCTCCTTTCCCCCCGTGGGATCTGAATTTGGTGCTCTCGGTTCTCCAGGAACCTCCCTTTGAAAATATCAAAGATATTCCCATCTTGACTTTGTCTCAGAAGGTGGCCTTCTTAGTGGCCATTACTTCTGTTAGACGAGTGTCTGAGTTGGCGGCCTTGTCCTGCAAGTCGACCCTATTTGGTCATCCATAAGGATAAGGCGGTGTTGCGTCCGCGACCTTCTTTTTTGCGAAAGGTGGTCTCGGCCTTTCACCTAAATGATGATATTGTCCTCCCGTCCTTGTGTCCTCACCCATCGCATCCCAGAGAGTTTGCGCTTCACACATTGGATGTGGTACGAGCCTTGCAGGTGTACCTGTCTGCTACTGCTTCTATTCGGAAGTCTGACTCACTGTTTGTGACTGTCTCTGGTCCAAGACAGGGCCAAGCGGCTTCGTCTGCCACCATTTCTAGGTGGATCAGACAAACCGTCATTCAAGCCTATGCTCTCAAGGGGCGGGCGCCTCCCTTTCCGGTTACGGCACATTCCACCGGGGCAATTGGTGCTTCCTGGGCTTTCCGACATCAAGCGTCAGTTGCACAAGTGTGCAAGGCGGCGACCTGGTCGTCCATTCATACCTTTTCTAAGTTTTATAAGGTTGATGTGGCTGCATCTTCGGATGCTTCCTTCGGCCGCAAGGTGCTGCAGGCCGCTGTTTAAAGTTGCAACTCCTCCGTTGAGGAGCTCTGCCTTGTTTGGAGTGAAGTTTTTGGTTTTTCCATTTATACTGCTCCCATCCCTCTTGACACTGCTTTGGGACATCCCACGTGTAAAGTGTAAAGAGATGCCGTGTCAGTCCATGGATGATAAGAGAAAATAGGATTTTTGTACTCACCGTAAAATCCTTTTCTCTGACATCCATGGACTGACACGGCACCCACCCTTCCTTTTTAAGGTTTGTACTGCTTTGTTACGAACTGAGGTCTGCTGACTGCAGTGGGAGGGTTATGTCCGGAGGGACCGCCCCCTGGGCGGGGCTGTTCAGCTCTGGCTTTTTAGAATGTATGTATAACATCTCACATTCTGCCTAGGTCTTCTCCTGCAAGCAGGGACATAACCCACGTGTAAAGTGTATGTAAAGAGACGCCGTGTCAGTCCATGGATGTCGGAGAAAAGGATTTTACGGCGAGTACAAAAATCCTATTTTTTGGGGTAGGGCTTATATTGCAGCCCTTCCCGAAAATTACAGTAGGCGTTATTTTCGGGGAAACACGGTAGGTAACTGTTAACTAATGCTGCTTTCACACTGAAGCGTTTTTACCGTGCTAAAAATGCAACAAAAATGCAGTCCCTTTAAATCCTATAGGACTTTGTGTCCTGAAAAGTGCTGCATCTTTGGTGCAAAACTGCATCAAAAACACAGGTCCCCATTTTTTTCCCCACCCCATTTTGGCGTGTTTTTTTAGTCATTCATGTTTCACAGGTGCATGCTGGGTAATGGGCGCCCAGAAAATGCACCTGAAACGCATATGCATTTTTTTTATTTTTTTTAATGCTGCAATATGAAAGCAGCTGTGTACCATCGGTTGTCTGGGCCATTATGATAAACTAAGGCCTATGGTGATTTGGCCCCCCCTTAATGGTCTTGCTAAATAAACCTGTCGACTTCACCAAAAGTGTGGAAGTGGTTACTACTATTTTCCTAGGAGAGGACTACTGAAGCATTCCAAATCCTGGCTTATGAGTAGGGAGATTTTTTATTTAAACTACTAGGGATTAGAGGTGTCTTTCAAACACACCCATTCTGTTTCCAAGTGTTCCCATTCCAGAATCGGCAAGATTTAGGGATATTGTGAACAATTTTTAAAACTGTGTTTTAGTGGACAACAAGTGCAGGAGAGCACTGCCACAGGGAAAAGGAGGCAGCAGCAGCAAGTGAGGAAGAGGAGTGGAACGAAGTATGATTGGGGGCAGGAGAGGAGTGGTAAAAGGTCTGAGGGGGGCAGTGCGAGCAGGAGGCAAGTGGTGGAGGGTATGAGAGGGTGCACTGGAGGAGAGTAGTGAAGGTTTTTTCCTTTTAGGCAGCAGAAGTGGGCATGGTGACAAGTAGGACAGTGTACACAATGCATTTGGAGAAAGGAAAGGAACTTAAGGACCAGTTAGAACAATTTTACTTTTATCCTTTTAATTGTGGAGACCGTCTCCCTTTATGAATTTGGAGCTCTGTTGGTCTTGGTCATCTGCTGCCCTCCTCTGTGTCCATTAACTACAGAGCCAGCACGATAAAAGTAGAACACAGCAATGCTATGAGACACAGAAAAAGGTACAGTGAAGGGGCAAAAACAATACAATGTATTATGTAAGGGATTGTCTTAAAGGAAAGGTCTGCATGCATATTTTTTTTTTTTTTAAATAACTGTTTTTCTGATAACAGCTCAGTCACGTGTGAAGAACAGAGGGATTTTAACACCGCTCACACTGCAGCAAAAGAGAGACAGAGTAGTAAGCCTGAAGAGAAATCAAACCTGATGCAGGTCACGTTGAAAAGGAAAGCAAATGATAAGGCAAATGCTAAGTCCACCACTAAGAAATCACGTAAAAAGAAGCGCAAGATGAAAGACTCTTAATGTTAAAACAATGTTCCCAGCAAGGTTTTTAATTGTTTTGGCTGTATGTTTACACCGTAAAGAATACTTTTTGCTGAAAAAGGTGTTTTTGTTTTTTTTCTTCTGGCAAGTCAAGTATTAGTGCTCATGTTTGGTTTCTTGATTTTATTATTTAGCTAATTTTATGTACTGCTAATATGTTCCAGAGGGCTTTACAGCACATCAAACTATTCACACCAGTTAATTTCTGACCTTTTGAAGGCCTCTGCAATCTGCAGTCCTTTTTTGCTTTCCGGTTTGCCTGGGTCCATACCTTTTCCCAATCAGTTTTCAGTTTGCCTGGACTGTGCCATATGGTAACATTAATAGGTGTATTTAAATCTCAAACTGTTTTTAAAGCAGAACTCCAGAATAAAAATAGTTTTGGACCTTGCTATGTACCAATAAATTACCTCAAATGGTGTCCTATGTGTGGCTGGCATTCAGCTCCAACAGTACTGCAAATGCAGAACATTCGGGGCACTGTAAATCGTAGTTCCATCTCCCATATAGTGAAAGATATTTTAGTTTTGCTTGCTCTCCACAGCCCCCCCCCCCCCCCTCATATCTATTCCTAAAACATCTAGAATACTTATCTAAGAATGTATCCTGTGAAAAGAATACTAGATGTTTTATGAATGAGGCAGGGGGTGCTAGAGAGCAACCCATCTTTCACTATATAAGAGATGAAACTACTGCTGGGGTGAAATGAAACAAATGTTTACTTTAAAAAAAAAAAAAAAAAAACACCTCTTAAAACTGTCCCCTCCTTCCTAATACACATGGAAACTAACCCGTGTAAGAAAGATGTATATACCTACCTAATTTTAGCCCACTGTGGTCCAGTCACATGATCTGGCTCCCCTGTTTGGTGGTGGAGGATTCGCCATTGAAGCTAATGGGTGGTGTCACTGCTCCAGGCTTTAATAGTCGTTGTTGCAGTGCTCTCAACTCTTTCCTGTCGGCGCTGCTGGCTTACACAGGGGAGATCAGGTGACCAGATGGGCCTGAAAATAGGCAAGTACAGTATCTCACAAAAGTGAGTACACCCATCCCATTTTTGTAAATATTTGATTATATCTTTTCATGTGACAACACTGAAGAAATTACACTTTGTACACTCACTACTTTACATTGTAGCAGCTTGTATAACAGTGTAAATTTGCTGTCCCCCTCAAAATAACTCCACACATTAATGTCTGTACCGCTGGCAACAAAAGTGAGTACACCCCTACAGTTGTATGCAAAAGTTTAGGAACCTCTGACAATTTCCATGATTGTCATTTATAAATATTTGGATCGGCAATTTTATTTTGATCTATCAAATAACTGAAGGACACAGTAATATTTCAGTAGTGAAATGAGGTTTATTGAATTAACAGAAAATGCGCAATATGCATCAAAACAAAATTAGACTGGTGCGTAAATTTGGACACCCCAACAGAAAAATCACATCAATATTTAGTAGAGCCTCCTTTAGCAGAAATAACAGCCTCTAGATCATGGATATGCAATTAGCGGACCTCCAGCTGTTGCAAAACTACAAGTCCCATCATGCCTCTGGGTGTCATGCTTGCTGCTGTCAGAGTCTCGCTATGCCTCATGGGACTTGTAGTTTGGCAACATCTGGAGGTCCGCTAATTGCATATCCCTGCTCTAGATGCTTCCTATAGCCTGTAATGAGTGTCTGGATGAATGTATTTTGGACCATTCCTCCTTACAAAACATCTCCTAGTTCAGTTAGGTTTGATGGTTGCCAAGCATGGACAGCCCGCTTCAAATCACCTCACAGATGTTCAATGATATTCAGGTCTGGAGACTGGAATGGCCATTCCAAAAAAATTTACTTGTTCCTCTGCATAAATGCCAGAGTAGATTTTCCAGCCCTGGCGTAACTTTGACTGATGCCTCAACATTATTCTCAATCTGCTGATATTGAGTGGAATCCATGCGACCCTCAACTTCAACCAGATTCCCAGTACCGGCACTGGCCACACAGCCCCACAACATGATGGAACCTCCACCAAATTTTACTGTGTGTGGCAAATGTTTTTCTTGGAATGCTGTGTTCTTTTGCCACCAAGCATAACGCCCCTTGTTATGACCAAATAACGCAATCTTTGTTTCATCAGTCCACAGCACCTTATTCCAAAATGAAGCTGGCTTGTCCGAATGTGCATTTGCATACCTCAAGCGACTCCATTTGTGGCGTGTGTGCAGAAAAGGCTTATTTCGCATCACTCTCCCATACAGCTTTTCCCTGTGCAAAGTGTGCTGAATTGTTGAAGGATGCACAGTGACACCATCTGCAGCAAGTTGATGTTGGAGGTGGTCCGTGGGCTGTTTTTGACCGTTCTCACCATCCTTCGCCTCTCCAATATTTTATGTGTTCTGTCACTTCTGGCCTTAACAAGAAACTATGCCTGTGGTCTTCCATTTCCTCACTATGTTCCTCACAGTGGACACTGACAGCTTATATCTCTACGATAACTTTTTGTAGCCTTCCCCATAACCATAATGTAGAACAATCTTTGTTTTCAGGTCATTTGAGAGTTGTTTTGAGGCCCCCATGTTGCCATTCTTCAGAGGAGAGTCAAAGAGAACAACAACTTGCAATTGGCCACTTTAAATACCTTTTTTCTCATGATTGGATGTACCTGTCTATGAAGTTCAAGGCTTAACCACTTAAGGACCAAGCCTGTTTTTCAGACTCGGTATTTACAAGTTTAAAACCGTATTTTTTTTGCTAGAAAATTACTTAGAAAAAAAATATATATAATGTTTGGGGGTTCTAATATCCTAGAGAATAAAATAGCGGTCATTGCAATACTTTTTGTCACATCGTATTTGCGCAGCAGTCTTACAAGCGCCCTTTTTTTGGAAAAAATTCACTTTTTTTTAATAAAAAAAATAAGTCCGTAAAGTTAGCCCAATTTTTTTTTTATATTGTGAAAGATAATGTTACGCCGAATAAATTGATACCCAACATGTCACACTTCAAAATTGCACCCGCTCGTGGAATGGCGTCAAACTTTTACCCTTAAAAATCTCCATAGGCGACGTTTAAAAAATTCTACAGGTTGCATCTTTTGAGTTGCAGAGGAGGTCTAGGGCTAGAATTATTGCTCTCGCTCTAACGATTGTGGCGATACCTCACTTGTGTAGTTTGAACACCGTTTTCGTATGCGTTCGCTTCTGCGCGTGAGCTCGTCGGGATGGGGCGCTTTAAAAAAAAAAAATTTGTTTTCTTATTTATTTTACTTGATTTTATTTATTTTTACACTGTTTTTAAAAAAAAAAAAAATGGGTCACTTTTATTCCTATTACAAGGAATGTAAACATCCCTTGTAATAGAAAAAAAAGCATGACAGGTCCTCTTAAATATGAGATCTGGGGTCAAAAAGACCTGAGATTTACACTAAAATAAAAAATGTCATTTGAAAAAAAATATGTCCCTTTTAAGATGTATGGGTGGAGCTGGCGTTTTGACGGCGGCTCCGCCCTGCTATGGAGACGGGTGAGGGCCATCTTCCCCTCACTCGTATCCATACCACAGAGGGAGAAGGCTCCGGTGAGCGGCGGGGGCCCTCTCCCGCTGCCGATAATTGTGATCTCGTGGTGAATCCGCCGCAGAGACCACCATTATCGTAAACAGAACCGCCCACTGAAGAGATGGATATCTCGGCTGTGGCAGCAGCTGCTGCCGTTACCGAGATATCCATCTTTAAATTGATGACGTGTATATATACAGTGGGCGGTCGTTAAGTGGTTAATGAGCTCACCAAACCAATTGTGTGTTCCAATTAATCAGTGCTAAGTAGTTATAGGTATTCAAATCAACAAAATGACAAGGGTGCCCAAATTTATGCACCAGTCTAATTTTGTTTTGATGCATATTGCGCATTTTCTGTTAATCCAATAAACCTCATTTCACTACTGAAATATTACTGTGTCCTTCAGTTATTTGATAGATCAAAATGAAATTGCTGATCCAAACACCCAAATATTTATAAATCACAATCATGGAAATTGTCAGGGGTTCCTAAACTTTTGCATACAACTGTAAGTGAAAATGTCCAAATTAGGCCCAATTAGCCAGTTTCCCTCCCCGGTGTCATGTGACTTGTTAGTGTTACAAGGTCTCAGGTGTGAATGGGGAGCAGGTGTGTTAAATTTGGTGCTATCACTCTCACTCTGATCACTGGAAGTTCAACATGGTACCGCATGGCAAATAACTCTCTGAGGATCTGATAATAAGAATTGTTGCTCTACATAAAGATGACCTAGTCTATAAGAAGATCGCCAAGACCACGAAACTGAGCTGCAGCACGGTGGCCAAGATTATTTAACAGGACAGGTTCCACTCAGAACAGGCCTCGCCATGGTCGAGCAAAGAAGTTGAGTACACGTGCTCAGCGTCATATCCAGAGGTTGTCTTTGGGAAAATAGATGTATAAGTGCTGCCAGCATAACTGCAGAGGTTGAAGGGGTGGGGGGTCAGCCTGTCAGTGCTCAGACCATACGCTGCACACTTCATCAAATTGGTCTGCATGGCTAAGTCCCAGAAGGAAGCCTCTTCTAAAGATGATGCACAGGAAAGCCCGCAAACAGTTTGCTGAAGACAAGCAAATTAAGGACATGGATTACTGGTGGTCTGATGAGACCAAGATAAACTTATTTGGTTCAGATTGTGTCAAGTATGTGTGGCGACAACCAGGTGAGGAGTACAAAGACAAGTGTGTCTTGCCTACAGTTAAGCATGGTGGTGGGAGTGTCATGGGCTGGGGCTGCATGAGTGCTGCCGGCACTGGGGAGCTACAGTTCATTGAGGAAACCATGAATGCCAACATGTACTGTGACATACTGAAGCAGGGCAGTATTCCAACATAACAACCCCAAACACACCTCCAAAATGCCCACTGCCTTGCTAAAGAAGCTGAGGGTAAAGGTGATGGACTGGCCAAGCATGTCTCCAGACCTAAACCCTAATGAGCATCTGTGGGGCATCCGCAAATGGAAGGTGGAGGAGCGCAAGGTCTCTAACATCCACCAGCTCAGTGATGTCGTCATGGAGGGGTGGAAGAAGACTCCAGTGGCAACCTGTGAAGCTCTGGTGAACTCCATGCCCAAGAGGGTTAAGGCAGTGCTTAAAAATAATGGTGGCCACACAAAATATTGACACTTTGGACCCAATTTGGACATTTTCACCTAGGGGTTTACTCACTTTTCTTGCCAGTCATTAACCACTTCAGCCCCGGATGATTTGGCTGCTCAATGACCAGGCTATTTTTTTGCAATACGGCACTGCGTCGCTTTAACTGACAATTGCGCAGTCGTGTGACACTGTACCCAAACAAAATTGATGCCCTTTTTTCTCTTATCGTCCATGGACCGACGCAGCTCGGTTTACGCACGACTCCAGATACATTCACAGTATATGTATGTATCATACTCTCTGGGCTGGCGGGGGCTCCGGTGTCCTCCCGCACTCTCATGGTATGTGCGCTTCGGCTCTCTGCACAGTATAGACATGTTCAATATGTTTATTGCACATATTATACATGTTTACAGTATGGGTATACTGTTTGCGTGGGGTTCCTCCGGGTACTCCGGTTTCCCCCCACGCTCCAATGGAAATGCACAGCATAAACATGTGCAATATTATGTTGATTCACATGCTATCATTCCTACACGGTATCTGTGTGCTGTCTGCGTGGAGTTCTTCCGAGTGGGCATATGAACATGTTTAACTGTGCAGCACTGCCAGTTGCCCCAGGCAATGTGGAGAGCAGGTGTATCAGACTCCATAAACACCACCCTCTGAGACCTTATACACTACACAGTGAATATACAGTCCACCCACTGGCTACGCTGAGGAGGGGACACCTGGGAGGACCCACCAACCCTTAAGGACAGCTCAGTCTGTGAGGAGATTGTGAGGGGATTCGCGCCGCCGCCAGAAATAAATGCGCGGCGGCCACAAGAAAATGGCCGCCGTCCGCAGCTATAACTGTGCCACTAAACGCCAAGATGGCCGCCGAGCGCAAAATTCAAAGCTCTAATGCGCGCCAATGGCGCACGCAATAACCACCTCAAACAGCGCCAATGGCGCACGCAATAATCACCTCACACACCAGAAAAAACTGCAGACATGAGCGCCCAACCAGGCCAGACTGACCCCCAAGCACCCCACAGCACAGCACCAGTACAGGGTGCAGAGAGCAGCATAACAGGGGGGGGGACAGGGAGAAACCCCCACACACAGAAACACAGCCAGCATGTACTCACCTGCAGTAGGAGAGACTACTTACCCGTCCCTTTCAGGGACCCACTGGCTTGTTTCAGACAGACCTATCACAGAGTCGTACTGCGTAGCTGTCGGCCCGGTCCACCGCGAGAGATACAGTCAGTCAAGTACTGTTCAATCTTGAGAGGACCTCGGGAGCATGAAAGCAACCCGGCCACCCCTGGAGCCATGGGGTATGTTGTGAACTGAGTCTCACGCACGCAAGGCGAGGATCAGCACGCTCGATGGTCGGACAGGGAAGACTACGAGGATACCAGTGTACCCAACCTGTTGCCCAGCCGACAGTTGATTGAAGGTCTCAAAAATAAAATAATAAAATTCCCAAAGGAATAAAAATCAAAAGTAAAATCTTCCAGGAGACTGGCTCCTGAGAGCCACGTCTTCTCCTTCTGCTAGGCAGAAAAAAACTGAGGCTGATTAGCTGCAGGTGGAAGGGTAATGTCCGGAGGGACCGCCCCCCTGGGCGGGCCTGTTCAGCTCTGGCTTGTTCTAGAATGTTTTAACCTCTAACATTCTGCCTAGGTCTTCTCCTGCGAGCAGGGACATATACCCACATGTAATCAGTATGAGAGCTGCGTCGGTCCATGGACGTCAGAGAAATGGATTTTACGGTAGTACAAAAATCCTATTTTTCCCACAAATGGAGCTTTCTTTTTGTGGTATTTGATCATCTCTGTGGTTTTTATTTTTTGCGCTATGAGCAACAATTTTGAAAAAAACACAATATTTTGTACTTTTTGCTATTATAAATATCCCCAATTTTTTTCCTCAGTTTAGGCCGATACGTATTCTTCTACATATTTTTGGTAATAAAAATCACCTTAACAACCAGCTATTCTTTACACAGACTTGGGATCGGTCGATCAGTTTTGGACCGATTCGAATCGTTCTGAAAATTTAGAATTGGTTAGAAAATGAAGAAACCAAACAAAACTAAAATGTTTCCGTTCTGCACATGTCTAGCGACTTTGTAGAGCAGAAACAAAATCATCACAATGGTCAAAGTCGTAACAAAGTGGGACTCATCAAAAGTCGCAATAGAAATCGCCCAATTTTTAGGTTGCACGTGTGTATATGGACACAGTGGCATCACTCTGTAAGGGATATCAGGGACAAATCCACTTACAAACCTCATCATCTGGTGTTTTTCTTCTTACCAAAATGTTTTCCTTTATTTGACTGAGGTCATGTTTTCAATGACTAAGAGCCGGTTCACACAGGGGCAACACAACTTCCAGCGCGACTTACAACATGACTTCAAGTCGCCTCCAGGACAGGCGACTGCCAGTGACCAATCAAAGAAGCTCTGTAGGAGGGAGGGGTTTGCCTGAGAAAACTATTTTCTCTTCATGTAAAGTTGCTTCAGTTAAGACAGGGGATCTGACTTTGGAGGCGACTTCCATTGAAATCAATGGGTACAAGTCGCCTTGAAGTAGTACAGGAACCTTTTCTGAAGTCGGAGCGACTACTAGGCTTGTGCAATTCGTTTCGTAACGAATCGAAATTCGTCCGAATTTAGCAACTTTCGGACATTCGGAAGCATTCGAATTTCCGAACAAAGCAATTACGAATAAAACCGAATCCGAAATAAATTATACCGCAAAATAGCGAATGCCCGAATGTCTTCGGCATAATTCGTTATGAAAAAACTTACGAATGTACAAATCCATTGGAAACACAATAACACTCACTCTGCTCTCTGCTTCTCCTTCACCGTGCTGAACTCCCTCTCAAAATGGTGTACAGGGGCGGAGGCTATAGCCGCATGTAAAAAACGAAAGTAAAATACGAGATTTCTAATCCATTCGAAGCACAATAACACTCTGCTCTGCTCTCTGCTTCTCCCTCACCGTGCTGAACCCTCTCAAAATGGTGTACAGGGGCGGAGGCTATAGCCGCATGTACAAAACGAAAGTAAAATACGAGATTTCGAATCGTTACAAATAACCGCTATGTATTTCGAAAAGTACAAATCCATTCGAAGCACATTAGGCATAATAGTCAGCGTCGTCGTGAGAGAGACACAGAAAATTACGAATCAACGAACCCAAAAAAAGTTACGAAAGTAGGAGTTGTGTCCAGAATCAACGAAAAACAACGTACTCTACCGAAAGTACGAATTATAAAGCAACAAAAAATTCAACGAAAAATGTCGCTTGCAAAAATACGAATGAGTCCGAACACGAAAAATCCCGTCTAGCAAAATTACGAATGATTACGAATCAACAGGACCGGAAAGAAACGAACCGAAACGGAACGAATTTTTCCGTTGTGCACAAGCCTAGCGACTACAGTAGAGTACATTAAGACGGCCCTCATTCATTTCAATGTAAATTCTCATGTCGGGCGACACAAGTCGGTTCCCAAGTTGCGGTAGTGTGAATGGGCACTTAGATGTATGTTTGGGTTCTCTTGTTCAAGAACCATTAGTCACGCTAAGAGGGGTAGACTTTCAGACATTTTACTTATTATGTTCTTGAAGGGTTCACTACTATTTTTTATTTTAGCATCCCACCTAAACTGTGAGATTGCTTCTAAGCATTTCCAGCTATCTGGCCTTTATGGAGTGTCACAGTAGCATCCCTGTACAGGGGTTGTCTGGGACTAAAAAGAAAAAAAAAACCTCCTCTTTGGTTGTTTTCTCCACTCTAAATCTATTACCTCTTTGGTTTAGGAATGGTCACGTGTTCAAATATTTTATTAGGAGCAGGTTTAGGCTCTTCTGTTTGGAAAACACACACTGGCAAAGCTGAGAGGGAAAGATGCTCAACACTTTGGGGGTTATTTACGAAAGGCAAAGCGAACTTGAAATTGCACTGAAAGTGCAGTCACTGTAAATCTGAGGGGTAGATCTGAAATGCGGGGAAGCTCTGCTGATTTTATCATCCAATCATGTGCAAGCTAAAATGCTGTTTTTTATTTTCCTTGCATGTCCCCCTCGGATCTACAGCCGACTGCACTGCAACCCACTTGTAGTTTGCACTTTTAGTGCAAAGTGGATTTGCCTTTTCGTAAATAACCCCCTTTCAGACATTTCATTAATCGTGTCTATTAACAGGTTCACTACCTTTCCTTTAGCCCCACCTTACTGAGCTCTAGGCTAACTTCCTCAAACTCTGAACTACAAGACTCAATTTGACTCTCCCAGAGTTTATAAAAAAGTGGGATATCCTTCCCCAAACTAACATGTACAGGGTCTATCTACCCCCACTATACATAGTACTGTACCCTGTCTTTTACCCTTTACTGAGTTATACAGGTTTTCTACTTCTTTCTTGACATCTCTCGGCTCTTCCATCCCACGAGACTTGTGTGCTGCAGCAGCGAGCATTCCATTGATTATTTGCGGCTGGTCAGCTCTACTTTGGAACTTCGTAGTAGAAATGCTTTCCCCTCACACTGTTAAAGTTGGCAATACATTGTTATTTTTTTTTTCCCATTCAGGTTGGGTAAATGGACAAATCTTACCGTGCTGGCCTGACAGAACATCCAAACAGTCAAGAAAGATTCCAGCTCTTTCCCATAAATTTTTCAAAGAATTTTAAGCAGGAGAGGGCAAACAGGGCCACACTCTTTTACACAGAGAGGCCTCTGACATCTGATAGATACCTTAGGGCTGTCTAACAATCCTATTGGAGGTGGGGGTACTCCATACACATAATTACCTGGAAGCAACCCAGCAGTGGACTACAAGACCTATTGCAACATCATTAACCACTTCTCCACCGGGCCTATTCTGGCACTTCTCTCCATGTAAAAATCCAAATTGCTCAGAACCCCCAAACATTATATATATATATATATATATATATATATATATATATTTTTTTTAGCAGACAACCCTAGGGAATAAAATGTTGGTCATTGCAACTTTTTATCTTGCACTGTATTTGCGCAATAATTTTACAAACGCTTTTTTTGGGGAAAAAAACGGTTTCACAATTTAAAAAATAACAAAATAGTAAAGTTAGCCCAATTCTTTTGTATAACGTGAAAGATGTTGTTACGCCGAGTAAATAGATACCTAACATGTCACGTTTTAAAATTGCGCACACTCATGGAATGGCGCCAAACTTCGGTACTTAAAAATCTCCATAGGCGACGCTTAATTTTTTTTTTTTTACAGGTTACTATTTTCGAGTTACAGAGGAGGTCTAGTGCTAGAATTGTTGCTCGCACCCTTCCGCATGCGGCGATACCTCACATGTGGGGTTTGAACGGCGTTTACATATGTGGGCGGGACTTACATGCGTGTTCGCTTCTGAGCGCGAGCTACCGGGGACGGGCGTTTTTTTTTTTTTTTTATTTTACTGATTTTTTTTTACTTTGACACTTTGTTTTTTTTTTTTATCACTTTTATTCCTATTACAAGGAATGTAAACATCCCTTGTAATAGGAATCATTGTGACAGGTCCTCTTTATTGAGAGATGCGGGGTCAATAAGACCCCACATCTCTCCTCCAGACTGGAAAGCATGAGATCGGTGAAACAAAATTCACCGATCTCATGCTGACAGCTGCAATTGCGGCTTTGTTTACTTCCGGGTACCGGGCGTGACGTCACAACGTCGCACCCGGGACTCCGACGGTCATAGAGATCTATATCATCGTGAGCCGGCACCGGCCTATTCGTTCTCCGGGCCCCCGATGGCACGGGAGAGCCCGGAGAAGCACCAGATGGCAGCAAGAGGGGGGGGGGTGGTCCCCTCCCGCCGCCTAAAAGAATGATAAAGTGGCGGAACCGCCGCTATGATCGTTCTTATGGTGCGCAGAATCGCTGGCAGAAAAGATGGATATCTGAATGATGCATGTAGCTGCAGGCATCATTCAGATATAACCGCTGAAAGTCAATCACGTCATATGACGTCCTTGGTGGACAAGTGGTTAATAAACATTGCACCAAGGGGTCACAATCTCATTCACCATTGTTCAGTACAACCTGTAACACATTGTTCCAACAAGTCTGCAATATCAGCTCATCAGTTAGAGGCAGAGACACAGAAGTATATTGCTGAACATAAAGTATTTTGCCCAACATGTCTGTTAAAAGGGGGAAACCAAAATCAAAGCTCCTGGGGAACCTTATGTGGGTAAACGTGTGGAGAGACTCAATTCCTGAAATACTGACAGATGTGTTTCTAAAAGATACCTTCTCCGCACTGGAGATAGCATTGTCCAAAGCAGTGCTATGCGCCTTATTCACTACCCCAGCCCCTGACGCAGCGACAACAAGCCTCTCCAAAACCTCACTAGGGATATTGACAATATACTACAGCACATCTTCAGTCATGGCAGATTGCATTAACACATTTTCAATGATGTGAGCCTGTGACTCTTCCAAATCATCATCAGGTTGTGAAAACTTTAGATTTCACAATTGATATAGCACCCCACAAATGCTTAATTTACAAATTAAGGTCTTTTGGCATTGATGATATTGTATGTACCTGGATATTGTTACAGCCTCATTCCAAAATATTTTAAACTTAATATTGTCCTCACAATTCTACAAACAATACCCCATAATGACAACGTGAAAGAAGTTTGTTTAAAATCTTTGCAAATTTATTAAAAACAAAAAATCACATGTGCATAAGTATTCACAGCCTTTGCTCAATACTTTGTTGAAGCACCAATTGCAGCCTCGTCTTTTTGAGTATGATGCTACAAGCTTGGCACACCTATTTTTGGTCAGTTTCTCTTATTCTTCTTTGCAGGACCTCTCAAGATCTATCAGGTTGGATGGGGAGCGTCGGTGCACAGCCATTTTCAGATCTCTCCAGAGATGTTCAATCGGGTTCAAGTCTGGGCACTGGTTGGGCCACTCAATGACATTCACGGAGTTGTCCTGTAGCCACTCCTTTGTTATCTTGGCTGTGTGCTTAGGGTCATTGTCCTGTAGGAAGATGAACCTTTGCCTTCTGTCTAAGGTCCAGAGCGCTCTGGAGCAGGTTTTCTTCAAGGATGTCCCTGTACATTGCTGCATTCATCTTTCCCTCGATCCTGATTAGTCTCCCAGTTCCTGCTGCTAAAAAACCTCCCTACAGCAGGATACTGCCACCACCATGCTTCACAGTAGGAGTGGTATTGGCCAGGTGATGAGGGGAGCCAGGATTCTCCCAAGCATGACGTTTGCCATTCAGGCCAAAAAGTTCAATCTTTGTTTCATCAAACCAGAGAATTTTGTTTCTCATGGTCTGAGAGTCCTTCAGGTGCCTTTTGGCAAACTCCAGGCAGGCTGTCATGTGCCTTTTACTTCTGTTTGGCCACTCTACCATACAGGCCTGATTGGTGGAATGCTACAGAGATGGTTGTTTTTCTGGAACGTTCTGCTCTCTCCACAGAGAAATGCTGGAGCTCTGTCGGAGTGACCATCATGTTCTTGGTCACCTCCTTGACTAAGGCCTTTCTCCCCCGATCACTCAGTTTGGCCGGGCGGCCCGTTCTAGGAAGAGTCTGTGTGGTTCCAAACTTCTTCCATGTATGGATAGAGACCACTGTGCTCAGTGGGACTTTCAATGCTGCAGAAATTGTTCTGTACCCTTCCCCAGATCTGTGCCTCGAATACAATCCTGTCTCGGAGGTCTACAGGCAATTCCTTGGACTTCATGGCTTGGTTTGTGCTCGGACATGCACTGTTTTTTTTTTTTTTTAACCACTTAAGCCCCGGACCATTTGGTAGCTAAAGGACCAGAGGTGAATTCAGAATTTTGCACTGCGCTGCTTTAACTGTAAATTGTGCGGACATGCAATGTTGTACCCAAACAAAATTTGCGTCCTTTTCTTCCCACAAATAGAGCTTTCTTTTAATGGTATTTGATTGCCTCTGCGATTTTTATTTTTTGCGATATAAACGGAAAAAGACCGAAAATTTTGAAAAAAATGATATTTTCTACTTTTTGTTATAAGAAAAATGTATTCAGCCACATGTCTTTAGTAAAAAAAAATTCAATAAGCGTATATTTATCGGTTTGCGCAAAAGTTATAGCGTTTACAAAGTAGGGTACATTTTCTGGAATTTACACAGCTTTTAATTTATGACTGCCTATCTCATTTCTTGAGGTGCTAAAATGACAGGGCAGTACAAAACCCCCCCAAATGACCCCATTTTAGAAAGTAGACACCCCAAGGAAATTGCTGAGAGGCATGTTGAGCCCATTGAATATTTTTTTTTGTCCCAAGTGATTGAATAATGACAAAAAAATAAAAAATAAAAAAAAATTACAAAAAGTTGTCACTAAATGATATATTGCTCACACATGCCATGGTTATATGTGGAATTGCACCCCAAAATACATTCTGCTGCTTCTCCTGAGTACGGGGATACCACATGTGTGGGACTTTTTAGGAGCCTAGCCACGTACGGGACCCCGGAAACCAAGCACCGCCTTCAGGATTTCTAAGGGCGCAAATTTTTGATTTCACTCCTCACTACCTATCACAGTTTTGAAGGCCATAAAATGCCAAAATAGCACAAAACCCCCCCAAATGACCCCATTTTGGAAAGTAGACACCCCAAGCTGTTTGCTGAGAGGCATGGTGAGTATTTTACAGCTCTCATTTGTTTTTGAAAATGAAGAAAGAACATTTTTTTTTTTTTTTTTTTTTTTAAATTTTCAAAACTTTGTGACAAAAAGCGAGATCTGCAAAATACTCACAATACCTCTCAGCAAATAGCTTGGGGTGTCTACTTTCCAAAATGGGGTAATTTGGGGGGGTTTTGTGCTATCTGGGCATTCCATGGCCTCCGAAACTGTGATAGGCAGTGAGAAGTGAAATCAAAAATTGACACCCTTAGAAAGCCTGAAGGCGGTGCTTGGTTTTTGGGGTCCCGTACGCGGCTAGGCTCCCAAAAAGTCTCACACATGTGGTATCCCCGTACTCAGGAGAAGCAACAGAATGTATTTTGGGGTGTAATTCCACATATGCCCATGGCATGTTTGAGCAATATATCATTTAGTGACAACTTTGTGCAAAAAAAAAAAAAAAAATTTTTTATTTTTTCCGCAACTTGTGTCAACATATAAAATATTCCATGGACTCGACATGCCTCTCAGTATATAGCTTGGGGTGTCTACTTTCCAAAATGGGGTCATTTGGGGGGGGTTTTGAACTGTTCTGGCATTTTATACACAACATTAGGAAGCTTACATCCACTCTTCTAACCACTTGAAGACAAAGCCCTTTTTGACACTTTTTGTTTACATGAAAACATATTTTTTTTTGCAAGAAAATTATGTTGAACCCCCAAACATTATATATATTTTTAAAGCAAAGGCCCTACAGAAACAAATGGTGGGTGTTGCATTTTTTTTTTCTACACAGTATTTGCGCAGCGATTTTTCAAACGCATTTTTTTGGGAAAAAATACACTTTTTTTTATTTTAATGCACTAAAACACACTATATTGCCCAAATGTTTGATGAAATAAAAAAGATGATCTTAGGCCGAGTACATAGATACCAAACACGACATGCTTTAAAATTTCGCACAAACGCGCATTGGCGACAAACTACATACATTTTTAAAAGCCTTTAAAAGCATTTACAGGTTACCCCGTTAGATTTACAGAGGAGGTCTACTGCTAAAATTACTGCCCTCGATCTGACCTTCGCGGTGATACCTCACATGCATGGTGCAATTGCTGTTTACATATGACGCCAGACCGACGCTTGCGTTCGCCATTGGGCAAGAGCAGGGCAGGACAGGGGTGCTTTTTTTTTTTTTTTTTATTATTAATTTTGCTTTTTTATTTTATTTTTAAACTGTTGCTTCCATATTTATTTATTTTTATCACTTTTATTGTTATCTCAGGGAATGTAAATATCCCCTATGATAGCAATAGGTAATGACAGGTACTCTTTTTTGAAAAAACTGGGGTCTATTGGACCCTAGATCTTTCCTCTGCCCTCAAAGCATCTGACCACACCAAGATCGGTGTGATAAAATGCTTTCCCAATTTCCCAATGGCGCTTTTTATATCCGGGGGGGGGGGGACATTCCCTCCCACTGCTTGTAAAAGCAGTCCAGAGGCTAATTAGCCACTAGGATTGCTTTTACATGAAAGCCGGCCGCTGGCTGAAAATAATGATACCAAGATGATACCTAAACCCGCAGGCATCATTCTGGTATAAACATTCAAAGTCCAGCAACATACCAGTACGTTGCTGGTCCTTGTTGGACATGTATTGTAATCTTTTTTTTCATGCAGCCTGTTGGCTGAACGAAAAAAAAAGATTGATCGGTGGGTATGCCCACCATTAGAATACCGCCCTTCATCCACCCACTTCTAATGATGGGCATATATGCACCATTTATATATGCCGAAGCATGGGGGCATCTTCTCGCAAAAGTTATGCCGCGTACACATGGTCAGACTTTTCCACGGGCAAGCCTCCGTCGGAATTTCGACCGTATATACGCGGCATTAGGAGCAAAATCGCTCCTCCGCTCCTGCTGCCCCAATGCTTCGGCATATATGCTTTTTTTTTTTAACTGTGGTGGTGAAATCACCTCCTACAGCACTGGAGTCGCAGGGATCAGGCCTGTCTCTGCGAACGCTGCAGTTATGTGTGTTGTGTTTTGCAAGTGACAGTGATCGATCGATACTGCACTTGGGTGGCCTGGGCTGGACGGAGGGGCAAAACGCAGGTGCTAGCAGGTATCTGGGCTGATCCCACTAACAGTGCGTTTTTGGGAACCCTAAACTGCTGGGGACGCTAGTATAGATCTGATCAGATCAGATATTGAGCTGATCAGATACTATACCACTAAGGGGGGTGTATGCTTCACGTGTGGGTGTTAGCGCTACTGGCACTAACCTGACGCTGCCTGGGGTGTGACGCAGACCCTCTCTGACGCTAAAACCTAACTGATATCACCCGCCGGGCGATCAGGGGGTTAAACCTTTATTGGGTTATATACGGCGGGTGCCCTGACACTATAAAAAGCAAACTAACTAACCAGCGTCACCCGTAACACTTATATGATGATCACTGGTGAAAGGGTTAACTAGGGGCAATTAGGGGGTTAAAACCTTTATTAGGTAATATATGGGGGTACCTGACGCTATATAAAAACCTGACGGCGAACCTAAAAAAAAATTACTGGCTACCTATCGGCATCACCGACACTAAGACAACGATCATAAAAACGATTGCTTAGCGACAGTGGTGATAGGGGGTGAAAGGGTTACCTGGGGGGCGATCAGGGGGTTAAACCTTTATTAGATAATATATGGGGGTACCTGACGCTATAAAAACCTGCGGCGAACCTAAAAAAAATTACTGGCTACCGATCAGCATCACCGACGCTAAGACATCGATCAGAAAAATGATCGCATAGTGACGGCGGTGCTAGGGGGTGAAAGGGTTACCTGGGGGGTGATCAAGGGGGTTACACCTTTATTAGGTAATATATGGGGGTACCCGACGCTATAAAAACCTGCGGCGAACCTAAAAAAAATTACTGGCTACCGATCAGCATCGCCGACGCTAAGACATCGATCAGAAAAATTATCGCTTAGTGACAGTGGTGATAGGGGGTGAAAGGGGGTGAAAGGGTTACCTGGGAGGGCGATCAAGGGGGTTAAACCTTTATTAGGTAATATATGGGGGTACCCGACGCTATAAAAACCTGCGGCGAACCTAAAAAAAATTACTGGCTACCGATCAGCATCACCGACGCTAAGACATCGATCAGAAAAATGATCGCATAGCGACGGCGGTGCTAGGGGGTGAAAGGGTTACCTGGGGGGTGATCAAGGGGGTTAAACCTTTATTAGGTAATATATGGGGGTACCCGATGCTATAAAAACCTGCGGCGAACCTAAAAAAAATTACTGGCTACCGATCAGCATCGCCGACGCTAAGACATTGATCAGAAAAATTATAACTTAGTGACAGTGGTGATAGGGGGTGAAAGGGTTACCTGAGGGGAGATCAAGGGGGTTAAACCTTCATTAGGTAATATATGGGGGTACCCGACGCTATAAAAACCTGCGGCGAACCTAAAAAAAATTACTGGCTACCGATCAGCATCACCGACGCTAAGACATCGATCAGAAAAATGATTGCTTAGTGACGGCGGTGCTAGGGGGTGAAAGGGTTATCTGGGGGTTGATCAGGGGGTTAAACCTTTATTAGGGGGGGGGGGGTAGGGGGCTACACTGGACCTAAAACTAAATTTAGTGACACTTTTACAGTCACAAATGTCACTGATTGCAGTGATCACTAAATAAATGGTCACTGCAATCAGTGACACTGTGACTGGGGGCTGGGGGGGGGGCTGGGGGGTGATCTGGGGGGGCCTGGGGGGGCGATTTATGTGCCTATGCGTCCTGGTGTCAGTGTGCTGTTTTGTGTACTAACCTGCATCTTCTCCTGTACGGCGCTCGGTATATGTGAGCGCCCCAGGAGAGATGACATCACTTCCTCCTTCCTGGCAGGCAGGGGAAGCTCTCTCATTCGCCGGGAGCGATCGAGAGAGGGTGGCCGGAATCGAACGGCCGTCCCCTCATGCCGGATCGCTCCCGAAGGTAAAACGACCACCCACTGTAAAGAAGGGGGGTCCGATCGGACCCCCCAACTATACAAAGGCAATCACGTATATGTACGTGATTCTGCCTGTCGGTGCCATTCTGCTGACGTATATTTACAGTGGGCGGTCGTTAAGTGGTTAATTCTGTGTAGCGGGCATGCACTTTCCCTGTGTATTTAAAACTGGCAAAGACACCAGTAATGTGCAGTTCCCTGCAGCTCAGCGGGTGGCGCTGTCGCCTTGGGCTGGGGTTGAACCATTGCTGAGTGCCGTACCCCTTTTTGTCCTCCCTCTGCAGTGGTATGGTGGGGTGGGGAACCCGCCGTGCCTGCTGGGAGAGGGAATAAAGGGCGCGGCCATCTTTGTCACGGGGTCGAGTCCCAGGCACCTTCAGCCTGAGGGCGGTGGTTCGTGTCGGTCCTCTAGGCGGCCCAGGCCTGGAGGACGTTCGGAGGTCGTGTTCCATCCCAGGCACCTTTGGCCTGGGGTGAGGTACTTGGATGGAGGTCTGGAGCTCAGTGCCCACCACTGAGTTCCGCGAGGGAAGGAGATCCTAGGGGACCCCGGGAGTGGATACCCGAATCCAGAGGCGTAATGGACCGGGACGGGGTACTTGCTTGAAGACCAGTGACGGGTGAGCCTCCACCGGAGACCGCCTGGAAGGATATTTCCCCTCGATTGGAGACCGCAACCCACTTTCAGGAAGGAAAGTGGAGAGTTCATTGTGTCTGGGCCTACTCGTATCCACACCCCTCTGTCTGTTCTACTCGTTGAGGGAGTCCAACTGTTTGTGCATTACTCTGTTATCGGAAGAATAAAGGAGTGTTGGACTTTATTGGTGTGGGGCTCATTTTCTGGCAGACATTGTTCAGGAAAACCACCAGGAGGAGGGTCCAGATGCAGAACACCGACCCGAAGGTAAAAGAGGATTGTCTCTCACTGCACATACATCTGCAGGGGAACTTGGCGTGGTGACCTCGCACTCTCTCCTCAGAGGTTCCCCCTAGACAAGAGCAAGAACAGTTGAGAGGAGAGAGAGGGGGCCGCTACACGTGAGGGCTCGGGTCCGGTATGGTGTTCGTGCTACTACGGAGTTTGAACGTGTCTGCCCGGAGGAGTTCCGAGTAGGTCGGCCATATTATTGGCCAAAGTGCATCCCTGCTCGAAGTCGTGGACATGACCCAGTGAAGGGAAAGGCCCATGCAGAAGAGCGAGAAGAGGGGGGAGCTCAGCCGTGTGAGGGACTACACGTGGGGGCTTCTATTTGCACTGCGCCATCAGGCACACCTTCCCTGCTTAATTCATGGGCGTGACTCAGGAAAGAAGGAGAGGAAAAGCCCGCAAACTAGAATGCAGAGGGGAGGAGTCCAATACGTGTGAAGGACTACACGTGGGACATTGGCGCAAAAACTGGCAGTGCGCAATGGACCAGCAGCAAGTCACCATGTTCGGACAAACAGCGTGGGTTCCACTTCACCCTTCCACCACGTCTTTGACTGCTGCTGCTCCGGTGACCGATACAGGGATTCGGTTAAAACCAAGGGGACGATTCGCCCTGTATTCATCCATGGACGTTGAGGCCCTGGGTGTGATTTGTCCTGGCTGCTCGGGACTGGTGTGTCATCTGAAGCCATTCGGGCGATGCGAGGCCTGTGGGGAGTTCTTATTCAAGGTGGATTCCGTCATCGAGAAGCCAAGAACCATCTACCCCGGCCGTGCTGCAAGCAACACCACTTAGAGAGGAGGAATCACTGCTTTGACAGCCATCCCTGTGCGCACTGCAGCGACTGCGGAGGAGGTCGCGAGTACTCAACGGGAGAAATCCCAGGATGCTGACTCGGTCACCACTGTCTCACAGCGTCCACCACCGAAGAGAAAGACCAGCATGGTAGCCCCGACCAGCGGTTGTGGTGGACCATCTCGCCTGCCTACGCCCGGCCCGGATGGTACCGTTGAGAAAAGTTCCGGACATTCCTTCTCAAGAAAAGGCAGAGGTAAGACAGGCAGAGGGACTTGGTGTGTGGGCGGAGGTGTCCGGGATCCACAATCCTGTGTGTCCGTGGGAGGTGAAAATTCAGTCTCCACTACAGGCTACCTGACCGCGGAGGAGTGTGACACCTCCGACCTGGAGTCGCTCTCCGATCTGGGAGACGATGTCGCCATAGACGAACTCTTTGCGCAGAAGGGGTGGGAATAAGGTACCTCTCGCCTCGTCCCGCAGAACCAGGGACACACCCATGTCTACAGGGGATAGTACACCCCGGGTGGAGGCACCAGCGCCTGAGGAGGGGTCCCGTCCCCAGCCTGCCCTTACATCCCCGGTACCACCTACACCCAGTACCAGGGAAAAGAGACTGTTGTTGCGGGCACCTATGCCCAGACCAGATGTAATCAAGGTCCCTCGCCACCCGGACTCAATAGTTTTACCTGGCGAAGGGGACAGAGCCATTATGCCTCCTCTGGCAAGACTACAACGCCTATTTGGCCAGAAGGTTGCTGCTGAGTATGGGTGGGAGTACCCATACTTGTCCAAGGAGTTATTGTATGAAGTGGAAGTTTGCCGGGAGCGCTGGTACAATGACTTTGTGTGGACCCACCTTCAGGTTTCACACGCCCGCAGGTACCTTGCGTGTTCCCCCAAGGCCTCTCAGCATTTTAAAGACTGCAAAGCGGAATGGATGCTGGGACGACATATCCACGCAGACAAGGTTCTGATCAGACGCGAGGAAGGGGAAGATGTTGAGTACCATCTGGAGACCATGGATCAGCACTTGAAGCCACTTGTCCTGCCGCACCCTCGGTTCTATCTATAGAAGAAGAGAGACTCCGTTTTTTCCAGACATTGGGGACCAGTGTCAAACCACCAGGGGGAGAGTGTAGCGGGCATGCACTTTCCCTGTGTATTTAAAACTGGCAAAGACACCAGTAATGTGCAGTTCCCTGCAGCTCAGCGGGTGGCGCTGTCGCCTTGGGCTGGGGTTGAACCATTGCTGAGTGCCATACCCCTTTTTGTCCTCCCTCTGCAGTAGTATGGTGGGGTGGGGAACCCGCCGTGCCTGCTGGGAGAGGGTATAAAGGGTGGCCATCTTTGTCATGGGGTCGAGTCCCAGGCACCTTCAGCCTGAGGGTGGTGGTTCATGTCGGTCCTCTAGGCGGCCCAGGCCTGGAGGACGTTCGGAGGTCGTGTTCCATCCCAGGCACCTTTGACCTGGGGTGAGGTACTTGGATGGAGGTCTGGAGCTCAGTGCCCACCACTGAGTTCCGCGAGGAAAGGAGATCCTAGGGGACCCCGGGAGTGGATACCCGAATCCAGAGGCGTAATGGACCGGGAGGGGGTATTTGCTTGAAGACCTGGTGCAGCATATCACCAGTGACGGGTGAGCCTCCACCGGAGACCGCCTGGAAGGATATTTCCCCTCGATTGGAGACCGCAACCCACTTTCAGGAAAGAAAGTGGAGACTTCATTGTGTCTGGGCCTACTCGTATCCACACCCCTCTGTCTGTTCTAGTCGTTGAGGGAGTCCAACTGTTTGTGCATTACTCTGTTATCGGAAGAATAAAGGAGTGTTGGACTTTATTGGTGTAGGGCTCATTTTCTGGCAGACATTGTTCAGGAAAACCACCAGGAGGAGGCTCCAGATGCAGAACACTGACCCGAAGGTAAAAGAGGATTGTCTCTCACTGCACATACATCTGCAGGGGAACTTGGCGTGGTGACCTCGCACTCTCTCCTCAGAGGTACCCCTAGACAAGAGCAAGAACAGTTGAGAGGAGAGGGGGCCGCTACATCTGTTTATTAATTTTAAGAAATATAGCATAACACATAGGACATGCCAACTGACACTGCCCACACAGCGGCCAAGCATGGCCCGTATCACATCCTAGAATGAACTAACAGAGTCCAACTGGCTAGCTCACAATTCCTAAACCGTTATGCATCACATATACTACTCAGCTTTTAAATAAATGGCTCATCCACCACCAGTTGTGTTACAGTAGTCCTCCCCTAGATTTTATCATGTTAAGTATCAAGTGTAGCTCCCTAGCCTGCGGTATCGCGGGATTTGTACCAAGCCTGCCATACTTTATCAAAATTTTTCTTGCAACCTCTAGCCTTATAAGTAGCCCTGTAGTGAGGCATCATGGAATTGACCGGGCTCTTCCAAAAGGCCACAACTGGAGCCCCCGGTTTCTTCCAATTTAACAGAATGGCCTTCCTCCCATAGAACAACAGAATATTAAGCAGGGTTCGCAAGGCACGAGTCAGCACCACCTCTTCCACCAGACCCAACAAGCAAACCCACACTGACATTGGTATGGGTACCACCAGAAGTTCCGACAGACAGGAGGTGATCTCCGACCAGAATTGTTGTATAGGGGGACACTTCCAAAATATGTGTTCAGCATCTGCTGGCAAGTGGGAGCATCTCCAACACTCAGTCGAGACTGTAGGAATTTTTTTTGCTAATCTAGCCGGGTTGTAGTAACTTCTATGTAAAAATTTAAACTGAATTACTCTATCCCTGGCTGATACCAAATGTTTAAATGGCTGTGTCCATACCTCGTCCCATTCTTCCCCCTGTATGTCAGGAACCTCTGCCGCCCACTTTTCCCTGCACTTGGATAGTGCCGGTGGTGTTTTTTTGAAGAATTCCTTAAACGTCACTGATATTGGCTTGACTAGATCCTTATCCGACAACAGTCTCAAGAGCCAAAGGCAGAGATTCCACCTTCGTCTCCCTGAACTGTGTCTGAAAGGCATGTCTGAGTTGGAGGAACCTAAACAAGTATGAGTTACCAAGATCATGTCTCGTTTTAAGTTGGGGGAAAGACAAAAGGTCCCCAAATGTCTTTATCCCCTTAATTGCCCAAACCACAGGATCTGACATAGTATAAAAATTAGGCAAAGTGGGGTTCATCCAGAGAGGAGCAGGTGGGGATACTCCCCCATAGCTGGGACAGGCCAGTCTGACCGCTGCATCCCATGCCCTTATCGTAGCATTCATTGACAATGTTAATGGTAGATCTGATTTGATACCCCTGAACAGAGCCAGCTTCACACTTTCGTAGGATCCGAACTGAGCTGTCTCCAGCCTGACATGCACTGTTAACTGTGAGACCTTATATAGGCAGGTGTGTGCCTTTCCAAATCATGTCCAATCAACTGAATTTACCACAGGTGGACTACAATCAAGTTGTAGAAACATCTTATGATCAGTGGAAACAGAATGCACCTGAGCTCAATTTTGAGTGTCATGGCAAAGGCTGTGAATACTTATGTACATGTGATTTTTATTTTTTTATAAATTTGCAAAGATTTCAGACAAACTTTTCATGTTGTCATTATGGAATATTGTTTCTAGAATTTTGAGGAAAATATTGAATTTAACACACTTTGGAATAAGGCTGTAACATAACAACATGTATTTACTCAAGTGATAAAACTGTAATTCTACCACTTTCAGGGCCGTTGGAACAGGACAGGCAAAACAAGCAATTGCTTGGGGCCCCGAGCTGGCCTGGGGCCCCAGCCTAGGGTGCCTGCCTGCTGCCTGTCACTGTCCTCGATTTCCGCCCTGAGCCAATCCGCGGATTGCGGCCATAGGAAATGCCGCGGCTTCGGCCTAGCTCCGGAGCGGCGGCCATCTTGGCCGAGATGAGATGTGGGGAGATGTGGACATTACAGGGGGGAGATGTGGACATTACAGTGGGGGAGATGATGTGGACATTACAGTGGGGGAGATGATGTGGACGTTACAGTGGGGGAGATGATGTGGATGTTACAGTGGGGGAGATGATGTGGATATTAAAGTGGGGGAGATGATGTGGATATTACAGTGCAGAGTCCCCCTGTCCATCCCACGATCCCCCTGTCCATCCCACGGTCCCCACTGTCCATCCCACGGTCCCCACTGTCCATAAACAGTCCTAAACAGCATCTTAATGTTAATGTGAGTGTGTATGTGTTTTAAGTATGTTGGATTATATGCAACAGCAGTATTTGCACTGTAAACCTTTTTTATTTATATAAAGTGTGGGTGAGCTTAAACTGTATCGCTACATTACAGGGGGAGATGTGGACATTACAGGGGGGAGATCTGGACATTACAATGGGGGTGATGATGTGGATATTACAGTGGGGGAGATGATGTGGATATTAAAGTGGGGGAGATGATGTGGATATTACAGTGCGGAGTCCCCCTGTCCATCCCACGGTCCCCACTGTCCATCCCACGGTCCCCACTGTCCATCCCACGGTCCCCACTGTCCATAAACAGTCCTAAACAGCATCTTAATGTTAATGTGAGTGTGTATGTGTTTTAAGTATGTTGGATTATATGCAACAGCAGTATTTGCACTGTAAACCTTTTTTATTTATATAAAGTGTGGATGAGCTTAAACTGTATCTCTATGCTGTGGTTCCTGTAGGCTTTGCGTGAGTGCGGGGGGGCCTCCATGTCCATTTTGCTTGGGGCCCCCAAATTCCTTCAAACGGCCCTGACCACTTTACAAACTCTGGTTCTGCCACATCTTGTTTTTTTTTTTTACTTCATATCTTTATTAATCCATTTTTCAATATACATCTATACAATCACATACCACTTCCCACCCTCCTCTGGAGCATACAAAAACAATAATCATAATATATAATTAAAACCATTGTGGTTCCCCATTCCTTATAATTGGACTATTCCTTCCATCAATCGTTCCCTTATCTTCCCTCCAGCTATGCTTCCCTCCCCTGTCAAGCACATTTATCCCACATTCACATCCATCTACTTTCTTTCCTCTATCATCCCCGCTTAACCCTTGTTTCCTTAAATCTCTCTTCATCTCTTCCCCCACTATTCATTATATTTGGATATTACTTTTTTCCTACCACTGTCTCCAGATTTTTTCAATTTTTTTAAGAGCACCTTGTCTGATATACGTAAGGCCCCTTTCACACTAGCGGACCGTATGTCCGCTTTTTCATCCATCCGTTTACGGATGAAAAAGGGACATACATTGGTCCCTATGTGATCGCGGGTGTCAGCGGATGAACAACCGCTGACAACCGATCTCCTCCGTGTCCACAATCCCCCGATTCTGCAGACGGAGGAAAATCCTATTTTTCTATCCATCTGCAGAGCGGATCGGATGAATACGGACAGGCGGTCCGTGTTCATCCGATCCCCCCATAGGGGAGAGCGGAGATCTGACAGGGCGGCCCCTGCACAGTGTGCGGGACCGCCCTGTCATCCGCCGGCTCAGCAGGGATCAACGGAGCGATCCCTGCTGAGCAAGCGGAGGTTCATGGGGTGGCTCCTCACGGATCCGTCCCGTGTGAAAGGGGCCTAACTCTTTCCTTCAGTATTGTTGTATTCATTCCTCTATCATCCCCGCTTAACCCTTGTTTCCTTAAATCTCTCTTCATCTCTTCCCCCACTATTCATTATATTTGGATATTACTTTTTTCCTACCACTGTCTCCAGATTTTTTCAATTTTTTTAAGAGCACCTTGTCTGATATACATAAGGCCCCTTTCACACTAGCGGACCGTATGTCCGCTTTTTCATCCATCCGTTTACGGATGAAAAAGGGACATACATTGGTCCCTATGAGATCGCGGGTGTCAGCGGATGAACAACCGCTGACAACCGATCTCCTCCGTGTCTGCAATCCCCCGATTCTGCAGACGGAGGAAAATCCTATTTTTCTATCCATCTGCAGAGCGGATCGGATGAACACGGACAGGCGGTCCGTGTTCATCCGATCCCCCCATAGGGGAGAGCGGAGATCTGACAGGGCGGCCCCTGCACAGTGTGCGGGACCGCCCTGTCATCCGCCGGCTCAGCAGGGATCAACGGAGCGATCCCTGCTGAGCAAGCGGAGGTTCATGGGGCGGATCCTCACAGATCCGTCCCGTGTGAAAGGGGCCTAACTCTTTCCTTCAGTATTGTTGTATTCATACTTTGTTTCCATTCTTTCTGGTTGGTGGAAGAGCTGTTTGCCATCTCTGTGATCAGCCTCCTTGCCTGAAATAGGCATCTCAAAATTGCAAGCTGGTTATTACCAATTTTTTCCTCTCCCTCTACACAACCCAGAACACATTGCATTGGTTCCAGTTCCATATTAACTTCAAAAATCTGGTCAATGATTCCCACTACCTCCCTCCAATACCAAAACAATTTCGGACATCTCCAAAACATGTGAATCATATCTCCTTCGTTTCTTCCGCATCTGGGGCAGCTGGCATCCAGTCTGCGACCAAACCGGAAAAGCTTGTATGGGGGTATAATATGCTCTGTTTAATAAAAACAGGTGAGACATCTTCTGGGAGGGGGATAATAAAACCAATGGGGCAAGTTCCAGGATTCTGTCCCACTGTATCACAGTTATGTTACCAACATCTCTTTCCCACTTCTGCTTGTGTATCGGGCCTTGTGTTCCTCTCAGGCTCCCCTTGTATATACTAGGGTAAACTTTGGATATTAGCCCCTTTGATGTTCTTGTATTGATAATTTCCTGGAGCAATGGGATCTTACTCCAATCCATTACCGTTCCTTTATACTGTTCTGCAAGAGCATGCCTAATCTGCAAATATCTGAAAAAGGATTTATTTGGTAATGAATATTGTTCTTAGTGCCTGGAAAGTTTTTAATATGCCATCTTGGTACAGCTGGATAATGTTCTTTATTCCTTGTCTCTCCCATTCCCTGATTGTCCCCATTTTCTGCATTTCCCCCAAGTTGTTATTTTCCCACAAAGGTGTATACTCTGTTAGCCCATTGTATCCCAATGTTGCCTTTACTACCTTCCATACTCTCATCATAAGGTCTAAAGTGGGTAATTTCCGAGGGTTCTGCCACATCTTGAGTATGCAATCCAGTTTTGGTCATCTGTTTTCCGGAAGGATGTCCTTGAACTTGGGAGAGTCAAGGCAACAAAGCTAATAAGGAGACTGGAGGACTATAAAGATAAAAGTGTAATTCCAGTCCAATTCTAAGGCTAAATCTACTCCCACCCCATTCTAAGACTATTCTATCTACTGCGTAAAAGAAAACATATGTATACTTACCTATTCTGAAGCTGCTCTGGTCCGATCACATGACCAATGGCAGCTTCAGTGTAAGGGTGGGACAACTGACAATGGCTGCCCCATAGTAAGCCCATGGATGATGTCACTGCCTTGTTTCTGCAGCCTTTGTTGCTGCCTCTCCTCAACACTGAGGTTTACACTCTGGAGAGGCTGAACCAGGACGGCAAGGTAGGAAATCTTCATTTCTTCTTGTATAAAAAACAGGAGTGTCCCAGAGTGATAGCAAAAAAGGAATGCTAGGCAATGGTAGACCTCTCAGTTTTATTTGCTGTACAGGAGGCTGTCATAGAGGGGTTGGGTGCAGAGCAGATCCATAGCAGAAGCGGATGATGAGTACCAGGAAATCCCATTTTCTGTATCATTCATTGACAGAAGCAACATTCATGTGACATCCCAAGCAATTCAAAACAGAGGGACAGGCAAGCCCAAAACAATAACAGACAAAAAAAATCACCTGCAACACCACAAAGCCAAAATTGGAATCTCCAAAAGCTGCCACATTAACCTTGTAAAACTTGTTTATTAGACACTAGGAAAAAAGTCAGAGATGCAATAGTGCTGACGTTGCATCTGTGACTTGTACCCGGGTGTCTAATAAAGAGGATTTACAAGCCCAAGGACGAGTGCCAGTAATTACCTTTACGTTTCCACCTTTGCAGGAAAATTTTAGAAACCCCCAATGTTTGTATGTGTTCTCATTCACACAGCATACCTAAAAATATATTTTTTTGAAATATTTTTTTTTTACCTTTTTAGACGTTTCTGTGGAGCAGGATTACACATAGGACACTATAAGTAAGCGTCTATTGTCTTGAATAAATGGCAATTTGCAGATAAGGACAGTTTAAAAAAAAAAAAAAAAGTGTATTAACATACAATGCAGAACCCAAGGCCTGAGATCTTCATTCCTTTGTTGGGACAGACATTCGAGTTTACTGATAATGAAATTGCCGGCACAGTACAGGCGCAGTTAATTATGTTAGCATAGCTTCTCACAACTCCCTTCTTAACAGTACATAGGAAAAGTTATGCTATGCAAAAAAAAAAATGTAACAAATATAAGTGTAGCGGGGTGTCGTTTTACCCGCAGGACTACATTTCCCGGGATGCTTTGTGGCACCCAGGGTGCCATTCCCCACGCAAGGACTGCTGGGGTGGACTTTAAAAGAGAAGGGCGGGGCTCGGGTCTTTCTCTTGGAATGCCGTCCTCCTTGCAAGAGGATCTCCTGCACTCACCTGCTGCGCGGGCTAGGCATGAAGCCTGGGTCTCGCGTTCCTGTTCCAGAGAGCTGCCGTTCCGCTGGGGAGTCTGCAGAGCATCCGATCCACCTGAGGTGCCATCATCGTCTGAAGGACCAAAGACTCGGTGTATCACAGACCACTGTGACGCCACTCACAGTAGCGGAGGAACCGGACAGGAGTCGGTCCGGTTAGGGTGAGAGAGCGCCTGCTCGGAACCTTAAATCAATAACTTTACCTAGGCCTTCTATTGAACATAGTTATACTTTGGAGAGACTGTTGTCCTGAACTGAGTTTGCCAGTCTCTCCAGTTTGCCAAGTCAGCGGTTATTCACAAACCCCCTTATTGGATTACAATTTGTTTCTCTATGTGCACCACCGACAGTTGCTAGCGAAGATTCTTCACCGAACTATACCCACAGTTATAGTCAGGCCTGACTGGGTAGTTAGGACATTGCTGGGCGCCATTTCTTTGCTCACGAGGGAGGATAGCTGCAGCGGGGTTAATACCATTTTTATTGCCTAACTGAATGTCATATGCATATAGTGTGTACATCTTTATTGCAGGGATCTGCATAAGATATTGTACTCAAATTACTCTCTTATATTGTTGCTTACAGTGAACCGTTATAGTTAAGAAACTTGGTTGTGAGTGTCCATTATTGTGCTGGTATACAAAGGGGGTTGTACAGTGTAATATATATGTATAGAGATAGTACAGTTATACCATTACTTTCCCTCTTTCTAACTGTGTCACGAGAGAAGTCAGAGCCGATTGTCAGGGGTTGGTAGCGGTGCATTACAGGGGCCCAAGCAAACAAGCAGCCCTCTTAAGCTGAGGGTATCGCTACATGTGGGGGCTCGGTCCGTGACCCGTGTATATTGCATGCTGCGATCAAGGCGGCCTGAAATACCAGCATTGACTCGCAGGCAGTAATAGAATGGTGCGCAGAGGAGGGCGTAGATCCACTCCAGGCGGTGGCTATTGAGCTCCCGGGAGAGATCCGGGAGAAAGAAGAGATAAAGCAATGGATAATGTTAATATCTCCAAAATGGAAAGCATGGCCGGTAGATGTGAAGTCAAATGCCTCGGGGACATATGCGCTAATAGAGTGGACAAGAGGAGTCCCAGAGGAGTTTAAAGGGCAAAGTATAAAAGACATAAATGACAGAACGTATCGCTTGGTGCATACTGGGGCTGTGAAGAAAGAGTCCCCAGGGACCTCTCCACAGTTATCTCCGTCACTCCTCTCCAAAATGGGAGGCAGTAGCGAAATTAAATTACCAAAGTCACCCCTGACCGCTATAGGTCCTGAACTGTTGACTGCTTTGGGGGACTTTGTTGTTAAATACCAAAAAAACAACACAGTGCATGTGGAAGCTGGGTACCGGAAACTCCGGGTGTTTTCAGGAACACAACCTGTGCCACCCGGGGAGGAAGATTTCGATACTTGGATCGAGCAGGCAATGCAGGCAGAAAAAGGTTGGGAAGTTCCAGAAGCGCAGAAGAAGCAGCGCATCAGTGAGAGCTTGAAAGGCCCTGCTGCTGAGGCGGTGAAAAATCTTAGGTGCAGCAATACTGTGTGTACAGCAATAGATTATTTATCTATGTTGCAGGAAGAGTTTGGCCAGCTGGAGAAAGTGTCAGACTTGATGTATAAATTTGAACATACCTTCCAACAGCCAAAGGAAAAGTTGTCCGAGTATGTCCGGAGACTGAATAGAATGCTGTGCCAGATTGTACTGAGAAAAGGAATGCAGCCACAGGTCATAGATGCTACCAGGATGAAACAGATCCTTAGGGGAGCCTTAAGGTCGGATCCAGTTTGGCTCCACCTGAAGACCTCTGACAGAGTCATGGCCCTGAACTACACAGACCTTGTGCAGATCATAAGGGACGAAGAGGCTTTGATGAAGAGGGGTCTGAGAAAACCACCCCACCTGTTTCGGTAGGAGTCAGAACGACAGTAGTCACAGAACGTGACCCAGAAGTAGAAACTTTGAAGTCTCAAATGGCCCAAGTACTGGACTTATTGACCTCTTTATTGGCCAAGAACTCTGGAGTCAAGGAGAAAGAAGAGATCCGGAAGGAACCGGACCGGAATGTCCCTATTCCAGCATCCCCAAAGATCAGAAAGGAGATCATTTGCTTCAATTGTGGAGGAGTTGGTCACCCTGAGAGAGTGTGTACCAGCCCAAGGAAGAACCAAGGCACTCAATACCAGCCGGCGGAAAACTTCAGAGGGCCCTGGTGAAGGAGTCAGCCGGGCGCCCGCTACCTACAGGAAGCTCCAAGAAGGTTCAGAGACAAGCAGAGGAAAAAAAGAAGGGCAACAATGCCCCTCCTAAAAACTTTCATACTGTCTGTCAGGAGTTGCAATTTGACAACCAGAAAAAGGTCAATGCATACCAGGTTCAAAAAGGGTTGAGATCCAGGGAGAAATGGAAAAAGAAAAAAAAAACGTTGGAAAAGTCAAAAAATCCAAAGGAGAAAATACCTCCAAAGAAGTTCCCGGATAAATTAGTTGGACCCTCCCCTCTAGTTTCCGTTCAAGTGGAGGGAGTCTACGCAAAGGCACTCTTAGACACAGGAGCCCAAGTGACTCTCTTATACCGAGACTTTTATCAGAAGCATTTAAGTCACGTACCTTTGCAGAAGCTGGAGGACCTGAAGATAGGGGGGATTGGCACTCGCAGCTTCCCCTACGATGGCTATGTTTCGATCAGGCTGGCCTTTGACCCCTCGGTGACCGGGAAGGCCGAAGCTTTTGACACTTTGGCGGTGGTTTGCCCTCGCCCACCAGGAACCAACACGATGTCCATGTTGATAGGCACCAACACTGACTTGTTCCAGAGACTGCTGACCTCGTTGGTGCAAGAACGGGGTTCTCTCAGACAGAAGATTCACCCCATGCTGCAACAGGTCTACCAGAAGATGATCCTGGAGCAGAAGGCCCCGGAAGAGGGGGTGGGAAGAGTCTGGAGACTGTCTGGAAGAGAGAAGATACTACAGCCTGGTGAGGTGACCTGTCTTCAGGCTACAGTAAAACTCTCCTGGGAGCAGCCAGGTCCCTTTGTGGTCGTGGAACCAGACCCCTCCAATACTCACCAAGGATTGGAAGTACTCCCTGAAGTGGTCCCGTTGAGGGCAATGAAGAAAGCAAAGGGACAGATTCCAGTAAGTGTCAGAAATGTCACAAATTCTCCTGTGAAGATCCCAGCCCGGGTGCTGTTGGGCAAGGTAAACCCTGCCACCCCAGTGACCCTGTCTGAATTGAAGTCAAAAGATGAAGAAGCCACCCTGGAAGAGCTTTGCCTTGAAGATACAGCCTTGCCACAGAAATGGAAGGAGAGAGCCAAGGCTCAGCTGACTCGGTGGAGGAGAATATTCTCTCAAGATGAGTTTGATGTGGGGTGTGCGAGGAGTGCCACCCATAAAATCCATCTTCAAGAAGACAAGCCCTTCCGGGAGAGGGTTAGAAGAGTTCCACTGGCTGATCTGGAAGATTTGCGGGAGCAGTTGGCAGAGCTAAGGAGGACAGGGTTTATTAAAGAGTCCAGGAGTCCCTATGCCTCCCCCATTGTGGTGGTAAGGAAAAAAATGGGTCGCTGAGACTCTGCATAGACTATAGGACTCTTAACCGGAGGACCATTCCTGACCAGTATACTACCCCCAGGATAGAAGATGCTTTGCAGAGTCTGTCTGGGGCCAAGTGGTTCAGTGTCAAGGACCTGAAGAGTGGGTATTATAAAATCCCCATGCACCCTGAAGATAAGGAGAAGACGGCCTTCATCACCCCAGTGGGGTTCTATGAGTTTAATAGGATGCCCCAAGGTCTGTCAGGAGCCCCTGCTACCTTCCAGAGGTTAATGGAGAAGACCGTTGGGGACATGAATCTGATTAAAGTCCTGGTGTATCTAGACGACATCATTGTCTTTGGGAAGACTCTGGAAGAGCATGAAGAAAGATTGGAGAAGGTCCTGAAATGACTCAGTGAGGAGGGACTGAAACTTTCCAGAGAAAAATGCCAGTTCTATCAATCCTCGGTCCACTATCTGGGGCACATAGTATCTGCTGAAGGAGTGTCTACAGACCCTGATAAACTGGAGGCAGTCGCCTCCTGGCCCCGACCAACTACAGTGACTGAACTCAGGTCCTTCTTAGGTTTCTGTTCCTACTACCATAGATTTGTGGAAGGATTTGCAAAAATTGCCAGACCCCTAAATGAGCTACTGAAGACGGAAGGAGAAGAGAATGATACTGGTCCCAGGAAGTCTGGAGAGTCTGTGGAAGACCAGTGGACAGGGGAGTGTGAAGAAGCCTTCCAGATGTTAAAGAAGAGTCTTACCACTGCACCAGTCCTGGCCTATGCTGATCCAAAGAAGCCTTATGAACTGCATGCGGATGCCAGCCATGATGGCCTAGGAGGGGTGCTATATCAAGAATATGAGGGGCAGTTGTGCCCAGTTGCCTATGATAGCAGAAGTTTGGCACCCACTGAAAAGAACTACCCCACCCACAAGTTGGAGTTCCTGGCCCTAAAGTGGGCAGTCGTGGATAAACTCAGAGATTACCTGTATGGAGCTGACTTTACAGTAAGGACTGACAATAATCCACTCACCTATCTCCTCACTACGGCCAAGCTGGATGCCACTGGTCACCGTTGGTTGGCCGCCCTAGCCGGGTTCAACTTCAGCCTGAAGTATAGGCCGGGAGCAGGAAACCGTGATGCGGGCGCACTGTCCAGAAGAGGCCATACACCCACCCACCGTCCAGAAGATTGGACCCAGGTAACCCCAGATGTGGTATGGGCCCTGTGTCAAGGAGTACAACTTCAAGCTAGTGGTGGGTCAAGGGCTGAAGAGATCTGTGTTTCTGCCGTGGGGGTGCCTAAGTGTTACTGCAATGTGACCCAAGTGGGAGAGGATGACCTACCCAAATTGTCCAAGAAGGACTTGAGGAAAGACCAGCTGGAAGACCCTTGGGGAAGATTAGCTCTGGAGACCTTGGAAGACCAGGATCCAAAAAGACTTCTGAAGAACCCCTCAAAGGTGGCCCGGTTGGTCCACAAGGAATGGGACAAGTTGCAGGTTCATCAAGGGGTGGTCTACCGAAGGAGCCCCTCTGATGATCTGGAAGATAAGTGGCAGCTATTTCTGCCGGAAAAGTACAGAAGAACCGTCTTAGCTGCCTTACATGATGATCATGGCCACTTGGGGGCTGAACGAACATTCCAACTTGTAAGGGATAGGTTCTATTGGCCTTGTATGCTGAAGTGGAAGAATACTGCCACTCCTGTGCACGCTGTATCCAGAGGAAGACATTGCCACGTCAAGCTGCCCCAATGGGCCATCTGCAGAGTCAAGGACCCTTGGACTTGGTGTGCATTGGCTTTCTCTGTCTTGAACCTGACTTAAGTGGACAAGGAAATGTTCTGGTGATAACCGACCATTTCACCCGTTATGCCCAAGCTTTTCCAGCCAAAGACCAGAAGGCCTCCACTGTAGCTAAAATCTTAGTAGAGAAATACTTTGTGCACTACGGACTGCCACAACGCTTGCACTCTGACCAAGGGAGAGACTTTGAGAGTCGATTGATCAAGAAACTGTTAGACTCTTTGGGTATCAAGAAAACCCGCACCTACCCTTATCACCCTCAGGGTGACGCTCAGCCGGAGCAGTTCAACAGGACTCTATTAAATATGTTGGGGACTCTGAGTAGTGAGCAGAAGCAGCACTGGAGCAAGCATATAGCGGCCATCGTGCACGCCTACAATAGTACCACTAGCGATGCCACAGGGTACTCTCCATATCGCCTTATGTTTGGCAGGGAAGCAAGACTGCCTGTGGATCTGGCATTCGGCATATCCACGGATCGCACTTCAGCCACCTCACACAAGGGCTACGTTGACAGACTGAGGAGGAGTTTGAAGTTGGCTTTTGAACAGGCTCAAGTGGCCTCAGAACAAAGAGGAGCCCGGAACAAGAGGAACTTTGACCTCAAGGTTCGAATCCAGGACCTCCAGCCAGGGGACCGAGTGCTGCTGCGCAACCTAGGAGTTCCAGGGAAGCATAAGTTAGCAGACAGATGGAGACCTGAACCTTATGTGATCTGTAAGAAGTTACCAGATTGCTGGTGTATCAACTAAAACCAGAAGGGAAGGTAGGACCACTGAAGACATGGCACAGAAACCATTTACTCCCACTTTCGGAAGCGGTCCGGATACCTTCTGTAGAAGATTCCCCTGAACCATCCTCAAGTTTGGAGACACCTAGGCCAAACACTCGGTCTCAGGTCTCTCTGTCTAGAGAAGCGGATGCCTCGGATCAGAGTTTGGAAGAAGAGCTTGGATGATTGTGGCCTTCTCAGACCCCAGAACCTATGTCTATAGATCTTCCACCATCTGAGGGCACTGTGGACAGTACATTGAACGTGGAAGCCACTGAGTTTGTTCCGTCTAGTCCTCTGGTTGAAGAGTGGGAAGATGCCACATGGTCACCTTCTGCTGATCATCAAGATTACTCCTCACATCTGCCTATACCTGACTTGGATGTACCAGAAGTATTGGAGCCCAGTGTACCCACTTTAGAGGAAGACACAGTGAGGGATGTTACAGTCACCCCAAGAGAACAAAGGGCCAAAAGAGTTATTCGTCCTCCTCGGAAGTTAACCTACACCCAGATGGGGGAAAGTTCTGAGGATACAGTAACCACTGCTAGAAGGACTTTGCCAACACCTGATCCTTCTGCTGTGCATTTGGTGGAAGGCAACCCCAGCTCTCTCTCTGGCACAGTTAGACAGGTCAACCCCTTTGATGTAACCAGTGGGCAGGACAAACTCCCTTCCCCATTCTGGTGGGAGTTTCCTCTGCCAACTTCTCTAGCTGTCCTTAATGAGTTTGTGTTTTCCTACTGTTGATACTGTCTTTGAGGGACCAAAGATTTCAAGTGGGGGGAGTGTGTAGCGGGGTGTCGTTTTACCCACAGGACTACATTTTCCGGGATGCTTTGCAGCACCCAGGATGCCATTCCCCGCGCAAGGACTGCTGGGGTGGACTTTAAAAGAGAAGGGCGGGGCTCGGGTCTTTCTCTTGGAACGCCGTCCTCCTTGCAAGAGGATCTCCTGCACTCACCTGCTGCGCGGGCTAGGCCTGAAGCCTGGGTCTCGCGTTCCTGTTCCAGAGAGCTGCCGTTCCGCTGGGGAGTCTGCAGAGCATCCGATCCACCTGAGGTGCCATCATCGTCTGAAGGACCAAAGACTCGGTGTATCGCGGACCACTGTGACGCCACTCACAGTAGCGGAGGAACCGGACAGGAGTCGGTCCGGTTAGGGTGAGGGAGCGCCTGCTCGGAACCTTAAATCAATAACTTTACCGAGGCCTTCTATTGAACATAGTTATACTTTGGAGAGACTGTTGTCCTGAACTGAGTTTGCCAGTCTCTCCAGTTTGCCAAGTCAGCGGTTATTCACAAACCCCCTTATTGGATTACAATTTGTTTCTCTATGTGCACCACCGACAGTTGCTAGCGAAGATTCTTCACCGAACTATACCCACAGTTATAGTCAGGCCTGACTGGGTAGTTAGGACATTGCTGGGCGCCATTTTTTTGCTCACGAGGGAGGATAGCTGCAGCGGGGTTAATACCATTTTTATTGCCTAACTGAATGTCATATGCATATAGTGTGTACATCTTTATTGCAGGGATCTACATAAGATATTGTACTCAAATTACTCTCTTATATTGTTGCTTACAGTAAACCGTTATGGTTAAGAAACTTGGTTTTGAGTGTCAATTATTGTGTTGGTATACAAAGGGGGTTGTACTGTGTAATATATATATGTATAGAGATAGTACAGTTATACCACTACTTTCCCTCTTTCTAACTGTGTCACGAGAGAAGTCAGAGCCGATTGTCAGGGGTTGGTAGCGGTGCATTACAGGGGCCCAAACAAACAAGCAGCCCTCTTAAGCTGAGGGTATTGCTACATAAAGTAGTTGTTATCCTAATCTGTCTGCAAAATTAGAAACACACTTTAAGACACAGAATAGCTGGCAACACTGTGAATTGCGGTAAACAAAGTTTTATTGATAAGCCAAGCAAAAAGGGGATAAAATGCAGCAGGAAAATGTTGATGCATTTCAGCCTTTACGGGCCTTAAAGCAGAGATCCACCCAAAAAAAAAAAAATTACACTAAAATTCCTAAAACAAAGAGAAAAAAATGAATAGAAAAAAATAAATACATTTATACTCACCCGAAATGCCCATTGCTATGCGGAAGTCCCCTAATCTGCCTCTTCCTTTGCCTCGGATTATGTCCTTCCGCTTCCTCTTCTTGTGAATGGGGCGCGCTGCCTTCTGGGAACTGTGTGTATCCCAGGAGGCAAGCCGCCCATTCACAAAGCGCCGTACGAGTGGCGCATGCACAGTAGGAAACGGGCAGTGAAGCCGTAAGGCTTCACTGCCTGTTTCCCTTAGTCAGGATGGAGGCGGGACCTGCCAGCAACGATCGATCGCTGTCGGGGGACCGACATCGCGGGCGAGTAGGACAGGTAAGTGTCCTTATTAAAATTCAGCAGCTACACTGTTAGTAACTGCTGACTTTAAAAAAAAAAAAAAAAAATCGCGGGTGGAATCCCGCTTTAAGCTGACCATACATGGATAAAAAATTGTTCGAAAAGAATGGTGGGATTTCTAACGATCTGTCAAATATGCATAGGATAAGGCCATGGTTGTTTCGATAATTGTCAACATATTATCGATTGCTAGAAAAATAAACGTACATTTTTCTTCAATCAATTACACGATCCAGGGATACATTTTAACATGCGCGGTAGATTTTTTCTGTTTTCTCGATTCCGCTACTAATGTTTAGAAAACCGGTAGTTTAGGCTCAAAAAATCCAACATGACAGTTCGTTTATTTGCCATAAAACTTTGTATTTTCATAATTGAAATGAGCTCAATAACATTTCGAAAGCCTAACAATCGAGCGTATCGGACTCTTTTTAAAAAACGATTTTCTAGTCATGCATGGCCAGCTTTAGTCATAACAACCTATTTCACCTCGTTATCAACTTTTTTTGAAATCCGGGTTGGAAATTGGCTTGCAGAGGCTGAGAGCAGGGCACCGGTGTGGAAATTTTCCATATTAACCTCTTGTCGACCCGCTCATGCTGACATAAGTCACGCTGGGTACGTCGGCTCCTTTAAAAACACACAAATCCTCGTTTTGACAGGAGAGAAGAGACAGATCTGCTGTTTGTAGTAATTACAAACAGGGATATGTCTCCTCCCCCAGTCAGTCTAATCCCCCACTGTAAGAAACACTCACGAGGGAACACGTTTAACCCCTTGATCGCCCCCTAGTGTTAACCCCTTCCCTGCCAGTTACATTCACTCAGTAATCAGTGCATTTATATAGCACTGATCGCTATATAAATGTCAATGGTTCCAGAAAGGTGTCAAAAGTGTCCGATCTGTCCGCCGCAATACCGCTAAAAATCGCAGGTCACCTCCATTACTAGTAAAAAAAACTGTAAAAAAAATAAAAATGCCATAAATATATCCCCCATTTTGTAGACGCTATAACTTTTGCGCAAACCAATCAATATACGCTTATTGCAATTTTTCTTTTTACCAGAAATATGTAGAAGAATACATATTGGCCTAAACTGATGAAGAAATTCGTTTTTTTACGTTATTGTTTTTTTGTTTATAGTGCAAAAAATAAAAACCGCAGAGGTGATAAAATACCACCAAAAGAAAGCTCTATTTGTGGGAAAAAATGGACTTAAAATTTTGTTTGGGTACAACATCGCAGGACTGCGCAATTGTCAGTTAAAGCGACGCAGTACCATATCGCAAAAAATTGCCTGGTCATTAAGCAGGAAAATCTTCCGGGGCTGAAGTGGTTAAAGTCATTTTTTTTTTAAAATAACAAACATGTCATACTTACCCGCTCTGTGCAGTTGGTTTTGCACAGAGGAGCCCAGATCCTCCTCTTCTCTGGCCCCTCCCCTGCCGAGTGCCCCCACAGAAAGCAGCTTGCTATGGTGGCACCTGAGCCAAGTCGGTGCTTTGTGTGTCCATTCAGATGGGGAGGCTGTGGCTTGGCCCCACCCCTCTTTAGCTCACTGACTATGACAGCAGCGGATTTAATGGCGCTTGCTGCTGTCTCAGTCAATAAGTAGGGAGAGTCCAGGACAGCCGAAGCTCTTGTGCAACATTGCTCCATCGAGATGGGGCTCAGGTAAGTATAAGGCTCCATTCACACCAATGCGTTTTTTTCTTGTTGCAGAAACACAGGACATTATTTTTAACATGGGCAGTTGTCAGAGGTCTGACAAAAGAAGCTGTGCATGCTCCGAAGCACATTACCGCCCACCACCTTCACCTGATGTCCCATTGGTCGCGTGCGTTCCAGCTTGGTTCAAGAACACAGGCCGCCTCATCGCATCTTCACCTCCTTGCCAATCCACGTCACCAGGGATTCTGACAGCTGCAGGATGGCTCTCCCCCGCAGACAGACAAGTATTACAGTGATCCACATGAGGACTAATTCTTATATGCCTGTGACTTCTTACTACTGTATCTTGTAGGTGTTTTTAATCCCATTGTGCCTGTAATTAATCTTTTAACCACTGCACTGATGTGCCTTTCTCTTACCTTTATGACCCTTCAGAGCTGCTTCTTCTCTACAAAGTTCTGCTTTCAGTGCCATCTCTCCACTGCTACTAAGGACCTGATACCCAGCCTCACCAGAGTGCCCTCATCTCTCCCTCTTTTCTGCATAGGTGTGAATTAAACCTAAGGGGCTTCTGCACAGAGGTTTTTCATCCTAATGCATAGAATGCATTAAGATAAAAAACCTTCTGCCTTTAAGGTGAGCTGACTGGGTGGCAACGCTATCTGTTGTTTCCTGTTTAAGACACAGAAGCCTGGAAGGCAAAGGGCTAAAGATGTACCTGCTGCCCTGATAGAATTGACACGTGGGATATAGGAGGATCTTCCCCTTAGACTTATGGGCCTGAACACAGGTCAGCAAATCTGCAATGGGTCTATGTCAGGCAGACTTATGCACATTTAAAAGCAAAACAAACACTTCCAGAATTCTCCTGATGAAGTCACCTTGACAACAAAGCACATAGGGCAGAGTCCTTTATGTCATTGTGCTACCACTTGTTGGTCTATGAGACAATACAAAGGAGGTTCTGTATGCTGCTTGCTTTTAAAACTACATTTATGTGATTTACATATGTTATTCAAAAATAATTTTACAGTATTTCACTATTGGAAGTATTTTTTTTATTTTTGTATGTTCTAAATTATGTCTGGCCGTACAGATTCCTATGACTATCATTGATGACGCTTCTCCATTTTCTGCTCTACCTAGAAAAATACTGTTCTATATCTACCCTTTATATAGAGATCATATGATTATTTTGAGCTGCTTTCCAATTAAGTGTGGGGGGTAGAGGAACATTATGACCAAAGCAATTGAAATGCATTGGGGCTTATTCCGAAAGGCTTCACTATTTGAAAAATGTTATTATAAACTATTATTTAAAGTGGCTGCCTAATATATATATATATATATATATATATATATATACATACATATATGGGGTTTTAACATGCAGCAAGCACACTGGAATTGTTTTTAGGTCCTGTGTACATTTTAGGATGTTTTTGTATCAATGAAGGGGAGAACAAATAGAATGCGCTGTGACAAATGTAATTTACAGTCATATGAAGCTTTTAGGATAGGATTAACCACTTGCCAACCAGGCCAATTCTGACACTTCTCTCTCCTACATATAAAAAATCTACATTTTTGTGCTACAAAAATACTTATGTAGCGGAGCCTCACTCTCCCTCTCGGTTTTCTCGTTTGAGTGGCTTGTGTCTAGGGGTACCTGAGAGACGAGAGTACAGGAACACTACGCCAAGCTCTCCCCTCGTATGTGTATGAGGGTTGAGCAAAGTCACTTGAATTACCTCCGGGTCTGTTCACTGCATACGAAGCCTCTCCTTGTACCGTGGAGATGTGTCTGCCAATAATAGAGCCCCACACCAATCAAAAGTCCAACACTCCTTTATTTCTCTGCTTTCAGGGTGAACACAATTAGTTGAACTTTTAGTAACAGACAGACAGGGGTGTGGGTACGAGTAGGCCCAGGCACAAATGAACTCTCCTATTCCTTTGCTAGCGAATAGGCCTGGCGCACGGTCTCTGCCACCGACCGTGAGTTTTGGTCGCTGTCACCGACCGGATGAACTGTCGAGGCCCCTGCCACAGGCCTAATAGCAGGTCCCTGCCACTAACCTGAGTTGAATAGTTGGACCGCTGCCACCGGTCATAGAACATGAACCACCTTCCTCTATTAACTTGGCCCCTGTTCGGGAAAGATATCCCTCCGGGCGGTCTCCAGAGGTTCACCAGGCACTGGCAATATGCTGCACCAGATCTTCGGATGAATCCCTCCTCCGGTCCCTTACGCCTCTGGATTCGGGTGCCCAACTCCCGGGGCACCCTAGGACAATCCCTCCCTCGCGGGACCCAGCAGAAGGTACTGGGCCCCAGGCCTCCGGCTGAGTACCTCACCCCAGACTGAAGGTGTCTGGGATGGAACACGAACTCCAAGTGTCCAGGCCTAGGCCGCCTGGACACCGACCGCGAACAGCAGCCCTCAGGCTGAAGGTGCCTGGGACTCGAACCTCGTGGCGAAGCTGTCTGCCCCCTTTATACCCTCTCCCAGCAAGCACAGCGGGTTCCCCGCCCCGCCGTACAACTGCCGCGAGAGGTCACAAAGGGTACGGCACTACAGTGATGGTTCAACCCCGGCCCAAAGTGACAGCGCCACCTGCTGGGCGGCAGGGAACTAGACATCACTGATGTCTTCACCAGATTTAAAAGTACATACCCGCTACACTTAGAACCCCCAAGCATATATATATATTTATATTTATTTAGCAGAGGCCATAGAGAACAAAAATATGGGTTTTGCAACTTATTATGCCACACAGTATTTGAGCAGTGGTTTTGTCACTCAATTTTTTGGGGAAAAAATACACTTTAATGAATTTTATTGCACACAAACACAATATAATACCCAATTTTCGTAAAATATAAAAGATGATATTACACCAAGTAAATAGAGACCTAACCTGTCATACTTTAAAATTGAGTAGGTTCGTGGAATGGCGCCAAACTACGCTACTTAAAATTCTCCAAAGGCAACGCTTGATTTTTTTTTACAGGTTGCCAGTTTATCATTTCAGAGGGGGTCTGGCACTAGAATTATTACTTTTGCTCTGACGTTCGCGACGATACCTCACGTGTGTGGTGCGATCATCGTTTACATATACTATATTACCAAAAGTATTGGGACACCTGTCTTTACACACACATGAACTTTAATGGCATCCCAGTCTTAGTCCATAGCAGCGCATTTGTGAGGTCAGGCACTGATGTGGATGAAAAGGCCTCGTTCGCAGTCTCTGCTCTAATTCATCCCAAATGTGTTCTATCGGGTTGAGGTGCAGGCCAGTCAAGTTCCTCCACCTCAAACTCGCTCATTCATCCAGCCTGACCTCACAAATGCGCTTCTGGAAGAATGGTCAAACATTTCCATAGACACACTTCTAAACCTTGTGGACAGCCTTCCCAGAAGAGTTATAGCTGCAAAGGGTGGGCCAACTCAATATTGAACCCTATGGACTAAGACTGGGATGCCATTAAAGTTCATGTGCGTGTAAAGGCAGGTGTCCCAAAAATTTTGGTAATATAGTGTATGTGTGCGGGACTTATGTATGCATTTGTGCATAAGCACAGATGGGGTGCTTTAAGTTTTATATTATTATTATTTACTTTCTCTAAAACTATTTACACTGTCACTTTAATTTTTATTTTTTTGTATTACCTTTATTGTCATTACAAGGGATGAATAAAATCCCTTATAACAGCATAGGCCGTGACAGGTCCTTTATTTAGACCCCAAATCGCTCCTCTGGCTTCTGGTACAGCCGATCAGACACAGATCGGTCTGATCGACTGCTTTCCTGGCCGCTAACAGCCAGGTAAACAAAGAGGCAGATTTGGAAGTGAAAAAATCAACGTTTCCAGTTCCTGGGGTCACAGAGAGGGAGCAATGAAACCAGTTTCTCTCTCCCTGTCTAGTGCCACTGTCGGAGGCGGGAGGGAGCCACAAACCACCAGCCACTCTAATCACTTCTGCAGTACAGGGCATTACTGTCTGAAAATTTTAATACCTTGATGATGCCTGTAGCTGCAGGCATCATCCAAGTATAGCCATTGCCAATCAAGGACGTCATATAATGGCCTATGGTCGACAAGTGGTTAAAGTCCCATGGGGAGAACAAGTAGAATGAATTGAGCAATTGTAGGGATGAAAAGCTATTTACCTTGATGATTGTTATTCCTTTGTCACAGCAAATTCCTTCTGGTGTAAAGTTTCTTCTTACCCATGCTACTCTTTTTTCAGATATACCGTACTTGGATTAGCCATAACTTTAGCGCCACAGACAGGTTAAGTGAATAACATTGATTACATAATGTCCCTGAAGTTTATGTGTTGAAAGCAGAAAAAAAATTGAATTGGGAATATCAGTTTGTTGTGTATGGGGGCTGCATAGCAGCAGACCAATAAGGGTGCCCATGCTGATACATTTCCATAGCCAATAGCGCCTGTGCATGTCAGAATTGGACCACGGAGCAATGGAAGAAGGTGACCTGGTCTGATCAATCACGTTTTCTTTTAACCACTTCCCGCTCCGCCAACTGTGATAATAAGGCCAGAGGGGAGCTATCCAGAGTGGTTGTCTTATCACATCCTCCCAGAAGCAGGGAGCAACGCAATCTGTTCAGGCACAGCGGATCACCAATCACAGTACCGGGCCACTATGATCGCCATGACCAATCACAGTTGTAAACAAGGCTGTCATTCATGATGCCTTGCTTTTTGCTGTGTGACCTCTGTGATTGGGCACAGCAATCACATGGTACCAGTGGCCCGTAGTATGTAATAACTGTGATTATTCACAGTAGTAAACAAAGGTTTTAATGAATGAAACCTTTGAACAGTGTTACTTATAACATAATAAGCAACTGTAATAAGCAGTGTACAAAAAAAAAAAATGTAAAAAAATGTGTATATATATATATATATATACACATACATACACAGTGGGTCTGATTTCCGAAACGTTTGCGCCATGAGTATTGGCGCATCTGCGCGCGCGCAACGGCAGTTTTGGTATTTTCAAAACATTAGCGCCGGTAGCGCAGTGCTATTTCCCATTTACTATAGTGTTCTCAGCGGACGGGACGAGGCGCTCAGTGCGCCACTATAGACCTGGCGCACGGCATCTTAAAATCTAAATATAAAGAAGCTGGAAGTGCCAATATAATGGGGGTGATGTGGGGTGATGTGAGGAAGTGTAGTGACACCTGCCCAAGTAACAAACATGCCCAAAATAGAGTGAGAAAGTAACTTTTTCTAAATCAGCCCGCTGCGCCGGCAAGTACGCTTAGAGCTGCAGGAGGTTTTTTTGAGCTCAGCGCGGGAATTTTACTCGTTCAAACGCGCCGGGACACTGCGCCGGCAAAATCTTAGTAAATGTCAAGTCACGTAACTCAATTTGCATAAGTTGAACAGGCGCAGCTCTGAACTACCCAGTGCGCCAGCAAAATGACATTTCTAAAGGAAGAAAAAGGCATTTAAAAGCACCCGCGGCTATAATGAATTGTCGGCTCCCGGCAATATAGAGAAAAGCCATTGAAAGTCATTGATAAAAACAAAAAAAAAATGCGTGGGGGTTCCCCCAAATTCAATTACCAGGCCCTTCAGGTCTGGAATGGATATTAAGGGGAACTCTGACGCAAATAAAAAAAAAATGCGTGCGGTTCCCCCAAAAATCCATACCAGGCCCTTTAGATCTGGCATGGATTTTCAAGGGAACTCCACCCCAATTTTTTTTTTTTAAATGGCGTGGAGCCCCCCCAAAAATCCACACCAGACCCTTATCCGAGCACGCAACCTGGCAGGCTGCAGGAAAAGAGGGGGGGACGAGAGAGCGTGAAGATGGAAGAAGAAGACATTAAAGGAGTAGTAAAGTTATATTTTTTTTTGCGTGTAAGCAATGTGTGTTGCTTACTGTTAAAGAATATAGCATTAATTATTATTAAAAAACATTATTTTTCATAAAATTCTTACCTTGAATATCCTCCTCCTGCCTTCCTTTCTTCTTGCTGTCCTATATTTCCGGGTTTGCGGTGCGCGTTCATAACGGCCTAATGGGAACTACATTTCCCATTAGGCTTAGCGCCATCGCGCATGCGCACTGCGTTTTTTTTTTTGAACACAGAACGAGAACGAGCAAAGTTCTCGTGTACACACGCCGCCCCTATTAGATACACACCGCCCCTTCTATCTTCAGGCAGCAATGGGGGCGGAGTCCAGGCAGGGCAGTGAAGCTTAGTAAATGAAACTAAGCCAAGGGGGGCGGCGCTGCAGCGATGTAGACACGCCCACTAACCCACAGCTATTTTCTCTATCTTCAACGTAGAGAACGTCCTGACGCTCTCCTGTAGTCCAAGAGAGGGAGCGAGCACGACACTCCACACCAGGGAGAAAGGCTCCCATTATGGTGTGGAGTTCCAGACAGAAGAAGAGGAAGTGAGGATTTCTCAGAAGAAATAAAGACATTTACAAGCAAAATCGAAGGATAAGGTAAGTGAAGGAGCACTACACTAAGGTAAAGGAAGCTATTTAGGAAAAAAAAAATGTAACTTTACTACTCCTTTAATAAAGGAATTGTCAAAAACCGGCTATTGTCATTTTTTACATTTTTTACACTTTCTTTGTGAAATGGTAGGGGTACATTTGTACCCCATTACCATTTCCCACAGGGGGGGCCAGGATCTGGGGGTCCCCTTTGTTAAAGGGGGCTTCCAGATTCCGATAAGCCCCCCGTCCGCAGACCCCCACACCCACCGGGCAAGGGTTGTGGGGATGAGGCCCTTGTCCCCATCAACATGGGGACATCCTCCCCATGTTGAGGGCATGTGGCCTGGTACGGTTCAGGAGGGAGGGGGGCCGCTCTCTCGTTCCCACCTCTTTTCCTGCGGCCTGCCAGGTTCTGGTGTGGATTTTTGGGGGTACTCCACGCCATTTTTTTTAAATTTGGTAATGGAATTTGGGGGACCCCCACGCATTTTTTTTTTCAAAGACTTTCAATGACTTTTATCTGTATTGACGGGAACCAGCAATTCATTACAGCCGCAAGTACTTTTTAATGACTATTATTTTACTTTAGAAATGTCATTTTGCTCTTAAACTGTTATAAACATGGAAAACATGCGCTACTTTACAGGCATACTATAGACACCCCCCAGGTATGATATTTAGGGCCAGTTTACACCGGATGCAGTGCAGTGCGTTTTTTTGATGCATGAAAAACGCAAAGAAAGTTGATCACATTAATGCCAATGGCATAGTTCACACCACTGCAGTCCGTTCCAGTGTGTTTCAGAAATGAAAAAAAAAATGGTCATGCTGCATTTTTTAGGTACAGAACTGTACTGGACCGCAGTAAAACACATCAAAAAAGCAACGGAACGTACCAAAAACGCACTTGAATGCACCGGAACGCACCAAAGACGCACTGCAACACACTTGTCCTAAGTGAAAAAGGGGGGAAAAAACACTGGACTGCATCAAAAATGCACTGGAACGTGTTAAAAACGCGCATGCAGAAAAGCACCTGGAACGCATCCAAACTAGGGCCAGTTCACACCATAGAAACGCAATCCAGATGCGTTCCAGGTGCTTTTTTGCATGCACGTTTTTGATGCGTTCCGGTGCATTTTTGGTAAGTTTTTGATGCAGTCCAGTGCTTTTTTTTCACCCCTCTTTTTTATTAACCATAGATAAGGACAAGTGTGTTCCAGTGCGTTTTTGGTGCATTTAGGTGTGTTCCAGTGCGTTTATGATGCGTTTTGCTGCATTCCAGTACAGTCCAGTGCAGGTAAAATGCAGCATGTTCTACTTTTTTTGTGGAACTGGAACGCACTGGAACAAACACTGCCATTTAGAACCATATAACCAACTTTCCATGCATTTTTGATGCATAAAAAACGCAATAAACTGCATGTGGTGTGAAATGGCCCTTAAGCAATTTGGCATATTTAAAGGCACTTCTCCTTGTTTTGTTTTTGGTGTTGTCCAAATTGGTGACATTGATATATGTCCCTTAGGGTGGGATCTGGGCCCCCATTTTAAGGCCAATAACTAGAAGATAAGCCAGCCAAGTGGGGACTAGCAAAATTAACAAGTCAGTTCCCATAGACTGCAATGGTATTTGTTGGTGGGGGGGGGGTGTTTGTCCCATCTCTAATGTTGTAGCATGCTGGATGATGTGCTTAATTTTGGACAGGGGGGGGGGGGTTTCTGCTAGCTGCATTTGAGTTGTTCTAAACATGCCCAGGCAGTTAGATTTTTTTTGGGTGCTTTTTGTGTGTGAACAGCGCCTGGATATTTCTGGGCATGCTCAGAGAGTGTTTTTATGGGTTAGTAATTGAAGGACATCCTTAACAGGTGTAGCCACTTTGAAGTTCAGTCTCTACATTGGGTGAACTTGCATTTTGGGTGTTTCATGGACTGTGCATGTGTTTTCAATTGCCTCATTAGCTCACAAACCTATGTTATATAAAGCTTGCAGATAGCATCCTCTCCCTTGCCCTGAAAAGAGGCAAGTGTGTGTGTGTGTGGCAAAAAGTACATTTTGGTGTCCTTATCGAGTTTGTAACAAATGTATTTTATTTATGTCTTTGCAGAACAGGTGTTTGTTTTAATTTTGTGGATTGTATTTTTTTGTGTGGGGGAAATGTTCCCCTGAAATAATTTTGATGCTGTTAATGTGTGTCGTTTGTTCACTTTGATTTAATTGTCTGTGCTGCATTATTTTGCGAAAACTTTCTCAAGATGTTGTGAGTCTGTAACTGTTTCAAATTGACCCTGTTTTTTATTTTGGCTTTCCTTTTGTTTTGTTGACCAATAAAATTTGATGCAAAGTTTTGAGGTTTGTTTTGCGTTTTCTTTGCAACAAATGTGGCAGCTGATTGACATGTCAAAACAAAACAGGTGTGATTTGTCTACCCTGGTGCCTTCATGCTAGCATATGCATTTATTGTGTGCTGCCATGGATAATCGCCAGGAAATGAAAAATACAGAGCGGTAAGTATTCAATTTTCCTTTTTACTGCAGTCGTTCTCAGCCTCAGTCCTCAAGTACCCCCAACAGGACATGTTTTGTGAATTTATCTTATTGAGAATTGCTGACCAAAATAGAAAACCATTGACTGTGATTTAAAGCATATGTGCAAGATGAAGGAAAAACTGCAAACATGGCCTGTTGGGGGTACTTGAGAAGCACTGATTTAGAGCACTGCACTTAAAAATAGCTCAAGGCAATACGATTCTAATTGTGGGCATTTTGAGGGAAACAAAGTAAGTGTTAGAACCCCTGTTTTTTTTGCTTTTTTTTTAGGTTGGGCTTTGTGTCCCCTTTTAGTAAAATTGGCTTCACTTCCTGTCACACAGCTAAACAGGAAGTGAAGGTAAAACCCTACCAATGTCTTTTCTTGGGGACACACAGATCAATCTAACTAGTGTCCCCATTAAGCAAATTGCACTCTAGCACTTTGTTGGGTACACCCCAAATCATTGGGTAGTTTGGGGTTTAGTAAAGACAAATCCACTCTGCAGTAAAAGTGTAGCTGCTGAAAATCTGAGGGATCACTGGTGATTGTAACATCCAATCATGTAAAAGCAAAGATGGTGTTTTTTTTTGTTTGCTTGCATGTCCCCCTCGGATATCCAGCAAGTGCACTTGTAGTGCAAAGTAGATTTGCCTTTAGTAAATAAACCCCAAAGTCCAAAATACCTAATAATTTGGGGTATACCCCGCAAAATGCTGGGGTGCAATGTACATAATGGGGAAAGTATTTAGATTGACCTGTGTGTCCCCAAGGAAAGACATTGGTAGGGATTTCCCCTCACTTCCTGTGTGGCTATGTGACAGGAAGTGAATTATTTGGAAGGATAAAGTGGCCAAATTTGGGAGTTGTCTTCACCCTATCAGGGGTGCAGTCATCCCCAAAAACTGTCTAGACTTTTAATCCCTCTGCACTCTATCCCCAAGCAAAAATAAGAAAGGATTTCATTTAGTTTAACTTTGCAAAGACACATTCCTATGTTGAATTGTGATGCATGTCAATGGCCCATTTAGACCCTCTTTAATCACTTGAGATCAGCGATATAACTGATCGACGGCCACAGCACGGTCCTCAATTGCCGGGAGTCCGTCAATAGACGTCCTCCCTTTGCGCGTGCGCTGTGGTCACTGAGTCACTGAGACTCGGGTGATGACAGATCCGAGTAAGGGGCCGATCCCTGCCCTTTACCATGTGATCAGCTGTCAGCCAATGACAGCTGTTCACATCATGTAAACAAAAGCTGGGTAATGGTTTTTGTTTTCTCCTTGTGCTGACAGCGTGAGCATAAAAAAAGGCAATCACCGGCTTATGTGCAAGGGACATTGGGCCTGAAGAGGAAGAGGCAATTCTGTGACAATCAGTAGCCCCTGCCAGTGCCACCTATCAATGCCCACCACTGGTGCCAATCAGTGGCTCCTAGCAGTGCTGCCTTTCAGTGCCCATCACTGCCAACTATCATTGCCACCTAGCAGTGCCACTTCTCAATGCCCACCAGTGTCAACTAGCAATGCCACCTCTCAGTGCCCACCCTTGCCACCTTATCAGTGCCCATCAGTGCAGCCCATCAGTGCAGTTTCATCAATGAAGGAGCAAAATTACCTTTGTTCTAAATTTTCGAAATATTAACCACTTTCCTACCGCCCACCGTCTAATGACGTCCTTGGCTTTGTGCGGTGACATCTGAATGATGCCTGCAGTTGCAGGCATCATTCAGATATCATTCTTTTCAGCCGGCGATTCTGTGCACGATAAAAACGATCATAGCGGCAGTTCCGCCGCTTGATCGTTCTTATAGGCGGCGGGAGGGGACGTTCCCCCCCCATCCGGTGCTTCTCCGGGCTCTTCTGTGCCATCTGGGGCTCGGAGAACGAATTGGGCGGAGCCGGATGGGAAGCATAGAGATGACTGGTGACCAGATGGTCACCAGTCATCTCTATGACCGTCGGAGGCCCGGGCGTGATGTTATGACATCACGCCGGGTTCCCGTATGTAAACAAAGCCGTGATCTCGGGTGTCAGCATGAGATCGGTGATTTTTTTTGACCGATCTCATGCTTTCCAGCCTGGAGGAGAGATGTGGGGTCTTATTGACCCTGCATCTCTACATAAAGAGGACCTGTCACAATAGATTCCTATTACAAGGGATGTTTACATTCCTTGTAATAGGAATAAAAGTGATCAAAACTAAACTAAAAAGTAGCAAAAAAGAGTTATGCCCCATACACACGATCGTTTTTCATGCCGTTAAAACTGCCATTTTTAAAAATGGCCCTGAAAAATGACCGTGTGTATGCTCCAGAGCATTTTTAACGACGTGAAAAATGGCCATTAAAAATTTCGGACATGCTCTCTTTTTTCACGTCGTTTTTCATGTCGTTTTTTTTACCAACGTGAAAAACGATAGTGTGTATGCTTTCACGACGTGAAAAAAAAACGCTCATGCTCAGAAGCAACTATGAGACGGGAGCGCTCATTTTGGTAAAGCTAATGTTGGAAATGGAGATGGCACATTCGTCACGGTGGATTTAATAGCATCGTTTTAATGCTGCGCATTCCGTTCTTCTTTTGATAATGCTTAAAAATTACCTTCTTTTGATAATGACATTGAGAGTTATGCCAAACTTGTTTCTAAAGTAATTCCAAATTGCTCTAATGATTGTAAAATATTATTTCTAAGCCGCACCTCCCTCCTAAATAATACTAATAAAATAATGTAAATATCCTTTTTTTTTTATTATTCTATTTTACTATTGTCTTTTTAATTTTTGGGGCCTTGTTTTTTATTTTTTGGCTTAAATTATTCTTGTGTAAAGTTACCACACCAACCTTCAAAATGTGTCTCATTTGGCCTCAGGGAGGTTTGTGTCCCTTGATAATAACAATAATATTATTTGAGATGTCCCTGCCTGCTCCCTAGCAAGCTCTTTTGAAATACAAATCACATAGTCAAGTTTTTTAAGGCCAAAAAAAAAAAACTTTATTTCGGAACATTAACAAATTAAAGGGGAAGGCAGCACTGGAGAGCCTGCTTGCATTTGTGCATCCCTTTGACCCCACAACAACCATCCAAGATGTGAAAACCAAAATAGAGATTAGATCCCCAAAAAAAAGGAGCCCAATCTTGTCTTGAGCTCCCAGAGGTCAGGAGCCACAGCAGATAAGTCCTATATGTCCCCAGTCTGTGGTACTACAGCAGGCATTATTTTCTCCTCTTCCTTGTAGCCTTCTCTCCAGCCTTCTCTGCAGCCTTGGTTGGTTTCTTCCTTGGAGGCTGGGGATCAGGAGGAGAGGTTGTGGCAGGAGGAGTAGTAGGAGGAGGAGGAGGAGGTGGAGGAGTAGGGACAACCTCCGTTATATCGGTGTACATGGTGAGTTCACCCAGCACGCCCTTATTGATGACTTTTAAAAGCATGGTCTCACTATATATCTTTTGCCGCAAGTCCATTTGCCCTAGTTTGTGGGCGAGGACTGCGGCAAATCCCTCATCAACAGAGGGTGCCTCTCTGAGGGCCGCTGTTGCCTCTCTGATGAAGGCCCTGGTTTCCTCCTCCACCTGCCTACCTCTCCTTGGCCCTTGTGGTTTAACTACCAGGGGAGGCATCTGGGCTCTTGTGCTGGGCCCAGCCTCCTCCTGGGTGCCACTGGGCCCAGCCTCCTCCTGGGTGCCACTGGGCCCTGCCTCCTCCTGATCCCCGACATCACCCTCTTCCTGGCTCTGCTCTGGCTGTAAAAAAAGAAAGGGACATTATTTATTTTGGCCCACCATCATTCACAGATATTGTTCACCTCTAGACATTGTTGAAATCAATGCCAAAAGTTATGTCATTTTCATTGATTCCGCATCCTGGTTTTGTTGCCTTGTCCACATAAAATTAGGCCACTACTGTATCTTGCTCTTAAAAAACTTTATTGGTAGAAGTTTACATACCTAACAATACTAACATCTATTTAAATTCTACAATTTTGTAAGATATAAATAAATATAGATATCAATACTTTACCTGGCTCCATATATCCAAATCTGCCTCCTCAAGGACCTGATCTTGATCCTCAGAGGAAGCCAGAGCAGGGTTGCCAGGAAGGCTGGAGGACTGGCTGCAGGGAAGGCTGGAGGGTTGGCTACAAGGAAGGCTGGATTGACCTCTGGGGGGAAGGGTGGAGAGAGATTCCCGCACTTCCAGCTGGTCATCCAGAAAAGAAAGCTTACTGTAGTACCACAGACTGGGTTTATAAACCTTATCTGCTGGAGCACCTGACCTCTGGGACCTCAGGACCATAGTCCTCTGGGTCCTGTATTTCCCTCTGATGGTCGCTATTTTGGTTTTCACATCTTGGAGAGTTGTTGTGGGTATCTTGGTTTGCACAAATGCAAGCAGGCTCTCCAGTGCTGCTTTCCTGGCGTCTTTATTTTTATTTGCGCCACTTTTGGTTTGCCATAGTATAGGTAGCTCTTGCCATTTGTCTATGAACTCCCCCATGAATTCCGGGTTTTTAAAAGTATTCATGATATCTGTAAAAGCGAGAAACAAAAAAATATATATATTTCAGGCAACATTCCTCAAATGTGCATTTTCTACATATTTTTAGCGCACAAATCTCCTCGTCTGATGAACCTCAAATACTTAAATTGTTAGGTACCTTCGTCAAGACGTTCGTTGCTAACTCCCTCTCCCGCCAAATGAACGTATTTTCGAGACATGGATCTTCACTTGATATACACTGCGCATGCGTGAAACTCCGCACACTTTCCCCGCCCCTGACGTTCGATATTGTACTTTCCCCGCCCCTTCTCGCTCGTAGTGCTTAACAAAACATGGCAGAGACACAGGTGGCTGAGATTACCTCTACAGAGGAGGAAATTCCAGAGGAGCCCAAATCCAGATCCAGGAGATATAAGGCATCCAACATGTCATTCGAGGAAATGGTGGAGATGGTCGCCATTTTAAAGAAGGAGGATTATGATGCCAAGCATGGGCCGTATAAAAGGCCTAATCTGGTCAAGTCAAAAATTATGGGCAAAGTGGTCAAAAGTCTTCACAAAAAATTTGGGGTGTGCAGAACGAAGGAACCGCTCAGAAAACGATGGTCTGATCTGAAGTTGCGGGAGCCCGACCAATACAAAAGAATCAAGAAAGTTTTAGGAAAAAGTAAGTTATTTTTGAATATTTTCCATGGTACATATTATTTACTTGTATTCTGTCGTGTATTTTTTACTTTCATATAGTACAGTGAAAGATACCATCTTTCAGGTTCGTCCGCACAGTAAACGGACGTATTAAACCTCTTTCTCCGTACAGTTCCTCAAACTATGTTTTAGGATCATCCAGTGTGAACACCCATGTATTTTATTTTATTTGGGGGGAGTAAATTTTTGCATCACTTATTTTTTCGGTGCTAATCCAAAGGACATTTGTTTGTTTGAAAAAAGGATATGCATGGTAATGTTAAGGGAGTGAATGCTCAGCAGCTGATGAAACATCTGAACGCAGTAGTACAAGTGTGGGCCTAAAGCCAAAAAGCTTGAGGGTGTCACACACAGGTGATCCTGTGTAGATACTTTGGGGTGTTACAATGTGTCAAATTTGTGTTTTAAAAGTATATGCTATGGTTTTGGCTATGTATCCAATCATTTGTCCCGGTTGGCACAGGGGGTACATTTTAAAATGGAGCAGGCTTCAAAAGAATGATTACAAAGTATTTTATCATGTTTAGTTTAATTGAAAAATTGAGTCGCTACTAATGAAACTATTCCTTTTATTTCAATCTCCCTAGGGATTCGAAAAGCTACCTCAGATGAGCCGATAATTGCAACACCTACAACAATACCCCCAGAACCCCAGGATGGAGAGGAACGTGATGTTGTGGAAGTGGAAAGTGGCACCACCACAGGTCAGAGAGAAACCAGACACATGCATGTTAAATAGATGTAGGCCTACATATTCTATCCTACATATTTCTTTTTACATTTAGGTGCAGTTCTGGCCGAAGACCCCAAAAAGTTGTCACATCACAGTGTCCAGATCCTGATCCAATACCTCATGGTCTGCTGTCGTGACCTTGAAAAAAATTAAGGGAGACTTGCTAGAGATCAGGGCAAATACCAAGCGGGTGGAGGAAAGGCTCCAAAATATCATGGCTGTGCTTGGGCATGTCTAATGTTTTTACACCAAAGAACGTTTAAATTGCTGAGTTTTATAAGGTTTTTTGTTGTTTTACCCTTTAATGACTAGCACATGTTTAGCTTTTTCACAATTTTTATGAATATAGTTTGTTTATGCATGGCTGGTCATGCGTTTTAATACCCCAAAAATTAAGGGAACATCCACATTTCAAAGGAAGTTTCCCACCTAAAAAAGAAATAAAGGTATTTTTACATTCAAAATAATTGTGGCTTCATTATGTAAATGTGGTGCTGATCAATGTTTTGTGTTTACACTGACAATGAAGGCTAATTAAGAATGTTAAATACACATGGCAATACAAGTGCACTAGGTAAACCTACATGAAACATAAAACATTATACAATTAAAACACCAAACCAATCTTTACTCCGTAAAATAATTTATTTTTTTTGAATAAAATTTTTAAAGATTTTCTGACATTTCAATGGCCCCCCTACCCATAAAATATTCAACATATTGGTTACGGACCTCACGTCCGGTTGGGGGGGCCAAGCCAGGACGGCCAGGTTCCAGGGCCACTAAAGTTTCTGTATTGAGTAAAGAGGCCTCAGGCCCACTCAAAGCTATATAACTGTTGGAATGCACCCGTAGGAAATTATGAAGCACACAGCAAGTCATTACCACATGGTTCCATTTCTATGGGGCAAGGTGGATGGAGGTCAGGAAGAGGCGAAATCGGCTGGCCATGATGCCAAAGGCATTTTCCACCACCCTTCTGGCTCTGGCCAGCCGATAATTGAACACCCTCCTCTCAGGGGTGAGGGTGCGTTGCGGGAATGGCCTCATCAAATGGGGTCCCAGGCCAAACGCCTCATCCGCCACAAAGACAAAAAGGTAGTCCCTCCACATTCTGCTCCGCTGGTGGCAAGGCCAGCAGATCCAAAAGGAGCCGTTCCCCAAACTCCGTCTGGCCAAATACTCCTCCATCAGACATCCTGCCATTCTTGCCAACGTCCACATAGAGGAACTCGTAGGTGGCCGACACCACTGCCATCATCACGACGCTGTGGAACCCCTTATAGTTATAATAAAAGGATCCCGAATGGGGTGGTGGGACGACCCGAACATGTTTGCCGTCGATGGCTCCTCCACAGTTCGGAAAGTTCCATCGCTGGGCAAACTCGGAAGCCACATTCTGCCATTCATGTGGCGAAGAAGGGAACTGTGGAATTAAATAAATAAAAAATTAATACTTTGAGCCAGAAACATTGAAAGCTGATTTCATACCAACATTCATCGCCAACATTGGTAGAAACTGTAATAAAAAAAAAGATTAGTAAGCAACAACAAACCTAAAAAAATAAATAAAAATTTGGGGGGGGGGGGGGTTGAAGATGAGTTGGGAATATCACAAATGAAGGCTGTAGCACTCTGTATGAAGTTAAAAAAAATGAAACATTCCTAGGCAATCTTTAGGGTGCGTTTTGGGAAAAGCACTACGATGGAACATAGAATAAAATACATGGAAATGACTAGGCAAGGTAGGTATGGCCCCAGGATAGCATGCTGGAGAGGTTAGGTAAGCCAAATTTACAGGTAGGCCTCAAACCCAAAAATTTTAATATTAAAACATGGGGAGAAAGGGGACATTCCCTGCAGCTAAGAATCATGTGAATTAGGGACTGCTAATAAAGCAAAATAAAAAGTATCCAAAACAAAAAACATACAATGTGAAGTTATTTTAGAAGAACACTTACCTTAATATAGTCCTCCTGCAAAACTTGAAGGATGGCAGAACAAGTCTCTGGTATAATGATCCCCAGAGCCTGGGGGGATATGCCTGTGGAGAACTTAAGGTCCTGCAGGCTTCTCCCAGTCGCCAGGTATCGCAACGTGGCGATGAGCCTCTGCTCAGCACTGATGGCTTCCCGCATAACGGTGTCCTGCCTGGTAATGTAGGGGGACACCAAAGCCAACAGATGCTGAAATACAGGGTCAGACATCCTGAGAAAATTCCTGAAATCATCAGGATTATTCTCCCTGATCTCCCGCAACAAAGGCATGTGACAGAATTGGTGCCGCTGGAGCAACCAATTCTTGGTCCATGAACTCCTCCTGACCCTGCTCATGGCATGGAGTCGGGATACAGCATGAACCCCTGCACCAACTACAGCACGAACTCTACGACGAGTACGTAGCCGCAACATGGCTAGATAACGGTCGGCTGAACAGAACGAACTAGAAGAACGCACGGAAGAACAGCAAGGCCAATGAAGAACAAGAACGAGCAGAGCAGACCGCACTGAATAAACAGATACGAACTGACTACACGCACTGCCAAACAGATACGAACCCACAGGCACAAACTGAACTCCACAAAACGATCTTCAAAGCACGAAGACTGAAAAGCGCGAATCGTCTCTCACCAAACTTTTACTAACATGCGGTAACACGGAATTAGCAAAAGCGTCCCAAAGGGTGGCGTCATTAGAACGGAACTTCCCCTTTATAGTACCGTCATACGTGTTGTACGCCACTGCGCTTTGCTTCATCGTTTTTTAAAATGATCGTGTGTACGCAAGACAGGCTTGAGAGGAAACATGAAAAAAAAACGACGTGAAAAACGGCAAGAAAAAAAATGGCAAGAAAATCGATCGTGTGTACGCGGCATAAGAAGTACAAAAAAGTAAAAAAAAAAAGAAACGCCCATGTTCCCGGTAGCTCGCACTCAGAAGCGAACACACACGCAAGTCCCGCCCACATATGTAAACGCCGTTCAAACCACACAAGTGAGGTAATGCTGCGTGCGTTAGAACGAGTGCAACAATTCTAGCACTAGGCCTCCTCTGTAATGCGAAAATGGTAACGTGTAAAAATTTTGAAAGCATCGCCTAGGGAGATTTTTAAAGCGGAAGTAAACCCATTGATTTAACAGTTTCAAAAAGCAGTTACATTCCCGGCATGCCGGGAATGCCAACTGTCACATTGTTTTTGCTCTCAACCGAACTGTCAAACCATCCAATGGCTGGTGTCATAACTGATCACATGTGCAGCATCATGGCAGTTGAAGATTAAACAGAGGCCAAGATGGCAGCTTCCTTGCCTGAAAATCATAGGAGGGTTTACTTCCACTTTAAGTACTGAAGTTTGGTGTCATTCCATGAGTGTGCGCAATTTTAAAGCGTGACATGTTAGGTATCTATTTACTCAGCATAACAACATCTTTCACATTATCCCAAAAAAGTGGGCTAACTTTACTGTTTTTTGTAAAAAAAAATTATTCATGAAACCATTTTTTTTTTTTTAAAAGGCGTTTGAAAATTTATTGTGCAAATACAGAGCGAGCTAAAAATTTGCAATGACCGCCATTTTATTCACTAGGGTGTCTGCTAAAAAAACATATATAATGTTTGGGGTTTTGAAGTAATTTTCTAGCCCTAAATTTATGATTTTTACATGAAGGAGAGAAGTGCCAGAATAGGCCCAGTGCTGAAGTGGTTAAAATATCCAATTTTTTTTTTTTTAGTCAGTCTTTTGTATTTATAGAAAAAAAATAAACGCAGAGGTGATCAAATAGTACCAAAAGAAAGCTCTATTTGTGTGCCAGAAAATAATACATTTTCATTGGGTTACAGTGTATGAGCGCACAATTGTCATTCAAAGTGCATCAGCGCTGAAATGTGAAAATTGGTCTGGGCAGGAAGGGGGTTTAAGTGGCCAGTGCGCAAGTGGTTAATATAAGGCTACATGCACACTGACGTTTTTCCAGCCGCTTGTTTGAGCGTTTTTTGCAGCTTAAAAACCTCTCTCCATGTTAGCCCATGGCCTCATGGCCACCAGTATATACACACACACACACACAGTGCCTTGACAAAATGTTGAAAATTTCAAAGTGTATGATTACTTTTTCATGTTACAACCAAAAAATGTAAATGTATTTTATTGGGATTTTATGTGATAGACCAACACAAAGTGTCAAATAATTGTGAAGTGAAAAGAAAATGACAAATGGTTTTCAAAATGTTTTACAAATAAATATCTGAAAAGTGAGCTGTGCATTTGTACTCCGCTTACTTTACTCTGATACCCCTAACTAAAATCTAGTGGAACCAATTGCCTTCAGAAGTCCCCTAATTAGTAAATAGAGTCCACCTGTGTGTAATTTAATCTCAGTATAAATACAGCTGTTCTGTGAAGCCCTCAGAGGTTTGCTAGAGAACGTTAGTGAACAAACAGCCTCATGAAGGCCAAGGAACACGCCAGACAGGCCAGGGATAAAATCGTGAAGACATTTAAAGAAGGGTTAGGTTATAAAAAAATATCCCAAGCTTTGAACATCTCACGGAGTACTGTTCAATCCATCATCTGAAAATGGAAAGAGTATGATACAACTGCAAACCTACCAACATATGGCCTTCCACCTAAACTGACAGGCCGGGCAAGGAGAGCATGAGGCCGGGTTCACACTGGTACGAAACGACAGTCGTACTACTTTGGATCTGACTTTAAGTGCGACATGCGTCCAACTTCAATGAACAGGGATCCGACTTCGACCCAGACAAGACCAGGCACTGTGTTTGGTATGAATCCTTAGGAAGAAGTCCACGCCAAATAAAAAAAAAAAAACAGCACGGGTCCCCCCTCCAAGAGCATACCAGGCCCTTCGGTCTGGTATGGATTTTAAGGGGAACCCCCTACGCTGAAAAAATGGTGTGGGGGTCCCCCTAAAATTCATACCAGACCCTTATCCGAGCACGCAGCCCGGTCGGTCAGGAAAGGGGGTGGGGACGAGCGAGCGCCCCCCTCCTGAACCGTACCAGGCCGCATGCCCTCAACATGGGGGGGTGGGTGCTTTGGGGCAGGGGGGCCCTGCGCCTCCCACCCAAAGCACCTTGTCCCCATGTTGATGAGAACAAAGGCCTCTTCCTGACAACTCTGGCTATTGGTTTCACACCATCCCCACTGTGAAACTTGGTGGTGGCAGCATCATGTTGTGGGAATGCTTTTCTTCAGCAGGGACAGGGAAGCTAGTCAGAGTTGATGGGAAGATGGATGGCGCCAAAAACAGGGCAATCTTAGGAAAAAAAAACTGTAATGCCGCGTACACACGACCGTTATTCCTGTCATGAAAAAAAACGATGTTTTTCTCGATGTGATTTTTCGTGTTTCCTCTCAAGCCTGCCTTGCATACACACGTTCGTGAAAAAAAATGCTCGAGCAAAGCGCGGTGACGTACAACACGTACGACGGCACTATAAAAGGGAAGTTCCATTCGAATGGCGCCACCCTTTGGGGCGCTTTTGCTGACCCTCGTGTTAATAAAGTTTGGTGAGAGACGATTCGTGCTTTTCAGTCCGTTACAGCGTGACCAATGTGCTATCTCCATTATGAACGCTAGTTTTACCAGAACGAGCGCTCCCATCTCATACTTGATTCTGAGCATGCGCATTTTTTTTCCCCTCGTAAAAGCATACACACGACCGTTTTTCACGACGTTAAAAACAATGACGTGAAAAACGACAAGAAAAAATAGAGCAGGTTCTAAAAAAAATTCGGGCATTTTTCTCGCAAAAAAAAATCCTCTGGAGCATACACACCACAGTTTTTCACGACAATTTTTAAAAATGGCATTTTTCTCGTCATGAAAAATGGTCGTGTGTACGCGGCATCAGAGTCTGAAAAAGACTGGAACGGAGGTTCACCTTCCAGCAGGACAACGACCCTAAACATACAGCCAGAGCTACAATGGAATGGTTTAGATCAAAGCATATGCATGTGTTAGAATGCATGCATTTTTTTTTAGCTTTTGTGAATTGACTTTAAAAGAGGGGTTTCGAATTGTTGTTTTTTTTTTTTTTATAAGAATCATTCTTACCTAGGTGGATGCAGCATCTGTCCCCCATCGGCTCTAAGTCACTGCTGACCACCAACATTCACCAGGGCCTGCCCACGGGCCATTTCACCAAATTCGCACTCAGCAACCCCCACCTCACACCTGTATATGGCAGCCCCTCTCACTCCTGTACACATCAACCCCTCTCCTCACACCTGTATATGGCAGCCCCCCTCCTCACACCTGTACGTACTCAGGCCCCCCTCACACCTGTACCCACTCAGGCCCCTCTTACACCTGTACGCACTCAGCCCCCTCCTCACACCTGAACGCACTGAGCCCCCCTTCACACCTATACACACTCAGCCCCCTCCTCCTCACACCTGTACGCATTCAGCCCCCCTCCTCACACCTGTACGCACTCAGCCCCCTCCTCCTCACACCTGTACGCATTCAGCCCCCCTCCTCACACCTGTACGCACTCAGCCCCCTCCTCCTCACACCTGTACGCATTGAGCCCCCCCTCCTCACACCTGTACGCACTCAGCCCCCCTCCTCACGCCTGTGCGCACTCAGCCCCCCTCCTCACGCCTGTGCGCACTCAGCCCCCCTCCTCACGCCTGTGCGCACTCAGCCCCCCTCCTCACGCCTGTGCGCACTCAGCCCCCCTCCTCACGTCTGTACGCACTCAGTCCCCCCTCCTCACACCTGTACGCATTGAGCCCCCCTCCTCACACCTGTATGCACTGAGGCCCCCTCACACCTTTACGCACTCAGCACCCCCCCTCACTTCTGCATATATGTCAGCCCCCACATATACAAATCTGTTAACACACAAAGCTCTGGCCCCTCCCTGTACACAAACAGCCCCCTCCCTTTCCTTCACAGCCTCTACTTGTAAAAGAGATCTTCCTACCTAGTCCCAGCTCTTGTTTCCACAAAGCTGACACACACAGATGAGCTGCAGCCGATCACACTATATAGCACAGTACAGGCAGCTCACACGAGGGGTGCACATGCACATAGTAGCCAGAGGTGGCAGTAAAGAGCTTGATTTCTGAGCTCAATGACAGAGCAGCAGACGCTGCAGAGATCGTTTCTACAGTGCACAACACGGGTCCCCTTCACCCTCTCCAGTCTTCTTCTAGCCTGGTCGGGCCCCTCCAGACGTTTGGGCCCCTTACACTTGTATCGGCTGTACCCCCCCTGATGGCGGCCCTGGTTTCTACTGTCCTGGTGCTGCTGGGTTTCCAAAAATTTGATAGGAAGTTATATGTGTAATTTATGCTCCTAGAATACCCAAAGGTGCTTTCTTTGGGTTTTGGGCCCCTGCCACCCTGCAAAATTGGTTGAAGAATGGTTTAAGGCAGGGTTTGACAATCCCCAGGCGCCAGGTCGCAAATGCGACTAGAATTAGCGACCTGGTGCCTGGGGCAGCACAGCTGAGGTTTCCTGTGTCTCCGTCAGCCCCCCCCCCTGCGATCTTGTCGGGCCGCGCCGGCCGGTAATTGAGGCCGTGGCTTTGCGGCCTTCTGCAGGCCTAGGCTTCATTCTGTAATCTGGCGCCATCTTGTGGTGGCCATTGGTATGACAAGACAACCAGCAATGCTTGCCTGTTTCACTGCCCGCCCATCTCCTTCCCTTTACTTAGAAGTTAACCCCCAAACATTATATATATATTTTTTATTCTAACACCCTAGAGAATAAAATGGCGGTCATTGCAATACTTTCTGTCACACCGTATTTGCGCAGCGGTCTTACAAGCGCACTTTTTTGAGGAAAAAAATACCCTTTTTTTAATTAAAAAATAAGACAACAGTAAAGTTAGCCAAATTTTTTTTTATATTGTGAAAGATAATGTTACGCCGAGTAAATTTGATACCCAAAATGTCACGCTTCAAAATTGCGTCCGCTCATGGAATGGCGACAAACTTTTACCCTTTAAAATCTTCATAGGTGACATTTAAAAAAATTCTACAGGTTGCATGTTTTGAGTTACAGAGGATAGTATGGGGCTAGAATTATTGCTCTCGCTCTACCGATCGCGGCGATACCTCACGTGTGGTTTAAACACTTTCATATGCGGGCGCTACTCACGTATGCGTTCGCTTCTGCACGCATTGGTCGTTAAAAAAAAAAACCTGGCTCCTAACTTTTTTAGCTGGCTCCTAGATTCCAAGCAAATTTGTCAAGCCCTGGCCTACCTCCAGTTTGTAGTCTTCCTTGACTGTCCCACAAGATAAGAAATCGATGATTCTCGTTGCACCAAACTGGCCCAGAAAAACCTGGTACAGATGTACTAAAACTGGTACAAAAGGTAACCCCTGGCCTCTCCCAAAGACCAGAATTACTTTCTGGGTCCCCTGGCATGGCTAAAGTCCCAGATATTCCACATTACTCAAGGCCAGAAAAGCCACTTTGAAAAAAATCTACTATTCTACCTGGAGATCATTTTTGCCTGTTAATGTGGGCATTTCAATTCCAGAGATTATGCAGTAACAAAATTTTGGCTTTTCTGAAGTCAGGGCTTGATCAAAACTTGGCTGTAAGCACTCCTGGTGGTGGGGGGGGGGGGTCTCTCCCCCACAGCGGGTGTTGCATTTAAAATCGGCACTGATTCCACTTGCACAGCTATGAATAAATGAAAATCCTGTCTGCCACAGCAGCAGATGGTTTGTAGTTCTCTATGGACTAAGTGTGCTAATCTGGGTGCAGGGTTCGACAAACCCCAGGTCGCCGTGGCGACCAGAAACCGCGCCCTGGCACCTGGGCTGCTGCCAGCCCACTCACTGCAACTCCCGATCCTTCCCCCCCCCCCCCCCCGCTGGTCTCCATGGTTTCCTCGGAGGCAGGCAGTAGGCCAATGTCCAGCTGTGAGTGACATGGGAGAGGGCCGGCCTCCTCTCCTCACACGGCCATGACCCCTCCTCCTTCCAAATGCCCGAGCAGGGTCCGAGGTGTCCTGTGGAGGAAGAGGAGGAGGCGCTGGGAGCTTGTCACAACCTCCGTCCACTAGTTGGGTCAGTGAGTGGATTCATGTGCTCCCCTCCCCCGGCTCCTCCCCTTCTCCCACGCTCTGCGGATGTCCTAACGTGCAGAGCACGGATAATGGCCGTCTGGCTGAGCAGCTCCCTGACCTCATCTCCGGGATGGACGGCCGTAGCGGAGGACCTGTCAGAGCAGGCATCGCGATCAGCGGGGAGCCAGTCTGCCAGAGTCTCAAGGTACATACAGCATGTCCTGCTTCCCAACACTGACACATCCTCTGATGTCATTCCCTGACCGAGGGCGCCCGAACATCCCTGCTATCATCCGCCTGTCACCTCGCGCACACACAGCCCTAATGATATGATGCCATCTACTGTCCCCTGTCGTCATTATCATCATGCCCCTCATTTCCCTGTTCCTGGCATCCCACCACCCTACCTCCGATTCCTGTCACCAAACTTTTTATCACCCCCCCCCCTGTACTCCCTGTCATATGCATCCCCATGTCATCATCATCCCCCCCTGTACCCACTGTCGTATGCATTCCCCTGTCATCACCCCCCCTGTACCCCATCATATGCACCCTGCTGTCATCATCACCCCCCCCTGTCATATGCATCCCCTTGTCATCATCACCCCCCCATACCCCCTGTCATATGCATCCCCCGGTCATCACCCGCCCTGTACCCCCTGTCATATGCATCCCCCGGTCATTATCATCCCCCCTGTTATATGCATCCCCCTGTACCCCACTGTCGGCTTCCTACTAACATACCCCCTGTTATCATCCCCCCTGTACCTCACTGCCAGCTTCCCCAGCCACCCCCTTAAATTAACTGAATATATGATGGATGCAGGGACTTGGGGCTGAAGCACCTGGTCTTTTTGCCACCTAGCAACGCCCCTGCCCTGGGTGCTTACAAACCATACTATGCTAAAAAAAACAAACAAAAAAAAAAAACTGGCTCCTAACTTGTTTTAGCTGGCTCCTAGATTCAAAGAAAATTTGTCAAGCCCTGGTTTAAGGAACACGAGTTTAAGGTGTTAGCTTCGAAACTCTCTAGATCTCAATGAAGCAACTGTGGGATGTGCTGGAAAAACAAGTCCCATGCACGGAGGCCCCACCTTGCAACTTACAGTACATAAAAGATACTTTCCATTCAGCACCCAGAGCAAAACAGTGTTGGACTGAGAACTGCTCAGCCATTCATAGAAAGAATTGTACTTTAGCAATAAATAAAAGGATTTATCCGATTGGCTTAGGTGGAGATAGTAACTGTCCTCTCCACCTCAGGCAATGAGAGGAAGCCCTCTCATTGATGAAATAGAAGGCTGTCTCTGAAAATGTCAGCCCAACACTATTTTGTTCAGGGAGTGGAAGAAGTCCCCATCTCACTGCCAAAACACAACACTGTATACTATATGTAGTTGATACTACATACCGTTTATACAGTGCTCACAACTGAATTTTGATTTACCTGTAACTTTCATCTCTTTGCACACAGTACAGGAAACATGTCAGATATTCATAGACCACCAGGGTCTATGAATATCCAGCCTACATCCTCTACTATAAGATTAAGACAAAATTAATTTTGACTTCCCTCTAAATTCTGTATCTTGGCATATGGTACAGGACACAGGTCACATATTCATGGACTCTGGGTTATCAGCTGCCACCAGTGTATGGATATTCAGCACTGTATGATTAACCCACTTGCTGCCTGGCCACAGTATATTTACTGCAGCGGGCAGGCTGGATGACGTACATGTACATCATCCAGCCTATTCCGGGTTAGGGGCGTGCATATGCTAATCTACGCGGTCACTGGTTATAGCGGGATTTTGTCAGCAGATCCCTTCCAATGATTTATAGTGGAGACCTGCTGATCAGCTGTAGCCATTCACAGCACAGAACCTTGTGTTTATATACACACAGGGCTCTGTACACAGATCAGTGATCTGGCTGTTTCTTTTCCCTGAAAAGCAGGGAGAAAAAAACAGCCAGATCTGTTAGTAAAAGCAGCAGACATTACACATTGTTAGGCACATGGTTAAACCCTTGATTGCACCCAGATGTCAACCCTCTCCTAGCCAGTGCTTAGTACAGTGTTAGTGTACACTATTATCACTGATCACTGTACTAGTGTCACTAGCGACATCAGTGTCAGTGACCCACCCAGACAGTGTCTGTTAGCGCCAGATTGCCAGCCACACTATAAGTCGCTGATAGCCACCATTATAGTATAGCACCTATAGCTGTGTAAATTCCAGTACATAGGACCATAGGTTTGTAGATACTATAACTTTTCGCACAAACCAATATACACTTATTTTTTTTTTTTTTTTTTTTTTTTACCAAAGACATAACAGAATACATTTTGACCTAAATGTGTGAAGAAATTTGATTTTCTTTTGATACGTTTTATAACAAAGAAATTTTTATTTATTTTTTCAAAATATATTATGTATATATACAGTATTATAATTCTTATATTATTTTTTAGAATAAAAAAACCCCGTGGTGATAAAGAACCAACAAAAGAAAACTTTATATGTGAGAAAAAAATTTATATAAAATGTAATTTGCGTACAGTCTTACATGACCGCACAACTGCCAGTTAAAGTGGCACAGTGCTGAATAGCAAAAAAGGGTCTGGTCATGAAGGAAAACTTCCGAAGGTCTGGTGGTTAGGACAAAAGGAATTTGGACTTACCTGTAAATTCCATATCTTGGAGTACAGTACACAGGCTGGATATTCATAGACCCTGGTAGCAGCATATAACTCAGAGTCTATGAATATCCATCCATTCCATGTCCTATACTGTATGATTAAGTTAAGACATTTTTTGTCTTTTACAGGGAAGATTTTAATGTGCTTTATGGATATTTCACCCAATTCTAGTTCACTGTCCCATAATCTCTTAAAAAAAACCAAAACAAACAAAAAAAAAAAAAAAACAAACACACAAACACAACAACTTGATAAACTTACATTTTAAGAGGCTTATGCTGGAATCTTGTGTTTTGGTAATTAAATTTTTTATTTTAGACTATTTTATATTTCACATTTTCGTAAGCTGAATTTTTATTTGTACAGCTATAAGGTCTGACATTCCCTAAAAGAAGCCGGACAGACAAACAGCAGCTGCATCCAATTAAACAGCTACTGTTTGAGTATTCTGAAAAGGCACCAGCAGCAGCTGTCAAAATAGCCCACCCATTCATCCTTCGGCGCTGCCAGGAAGAATTTAAGATGTTTTCATTCAACTCACAGGGTGAACAAACAAACAAAAAATCTTTGAATATAGTACAGGACACAGGGCTTAATCAGAGACCATTGGTTATATGCAGGCTACCTTCAGTTGATTGGACACTGGCAAAGAACCTTGTGCATGCTCTAATAACCCCCTCCCTGAGAGTTTTTCTGTCAAGCAATAAGGACTGACTGCAGAAACAGATAGGAGGGTCCTGTGTCATTTACTTCAAGCTAAGGAATGTACCAGCATGTCATAATTCATCTTATTTGTACAGTCCAGGACACAGGGCTGTAGCCATTGACCATGAAACATACCCAAGCGATAAACTGAGTGCGGGCAACAACATAACAGAGCAAACAGAAAATGCCAACATGTTCACATTTTGAAGGGTAAGAACCCAAAAATGGTCTGATGACAGCTTGAAGAACATTGCGGCCTGAACAGCCATCCAACCTAGAGAACGTATGAACAGAGGACCATGGGGAAGCCTTGCAAATCTGAGATACAGATGCTTGGTGCTGAAAGGCACAAGAGAAACCAACAGAGTGAGTGGAATGAGCTTCGATAGGGAAAGGGGGAACTCTGTCCCTAAGGGCAAAAGCCTTGGAGATAAGTTGTCTGATTCACCAGGCAAGAGTGCAGAGGGTGGCAGGACATCCTCTATAAGAGCCTGTAGGAAGTACAAAAAGGGACTAATGCCCCATACACACGATCGGAAAATCCGACAAGAAAACCGTGGATTTTTTTCCGATGGAATGTTGGCTCAAACTTGTGTTGCATACACACTAGGGTTGTCCCGGTACCACTTTTTTAAGACCGAGTACAAGTACCGATACTTTTTTCCAAGTACTCGCCGATACCAATACTTTTTTTTAATCTCATGTGACAGTGGCACATGTCAGTTTTTTTTTTTTACAATTTGTTTTATTTTTTACAATTTTATTTATTTATTTTTTACAATGCTTTCTTTTTTTAAGGGGGGGGGGGGGATGGGGGTGGACAGTGTCAGTGTGTTTTTTCTTCTTTTTTTTTACAATTCATTTTTTTATTCATTTTTTTTTTATCAGCCCTGTTGGGGGGCTTTGGTGAAATATCAGGGGTCCTAATAGACCTCTGACATCTCCCCTTTGAGACAGGGAAAGGGACTAAGGACACAGATTCCCCAGTCCCTTTCTTAGCAGCCTTCGCTGCGCTGAAAATGAATGGAGAGAAGACAACGGCTTCTCTTCATTCATAAACTGAAACATTGTAAACACAGTTTACGATGTTTCAGTTATGTGAATGGACAGAGTCAGTGATCACTGACTCTGTACATTCCGAACAGTAAGGAGCCGGATTTACCAGCTCCTACCTCCGCTCTCCATCCTGACAGATCGAGGGGGTGGAGGAGAACGGAGGGGGATGGCAGCATGGAGGGAGAGAGCAGCATGGAGGGGGACACGGAGGGAGACATCAGAATGGAGGGGGTCACGGAGGGAGACATCAGAATGGAGGGGGTCACGGAGGGAGACATCAGAATGGAGGGGACACGGGAGGCATCAGAATGGAGGGGACACGAGACCGCAGCATGGAGGGAGGGAGACAGCAGCAGAACGGAGGGGGGCTGGAGGAGGATGCGGGGACAGTCAGCGGTGATCGTGTGTGGGAGAGTTACAAGCACCGATCACTGCTGATTTCACTAAAGCAGCTGAAAGCCGCGGGGGGGGGGGGGCGAGAGGCAGAGAAACGGCTGTCAGACTTTTAAATCTATACAGCGTGATCGGTGCTTGTAACTCTCCCACCGCACTGATCACCGCTGACTGTCCAGGTATCGGGTGAAGCATTGGGAGCATTTGCCTTGAGTACAAGTACTCGGGCAAATGTTCTGTATCGGTACCGATACCGATACTAGTATCGGTATCGGGACAACCCTAATACACACGGTCACACAAAATTCCGACCGTCAAGAACACGGTGACATACGATGAGCCGAGATCAATGAAGTTCAATAGGCAGTTCTGCTTGATTCTGAGCATAAGTGTTTTTTTTTGCGCGTCGGAATTGCATACAGACGATCGGAATTTCCGTCAATAACTTTTCTTGTCAGAAAATTTAAGAACCAGCTCTCAAAATTTTCTTGGTGGAAATTCCGACAGAAAAAGTCCGATAGAGCCTACACACGGTCGGAAATTTCTGACCAAAAGCTCACATCGAACTTTTGTTGTCGGAAATTCCGACCGTGTGTACGGGGCATTAGTCTTTCGAAGAGAAGCCATATCCACTAAGTAGAGCTAACAGCGCTAACAAAACCTAAACAGTGCAGGGAAATTTCCTGGCATGTTTTGGAGTGCCATGGAACGAAGAAAACACCTTGGCTACAAAAGGCGGCCTTAGGCCTTGTTCATACACCCCATACTAAAGCATAAGTCCATGGATGGCAACGTTTAACTATACAAGGATACAAAGGTGTTCCGTGCATTCCCATGCAGCTCCATTAATGTCGATTGGGACACAGCCACTGCTCCCAAATTGACACCAGTATGGGTGCATGTCCCCGAATGCACACAGTTTGCACAGTATTCCCTGGAACCCCAACTTGTCCTTGCACCAGGCAAAGAAGGCCTTCTGTCTACAGTGGTAGATCTTGCAGTAGGCATATTTTCTTGTTCGAAGAAAGGTGGGGGTGACCGAAACAGATATACCCTTAGCCTTCAGGACTTCAAATTCTTCAACAGCCATGCGGCCAGTAAAGCCAGCAACAAAGAAGCAGTGCAGGATAGGGGGCATTGCTCTAGTAATTCTGGCCTTTTTGAAAGAGGTCAAGGTTTGTACACCAGGAGGCCCGAGTACATCTGTGTAACCATGCCCTTCTGGGCCCGTTCAGTGCAATGGGAATCACAAGAACATTTTCCACCTCTATCTTGCACAGCAGTCATGAGAGAATCTTTAAAAGAGAAGTACGGGTTTCCTTTTTTTTTGCTTACATCTATTCTATGTGAGCTGCTGATATCTATAAACCCTCCCAGCCCCCTCAGAAGTGCCCCCATTCTGTTAAAATCAAGATAAATACCTGTGGGAGGTTCTACAGTATTTCATACAGCATCATCCTGACAATGGCCGATATGAAGTCTGGATCCACCCCCTTTCCTGTCATTTTGCTTGATTGATGTCGGCTCTCCTCCCTCTGCACGTTCCTGAAACTTCACAGAGCATAGCTGCTCCCCCCTCCCTTCTCACTCCTCCCCCTCCCTCCTCCTCTGCAGCATGTTTCAATGGTCAGAAGAGTCGGCAGAGCTTTCAGCACTTCAGTGAGTGTAATGTGAGAGAAGTCACTGATACAAATATATAGTGTAGATTCTCATACACAGCACTATCTATCAGCACAGCCACGTCTCTTAGGGGAGGGGGGGGGGCAGGGGGTGTGTTGGTGAAGATGTACACACCCCCTGAGAACTTTTCAAACTGAAAATGGACCGTTTTTGCCAGCTGAAGGAAAGTTCATGTGCACATGCTGTAAAAACTAAAAGAGGTAGGAAAAAAAGATTAGCTGATATTTGACTAATGTGATATGTACTAGTTATTTAACCCATCCCATACTTCTCCTTTAAGTAAGGAAAGGCATAGATCAGCTTGAAAGGAGTCCAAGGAATCCCCAGAGAATCTCTTTCAAAGACTAGAGGATCCCTTGTCCTGGCTCCAAGTCTGTGCAGTTCTTTGTTAAAGTGTAATTAAAACCACATCTTAAAAAAAAAAAAAAAGTACATGCTGTTCATTACTCACTCAATCACTATGGGATTCGTTTTCTGTATTCTGCAATAAAACACTTTGATCCTGCTGTTCACTATCCCTCTCTTCTCGTCTGTGTCCCCGCTGCAGCCTGAGATTGTGTAGACCAGCCGATGCCACACCACATTTACTGAGCATGCTCCGGCTTCAGTTCCCTGCAGTGCTAAGCTGTGCATTTCCTCTTTGTTCTTATCTGTGCAGGCCATGAGACTATAGAGTCACATGTGGGCATCTACACAGTGGTAAAAGACACTCCCCTCCCTCCTCTATGCCCACTGAACATCTCTAAACTATGTTGTAAAAGAGAACACCAAAAAAAAAAAAAAAAAACAATTGGAAAAAAGGATCACACACTTGTGTCAGTATTTTGTTGAACCACAATTTGCTTTAATTACAGCCTTTAGTCTGTTGAGATATGTCTCTACCAACTTTGCACATCTAGACCTTGCAATATTTGCCCACTCTTCTTCGCAAAGCTGCTCAAGTTCAGTTAAATTTGATGGTGACCGTTTGTGGACTGCAGTCTTAAAGTTATTTCACAGGTTTTTAATGGGGTTTAGGTCTGGGCTCTGACTAGGCCATGCAAGGACATTCACCTTTTTAACAACGATGTGGTAATTTTTTTGCTGTGTGCTTTGGGTCACTGTCATATTGAAAGGTAAACCTTCTTTCCATTGACAACTTTCTGGCACAGGGCAGCAGATTTTCCACAAGAATTTGACAATATTTTGCCCCATCCATTTTTCCTTCTATTCTGACACATACTCCAGTCCCTGCTGCAGAGAAACAACCCCATAACAGGATATTACCATCTCCATGCTTTACTGTAGGAAAGGCGTTATTTAGATGGTGAGCTGTCAAATAAAACCAAAGAATTTCCAAGCTCAACTTACCAACCAGCCTGCAACCAACCAAATTAACCTGTCTAACAGTATGTGTTAAAAACAGGGGTTTAGTTGCACACATTTGCAAATACATGCGTAAGCTGCAGGCCCCGCCAAGGCACCCTTGTATCCTGCAGACCCCAACTCTAAATTTGGAGAGTCTCCACAGTGGGAGCACATGTATTCTGATGGACAGATGAAGTGCAGATGACTGGAGGGAGCCCAACCCTCCTTAACCACTTGCCGACCAGCCGCTGCAGTTTTACTGCAGCAGCATGGCACGGCTGGGTGAAACAACGTTATGTTACGTCGCTTCGTCCAGGGGTTTAGTTGCACAATTTGTCTGTATTGGATTTCTACCAGACATATCATTTGGTGTTGAGGCCAAATAATTACATTTTAGTCTCATCTGACCAGAACACTTTTTCCCACGTGGGCTCAGAATCTGCAAGGTGTTTTTTTGGCAAAGCTCAGTTGTGACTGCATGTGTCCTTTCTTGAGGAGTGGCTTTTTTTTTGCAATCCTCCCATACAAGCCACATTTGTGGAGAATTTGTGATATTGTTGTCACATGCACACAATGAGCACTCTTTGTCATAAATTCCTGCAACTGCTTTAGAGTAGCTGTAGGCCTCTTGGTAGCCTCTGACCAGTTTCCTCCTGGCTCTTTTATCCAGTTTGGAGCAATGTCCTGATCCAGGGAGGTCTGTGTTGTACCAAATACTTTTTACTTCCTAATAATAGATTTCACTGTGCTTCCAGGCATTGATAAAGCTTTTGACATTTCTTGTATCCATCTCCTGTCCACAACTTTATGCCAGAGATCTTTCCACAGTGCCTTGCCACCCATAGTTTATGGTTTGCTTCAGTTGCACTACCAGGGACTGAAATGCTCCAGGAAAGCTCTTTTCATGCTTAGCTAATCAAAATGACCACAACTGATCACAGTTAAAATTCAAATGGCTTTGTTTGCCATTGAGAAGGTTATTAGCTACACTAGTCATTTTTAGGAGCGGGGTGATCATTTTCCAACTCTGTGATCCTGTTTTTGATTTTTTTTTTCTGAAATGTTGGTGCTATATATTTTACTTGTATGTTATAAGTTGCACTGAATAAATCTAGCTTGATAAAAACAAAAACTGTCTTAATTTCAGGCTGCAAAGCAACAAAATGTGATCATTTAAAAAGGGGGTGATTCTTTTCTATACCCACTGTATTTGTATGATTTAAAACATTTGATATTCTGTATTTTTCCTTTCGCATGCTTTTTTTTAACATGCGACCAGCAGCAAAGGACTAGAATCTCCTCCCATTGAGGTTTCCATGTAGATGGCCTGGGAAAGAGCTGGGTCACATGACTGTATATCGATTATGAAAAAAAGGTGCTTAGATTTTTTTTTTTATAAAATAAATACAGTGCCATCACTCATATGCAGAAAGAGAAGGGATAATGTAAATGACAGTGGTTCTAAAGGATAAAAGGGTTTTTACCTTAACCCAGGGTCGGGTACCTGTGGCTCTTTCGATGGCTACATCTGGCTCTCGCCTCTCAATCCGTTGATTGCGTGGTGTGCCGATCCGCGGATTGAGCCCATAGGAAAGGCCGCGGGTTTGGCCTAGCTCCGGAGCAGCGGCCATCTTGGTACACCCGGCGGCGCCCTAGGTGCGCGGCGACATCATCATCACCCGCCAACTGCTCGTGGATCTGCCTGCTTGTAGTGGTAAGCAAGCAGACAATTGTAGGGAAGATGTGGATATTACAGTGGGGGGAGATGTGGATATTACAGTGGGGGGAGATGTGGATATTACAGTGGGGGGAGATGTGGACATTACAGTGGGGGGAGATGTGGGGGTTAAGTGTTTCCTAAGGAGTGATTACTACTGTGTGGGGGCGTGGCTTGGTGTGTGATGTCACCGATTGTCGTTCCCTATGACAGGGAATGGACGATCAGTGACAGTCACACTAGGAAGCACGGGGAGAGGTTTGTTTACACTTACCTCTCCCCATTCTTCAGCTCTGTGACCCGATCGCGGGACACCGGTGGTGATCGGGTCCGCAGGCGCGGTCACGGAGCTCAGGACCGGGTCGCGAGCGCGCCGACCCACGGCTGGGCTTCTTAAAGAGGACGTACCTGTATGTGCTTGTGCCATTCTTCCGACATATATTGGCGTGAGGCGGTCCTTAAGTGGTTAAAGTCCCAGGGCTACCTCATTTGTCGCATCATTGATATTGGTGGCAGGAATAGTGCCCCATCATTGGTATTAACACCCATTGCTGGTGTCAGTGACAAGAACTATGCCCCACTGTTGGGGACAGTAGGGGGGGGGGAATAGTGTCCGAAGGGCCAAATAAAAGCAAGCAAAGGGCTGCATCCTTCGTTTTTGTTATAAAATTAATAATCTTTCTTCATAAATTGAGGCCAAAATGTAGTCTTCCACATTTCTTTGGTAAAAATAACTTGTTTTATATGTATAAAATGTCTGTTTACATGTTCCCGGTGCTCCCTGTTTAGGCAATGTACACTCAGCGTCCATTCAGGCTGCAGATATGAGCCCTCTTCATCTGTTGCCGAGTACGCTGATTGGCAGATGCTCTATGGACACGCGAATATAAGAATCGCGGGTGCGTCGTGACGTTACGCCCTCTGTTGAAGTCAGATGACGAAATGCGTCAGGAAGTAACCACGACAACCCGCGACCCGGAAGTGACGTTATGCGCTCCAAGTCCGCGCTCCACCGCCCATAGCTACCAACCGGAAGTGTCTGCAGGATCCGTGAGGACACACACACTCTCCCTGGGACGCAGGATATGGTGATAGCGCCCTCTTGGGCCATTTCAATGCTAATTTTTTCTGTTTTAAATGTACGTAGATAGGCTAAAGGGGTCTCCTATTGTTTGGGTAACGGAATTGAAATAAATGGGATTACACTATTGTGTTGCTATTTTTCTCATTATTTCATGACCTGCCTTGGAGCCCAAATTACTTGTGGACCCTGTTGTGAGGTGACGTTCCAGTTTTGAGTTGCTGATCCATCTGCTTACTTAAGGCTCATTTATTTCTTGCCTCTGACCTGCCTTGAAGCCCAAATTACTTGTGGACCCTGTTGTGAGGTGACGTTCCAGTTTTGAGTTTCTGATCCATCTGCTTACTTAAGGCTCATTTATTTCTTGCCTCTGGTGAGTTTGAACCCCTGAGGGGATTTACCGTCACGTGGTGGATTGCCATTATCATGTCTTTTATGGTGGAAGGTGCACACATGGACTATTGATGATACCTACCTTATCACTCTGAACTGGTTTTATCACTTCATTACGTACTGGACTTTGAATTAGTGGCATTGTCCACGAGTCTTTTTATTTATTTATTTTTTAATTTCTTTATTTATCTATTTTATCCAACATACAGGGGAAATAATCAAAATAACACGTTTACTGTTTCAGTTTAAACCAATAGATACCCCACGGGTCCAAACCATATACCACATTCTTGTGACCTTAAATACAACATGAATCTAATTTTATTGAAATATTCCTTCTCCTTTTATTCTTCCCCTCCTAGAACCCCAAACCCCTCCATCTTCTGAAAAACTTCAGTTACCTCACCTTAACCCCCCCCCCAGAGAAAAAAAATTATAATAATAATCTTTTATATAAAAATTATCTCGGATCGGACAGGGAGGTAGAGGAGCCTTAGCTCCCCCCTCCTCTTCTTAAGTTACATAAGAGGGACTTCCCTTCTTCTGAATATTTAAATGTGTTCCATTGTGCCCAAGTTTTAGAATAGGTCTCATGTCGGTTTTGAGGTGAAAGTGTCAAATCCTCCATCTTATTTACTTCTTCAATTGTGTTAAACCATGAAAAAATTGTTGGGGGATTCGTATCTCTCCACTGCCGAGCAATACATGCTCTAGCTCCGTTAATAAGATGCCGTACAATTGATTTACTATATGTTTCCCATGGTATTTCAGATACGTGCAGCAAAAATAAGGCCGGATCTTCTGGGATATTATAATCGGTAAATTTTTGTGCTATCTGACGTACCTCCCTCCAAAAATGTACTAGCTTCGAGCATGACCAAAACACATGGAGTAATGTCCCTCTTTCTTCTTGCCATCTCCAACATTTATCCGGAATCTCCGGCAAATATTTATTAAGCAATGAGGGTGTTTGGTACCTTCTTGTCATAATTTTAAAGTTTGTTTCTTGAGCCCTCGTACAAATAGAGGATTTTAACGCCAAGTTTATAATCTGCTTATGTTGTACCTGAGTAAATGTCCTGTCCAATATTATTTCCCACTTCCTTATGTATGGGGGGACATAGTCTTCTGAGGGGGCAATCAATAATCCATATATTTTCGAAAGTGTATGATAACAAGGGCCTGTTTCTTCGCACAACTTTTCTAAGGGGGTCAATGATCTTAGAAAACCCTCCAGGGGTGGTAAAGTATTAAAAAAATGTCTCAGTTGTGCTCCACTCCAGAAATCCAGGCAAAAGCAATCATTAGATGACGTTAATTCCATCAATGAGGGCCAATTACGCATCATTCCTTGCACAAAATGCGAAGCCTGAAATATCTGTGAGTCTAAAAGTCTTCTCCATGGTCCATCCTGTAGTCCCATAGGGAAGTGTGGGTTCCCCACAATGGGGTACAGGGGGGAGTTGGCTGATGATAGTCCGGTAGTGGTGCATATTCGAGAGCAAATCCGCAGGGTAGGGCGCTTTTTGAGGTCAGAACTAAGGTCTCTAAAGCACCAAACCGCTCGACGCAATGGGACTCTGCACTGTGATTGCTCGATCTTTGGCCATATTTTAAGACTTGTATGCCTACACCAGTCTATTAATCTCACCATATGGGCCGCTGGATAATATTTCTAAATATCAGCAACTGCTACCCCACCAAATTGTTTGGGCATAGTCAATATTCGACGTTGTAATCTTGGCCTCTTATGCCCCCATACAAAATCTACTATCAAAGCATTCGTCCGTTTAAAAAATTCTGAAGGTACATGGATTGGCAATGTTTGAAATGGGTATACTAATTTAGGCAAGATTGACATTTTAATTATGTTACATCTGCCAAACCACGAGAAGGTACCCTTATCCCATTTAGCCAATAGAGTTTTAACTTTACTTAATAGTGGTAAAAAATTCAGCTCAAAAATTTGATCCAATTTAGTTGGCATATAGGTACCCAGGTATTTAATAGCCGTTGAGGACCATCTAAATTAAAAATTTGCTTTCAAGGTACTAGTTTGTAATGATGACATAGATACCCCCATTGCTTCTGATTTTGTCATATTAATTTTAAAATTAGATATGGCACCATATCGATCCAATTCTCCCACCAGATTCGGCATTGATATTGTTGGTTTTGTCAAAGAAAACATAAGGTCATCCGCATAAGCGGAGACCTTATAGTCCATATCTCCAGTTCTTACCCCCGATATATCGGGGTTTTGCCTTACTTTACAAAGTAGGTGTTCAAGCGAAAGCGCGAAAAGGAGGGGTGATAGCGGGCACCCCTGTCGGGTACCATTAGAGATAGAAAAGGGATCGGATATGAATCCATTTACTTTAATTTGTGCCTCTAGTCTTGTGTATAGACTCGATATCCATCCAACCATCCTCTCCCCCATACCAACATATCGTAAAACTGAGAACACAAAAGGCCAGCTAACCCGGTCAAATGCCTTTTTGGCATCTGTTCCTAAGAACACAGTGGGCATGTTGGAGAGGTCGGCTACATGGATAAGGTTCAAGGTTTTAATGGTATTATCTCGAGCCTCTCGACTAGGAATAAAACCTACCTGGTCTGGGTGTATTAAATCTGTTAGATGTGGTTGAATACGGGTGGCCAATATTTTAGTAAAGATTTTTAAGTCTACATTTAGTAGAGAGATAGGGCGATAACTACCACATACTGATGGATCCTTATCCTCCTTCGGTATAAGAGTGATATGTGATTTCAACGTTTCTGATGTAAACCTTGTCCCCTGTCCTATTACATTAAATATTTGTACCATCTGCTTGCCCAGAAGGGGAAAAAATTTCTGATAATATTTATATGTAAATCCATCTGGACCCGGGGCTTTACCTGGTTTGGCTGACTTAATGGCCTCTTGCAATTCCTCTAATGTAATAGGCGCTTCCATGTCCTTTCTTATCTGTTCTGATAATTGGGGGATACCTGACGAGGCTATATATTCTTCTATCTTATTTTTATTATTTTGGGGTTGCATTGTAATAGGTAAATTGTACAGAGACTGGTAAAACTTACGAAAAGTCATAGCAATCTGAGTAGAGAGATAGATCTTGTTGCCCTTCAAATCCACCAAATAAGAGATATATGATTGGGTTTTCTGTTCTTGTATAGCTCTAGCCAATGTGCGGCCACATTTGTCTCCTGATTCATAATAGTATCTCCGATATCTCTGTACTGCTGCCTTAGCTCTATAATGCAATAGATCAGTCACTTGTCTGCGTAGGGCTAAAAGTTCCCTCTCTCCCGTTCCTCCCGAGTCTTGTTTGTGTTTGGTCTCCAGTACTTGTATATCTGTGAGTAGTTTATTCAGTTGCTTTTCCCTGTCCTTCTTTATCCTGGAGCCATGCTTAATAAGGATCCCTCTTATTACGGTTTTATGCGCCTCCCATGTTATCCCTGCGTCTATCTCTGGAATAGAGTTATATTGAAAGTAATATTCTATTTCTCTCATTACCTCTTGAACCGTTACCTCATTCTCAAGTAGATTCTCGTTTAATCGCCACTGTCTCATCTTTCCCTCCGACTGTTTATTCATACTCAGTATCATGGTGATCGGGGCATGATCAGACCATGTGATACTCCCTATCTCTATTTCTTTAATCTCCATTACCATGCTATGTGGGACAATAAATCAATCAATCCGAGAGTAACACTTATGTGGGGTTGAATAAAAGGTATAGTCCTTTTCATCTGGATGGTATGCTCTCCAGGCATCGGTAAGTTGAGAATTATGGAAGGTCTGCACGACCCTCTTACGAAGGCCTTTAGCTACCGAAGATCTTCCTGCTGAGGTATCCATTTTAGGATCTAGGGGGAGATTAAAGTCTCCCACAAGGAGTAGTTTCCCTTCTGTGAATTTCATAAGTTTATTAAGGGTGGAGCAAATGAATTGATCTTGATTAGTATTAGGTGCATATATCGTAGCCAAGGTCACCTTATTGCCCTCAATCATGCCTTTAAGAAACAAAAATCTACCCTCAGTGTCTATTCTTTGATCTATTAATTTCCAATGTACTTGTCTCGCTATTAATATAGACACCCCTCGGGATTTACTTGCCCTATTAAAGGCGTGGTATGCCAAGGGAAAAAGATTATTTTTCAAAATTGGTGCTTTACCCTCTCTAAAGTGTGTTTCTTGGATATATGCCACATCCGACTTTAATCGTTTCAAGTCTTGGAGGAGCATCCTCCTTTTTTCTGGGGTACTAAGCCCCTTAGAGTTTAGGGAGATAACTCTCAGCTCCTCCATCTCCCCTGACGAGCCGAGAGAAAAAAAAAAAGGGCCCGAAGAAGAAAAAAAAAAAAAAAAAAAAAAAAAAAAGAGAAAACAAAACGGTTCTAACAACCCTAATGTGTTACGGTGGGTAAGAACACCCCCGTATCCCCCTTTAAAGAATGGGGGGATTCAAATTGAAAGTTTCTTTTTTTGTACTCACATTGGGTTTACCGCTTAAGTGAGTACTTACCTAAGTGGGGGTTCAGTCAAGAATATGCGGGTGAGATCCCTCCCCCTCCCTTCCCTTTCCCTCCCCGCCAATCCCATCAACATTATTATTATCTGCCCTATTGCAAACAGCTTATCTTCCGATATATATACATCAATACTGTTAGACTTTTTACAACCTCCCCTCTACATCCAATATTAACCATATTGTGTCCCCTAAGATAAGAGAAAATATATATTTTAAATCATAACCATAAACATAAACAGAAGTTTTCACTCTCCCTTTTCCCTTCTCCTCCCTCCCTCTTCCTCCTTCCCCCCTTTCACCCTCTCCTTCCCTTCAACATAAAATACATTACATAGATGAATAATAAGGTCCATTCCATTCAATTCCCACGACCATTGCCCTGGTTAAAACACTAACGCTAAGATAGCTTATCTAAGTAATAATTTAAACCCCGGGTTAGAGGTTCTTAAAAGGGAAGAAAGGGGGGCAGGGGGTACGTTGCTATATATCTCTCTAGTTAGGGTGCTCGAGGTTCTGAGGGGACCCCTTGCATAGTACCTCCTCCCCACACGCAAAAAAAAACCCCACCAACCCCCCCTTTACCCAACTCTCCACCTCCTCCCCCTTCCCCTCCTCCCCCCCATCCCCTTTAGTAGTGGATTCTATGTGACCCTAAATAGTGCCCCCCTTTCTTCCCCTTACTATCCCCAACTTATCCTACCCCCAAAAAAAAAAACCCCGAACCAAACCATGATTACGAGTACCGTACATTTAATTAGGTGTCTCCCTAGTGCTTACTTCTCTCTTGTGCCCTATATTAGAAATAGTATTCCCCCTTTTATATAAACTATCATTAAATTGTGTTTTACCCCCCCCCCCCAAAATCTCAAAAAGCATCCCACCCCCCCTTTTACCCTAGGGATCCCCCCCTCCCCCAGAACATACCCAAATATAACCACCAGAGCACCAACGTTCCACCTCCACATTATATTAAGCATTGCCCATCTCCTTATCAAACCCCCCCCCCCTATTTCAGTCCATTGTATTTGTCTATTCCAGGGTATCCTCCACATCAAGAAGAAAATGCTTATATTTACATTTAACACAACACCCATGACACACAACACCCAAGAAGAGAGAGTCTTCCCCAAAAAGGAAAATATAAAAATAAAAATGCGGGGATCTTCTTTTTCCTTTCCCCTTCCCTTCTCTCTTCCTTATATATCCTCGTACAAAATACTCCAGTTCTTCCAAAAAAAAAAAAAAACGAAAAAAGAGAGAAGAAAAAAAAAAAAAAAAAAAACGCAGAGGGGAGAATACCTGAAAATAGTTTGTGTCCTTTTTCAAGTTTCTTCTTCTTCTTACCATGGGTGCCTCAAGGATGCAGAGGAGAGGCAGCAAAACAAAAAAAAAAAAGTTAAAGTACTATAAGTAATACGGTGAGCTGTGTAGCTCTATCCCAGCTTAGCCTCCTGAGCTGTATTTTCCTGTGCTCTTCGCCTCCATCTATTGGTCCGGGGCTGCTCCCCTGTCTGTTGGGACTGGTAGCCCCGTTGTCCGGGAGACTTTATTGATCTCAGCCAATTTGGTAAATGGGAAAGCTGGGATCTCCAGAAATGCAAAAAGATCGGCGGAGTCCGTCATCCTATTCAGGGTAAAAGAGGTCTCCCCTTTCCGTACGGTCAATGCAAATGGGAATCTCCACCTATATGTTAAACCCATCTCCCGCAACTGATCTAGTAAAGGTCTTAGTATGGCTCGACGCTGTAAGGTCGCTTTAGAAAGATCTGGTAATGTCCTCACTTTAGCTCCGTTAACGTCTAATACCCCCACACTCCATGCCTTCCGTACAATGTCCTCTTTATATACATATCTATGTATTCGTCAGATAATGTCGCGGGGCCTGTCCTCCTCCCTCCGTTTGGGACCCAGAGCTCTGTGCACCCAGTCTATTTCCAGTATTTCTGGCGGGTTAGGTTCAAGTATCTTTTTAAATATAGAGACCACCATTTCTCCGAGATCTTCCTGACCCACAGACTCAGGGAGACCTCGTAACCGTACATTCCCTCGTCTGCTTCGGTCCTCCATTTCCTCTATGTGTAGCTGGAGATTCAATGCATGTTCCTTCTGTTCTACCAGCTCCTGTTCCATCTTTACCAGCCTCCCCTCCACCAAATCCACTGCAGCTTCCCCCTCTGTGACCCGCACGCTCAGCAGTTCAACATCGGACCGTACCTCTTGTATCACCCGCTGATGGATTTCAGACACCCGGAAGATCATTGCCTCTATGTCCTCCCTAGTAGGCAGTGCTTCTATGTCTGCCCTGGTCGGCATCGCCCGCAGCAGATCCCTAATCTCACTTGTACCTGTATCTTCATATCCAGCTGCAGCACGTCCCGTCTGGGTCTCCACTACCGCACTACACACCGTCAGAGGTAAGAGAGATACGGCGTTCTCAAGCTCGCTTCCCTGGGGTTCGGTCTGTCCCCCCGTGCTCATCCTCTCCGCTTGCCGTGAAGTCTCCCTACCTCTTAGATTAATGTTATCTATTCGGGCGCTGCGGGTCTGGACCCCAGTAAAATAATCCTTGATCTCTGTCCGTCCTGTCTTCTCCAGGTTAAGAGCAGGAACCTGGGTTTTTCTTTGCTTAGCCGGGCTCATACCTAGCTATAGGGCAGTTGTAACGCTACATCCAGCGGGGAGATCTGGGCGTTCAGGGAGAGCAGCTCCTCACACCGCCATTCTCAGACCACACCCCACACTGAATTGGTTTCAGACCACGAGTCTTTTTTATTCACATATTCATTTTAAATTTCAGCGCCGTTTTGTGTAAATTAATTACTCAGGTTTTGTACTGTTTTAGTTTTTTACCACCTCCTATATATTTTCTATATTTTAAACAGCTGCTTAGTTTTGAGTATTTTGTCATAAGATACCCTAAATAAGGTTTTATTGATGCTACTCATTTTTTGGGATTGAACTGCCGCTAAGCGTGTGATCTATTAGGCCTATTTGAACACACCTCCCATCATTTATATATATATATATATATATATATATATATATATATATATATATATATATATATATATATATATACACACACACATATATATATATATATATATATATATACACACACACACACACACACACACGGTACGGAAAGTATTCAAACCCCCTTAAACTTTTCACTTTGTTATATTGCAGCCATTTGGTGAAATCATTTAAGTTCATTTTTTTCCCTCATTAATGTACACACAGCACCCCATATTGACAGAAAAACACAGAATTGTTGACATTTTTGCAGATTTATTAAAAAAGAAAAAAAAAACGGAAATATCACATGGTCCTAAGTATTCAGACCCTTTGCTCAGTATTTAGTAGCCCCCTTTTGATCTAATACAGCCATGAGTCTTTTTGGGGAAAGATGCAAGAAGTTTTTCACACCTGGATTTGGGGATCCTCTGCCATTCCTCCTTGCAGACCCTCTCCAGTTCTGTCAGGTTGGATGGTAAACGTTGGTGGACAGCCATTTTTAGGTCTCTCCAGAGATGCTCAATTGGGTTTAAGTCAGGGCTCTGGATGGGCCATTCAAGAACAGTCACGGAGTTGTTGTGAAGCCACTCCTTCGTTATTTTAGCTGTGTGCTTAGGGTCATTGTCTTGTTGGAAGGTAACACTTCGGCCCAGTCTGAGATCCTGAGCACTCTGGAGAAGGTTTTCATCCAGCATATCCCTGTACTTGGCCGCATTCATCTTTCCCTCGATTGCAACCCGTCGTCCTGTCCCTGCAGCTGAAAAACACCCCCAAAGCATGATGCTGCCACCACCATGCTTGACTGTTGGGACTGTATTGGACAGGTGATGAGCAGTGCCTGGTTTTCTCCACACATACCGCTTAGAATTAAGGCCAAAAAGTTCTATCTTGGTCTCATCAGACCAGAGAATCTTATTTCTCACAGTCTTGGAGTCCTTCGGGTGTTTTTTTAGCAAACTCCATGCAGGCTTTCATGTGTCTTGCACTGAGGAGAGGCTTCCGTCGGGCCACTCTGCCATAAAGCCCCGACAGGTGGAGGGCTGCAGTGATGGTTGACTTTCTACAACAACTTTCTTCCATCTCCCGACTGCATCTCTGGAGCTCAGCCACAGTGATTTTTGGGTTCTTCTTTACCTCTCTCACCAAGGCTCTTCTCCCCCGATAGCTCAGTTTGGCCAGACGGCCAGCTCTAGGAAGGGTTCTGGTCATCCCAAACGTCTTCCATTTAAGGATTATGGAGGCCACTGTGCTCTTAGGAACCTTAAGTGCAGCAGAAATTTTTTTGTAACCTTGGCCAGATCTGTGCCTTGCCACAATTCTGTCTCTGAGCTCTTCAGGCAGTTCCTTTGACCTCATGATTCTCATTTGCTCTGACATGCACTGTGAGCTGTAAGGTCTTATATAGACAGGTGTGTGGCTTTCCTAATCAAGTTCAATCAGTATAATCAAACACAGCTGGACTCAAATGAAGGTGTAGAACCATCTCAAGGATGATCAGAAGAAATAGACAGCACCTGAGTTAAATATATGAGTGAACACAGCAAAGGGTCTGAATACTTAGGACTAGGGCTGCAACGATTAATCAATATTATCGATAATGAAAATCGTTGTCAACGAATTTCATTATCGATTAGTTGGTCCCACACCTTGCGCCTGTCCGTCCGTTGGAAAAAAATCCTTCCTTTCCTGTCTCCTCGGCACCGCTGTGACCAGGCACGTCCTCGCCGCTGTGACCAGGCACGTCCTCGCCGCTGCACGTCCGCGGCGCACCTCTCCTGACGTCATTCCGACAGATCTTCTCAGCCCCGCCTGCTGCTGCCTCGATGGAACAGAGAGGCGAGGGCGAGAAGCTGTAAGGAGAGTGAGACTGTGCACTGCAGTCAGTGTGAAAAAAGGTAGCACAGTCACACAAATACATACATTACATTCATTGGCCCTTATGTATTCCTGGGGGGGGGAGTGCCCCATCATTGGTTTTCCTGGGAGGGAGGGGGGAGAATAGTCATAGCCCCATTGGTGTTTCCGGGGGGGGAATAGTGCCCCATTGGTGTTTAGGGGGGGGGAATAGTGCCCCATTGGTGTTTATGGGGGGGGAATAGTGCCCCATCATTGGTGTCCCCGGGAGGAATAACGCCCCGTCACTGGTGTCCCCGGGAGGAATAACGCCCCGTCACTGGTGTCCCCGGGAGGAATAACGCCCCGTCACTGGTGTCCCCGGGAGGAATAACGCCCCGTCACTGGTGTCCCCGGGAGGAATAACGCCCCGTCACTGGTGTCCCCGGGAGGAATAACGCCCCGTCACTGGTGTCCCCGGGAGGAATAACGCCCCGTCACTGGTGTCCCCGGGAGGAATAACGCCCCGTCACTGGTGTCCCCGGGAGGAATAGCAGTGCATATAAATATTAAAGAATCATTTATTTTTATAAAACAAAACTTTACTGTACAATACTACATATTATTTATTGCACTGCATCTCCGCACTTTTTTTTTTACTTCTAGCTGCAAAAAAAAAATTAGAAAAATGGCAGAGGGTCCTGCTGACACAGAAAAGGGCGTGCGACCCAAATCTTCTAAGGCCTGGGAGAATTTTTATTTAAATGCTGCAAAGAAGGTGGTCACCTGCAAACTTTGTAAAACGGAACTTGCATGGCACGGAAGCACAACAACAATGAATGAGCACATGAAACGGAAACACGTGGGGTTCACAGTGGAAGGCGAAACATCAGGACGGTAAGTTAAACCCGAAATGATATATAGAGTTACACAGAAATAGCTTTTCCTGCATACTAATCATACATATTATCTTTTTCATTGCAGAAAGAAACAGCGCACCATGACAGAGTTTGTGCAGCAAAATCGTCCGTGCACTCCCCAACAATCAGCAGTTATAACAGATTCTGTCATGAAAATGCTAGTCACCGACATGCGGCCACTGTCCATGGTTGAAGACCGAGGATTTAAAAGCATGATCAGTGTACTGAACCCTGGATATACTTTACCATCAAGAACCCATTTTACCAAACTAGTGGAGAGAAAGTACCAGGAGGCATTTCAGAATGTGAAGGATTCCATCAGCGCTAATGAAAGCAGAATTGCCATTACTGCAGACATATGGACAAGTATAGCAACCGAGGCTTTCCTTGGCATTACATGCCACTACATAGCGGAGGATTGGAAGATGATTTCTATCTGCCTCACTACCATGCCTCTGGAAGACAGACATACAGCAGCAAATATTGCAGAATGGTTGGAGGAGGTCACTGAAAAATTTGAAATTCCGGCTCAGAAAATAATTGCCATTGTGCATGACAATGGAGCAAATATTGTGGCTGCTGCGAAAATCCTGGCGGACACGCATGGCTGGGCCAGTATCCGCTGCACTGGCCACACCTTGCAGCTGGTGATCAGTGCTGCGTTAAAAGAATTCTGGAATTGAGAGAGCCGTTAGTGCTGCAAGAGGACTAGTTGAACATTTTAAAAAAAGTGAGCTAGCCAGCAACAAATTGAAGGAGAAACAAAAGCAAATGGGTACACCTGAGCACAAGCTTCTTCAAGATGTAAGCACAAGATGGAATAGCACTTACTATATGGTTGAACGACTCATTGAACAAAGGTGGCCGGTAACTGCAACTCTGTCTGACCCATCAGTTACACAAAGAGGCAAACATTATCGGGACTTAAAACCAGACCAGTGGAGTATTCTTGAAGAACTTTCCACTGCTCTTAAGCCCTTTGAATGCTGCACTGTATTCATGAGTGGCCAAGAATATGTTACCCTATCATCCGTGCCGGCACTGGTAAAGGGGATGTTGCGGTCCAATGAAGGTTCTTCTTTTGAGTCATCTCCACTAAAGAGCTTCCAAGCTACTGCAACAGACCAACTTCAAAGCAGATGGAAGGGGATCCTTGAACACGTCCCAAACACTGTAATCCTTTCCTCTGCCCTGGACCCATGATTTAGAAGACAAATTTTTTTATCACCAGAACAGATCATAAACGTGCAGGCAAAAGTACAGACAGAGGCACTTGCTTTAAGAAGGGAGATGCTGGTGCAGCAGCCAATGACCACCACGTCGCCTGTAACTAGAGATGCTGAGCCTTCATCTACAGCATCTCATTCTCTACTTGACATACTCCTTGAGTCTGGGGGCAGCAGGGAAGAGGAAGAGGGGCAAGTGCAACTTGAGGTGGATATTCACACACAAGTCCGAAATGAAGTTCAGGCTTATTTTGCTGAGAAGCCACTTCCGAAGGAGGGGAACCCTTTGAATTGGTGGAAGGGTAACCAAGATAAATATCCTACTTTGGCAAAACTTGCGAAATCCTTCTTGTGCATCCCAGGCACCTCCACTCCATCGGAGCGCCTCTTTTCTGCTGCAGGCAACATAGTTTGTAAAAAGAGAGCCAGCCTTAGCCCCGAGCATGTTAACATGCTAACTTTTTTACATTCAAATGCGAAGTTTCTTGAACAGTTATAGTTCACCTCTTTTCAGAATGTTTTTTATTCTGCAGTTTGAGTGTAACATTTAGTTTTTTCATTATTACTTTTAAATAAACGAATAAATTGCACATTACGGTTTTTTTATGATTTTATCCGATTAATCGAAAAATAATCGGCCGATTAATCGATTATGAAAATAATCGTTAGTTGCAGCCCTACTTAGGACCATGTGATATTTCAGTTTTTCTTTTCTAATAAATCTGCAAAAATGTCAACAATTCTGTTTTTCTGTCAATATGGGGTGCTGTGTGTACATTAATGAGGAAAAAAAATGAACTTAAATGATTTTAGCAAATGGCTGCAATATAACAGAGTGGAACATTTAAGGGGGTCTGAATACTTTCCGTACCGTTTTTGAAGGAAGAAGAGAAACTTTAACATAAAATTATTCTAAACTTAGTTTTACAATTCATCCGGGCTGTTTGCTCACCCTCAGATTAACCGTTGCATATTTTTTGCCTGCAAGATAAACAGTGGACTTTCAAGCGGAGCTCCACCCAAAAGTGGAACTTCTGCTTATTTGATTCATCCCCGCCCCCGAGCCACATTTGGCACCTTTCGGAGGGGGGGGGGGGGGTTGGGGAAATGGGTACCAATTTTTTTACAGGTACCCTGTCCCCACTTCTGGGAGACCAGGCGGCAGCGAATTACGTCAGCAGCTCGGCCCTACTTCTCCTCCCTCCCCTTCTGCCGGGCCAGTGAGAGCACAGCACACTTCGCGCATGTGCAGTAGGGACCCGGCCGTGAAGCCGAAAAGGGAACCCAGCAGTGTAGCCTAACAGCAATAGCGGCAGCAGCACCCAACGTAAACAGCGGCTGCAGTGCCAACATCACTGGACCCCAGGACAGGTAAATGCCCTAATGTTAAAAGTCAGCAGCTACAGTAGGTGTAGCTGCCGACTTTACATTTTTAAAAGGGCGGGCAGAACTCCGCTTTAAGTTCCCAACCTTTTAAGTTTACTATCGATCGGCTAAAATAGCTCTGCTCTCGCATCTCCACGCCAATTTGGGCAACTGTTGACATAGTCAACTCTCATTCTATCCCCATATTTGCCTTGCCCTGGCTCCCTCCACCTTAGGATCTGCTCCACACTCTTCCACTTTGGGAATCGGTTAAATAGTCTGCTGGTTCCAAGTTCCCCTCCTTTGCCATTACTTCCATTGCTGCACTGTCCTCCCCCCCCCCCCCCCGGTCTTGAAAATCCGACACAGTTCCACTGGTGGTCCTAGCAAGGCCTTACGAATGTTCACGCTCTCCTCACACCCACCAGGATTCTGACCCTTGAAACACTTCATTCCATACATGTGATACCTTTATGTGAGCATTTCCATTACTCACATCTGTCACTTTGTCTCTGGCCTCCTTTCATCCCAACTCAGCCCATATAGTCTGATATAGTTTGAAAGTCTGTCACTCTCGTCTAAACACTCACCAGGCCTAATTTTTAGTTTAGTCTTTGATAATTTCTATCAAGCAACCCCCTAGAAGACAATATATGCAACAATAGGTGCATGAACTAGGTTCAGAGCTGGATCCTCAGGACTGCCAAATCATCACCTTGGTTGCCTTAAAGTGGTGTTCTACCCTGAATTTTTTTTTATATTTACCCGACATAGTGGTTGCTATGCAGAAGTCCCTAATCTGCCTCTTCATTGTCCGCGGTGGGTCTACTTCCTCCGTCCTCCTGCGGTGTCTTCGTATGAATGGGGCGCGCTGCCTTCTGGGAACTGTGTATCCCAGAGAGCAGCCGGTCCATTCACTGCCTGTTTCCCTTACCGAGGATGGCGGCGCCGGGAACTGCAAGGGGGGGGGGGTGTGATATCGCAGGCGAGTAGGACAGGTAAGTGTCCTTATTGAAAGGCAGCAGCTACAGTGTTTGTAAAAAAATAATAATCGTGGGTGGAATTCCCCTTTATAAAGTGTTCAAGAACTGTTCCTATTCTTCAAAATGTGTACAAAGTGTTATACCGTTGGTATTATACACCGGCTTGGTTGGCTTGCTTCCGCGGTTGTAACCAGCAGGGAACAATAGCGCATATCTGATAGAATTGTTCAAAAGGTGAGCAGACTGACACTTTGCTTCCTTAATTTTTACACTAAAGGCCCGTACACACAATCTGATTTTCCGACTGGAATTGTGTGATGGCAGGCTGTTGTCGGAAAATCCGACCGTTTGTATGCTCCATACATTGTTACACTAAAGGCCCATACACACGATCGGATTTTCCGACAACAAATGTTGGATAGCATGCTTTTTAAATTTTCCTACAACAAATGTGTGCTGTCGGATAAGTCGATCGTGTGTACAGAAGTCCTTCGGAAAAAAATCCAAAGTACAAACACGCATGCTCAGAAGCAATGCTAACCATAACACAATATTAGCAGAAGTTGCCCAAAGTTCGGCGCTAAAGAGCTGAAAAAACACATAGTTTTGTGTTTGTTGGCCGACAATTCTTTGCCATTTGTATGCAAGAAAAGTTCATGGCCAATACCCCTTCGGATAAGAGTCCTGTGCTTTGTCCGTGGAAAATCCGATCGTGTGTACCAGGCTTAGCCTTAAAAAAAAAAAAAAAAAAAAAAGTCGCGTTTTGATCATCAGTCCTCCTCTTGCATTTTTCCCCTGTGGATTACCCGTTCTGCATAATGGTCCTTCTTGGCTGGCTTTTGTTGGTCCTTTTTACTGTTGGATAACTTTCACCTTATGTGTGCAACCATTATGTTTCTACTTGCTTTATACAGTTTTTTTTTTTTGTGCTTTATACAGTGCATCCAGAAAGTATTCACAGCCCTTCACTTTTTCCACATTTTGTTAGGTTACAGCCTTATTCTAAAATGGATTAAATTCATGGATTTTCCTCAAAATTCAACAAACAATGCCCCATTAATGACAATGTAAAAGAAGTTTGTTCGAAATTTTTGAAAATGTATTAAAAATAAAAAACATCACATAAGTATTCACAGCCTTTGCTCAATATTTTTTGAAGCACCTTTGGCACCAATTACAGTCTCAAGTATTTTGGAGTATGATGCTGCAAGCTTGGCACACCTTTTTTTGGGCAAGTTCTCCCATTCTTCTTTGCCAGACCTCTCGAGCTCCATCAGGGTGGATTGGGAGCGTCGGTGCACAGCCATTTTCAGATCTCTCCAGAGACGTTCACATTCACAGTTGTCCTGCAGCCACACCTTTGTTATCTTGGCTGTGTGCTTAGGGTCATTGCCCTGTTGGGTGATGAACCTTCGCCCCCAGAACAGGTTTTCATCAAGGATGTCTCTGTACATTGCTGCATCCATCTTTCCCTCAATCCTGACTAGTCTCCCAGTAACTGCCACTGAAAAACATCCCTACATCATGATGATGCTGCTGCCACCACCATAGGGATGGTATTGGCCAAGGGATGCACAATGTTTGGTTTCCTCCAGACATGATCCTTGCCATTGAGGCCAAAAAGTTCAATCTTTGTTTCATCAGACCAGAGAATTTTGTTTCTCCTGGTCTGAGATACCTTCAGGTGCCTTTTGGCAAATTCCAGGCAGGCTGTCATGTGCCTTTTACTGAGGAGTGGCTTTCATCTGGCCACTACCATACAGGCCTGATTGGTGGCGTGCTGCAGAGATGGTTGTTCTTCTGGAAAGTTCTCCTCTCTCCACAGAAAACCACTGGAGCTCTGTCACAGTGACCATGGGGTTCTTGATCACTACCCTAAGGCCCTTCTCCCCCCGACCGCTGTTTGGCCGGGCAGCCCATTCTAGAGAGAGTCCTGGTGGTTCTAAACTTCTTCCATTTACTGATGAGGGCCACTGTGCTCATTGGGCCCTTCAATGCTACAGACATTTTTCTGTACCCTTCCCCAGATCTGTGCCGCAATACAATCCTGTCTGAGGTCTACAGACAATTCCTTGGACCTCATGGCTTGGTTTGTACTCTGACATGCACTGTTAACTGTGGGACTTTATATAGACAGGTGTGTGCCTTTCCAAATCATGTCAAACCAACTGAATTTACCACAGGTAGACTTCAATCAAGTTGGATCAACAAGATGCACCTGAGCTCAATTTTGACTGTCTTGGCCTTTTAATAAATTTGCAAAGATTTTAAACAAACTTCTTTCACATTGTCATTATGGGGGTAAGGTTTGCAGAATTTGAGGAAAATAATTTAATCCATTTTAGAATAAGGCTGTTACATAACAAAATGTGGAAAAAGTTAAGTGCTGTGAATAATTTCCAGATGTACTGTATGTGGAATTTTATCTGCCCATTGTGTACCCAATCGTATTCTATTGTAGCCTCTTCATTTGTGCACTACTTTGATATTTATTTTTTTGCATATGTGCAGTTTTTTTTTCTTCCCTTTTCTACTGCCATCCAGCAATAACACTTATTATAATAACAGAAAAATATTCAAAACTTACATTTAAAAAAATTATTTTTTCTACATACTTTCATCAGAGTAGTTCAGTGTCACCATAGTGACACTGTCATACTCTAGGGGTGGGTGATCAGGGATATTTATTTTTTTACACTCACAGTAATGATCACTAAGCAAGTCAACTGTTAAAAATGGCTTTTCATTCATTACAGCTTGCTTACTGTTGCCATGCTACGAGAGGGTAGTGAGCGCTTTGATCCACTGTGTCCACAGCAGTCGAGGTATCACACCAGTACATCGCCTAGTCTGGCTGTACTGCCCAGCCCAGCCATAGAAAACGTACTATGGGCAGGCAGCAAGCAGTTAATGTATTCAGCTAAAAATCCTTCCAGTACCTGCTCCCCCTAAATATTTACCTGACTTCTCTTTTGAACCAGTGCTCTCCCTTGCCTCACAAGCAGAGGCAGAAGTGGGAGCCATTGGCTCCTGCTGCTGTCAATCAAATCCTAAGAAGGGTCAAGCTGCACTGTATGTGTATGGATACACAGTCTGGCTTGAGATCAAACCTGCACATCTGGGCGCGCGGGCGCGCGCCACCCCTCCCCCAAGCAAGAAAGAGGAGCCAAAAGTACTGGCAGGAGACCCCAGCAGAGGCGTTGCATGGCCACTCTGTGCAATACCACTGCGCATGTGAATTGTCCAAAATATTACTTACCTCTGCACTTCCCTAGCCAACCTAAAAGTGGGATAAATCACCAGGGAACAGGTTATTATAGTCCCGCAACTGGGACCAGACGACCCCTATACAGAAGCCCTCTTCCCTCCATCTAGAAGGGAGGAGATTGCCCAAAAGAAAAATTCACAGATTATGTGCATTTTGCCAATAAAAATGTGTAACTATATGAGCTTTCGTATCTAAATGACGTAGGGGGTAATGTTTACATATTTTGTAAACTACAGTAGGTGTATTAATTGTATAAAGAAGCCACCGTATCTCATAAACGTGAATACACACCCTCATTTTTCTAAATATTTAATTATATCCTTTCATGTGACAAAACGGAAGAAATTACACTTTGCTACAATGTAAAGTAGCGAGTGTACAGCTTATAAACAGTGTAAATTTGCTGTCCCCTCAAAATAACTCAACACCGCCATTAATGTCTAAACCACTAGCAACAACAAAGGGGAGTACATCCCTAAGTGAAAATGTCCAAATTTGGCCCAATTAGCCATTTTCCCTCCCCGGTGCCATGTGACTCGTTAGTGGTGCAAGGTCTCAGGTGCAAATGGGGAGCAGGTGTGTTAAATTTGGTGTTATCGCTCTCTCTCATAATGGTCACTGGAAGTTCAAAATGGCACCTCATGGCAAAGAACTCTGAGGATCTTAACCACCGCCCATCGCTGCATGACGACGACAGGGTGTTATATGGGCACGCACACGGGAGTCTCCGTGACCGCCGGGTCCAGCGGACCCGGCCCATCACGGTAAACCGCTGCTGATATCAAATGACGGAGCGATCACTTGTAAACAAACCGGCGTCATGTGATGACACTGGTTCCTCTCTCTCCCCTCTCTGTACCGATCAGTACAGTGTGGGAGGGGGAGAGGGCAGATGGCAGCAGCACTGTGGGCTGGATCTGTAACAATTGTAGTCACAGATCCATCCATACACCCATGCTCAGCAATCCCTGCCCATACTGTGCAATACCCTTACCCTGCCCATACTGTGCAATACCCTGCCCATACTGCGCAATACCCACCCACCGTCATATGACGTACTTGACTTTGTGCGGAATATCTGAATGATGGGAGCAGCTACAGGCATCATTCAGATATCAGTTTTTTCAGCCGGCAATTCCCTACACCATAAGAACAATCATAGCGGCTGTTCCGCCGCTTGATCATTCTTATGGGAGGGGAGAGGGGACATCCTCCCACCTCCCTCCGGTGCTTCTACCGACTCACCTCTATGATCGAAGCCAGGATTGTTTTTTTTTTTTTTTATTATTATTATTATTTATTTCAGGCTTCCCAGCCTAGAGGTGAGATGTGGGGTCCCTTTGACCCCATATCTCACTGTAAAGAGTACCTGTCATGCCATGTTCCTATTACAAGGGATGTTTACATTCCTTGTAATAGGAATAAAAGTGATCAAAAAATTTATTTTTGCGGAAAAATGTGTCAAACTAAAATAAATAGGAAAATGAACAATAAAAGAGGATTTTTGTACTCACCGTAAAATCAGTTTCTCTGATGTCCATGGACTGACACAGCTTCTAATACTGAAACACGTGGGTATATGTCACTACCTGCAGCCAGCAGCCTCAGTTCGTAACAAAGCAGTACAAACCTTAAAAGAAGGGTGGGTGCTGTGTCAGTCCATGGACGTCAGAGAAACAGATTTTACGGTGAGTACAAAAATCCTTTTTTCTCTTATCATCCATGGACTGACACAGCTTCTAATACTGAAACACGTGGGACGTCCCAAAAAGCAGTATCAGAAAGAGGGTGGGAGCAGTAGTAAAGGAAAAACCCAAACCTTCACTCCAAACAAGCAGAGCTCCTAAACGGAGGAGTTGCAACATTAAACAGCGGCCTGCAACACATTGCGGCCGAAGGAAGCATCCGAAGATGCAGCCACATCAACCTTATAGAACTTAAGAAACGGTATGACCGGACGACCAGGTCGCCGCCTTGCACACTTGTGCAACCGACGCTTGATGTCGGGAAGCACTAATTGCCCAGGTGGGAGGCGCCCGCCCCTTAAGGGCATAGGCCTGTATAACGGTCTGTCTGATCCACCTAGAAATGGTGGCAGACGACACCGCATGGCCCCGTTTTGGACCAGAGACAGACAAACAGTGAGTCAGACTTCCGAATGGAAGCAGTAGCCGACAGGTACAGCCGTAAGGCTTGTACCACATCCAATGTGTGAAGCGCAAACTCTCTGGGATGCGATGGTTGAGGGCACAAGGACGGAAGGACAATGTCCTCATTAAGGTGAAAAGCCGAGACCACCTTTGGAAGGAAAGACGGTCACGGGCGCAACACCGCCTTATTCTTATGGAGGACCAGGTAAGGCGACTTGCATGACAGGGCCACCAATTCAGACACTCGTCTAACAGAAGTAATGGCCACTAAGAAAGCCACCTTCTGAGACAAATTTAAGAGAGGAATATCTCCATTTTCAAAAGGGAGGTTCCTGGAGAACCGAGAGCACCAAAATTCAGATCCCAAAGGAGGGAGAGGAGGCTTGGCAGGGGGAATCACATGGCAAAGCCCCTGCACAAAAGGTGCTAAGGAATGACCTGCTAGCAGTCGTTGAAAGAAAACAGCCAAGGCCGACATCTGACCCTTAATAGTGCTCAAAGCCAGCCTTTGGGTCACACCACGCTGCAAGAACCGCAGGATTCTGGGGACGGAGTACGCCCGTGGATGCCAGTCTAGCTCTTCGCACACAGCGATGTAAGCTTTCCAGGTACGGTGATAGATCTTTCTAGAGGAAGACTTCCATGCCCTCAGCATTGTTGAAATTACCGAATCCGAAAGGCCTCAGTCCTTCAGCACCTGGCTCTCAATAGCCATGCCGTTAAAACCAGAGACTGTAAAGCAGGATGAAAAATAGGACCTGGAGACAGAAGATCCTCCCTTATGTGCAGTCGCCAAGGGACGTCCACGATGAGACGTACCAGATCAACGTACCAATGACGCCGAGGCCAATCCGGAGCAATGAGGATCACTGGAATGCCCTCGGCCGATACCCTGCGCAGCAGACGAGGAAGCAACTGCAGCGGAGGGTAAGCATATATCAAGCGATACTGACCCCCACGGGGCGTCCGCCCAGGGGTCCCTGGACCTGGCCACAAACCTCGAACACCTTGCGTTTGAGTAGAGAAGCCAGCAGGTCCACATCCGGTGTGCCCCACCGCCGGTAAAGGAGTTGAAACACCTCCGGATGCAAGGACCACTCTCCCTGGTCCAATGTCTGGCGACTCAGATAGTCCGCCTGCCAGTTGTCTATTCCTGTAATGTAAACGGCCGATAGAGCCGGCACGCTTCTTTCCGCCCACCTTAGGATGCAGGCGACCTCGGATGCCACAGCCGAGCTCCGCGTGCCCCCCTGATGGTTGACATATGCCACAGCCGTGGTGTTGTCCGACCGGATTCTGACCGAGCGGCCCTGTAGCCTCTTCGACCACGCGGAGAGACACAGTCTGCTCGCCCGCAATTCCAGGACGTTGATCGGAAGAAGGGAGCCGACAGGACTCCCCAAACTCCGCCCCAGCCCGTCAGGCTGGCATCCGTCGGGACCACCGTTCACTGGATGGGAAGGATTGACCTTCCGGACCGAAGAGCCGGGGATCTCAACCACCATGTCAGAGACACCCTGACAGAGTGACTTACCTGGATCTGAAGATCCAATGACAACGGGGACTTGTCCCAAGTGGACAGGATTTCCTTCTGCAATGCCCGAGTGTGTGATTGGGCATACGGAACTGCCTCGAAGGAGGCCACCATGAGTCCCAGGACTCATGCAGAAAACGGATTGACGACCATTTCCGGGACGTCAAGACCTGTACTGTCGACTGAAGTGTCTGCAACTTCTGAGGGTAGAAACACCTTTGCTTCCGAAGTGTCCAGGATCAGACCCAGATACTCTAAACGCTGAGTTGGGACCATGACCAACTTCTGAATATTCAAGAGCCACCCGAAGTCCCTGAGGGTCTGACTGACTATTGTCACATTTTCCTCCAACTCTGGACGATCTCCTAAAGAGCAGAAAATGGCTCAGATAGCCCACGATAACAATTCCTCGCTGTCTCAGCAAAGCTAGAATCGGGGCAAGCACCTTGGTGAAAACCCGTGGTGCCGATGCTAGGCCGAAGGGAAGAGCCACAAACTGATAGTGGACTTCGCCTATGGCAAAGCGCAGAAAATTCTGATGCCTTGCGCAGATCGGGACATGCAAGTAGGCGTCCTTGATGTGCAAGGACGCCAGAAAATCCCCTTGGAGTGTAGCGATCACCGTGCGAATGGATTCCATACGGAACTTTTTCACCTTCACAAAGGCATTCAAGGCCTTGAGGTCCATGATTGGCCGGACCCCGTCCTTTGGAACAACAAACCGGTTCGAGTAGAACCCCTGAAACCTCTCCTGTGACGGTACCGGCACAATTACTCCGCACCGGAGCAAATCCTGTACAGCCCCCAAGAGGGCCGCCCGACGGGCAGGAAGGAGAGGGAAAGAATCTGTTTGGGGGCCACGAACGGAACTCTAGCCTGTACCCCGAGGTGACCACCTCGCACACCCACCGATCGGAGATCCACCGAACCGTGAACCTGAAAAGTCGTCCCACCCCAGAGTCAGGCAGGGGCAAGACTTCATGCAGTGGCGGGCTTGGGAGCCGGCTTGGTTGGCTTACGCACCCAGGGACGACTATGTCCACCAGCCGCACTTTTGTCAGTCTGGGAGGGTTTACCCACGGATTCTGACTGACGGAAAAACGTCTTTGCTGGAAAGGCGGGGCCCGGCCTATGGTGGGGCTCCTTTCCCTTAGACTGAGGAAGGAATGTGCTCTTACCCCCTGTGACATCCTTAATGATGTCATCCAGGGCGCCCCCAAACAGTCTATCGCCCTTAAAGGGCAAATCAGCCAGGAGCTTCTTGTAAGCATTTCAACCAGATAAGACGCTGCAACACCACTGCAGAGATAGAGGCCCCAGATATTAAAGGGGCCGCGTCCAAAGTGGCCTCACACATATACCAAACCCTGCACAAGCTGGTGGGCCAAGGCAATGGTATCTGGGAGATTATGCTCCTGCACAGTCTGGTGCAAAATCTTTGCCCATTCCGTAAGTGTCTGAGACACAAGGGTCGCCGCCACGATAGGGCGTAAGGCGGACCCCAACAAGGCAAACAGTTCTACTCACCACTTCTGACCTCCTGTCAGTGGGGTCCTTAAATGCAGGAGTCACCTCCATCGGGAGAGTGGTAGCCTTATTCAAACGGGCGACCTTAACCAGGGCCTCCTCAAAAGGGGTATCTTATGGACAGACGCCACGGGACCATCAATGTCTTTTGCGGCTTATCCCAGACTTGGTCAATGAACTTCTCAAAAAAAGGCACATATGGAAAGACCTTTTTTGAAGATGTGGCTTTAAAAGAACCAAAAAAGGAGACAGCCTCCACCTGAGGTGCCGCAGCATTCAGCTTGAGAGTGTCCCTCACAGCATCAATGAGTTCACTTACAAGCGCCCTGTCACTTACCGACTCAGAACTGGAGTCTTCCTCACCAGGAATGTCCGGTTCAAAAACATTAAAATCTTCAGAGTTGGGGTCCTGAGCAGCAGCAGCTAGGCCCATATCTGAATCAGAGCACTCCCCTACTGGAGAATTTGTGGGGAGAGGGCGTTTTATAGCTCCCTTGTGCTCGCACACTGCTTCTATCCTGACAAGGAAGGATTCCAGGACTGACAACTGGTCCATAGGGACCACAGGTGCAGGAGTACTGCCTGTTGCTTCTGACAAGAGTGGGGACGCAGGTGAACCAGACTCCATACTCGCCACCCTCTGAGACCTTATGCACAATAAAGTGAATAAAAAGTCCACCCACTGGCTGTGCTGACTGAGGAGGGGATACCCAGAGGACTCACCAACCCTTTAGAGGACCGCTCAGCTCCGCGGTCTGCACCGCACTGCCAGCGCGAGTGAAGCCTGAGTAGAGTGCGAGGAGATTCGCGCCGCCGCAGCGATAGAGGTCAAAACGAAAAGTGAAAGCGCACACGGCTTAAAGAAAATGGCCGCCTGCCGCTTTTAAACTGCGCCATTGATCCGCGGCAAGATGGCCACTGAGCGCAGTAAGGTACAGCTAGTGCGCACCTAATGGCGTCCCCCAAAAACCACGGTTCCTCAGCACCAGCAGACAGTTATGAGCACCCCCCCCCCAGGCCAGAGTGACCCCCAGGCACCCCCCACACTGCATCCTAATCTGGCGCTGTGCTGAGAGCAGCATACAGGGGGGAGACAGGGAAAAAAAACCCATACAGAGAAACACAGTCAGCATGTTCTTACCTGATGCAGGAGAGACTACTTACCCGTCCCAGTGGGACCCACTGGTGTGTTTCAGACAGACCTATCACAGAGTAGTACCGAGTAGCTGTCGGCCCGGTCCACCGCAAAATATACAGCAGGTACTGTTCAATCTTGAGGACCACGGAGCATAAAAGCACACCGGCCACCCCTGGAGTCGTGGGGCATGTCGTGAACCGAGTCGCACGCACACAAGGCGAGGATCAGAACGCTCGATGGTCGGACAGGGAAGACTACGAGGATACCTTGTACCCAACCTGTTGCCCAGCCGACAGTCGATTGAAGATCTCAAAAATTAAATTCTCAAGGAATAAAATTAAAATCTTCCAGGAGACTGGCTCCTGGGAGAGCCACGTCTGCTTCTGCTAGGCAGAAAAATACTGAGGCAGCAGGTAGGAGGGTTATGTCCGGAGGGACCGCCCCCTGGGCGGGGCTGTTCAGCTGTTTTTTTAGAATGTATGTTTCTAACATTTGCCTAGATATTCTCCTGCAAGCAGGGACATATACCCACGTATTTCAGTATTAGAAGCTGTGTCAGTCCATGGACGATAAGAGAAATATATATATTTTTTTAAAGCGCCCCCTGTCCCCGTGAGCTCGCATACAGAAGCGAACGCATACGCAAGTCCTGCCCACATATGAAAATGGTGTTCAAACCACACGTGAGGTATCTCTGCGAACCTGGTCTGTTTGTGGTGACACACAAATTTTGGTTATTCTAACAAAATCTGATTTAATGAGATACTATACACAGTGGTACGCTCTATTCCAATTCTATATATGTTGTTTTTTTGTAATATATTTAATATTTATTTTCCTCTTTCTTTATATACATAGGATTTATATACACCCCCTATTTGTTCTGTGTACCTCTATTTGTCGATTACCCCTTTTTCTTTCCCCATTTCCATTTTTTTCAATATGGCTTCCTTTTGCGGAGAGGCATGGGAGGGCTTTATGACCAAGATACAACAATCACAAAGTACTTCAGCCATCTCCGATCATGACCTAGATTCTAGCCTTTCTGAGATTACAGAGACTACTAGAAAAGAAGGTCCGTATATTTTGGCATAAAAAGTTTTTCGAAAAATATGTGGAAAATAAAGTTGTCCCGTGGGGACTACGCATCCAAATATTTCCTAACCTTCGAACAATTGATGATACTTTAAAGAAAACTTGGGAGGGCAACCTACAAAATTGCTCTTTCCAAATGATGGTGACATTATGTGGCCAATATGATTTTGAACTGACCAAAGTGGTTTGATGAATATTTTCAAATATTGACCACTGTTAGATTTAAGTCTAAAGAAAAAAGAGCTAAAGGAATATATAGAGGGATATACAAAGGAAATTATACGTGGCAAGGAAGGCAAATTTTTGAGAGATAGCAATGCTCACAATAATGGATTTGCCTACAAATGGACACAAAATACTTTTAATAGACCTTCTAATAGACAAACTAACAACAAAGACACCAAAGTAGATGACCCAATGCCTAACTTATCATCTGCATCTTCTATTTCTTCTAGCCAATCAACTGTGTATCGCAACCTCTCTGAGGACAGAATTCCTAAAAAAAGAAAGGGCAACTCAGATGCGGCTTCGACGGAATCCTTGCGACACCAACTCGGCACAGCACTTTCGCACCGCTCTTTACCGGGGCGTCCTACCTTTTCACAATCACGTTCTACTTCTGCGTTTCACCCTTCCCCGAAAACAGCACGTGGTCTCCAAGCCATGGTCACACAATCAATCTCAACCACTCACTCCTGGTCAGGTGATAGGGAAGAACTTGATCTATTCTTGAAAGGTATTTCCTTGAATAGATTCAACCTAAAATTCACCATGTCTTGCAGTCAAACAGAGATAAGCTTTTTGGATCTCATGCTGCACCTGGACAGGGATGGGGTTTTACACTCATCCCTCTATAGAAAACCTTCAGCTGGAAATACTGTTTTGCATGCGTCAAGCTTTCATCCTGCACCACTTATAACCAGTATTCCTTATAGCCAATACCTCCGCATTAAGCGTAACTGCAGTCGAGAGGCAGACTTCAAAAAAGCTGCTGATGAGTTATATGTACGCTTGAAAGAAAGGGGCTACAGCCACTCTGTCTTAAAGAGAGCTTACAACAGAGTATTAGAAAAGGACCGTAGTTCTCTTATCTTTGGTCAAAAATCTACTACTAGAATCGACCAAGTAAGAATTATTACAAGGTATTCAACTGAACACCACAAAATTCGAAAAATAGTGGAAAACTACTGGCCCCTTTTGTCAGCTGACCCAATAGTCAACAAATACATTGGAATAAGACCACAAATAACTTATCAACGAGCACCCTCTCTTAAGGACAATTTAGTCCACAGTCACTTTGAACCTTCTGCTAATAAAAAGTTTGAATCCAGGAACTTTTTCATGTGGACATTGTGATATGTGCCCATACATGCTTAACAGCTCTATGTGCACACTTCCCAATGGTCAAACACTCCATGCTAAACATCGGATCACATGTCAGACTCCAGGCATTGTATATATGGCTATTTGTCAATGTGGTGGGTTTTACATAGGGAAAACGAAGCGTCTCTTCTTAAAGCGAATGCGTAACCATATTAAACCCATCTATAAAAAAAGAATGGAGACAGCAGTTAGCCATCATGTAGGGATGTATCATGAATTCGATGCCAAAAAGATACGCTTTGTAGCTTTGTAGCATATTCCGCTCCATGTAAGGGGAGGAAGTGTTGACAAGACTTTATTACAATTGGAAGCTCGTTGGATTTATAATTTGGAGGCAACAGCATTTCCTGGCTTTAATGAAAACCTTATAGTTTTAAACCATTTCTCTAGCTGTTCTGTTTCCGTATTGGTAGGTCCCTCCGCACTTCCTCTGTTTAAGGACTGTTGTTGTTTCTCTTTTCTCCCCTTCCACTTCCCCTACCCCCCTTCCCCCTCCCTCCTATTCCCCCTTATCCCCTTTATTTCTTTTCCTTTCCCATATTATATATATATATATATATATATATATATATATATATATATATATTCCTGTG